>BOPP01000029.1:10433643-10456967 GCA_017312745.1 Gryllus bimaculatus
ACAACCACAACCACAACCACAACCACAACCACAACCACAACCACAACCACAACCACAACCACCACCACCACCACCACTTCTACTTTGCCACGACCTTTACCTCTTCTTCTTACCATTTGCTATCTGAATAAAACAGAGAGAAAAATGTAAGGGAAAGTAAAATGTATTTTACTTCAGAGAGAAGTATTATGTCAGTTTCAACTGGCAATGAAAAGGAACACGATTAATATTCGTAACAAATCTGATAAACAAAATGAGAAACATTGTGTTCAAATTCAACTCCGGCTCCTCAATAGCATCTAATCATTTCTCCAACGTTCACTCATATCATTCGCACCTCCCAGAATCGTTCTAGTCCGTTTCTTAAAAAAATATTATTTTTGGGGATGTAAAAATAATTCTGTAGTAATTATGTAATAAGCAAATTACATAATTCTACATTTATAATTTGTGTTATTAGAAATTCTTTTAATAATTCCTTAAAACAGACTTAGATGTGTTGAAAAGGGTGTACGTTCCAATACAAAAATCGCCCGGAAGGTCCTGTGCCATGACTGCAGCTGCAGTCACGCCACTTTCTCACGTCCTGTCTCTGGCGTCGCGCGTCCTCGGATTTCCACTCTGTCACCCGCGCCGCGTTCCACCTGGCTCCCGTCATACCTGGCGCGACGCGGCGCCGACAGCCGAGACCCGTCCTCGCGCGTCCTCTCCTGCGCCGGAAGGCGAAATTTCGTTCCGGTCGCGCGCGCAACGGTACGTGCGTAGGACTCTCGCCGGCAGCGTGCACAGTGGGGACATCACCCAGCAGAGCTGCTACAAGCAGCATTGGGGAGAAAAGGCAGTTCTCACTAAGTATTATTAAACTATAAGACCAACCTTTTTCTTTTCTTATGCATTTTTTTGTTATTAGATGTATTTGATTTAGTTTCGTCAATAACCAGTAAAACCTGTGCCCACGTTTACTTGAGCTCCAGAATTTACTCTCCATGCTTTATCCATAAATAATTGAATGTTGAATAAAAGTCCCAAAAAAGTGAGGTTGGGGACATTATAAAACTATATATTTTCGCTCTCGAGTTATAGAAAAATTATATGCATGGGTAAATAAATTGAAGGATTTATTTCTTAGTATTACAAACAAAATATCAATGCCTCTACTCTACTCATACCACATCCACCAAAAACAGAGCTCAGTGAAGCTACAGTTTTTGAAGCTACAAGTATTTTTTGTGTATTTGTCATTGACGTATGTCACGAAGTTAATTTCACAAGCAAAGGGATAGAAGTTCAAATAAATAAAATCGCTTATATCTCAATGCGGACTTCAGTTTGCGAGAAGTTGCAACTGTTAAAGCGTATATTTTTATTTGAGTTCTTTTATTGAGAACTATTTTATTTTTTACATTTCGTTACTGAGGTTGGGGACGTGAACGACGTTTTTTATTTTATTTTTTCATCTTTATTTGGTTTTTCTATTTTTGGTGAATGGGACGAAATGAAGCGTTTAATTAAAGCTTAAAATATGAATATTATTCAGTAGATGTTTAGGGAATGTGAATAAGAAAATTTTCAATTTGATTGGCTGGCAGGTAGCAAGATGTCGAACTTTGTAGGGACATTGGGAATGATATTGGACAAGTGGTATCGACTGTGTTACCTTTACTTGAGTGAGTGATAGTTCAGTTTTTGTAGTTTTGAGGTTTAGTTTTTCTTCCTAAATACATTAAATTTCAATGTGTATTGTTTATCATTGATATTGAATATTAGTTTTCCTCGAAGCAATTTCATTGCACACACTTAAGCCAATCTTGTCATTTACAACACATTTTCATGTTGGGTATTTCTGTTATTTGGCACTATACGGTGCCCATCACAACAGTCTTTGGACTTGCATTTTCTCCGTTAGACACTAATACAATGGTCTCCGTTACTTAAGT
This sequence comes from Gryllus bimaculatus, assembly GCA_017312745.1. NCBI lineage: Eukaryota > Metazoa > Arthropoda > Insecta > Orthoptera > Gryllidae > Gryllus > Gryllus bimaculatus. Next base: position 10,435,581 of record BOPP01000029.1, read on the forward strand.
CTGTACTGATTGAGCAAATGTGAGATGAAATTAAGAAGGTAATTTTCTGAGGATTTCAATTTTTTCGGGTATTTACCTAGCGTTCTCTGACGTGATCCAAGTGTGAGGTGTAACAGTAGAGATTTTCCGCCCTCCAAAACTTCATCTCCCGAGCCAGGCGTGAACCAGCGAACTGAACTTACGAAACTCAATGTGCATTCCTTCATATCATTAGGTACAGCATTTCTATATGAAGGGCTTTACTTCAGATAGCCCTTGGCCTCATCGAGAATTCAGTCAATGAACTCATATAAAAGTTTCAATCCAACGACATTCGATACAGACCAAAGAACAAATCTTTTCGTAGTACGGCGCGTTTTGTTTCACCATCATCGCAAAACTCACATAAAATGTAATAATGCAAATGGTGGATTTGTGGACGATTCTCTTATTTTTGACCAACCTGCGGCGCACACTGCCTTAAGCGGAACTCCCCGTTAGTTTTAAACTTCCTTTCTTAAGTTTTGATCTCTTTCTAGGGTTTCGTGCCACTGCGTAGTAACGCGTGTTGGGCGATCGTGCGCCGAAGTGGAACGCGCGGCGTGAAGCGTGTGAGTGCAGCAGGATATTAAATCAAAGACCCACAGGCTCGCAAACAGTGCAAATGCGCTATTAGAGAGACGGAAAGAAATCTGTAACAGCAACCTTGAATAGACTGTGTGGTCTCGGGAATATTTCTCCAGGAAAAATAAACGTCGTTTTATTTACATTTTTATTAAAAGCTGAGCAGCTTTTGATGGTCCGGCAATTATCTTGAAATCTATCTTTAGGTAGTCAAATTTCGACTAATAACTGAAAATGTCGAAATCACTTTACCTTTCGTGCATAAAAATGTTGGTTAAGTTACCATTTTTATTTACGCTCTTTAAATGTTACCAAAAACTTATTAATAGACCCAATATTTTTGTAGTGAACGACCCAAATGCCACAGCTGGCCAATATCTGACCGCTCTGAACCAAACTTTCTTTTACGGTGAATTCTTTTACGGGAATTCTTTTACGGTGAACTCGTTCTCATTTGTTCTCTAAGAAAAAGTAGGCAAGTGGTTAAAAATACGAATAATCAACAAATTGATTTTCTGAAAAATATCGTAAAGCCCCCAGAGCACTTCATTTTCGTCTAAAATTAACTGGAAGGCTAATCTTCTCAATTCGTAAGTAAAAATTGACTGTCAACCACTGTCTTACGTACGTCACAAGAACGTGTAAAATCGTGTAAAATATAAATACGATAAAATATAAATGCTATAAAAATAATTAAACTCTTATTTTTGTTCGTTGTCGAGTGTTATGTAATTAGGGTAGATTTCTAATTTTTTCTGACATTTAATTGAAGGTTAGACATATCCTCAAAGCATAGAGGCTTAACGTCCGAAAGGAGAGAGCCTCTTCAATACATTACTATATTCCGTGACGGTCAGAGTTGCAATATTTACTGCCTTATTTCAACATAAACGGAATCGCATTAATTTTATATTGAAATGCGAAGTTAAATTATATTGATATTTTTTGCAGACAGTTTGTTTTTTCAAGTAGGTTACAGTATAAGGACTAAAGATACGAGTGGTTAAAGCGCTCGGAAACAACAAAGTCACACGAATTAAATTAAATTCCGAAAATTTAAACTTCACGATCGGTGGACTGTCAGTAAAATACCTCATCTTAAGACGATCGTAAAAAAATGACTCAAAAAATTGACTTGAAATAAACGATCAAACAGATTTTCTGTAAAATTCCGTCTCTTGAGACGAATGTAGGAACACTGATTTTCAGTCAAAATTCTTTTTCTTGAGGCACAAAAAAAGTTACGTAAATTTCGTTGATTTGAGCCAAAAATAAATTTTCCATACAATCCGATCTCCTAGAGAAGAGCAAAACCAAAACAATTTTCCCTTAAAAATCCGTCTCTTTGAGACTAGCGCACAAAAATAAAATTTTATGTAAATTTCGTCCGTTTGAGGCAAAAATGAATTTTCCCAATATTCCGACCCCCCTAAGGGAGAACAAAACAAAAATGAATTTTCCTAAAAAAAAAATCAACCGCCCCTTTGAGGTGAGCGAAACCAAAATGAATTTTCGCCCGGGTAAATCCGGAGAATTCTCCTCTGTGCGCCCGGGCCCGCGCTCATCCGTCGCCGCGTCGTGTCGTGTGCTTCTGCAGGAGCGGGCGCGGCGCTGTCGCAGTGGCGGAACCGTCAGCGTAGGCGGAGGCCCAGGTAGAAAGAACGGCGCGCCTCCTCTCTCCCTCCACCCCCCACCCCTCCCCACCCCGCCCCGCGCCACGCGCTCCACCCGGAATACGAAGTCCACATGACGCACGCACACGCATGGCAGCCCGCCTGTAATTCGACGCGCTCTCCAATTCCAGGTTTTCATTGTGACGTTGTCATGGCCTGCGTATATGTCAGAGTTCTCTCCAGTGAGATCATTTTGACATGCGTCCTTGATGACAGCGCTTTGACAGCAGTTGTCTAAGAACCCGACAAACCGTCTTTATTAGATGACTTTATGTATACTCCACTGTTAAGGTAGAATCTTGTATCGTCAGATTTCTTTCCAAGCTTACAGAATTACCCCAACGTTATACAATCACAATAAATGAATATATGACTTTTGGGTCACGATCTAAGCAGTGGTTCCTCTAAAAAGTCGCAAGAAGTAAAAAGAAACACACGAAACATTTTTAATTTTTTGTTCGTTTGCATTCTTATTTTAGGACATGATAGTGCACAAAAATCACACATTGTCATAACTTGCCTGAATGTTTTTGGGCGTCACTTCATCCACCTCACATGTAATTGAAGTTAATTGTAATTATTTTATTTTAAATGGTACTAAGTTATGTCATTTTGTCATTGCCAGTCGGTTTACAGGAATATAGGTGTTGTGGTGTGATATCTTTGGCATTTTTCATTTTTACGAGGTAGTCGTTTTTGGGGCTTCCATCCAGCAGACAACTGATGATGATGGCTAAGCCATCGAAAGCTGCTCTTACATTAAATAATATTGTTGACAATGACAACGTCTTTAATTAATTATTTTACAGGAATATAATTTCCAGAATTGGTAGTAAATGTACAGTGAAACATTGATTTTTTCAATACGTTTAAATGCGTTTGCGCATCAGTAAAAATACACAAAATAAATATAGAGAAATTTGTAACATTAATATATTCACATATGTAAATAAGTTAATTGACGGAGAAGTAAAAAAAGTATTAGAGGATTTAGAGTTATTAATTGGGAGACACGAATATTGTCTGTTTTTGACTTTTTTGCATTTAGACGATTGTATTACATTTTCCACACTTTATATTTTCTTCACAGGTCTCAATTTGTATTTTTATTCATAAAAATCTCTTTTGGAAATGGTATATTGACCCAAAGAGCATTTTGCTTCACTGAACTAACGCCTCTGATGAAGTGAAGTTGAATCATGATTGCATTGTAATATGACTTGGCGTAATAATAATGATGTAAAATATAACTGTGACAACGAAATAATAAAAAAACACACATTACGATAAGAAAAAGTTGACAAAAATTACAAAATGTAGAGTTATATTTAAAGAAAGATAAATTGATAATTGAATTGAAGTGAGCTTTAAAAATATTCCAGTTGAGAGAATGAGGATGGGATTTTTCTCAATACTTATCAAAGACCCGCTGTGAAGGAAAGGTTGCGCCTTGCTTTGGTCTCGGCAGCGTTAGCACCACATTCTGGATACCTAAACTCGCCGAAAGTTCAGAATTATAAAGTAGCTCTGAGAGCCAATCTAGGGCATCTCCCGCCGGGATTTGAACTGCCCTAGTCCTCCACGAGTTCAGAGTTGTAAGCTGCGGAGGCAGTTTTGGCTGTTAGGGTAGCAGATCTAACAGATTAACTATAAACTTGACGTACATTTTATGAAAGTACATAAAATAACTAAACTATTCAGCTTGAATTATTACGCACCATTCTTGCCTACTGTCATTTATAAACCAGTGTTTAGTTTATTAGAGTACAGAATTGATGATTGTATTTGATCAAACAAATATTCATGCAAATATTGAGACTTTGGATGACTTAGGAAAATGAAGTTGCTAATATCCATTTTATCAAATTTAATAACTGACACATTATTTTCAATGTACCTAGTCATTTAGCAAAATCTTTGAAAATATTAATTTTAACCACAACTGCTTTAAATGTAGAATTAAAACACCCCAAGTTTTGAAAGATTGCATTTGATTTCAAAGATTGACATTCAGTGTGAGCATCCAAAAATATTTATTATTCGTGATCCTGAACTTCCTTTCCAATATTTATGGAATATTTTTTCATTTTGCAATATTACGAAGTATTTTTTTATTAATGAATTTCTCAGAAACGGAAAATACACAGCGTTTTCTAAAATTTAGAACCTCAGACCATACTGTAGACTTTTAAAGTAAGCAGTCAAACCTTCGGTTACATGCGAAGTAGTGGCAACACTGCGACACAGTTGGCCCACCGTCAGGCATCGGAGGCGGGGACCGCCCGCGGGTAAAAATAGCGGAATGCGCATTTCATTTGTGTTAAATCTGGAGAGAAGCAATCCGCGGCGCGCTCGGAGAAATATATATTAAAGCATGAAAGTTTAAGCAAACAGGATTGCGTTTGCATGTTTAATGGACGACGTTACACGGCCCTCCCGCCAGTAATTAGAGGCTGCAGCTGCGGCGCCCGCCTCCGCGGCCTACTTCCCCGGCACTGGCGCCGCGCGGCGCGGCCACCTTCAAGGAGCCTCCTTGCCACGCGCTTCGGTCAGGACCGTTCTGGAAAAATTCTTCCCAAAATTAGATTGAGAGCAAAAAAACATTTTTTGAAAAAGAATGCAAAAAATTAATAAATGTCGATTCTAGATACTTCAGATTATTAGAAACTAACGATTTTTTAAACAAATTACCATTTCATTTTAATATACTCCTATTTTATTTATTACTCTTATAAGAATTAATGACTTTTTCGGAAATTATTACAATTTACAGTTACAATGCATATTGAAAAAGAGACCATTCGGAGGAATATTCATAAAAAGGACTTGCCCCTGTCAATGAAAACAAGTCTAATTGATAATAACTTCGTTCACTAATAATATTTTTAAATTATTTAAACTACATATAAGTTTCTAATCTTCGTAAAATTTATTTGAACTTTCAGAGAGGTGTTTTATATTTTATTTGAATTAAGTCAACTACAATTACGGTCTGGAAATATCGAATCTTGGACGATCTATAGAAAAGGACACAAAAGCCACATTGGTTAAATTTATATAGTTTATAAAATATACAAAAATACGTTCCTCTTTAGACAAGCTCTTATTTCGAAATTAGCGACCGTTTATACTATGATTTGTTTATGTATATTAACATTTACACTATATGGGGTGGAAAACAACTTTAATAATTTTACTTTATTGTTTAAAAGGTAGATTGATATTTTTTGTTGTTTAGAATTTTTCAGAGAGATTCTAGGATTTAGACAATCATTACGAAAATTGTGAACTACCTTAAAATGAACATTAAAATTTCTTGAATTCTTGAATTTGTGATTTATGAGATATTTGTCAAATTCTTAGAGATTATATTTTTCCAAAAATCAGACGTTTTCTAAAATGTTTATTACTCCTTTATTTTCCAAGCGGAAGTATTTATGATGAAAGCATTTTCTTTACAATTCTTCAAAACTTTGGAAATTTTGAATGTCATTGACAAATTTTTTATTTGGTAATTACGATTTCGCAAGTGGTAATTCGAGAAAAATATTCAAACAGAAATAAAATAAAAATATTTTTATAATAAGATTCGTTATAAAATCGTTTCAGGCAAAATTAAGTATATAATTAAAAACTATTGATAAGTAACAGATTTTACGTACTTTGAAACTTACATTAGACAACTTAGATTTACATAGTTGAAATACTTTTTTTAATTTATAGGTAATTTATTTGAACATAAGTATCTGTAATGTGTCAGATATCTCATGAGCGTTTTTCTCTGGTTGTTGTAAAAGGAAATCCGTTTCAAAAACAAGGTAGTTGGGAACCAGATGTGATCTTCAGATATTTGTCTGCGAGATTTATCACCCTCGCTTTACTCTTTCTTGATCCAGAGGCTGAAAAATGGAAGCTAAAAATGCGCGATGAAAGAAATTGGTTGTGGTGTTACGTTGAATGATTGCACTTTTCTTCCCTTTACGAAGTTAGAACTACCTTGTCATCTGTGGTGTCATGTGCTTAAGGAATCCAATTTTTAATCCTTAATTCAGGACACGTTGCACACGAAGCAGATTATTTTGGATAAAGCTTTCTGTTGAAATTATAAAAAATGATACAAATTTCAAGTTTTATATTAATAAAAGTAAAATGTCTGTCAGATTTCAAAATAATATATTTTTAAATCTTATCTGGTTACTATGATGACACAAAAATATATTTTTTTAACATATTTTCTTCTAACATATTCTCGGGAATGTTTCAATCAATAACGAGGGCGTTTTCATTGAGAAGTAGAAGACTTTTTTGGGATTGATTTAAGCTATTATTAAATCATTTTCTGTTGCATATATAAGAGTGTTTAGGCATTTTTTTATTCCGATCTTAATATGACTTGACTTTGAAAAATGAGACTTGACTTTGAAAAAATAAGTTACTTTTTACGTGAGATTTTGTAAAAAATACCCTCATTATTCTTCTCTAACCATAACAATAGAATTTAATTTTATACTCCATTCTACTTAAATATCTCAAAACCAGTGAGAAATTTTGCTAAAATGAATCCACACTCGCTGAATTCATTATAATTCAATTCAATACCACAAGCAGCATCTGAGTAACTGATGAGATAAACATTGGACATTAGTTCCGATAGAGAGAGTTGGGAAGGTGGATGACTCAATCACGCGGAGCATGGCGAGAATTTAATTTACTCTGTAGATTTAATTAAATCCTTTTTAGTTATAGTAAATTATTGTAACTATTCCACTCTTGAAATTAAAACCAATAGCATTTAACTATACATACAAAATGCCCCAATGAGGGCTCTGTATTTTAAAACCTTAATGGTTTTTTATACCCGATTTTTCTAATCGTAAAATCTAATCGCTAATCATAAAATATGACTCATCTATCTTAGGAGGTGGTATACATCTTTTGCTATGTCGATGTCTAATAAACAGCGTAGGTACTCGTATAACAATACCTCTGATATTAACATACGCTTTCAGTTATTTTCAATATTTGGGACATATTGGAACCTTGTTGGACATAATTTCACTCGTGCAATAGTCCTGCAATAGTACCACTCGTGCTTTAACAACTCTCAGATAAATCCCCTTCTCGCTTCGCGAGTTGAACATTTATCGACAATTTCCAAAGCACTCTTGGTATTTCCCACGATAAATGAAAGACTGGTCACTTACATGACACAATCGCGTTACTTCCTCAAATATTTAAATATTATCAATCACTTTCATTCAGTCTATATTTGTCTTTCTCTCCATGCTACATCCTTACGTAGTAAAACGAAAGTATTTTAGTGCTACTTCAAAAATTGGAAATTTTTCCTCCGGAAAATCTGCATGATGGGGCCAGGTATCGTACAAATCGAAAAATCTTGTACCCGTCCTAACATGTTATCTTGCCGTCTTCTAACATGTTGTGTAGTCGGGATCCATGCTTTGTCTCCAAAATAGATATTCTTTATCAATCTGGTCTAACTCGAGGCCTGCGAATTTGAAAAGGATATTTTGATTTTTGGAGGTACTTTACAACAAGCCTCAACATTTTCAAACGTTTCTAAAAAATGTATCAACATTTTTGGAACTTTTTCCTTGGATATGTTAAAAAACGCTTAAGAAAATGACATAGGTCACATTTAGTTGAATTCCAAACATTCGAAAAATTGCAAAGTTGCAGTCCATGTGAAAAAGAATGTGCTGTAGCACCACTAGTTTTCCGATGAATGATATTAAATAATTCTTACAGATACACATTTTATCAATAAACAATTTATTTCTAAGTCTGTAAAGAAATAATAATGAAATATAGTTATATTGTAAGTTCATATTATCACAACTACGAATGTAAGCAATGAAGACAATTTCGAAAGTATTTTTTATCTTTAATAACATAAAAAAATGTATCTAAATAATATTTTCTTTTGGGCAGTTGTAACCTGGTTACCTTTTACTCTAATATAAATGATAGATGTTCATTGTTCATGTTTATTAAATTTTTAATTATTTTCGCGCATGACGTTTCGGTGCGTTAGTTAATTCTGTAACCAGGATCCATACGCTTAAAAAAATGAACATGGCCGTGGTAAACAGTGAATAAATCTTCATCACAGCCATCACCGTCAGTTTCTACGCTAATCCCAAAAGCTAAGCTAAAATATGTTTTAAAAAATCCTACCTTTCAGTATTTTTATATATTTTATTAATTTTCGTATCTGCTGCTTTTGTATTTCCTCTTCTTCGGACACTTTCTTCTTGCCTTTGCTCTGTGCTGATGCAGTTTATTTAACTATATTTAAATGGCTTCTACTTCATGTAAATTTAATTGCCTTATTTTACTGTAATACCTTATTTATGCAAACGAGCCGCGCTCCCAAGTGGATTTTCCGTGTACTAATGAAAGGGCGAGCATGCGCATGGTTGAGCACGGTTCAGACGCTTCGGTGGCTGGCTCTGATTTTCGTTCTGGCGACCTCTGCCTTTGGGGTGGGTTGCCTTCCTTGGTCTCTTTTCGTTTTATTTCTCGTGTTTTTTTATCCTAGTCCTCTTTTTTTTATTTTCTCGGAGTTTTGTTTTGCCATCATTTTAGTATTTGTTCTTTACTCTCTTATTTACTTGTGATTTTACTAAACTTTTCCTATCTTCTTCTTTATCTTTTACTTTTCCCACTTATTGTCTGTATTGTTTTTTTATTTTTCAGATATTTCGTCATTTTTATGGCGTACTTTGTAACATTTATTTTCTAAAATATACATCGTTTTCTCTATAAATATTACATTTTTATACAACTAAATTTTTTACTTTCATTATCATTTCTTGTTTTATTACGTCACCACGTTTCCTTCCTTTTACTCGCCTTTCTTTCTCCCTGTATCTCATATTATATCCCCACATTTTTTCAGCAAAACAGTTTTTTACTTAAATTCGTTTCTTTCCCTATAGTTTATTCTCGTTCTTTTCACACCCTTTCTCTCTGGCTACTCTCTCCCACACATGTGTAATTTCTGTTATTTTGAAAAAAAAATGTGCCCAATACGGATTTTTTGATATCACATCCTTTTCCGCATTTCTCCCGAACTTTTAAGAAGATTCTTCACAATCCAGACCGGCTCATGCAGTTTCTTTTGATACTTGAGCTATAAATTGCATTCACTTAAGCTAGCATATTATCAGCATAAAAGTATATCAGCATGTGATTTGATCTTTATTTTCTACAATAAAATTATCATTATCAGATGTCTCCATCCTAATGTCGGTGATCAATTCACATTTAAATATATCAATATGAAGAGGTTCGTAAACATTACTTAGAAGTTTCATCCATTACCAAGAAAGAAAACTTTACTTCATGAAGTACTTTTTAAAATTAAAATGTGTCTGAGTAATACAAATTAAAAGTGATTTGTGTAGTCAAATAAAACGTTTTGGTTGATCACCACTTTCCGCCCTCTATGCGCCAGCTATTGCGTGCACTGGACTTTTTAAAGCATATCTTCTCATTCCACACATGAATGCTCTAATGAACATTGCATCAATCTAGACAACGAAAATGCGTAAGGATCGCGCTGTAAACATTCTTTTTAAATTCTACTGCTAGATAAACATGTCCTGTTTACCCTTCGTTGTCCTTGTTGGAATGGAATTCACACTCTCAGGAAAGGTCCATGGAAATATCGTCATGAAGGCGCAGTTATGCAAGCCCGTGAAACACGCAAGCATTGCGAATTGCCATCCCTTTTACGTCACGGCGCTGTTCAAATGAGTGTCAAACGAGCATTGTGTAAATATTCTTATCTTCCCCACAATTTTAATCATTTTTATGAAATTTAAAGTGGTATTCATAGTGTGAACGTTTTCGAAAATATTAACATTTTTTATGCTTTACATTTTTGATTTTTAAAATAGATACTGATTATTTTTTCTCTCTCGCCTTGCTACATACTTAGTATAAAGCTTGTTAATTCTGCGGCAATTTTTCATTAGGAAAACGAATATTGTGAGAATGTGCTAACGAATAAGGGGATAAATCTGGTTCCTATTTCAAGTAAATTATCTTCTCTAAAACGTCACCTTAGTCGTCGGGAGATGAATTCTACCTGCTGGCTGCTCTGATCGGTAATTTTCAGTGGTTTCTCCGATCAGCACCAGGCGAATGCCGTAAGAGTACTCTACCAAACAGGCCACGTACCGTAGGTGATCTTTCCTTTCTCTGTCCTCACCTCTTACACACACGTACACTCACATGCACTACAGTATCACACATGTCGGGTGACCGATCGAGAGCTTAGAACTTGTCGCGGCTGGGGCGGTGGGAGATACCTGATTGGTGAATACCCAGCTAGCAGACGGTAGTCGGCGCCGGTAGAGGACGGTTCAGCGGGAGATCACCCCCCCATCCCGAGAAAAAACACGCACTACACTTATAGGATATTGCTCTTAGAAATTAACGCGCCCGAAATCATTAACAATCAATTATTGTTATAATTCACGTTTTGTATACCGTAATACCGAAAAATTGGCGGCGAACATCTGTTTGTCTCTCTGTGATCAATGCTAGCGCCTAAACCGTTCAGACGATTTTCTCAAAACTGATATTCTCCAATCGATATGGACGAACTCATGGTCTTGCGAGTTTGAAACAGATTTTGGTTTTGGGGTATTTTATAAGAGACATCAACAATATTTTCAAAAGTTTATCGAAAATTACTCCAATCTTTTTCATTGTTTTTCCTCGGTCAGCATAAGAGACGCTTGAACAATGATGCAGGTCTAATTTCCGTTGAATTCTCTGAATTTTAGTAGATTGCTTAACTTTAGATTTTTCGTCTACTTCTTACAACTAAAAGATAAATAAAAAGATAAATATTTTTAACTAAATGGAATCAGTTCTTCAATGACAGATTTTTAAATAAGATCATGTGAAATTGTTAAAACTATAGTAAATTTTCACTAATTTGCGTGAAAAAGTTTTAAACTCAATTTTTTTCAATCAAAACTCTATTTTATTCAAAACGGCACTAATTATTTTCTTGGATATAGCAAAAGTACTGCAAAAAAATGGTACTGGCCTCATTTTCGACAAAATCTCTAAATTTTATAAAAGTGCAAAAAACAACACAGCTATAGTATAATATTGGTGATAGAGATATTTTCGTTAATAAAATATGTTCTTAAAACTAGAAATTGAAATACCTTAATTTTTAAACAATGCAATCGCAAATCCAAATGCTTAATTTAAGCTTTGGGAAGAAAGGTTGAGTTCAGCCGAGGTGTTAGTGGGGTGGGGGTAACGAGAATGGCGTTCTAAAGATCTGACTAGGGAGTAATGAGTCCCAGAGCGGAGAAAAACTTTTTTCTGGTTGGAATCACTATTTCAGGTTCATATAGTATGTAGTTCATGTGTACATTGAGGTGACAAACGTCATGGGATAACAGTTGTAATAGTAATAGAAGTCATGGAATAGCAAATTATTATTACGGTCTCATGACTTTTGTCAACTCGCCCCCAAGTGGCAGTAGTATCGCGTACAAAAGATATAAAATGGTAGTGTATTGCCAGAGATTGAATATGGTGTAATTATGATTATACCCTATTTGATAAACTTGAACTTTGTGTGAACTAATAAAATATTAATAATATTAAAAAATACTACATTCATCATAAACCAGAATCTGGTACGGATTTAAAATGTATATAGTGAAAAACAAAGTTGAAACAAACTAAAACGGTTCCATCAAGATATAAATATTTTGTGCAATTACTTCAATCATTTCATCAAGGTCGTCCCTCGAAACCTCTTCTGCGACACTATTTCAAATACGTTAGACGAAAGTAGGTCTAGTTTCAATAATTTCGCTTGCTCTGACTTTTTTGGTGTACGAAATGCGTCATAAATATGTTTATCAATAGAGTAAAATGTAGTCTTCTACTCGTATAATGTGACCGTGTAAATGTGAAACAAAATTATTTTGTTGTACTTCAAATTCTTCAAAGCTTCTGTTTTCCTTCTTTTTCGTGAGACTGATTAATTCGTCGTACCATTTAAAGTGTGAAGTTTATTTTTAATTTTTCGTGAGTAATATTATGAGTATATGGAATAAATCAATTATTAATTTGAGGTTTATATTTTTAACCTGAGGTAAATGCGAAGTCAAGCAAATATAAACATTTTTAAAATGCACATCTTAATTACAAACGTCAGTGAAGTAAGGGTATTATGAGGCATTCGCTTATTAGCTTCTCGTAAATGGGTTGTGCATGCGCGTGGGCTTGTAAATGCGTGATGTATGTGAAGGATGGATAACTCCGCTGTCGCGCGTGCTCGGGAAACAAAATTTTAGACATTTCGTGCGAGATGTGTGCTTATATTAATACACAGAATGCTTCATATAACACAAAATGTCATATCCAATTTCATGTGAAATGATACTAAATACCCACGATCGTTTTTCGTCACCAAAAACGTAAACGTTAAAATGCATTATGTTACTAAACAAGATTAACCAATGCTTTCTTCGGAAAAGTTTCTCTCTTCGTTGTGTTTCACTTCAAATGCTGAAAAGTGCGACTTATGTTTTTTCTAATTTTCTGCTGCTCACTGCAGACGCGAAAAGTTAATTTCTTCACTTCGAGACTATATAAAATACATTGAATAAATGCAACGTAAAAAGGCAAATAGGGTTAGACGATGAGGAGTTGGCTGGGTATTTCAGCACCGCAGAAAGAAATAATTATGCATCACGTGTATATCCCTCAAAGGATGGTTGAAATATTTCTATGAAGCCGATCTGAGGCCTCTGCGTGCTCGGACGGAGAACTAAAAAGGGAATTGCGTAATGGAGGCAAAGGCAGAGGCGAAAGCCTGAGCAAAGGCTGGGTTAAGCGGATAGAAGAGTGACTAGGAGGAGGGGCAGAGCCGAAGATGGACATGGTCAGGATAATCGGGGATGGCGGACGAAACGGCGGAGTGTGGAGAAAGCCGTGGCGGTGGAGAAGACTGGATAATAAGAAGAAGAGGAAGAGAAGAAGAAGAAGAAGAAGAGGAAGAGGAAGAGGAAGAGAAGAAGAAGAAGAAGAAGAAGAAGAAGAAGAGGAAGAGGAAGAGAAGAAGAAGAAGAAGAAGAGGAGGAGAAAGAGAAGAAGAAGAGGAGGAGAAAGAGAAGAAGAAGAGGAGGAGAAAGAGAAGAATAGGAGGAGGAGAAAGAAGAAGAAGAAGAGGGGGAGGAGGAGAAAGAGAAGAAGAAGAGGGGGAGGAGAAGAAAGAGAAGAAGAAGAGGGGGAGGAGGAGAAAGAGAAGAAGAGGAGGAGAGGAAGAAGAGGTTGCAAAGTAGGTGGCGGAAGCTGAGAAGAGTTGATACGGAGGCAACAGGGAAGGAGGGGCATTGTCATAGGTGAGAGAGCAGTGGTCCGGTGGCGGCAGCCGTTTCAATATGGGATCAGGCGACAGGGCTAGGGCAACGGGAGGTGGAACGGAGACCCATAGGGCAGCGCGTGACACGAGGGAAAGGAGAGGACGGGATACAGGTGAGGTGGGACGAGGGTCAGTCAGGGCGGAGCGGTGGCTGGAGTGGTTGCGGGGGTAGGGATCGGAAGATGGAAGCGCTGCGCCCTGGTCACGTAATCAACGCACGCGGCGCTTCGCGGTCGGAGGGGCGCCTGATAAGCGGTAGAGGAGGGTGCGAGGCTTCGCGCATTGTGGAGGCCGCAGAGACCGTGCGTGGCCGGGCGACGGCAAACTGTAGTGACATACGAGCGGGCGGGGAGGGGCGTGAGATGTATGGTGCAGGAGTATTGCATTTACTGGCGCAGTGTAGACACAGGATTCAGTCAGCGATCGCTGGACAGCTATTGTTCTGAATCAATGCAGACCGCGCGAGGAAGCTTCTCAAATCAATGCATGCGGGTGTTCGTGCGATAGGCGAGAAATGTTCCAGCGCTTAAGACCCGAGATCATTTAATTGTAATTTTAATAATTGGATGTGTACTTTTTACAGCACAGAAACACATTAATGTGTAAATGTTTAATATAGCCTCATTTGCAGAAACGTGTAAGTATATTTATGTATCTTTCCTTAATATGTGTTAATGCGATTCAATTAAAATTTGCTCAAATGAACAAATGTATATTGGACATAATTTAGTATAAATGTTGATGATTATATTCGCTGTGTGTATTGTCAAATGATATTCTAAACATTTAAAGCAAATGGGAAAACAAAGAATATTTAATGAAGCCATTTAATTTAGCTGTAGAATGCTAATTTATCCTCTCTCGAGAAACAAAAGGTCGTGTAATGCTCTTTAGTGACGGCTCGTGAGTGCGGCGTGGGTGTGATGCTAAGCGGGTGCTGAGGGCGAGGGTGGAGGCGGGAGCGGGGTCGACGGTGGGGACGGAGAGGGGGATTACGCGGGGCGCGAGCACAGGCGCAGTGCCGCAGCGCGACGCGACAGTGGCAATGACGGATGGGCGCGGTTCGACGCTCGGCACGTGACAGAGTGACTACCCTGCTCCCTCGCGGGCCCCGGCGGCAACTGCCTCGCTTCGCCCGTTCCTTCACCGGCCCCTTCGCGTTCCTCTCCCTCCGGCTTTCTCCACGACCTCCGCTTCTTTCTCTTAGGTCATCTATTCTGCAGTTCCTGCTCTATTCCATCGCGCTAGTTCTTCTCCCCGTTTCCCCATTCCCACACCCTGCATCCGTTGTGCGTCCTCTCATAGACACTATTCAGCATCGCTTTTGGCCCCATGCATTCCGTGGTTTCTCTTTCGCTGATATCCATTCCACTGGCTCTATCGCTTTGCTTTCTCGTCTCTATCCTCCCCGCCGACGTAGCTCCGAGTCCGTATTGCCGCTGTCTCTGCAGCTACTCTGACCACGAAGGACCTAGTGTTTCGTGTCTCTTTAGTGGCGATGAAAGTTTGGACAAGCAGCTGTTTGGAGAAGAATTCGAGCGTCCGGCAGACCTGATTAGTAGTTTCGCGTGGTTTTTCCGATCAATATCAGCCGTTTACTGGATTATCCATTACAAATACACTTCGGACATCTCCAGATATTTCCTTCCTCGTTCTTTTCTATTCTCTTGCCTTTCTTACTTACAGTTATTCTCACAAGCATCACACTGCCACAAGTGACGGGAGATAATTTAATATTTTTTTTCGGCTGGGGAGAGTCATCTGGAAATCATAATCCCTCACAAGGCGGCATGTATGTCGGCACCGGGTGTAAATCAGCGGAGGAAGGACATCGCTATCTCGCCGCAGAAAACATTCCCCACGCTATCGGAACTAATGACCATTGGAGTTGACGTGTACAGAAAAATGAATCAAGTAATCAGCTCTATTCTCATGCTCCTCCCAATACTCCCTCGTGCATGTCCTCCATCCCTGACCATTTGCCCGTGCTTTTCCTATAGGTCTACACTTCCGCTTTTCCTCAACGCCTCTCGAGCATCGCATCGCCATCAAACTCTCGCATCAACCGTGACCACAGAGGTCATTACATTATTTTTTTCACTCCACCCTGTCCCCTCCACCCTGTCCCCACCACCCTGTCCCCTCCACCCTGTCCCCTCCACCCTGTCCCCTCCACCCTGTCCCTTCCACCCTGTCCCTTCCACCCTGTCCCTTCCACCCTGTCCCTTCCACCCTTTCCCCTCGCCCGGCTACAACCAGTTCCCTTCAGCTCGCTTTTCACTCGCCTTCCATCTGCGAATCCTCCCGAAATCGTTGTTCTCACACAGAGCTTGTGCGGCACTCCGCTGGCTCTTTGGCCCCGGCCACGGCCGCTGCCAGCTGCCGCCCGACCACGTCGCGCTCTCCCTGCCGCCCCCCTTCCCTCCTCCGCTCCACCACTCGGCGCGACGCTCTGTTCTGCATGTTGATCCACTCGAGTCAGCTTGGCTGCGGTTATTGGCGTGGAGGTTATTAAACTTTTCTCCTTTCCTCTTTATTTTTCGCGCGTTTATCATGCGAGAGAGTTATAAGTGGAGATGCTATGCGAGGTTTGCGATTCTGTGTCCATTTTTTACAATTTTAGTTGGTCATGGACGTTTTGTCGACGAACAAGAAAATTACTACGGCGAGAAAGATTGTCGTTATGATAATGGTTGGAATGATAAAAGCCATGACGAGATCTGAAATCGAATCTTAATAGAAGTACGATAAATGATTATCCTACTTGTCGTTACAATACACGTTATCATTTTCTGTGGTTCGTCTTTCTGAAAATCAACAAAAATACTATAGAGCTCGGAAAAGAAAAACTAGTTTATATATTTTGTCAAATTCTGTTGCGAAAACGTACATTCTGGAGGTTTTTAAAATGTGAAGCCTTGTGTCAACAGAGACTTTGGCTTTTGCACAAATGTACTCTATATTACGAACCTCCCCTTAACAGATTTCCTAAGAATCGAAGCTATTCTAGAACCTCTCTCAATTTGATAGTCCTTGGCGCTTATTTTTATTATATTATATTATTTTTATTATTATATTATTTTTATTATTATATTATTTTTATCATTTATTATTATTATTATCTACATGAACGTAATGGAATAACAATTTATGAAAATGAATTGTATTAAAAGAAAGCACATTTGAATAAATGTTGGAATATTTACAACATCAATGAGTTTTGAGGAAAAGAAGAGAAAAAAAAGGTATTTGCTTAATAAACAATGATAAAGGTTTCAACTTAATATATTTATTTCATACCTGAAAATCGAGTATTACGCCTCTTGCACTAATACTCGATGTATCGTTACGGATTTGATTCCCCCTTCTATTGAAATGTAATATTATGTTTCGACGTGAAACAGAAATTCATTCTTTGACCCTGTGCGTAGTTCCGCTAAACGCTTGCTTTGAGCTTCACAATAGCCTTCTAGGAAACTTCGGAACTATCTAAAAGCAAATGTTTGTGTTAATGAAAATAATAATTCTTTCCGACCAAATTTACCTGTTTGAATTTCTAGGGGAAACCTAACGGAAGAGTGAATATGCTCCACTATCACTAGTGCAACACTATTCCCACCGCCTATCCGGCTAGCAAGCGTGCCATCAGTAGTTTTTCTCCACCTGGCCCAGCTCCTCGCTACTCCCACTGCCTAGTCTGCTCGCCCACGTGCACCAAGTGCTTCCTTTCACCGGGGACAGATACTCACCGCCTTGTCAGCTGACCCGCGTGCACCCAGTGGTTTCTCCTACCGGGGCCAGCTTTTCGCTACTCCCACCGCCTTCTGAGCTGGCGTGCGTGCACCCAGTTTTTTACTCTACAACAACCGTCACCACCGTATAACGTATGGCACATGTTCTCAGTGTTTTACTTTTACCGTAGTCCGTGCTTCGCTACTGCCACAGCTACTCATCTCTCGTATATGCTCCTCTTTTTTCTTCCTCGCAACTTGCAACTTGACGTCTCACCGCCTTGTCGACTGGCGTGCGTGCAGTGTTCTTCTCCCACCCCATCTTGTGCACTGTGCTACACCCTTCGGTGCGCGAGACTCAGTTTCGCTCCGCCGCCGCCAGCTTGCGAAGTGCTCGTGAAAAATGCTTGGCTTTTTTGGGTGAATATTTTACAATGGAAATGAGTAAATTTAGGTCAAGTGACAGGATTCACTAAATACTACCGTATAGAAACACTCTTCTACTTAATCTTCAGGAGAAAAAAATCTTTGAAAATACATAACAATAAGGCACTTAGTGATATTTTGTTCAATTAATACGAATTAAACACGCCAAACTTGTAAAGTGTGCTTCCGGTAATAGAGGTCGTAACAACCCCAGAAAATACACACTTAAACAAAATCATCATGCTGACAAATACTACTCATATTATGTCAAACAACTAAAAGTATTACGCATATTAAGAATGTATGAAAATTATCCTTAATCAATAGAATCCAATTTTCAATATCACACCTAAGAATAAAAAGTTATTCAACACAAAATTTGTGCTAAATCTCATTTTCCCGTCTTCTAGTAAATTTTTTAGTTTAGCTAATATTCTAATTCTATCGAATCTAAATAATATTAATCAACTCGGACCTCGCAATTTTGTGAATTCCCTCGGAGTCTATGTCCCTGGAATACGATCCCGACAAGCCAATAGTGCAACCGACTAATCTCTTCGAAACACGAACTTAAAAGATTTCTACCGAGAGAAAAATCAGAAGAACGGCCATAAAATGTATAGCTCTTTACGTAACTCACATGCAATCGAGTGAAAGGCGAATAGTTCGTTGAGGTCTTACCAAATGCTCACCGACGTAATTTTGGTATATCATGACTTCGTATCGAGTAAAAACACTTCACTCATGACGAAACCGAAAAATTTAAATGGATTAGAATAGAAATTCACATTCAAAATAATGTCTCACAGTAATTTAAGAATAAAATAAAAAGATTTTATTTACCATATCAAAATAAAATACTTCAATCTAAACGAATAACTATCTCTGGCTCTCGAACCATTATCCGCCAAGATATAAAACTAACGAGAAAACCCAAGAACTTAATATACTGAATTTATAGCCTATATTAGTACTATGAAATTAAAAATAAAATAGGGCGCCAGAGGCTTTTAATGAATAATACGTAATGGTCAACTCTTTCCCAGGTACGCAAAATAATAAAATATTCAATAAAACTACAACCTAAATCACAGAGTCAAAAATACCGGAAAGCAAAGAATATATAAACTAAAAACACGCCCGATTTCACGTTGGAACCTAGAAAAAACACCTCAGAAACTTCACATACCAAAGGGATATGAATGACGCGTATCAGCAAGATATAATAAATATTCAATATCTTCTGAAATAAACATTGAAACGGAAGGAATGGTGAGTGTTTCGTAAATAAAATTCTCAGTCAATCCACTCATCAGATAAGTTGTAACAATCAGAATGCTTTAATATCATATCTAAATTGACCGCCCGGTAGCGCTATCATAATTCATAATTACATAAATATTGCTGTTGATTTTTTAAAGGAATTAATATTCATTAGATTAATCGAACCCATAAATCATCCTAACTCCAAATCTATCCTTTCGGTTATTTTTGAACAAAATATAGATAAAAAAATTAACACAGTCAACATAAGAAAACAATAGAAAGAAGGGATGAAAAGGGAAAAGGGAATATGAGAATGAAAATGTGAAAGGAGGCGATCTGGAGAGTATAAAGTAGATGAAAAAGAGAAGCACGGGAGCATTGCGCAGATAAAATTCTGAACATGTTAAATAAAAAGTTGGATACCCAAAAAAGAAGGCACAAAACGCGCCAAATAATGAAACAACAGAATGTCCATGTGAATACGACTCAGCCATCCAATATACATCAATAGACCAACAAGTGAATCGATAGAAAAACGTTTCGCAGAAATAGATCCATAATTCATTTTCACGAAAAATACCACAACCTGGAAACAAAAAGTTTATAGCAAATTCATTACAATAAAATGGAGGTAAAAATGACAATGAAATACGATACGAGACAAAGAAAATCAGACATATTATAAGACAATTGTATTGTAAAATGATTCGTAGAAGGCTACTGCAAGAAGAAAATGTACAGAAGACCAACAGAAGCCCAACAAATTAACAACGACATAAATGAAACATACAAACATCTGAAGAGAAACAGCTATAATTGGCAAAGAAATACACAACAAAACCTCTATGTGTGCAGCCATAACTGACTGAAAAAGACTATCAAAAAGAGGTAGGCAGTAAAAATACAGGCTGAAACAATCTGCAACGAAACAAACATCGAAGGGGGCAAACATCGCGAAGCCGTGCAAGTCTTAACACCATACAGCGACGCCGGGTGGCGCAAGGCCCCCAACTCCTGTGGCAGCCTCGGCGGACGACAAACCTGGCGGCTTCGGCAAGAATACAATGGGCTCGCGCGCCTGTCGCAAAACTTGAGCCATCTCCTCGGCGGCCGCGGCGGCAAGGCGAGGCAATAGCCGCAGAGGCAGAGCCAGACGGAGGCCGAGCGGAGCGAGCGGAGGGAGCCGAGGCGGAGCGAGCGGAGCTAGGCAGAGGCACAGAGCAAAGCGACAAGGGCCGAGCAAGAGCAGCAGCAGAGCCCGACAGCCGAGCAGACGCCCCAGCAGAGGCCGACCGGCATCGGCCAGCACAGGCCCACCGCAAGCCAGCAGAGGCCGACAAGAGGCGAGCAGAGGCCGTAACAGCAAGCCGAGGCAGGCCGAGGCAGCTTGCAATGGAGGCAACAAGCAAGGGACGAGCAAGCGGAGCCAGCCCGGACCAGCCGAGGGGCAACCGGCAATGCAGAGGCCGACAGAGCCTTAGCAGAGCCGAGGCAGAGGCCGAGCAGAGCCGAGGCAGAGCCGAGCAGAGCCGAGGCAGAGCCGACGCGTAGCCGAAGCGGCAAGCCAGGCAGAGCCCCGAGCAGAGCAGGGAGCCAGCAGACGCCGAGGCAGAGGCCGAGCAGAGCGAGCAGAGCCCGGAGCAACCGACATGAGGCCCGAGCAAGGCCGAGCATAGGCCGAGCCAAGCCCGAGGGAGAGCAGCAGAGCCGACCGCAAGCAGCGACAAGGCAGAGCCCCAAGCCGATGCAGACCGATGCAAGGCCCGAGCCAGGAAGCCAGCAGGAGCCGAGGCAGACCGGGAGCAAGAGCCGAGCAACGATGCACGACCGAGGCAGAGCGAGGCCAGGGCCGACAGAGCCGACAGAGCCGGAGCAACCGAGGAAGGCAACGAGGCAGACCGATCAGACCAGCAACAATGAGCAAGCCGGCAGAGCCGAGCAGGAGCCGAGGCAGAGCAAGCAGAGCGAGCCGGAGGCAGAGGCCGAAGCCAGAGGGCAGAGCAGAGGCAAGGCAAGAGGAGCAGAGCAGAGCAGAGCCGAAAGCAAGGCAAGCAGAGCAAAGGCAGACAGAGCCGAGCCGAGCCGACAACAGAGCAGACGGAGACGGAGCGACCGGAGCGGACGAGCGAGCCGGAGCACGGAGCGGACGGGGACGAGTGAGAGCCGCAGCACCGGGACGAGCGACGGAGCGGAGCCGGAGCCGGACGGCAGCCGCCGCGCGCGGCAACGCGCGCACGCGGCGCTGCCGCGACAAACT
>BOPP01000029.1:10456992-10469502 GCA_017312745.1 Gryllus bimaculatus
TCGGCCTCTGCCTCGGCCTCTGCCTCGGCCTCTGCCTCGGCCTCTGCCTCGGCCTCTGCCTCTGCCTCTGCCTCGGCCTCTGCCTCGGCCTTTGCCTCTGCCTCTGCCTCGGCCTCCGCCTCGGCCTCCGCCTCGGCCTCCGCCTCGGCCTCCGCCTCGGCCTCCGCCTCGGCCTCTGCCTCTGCCGCCGCCACTGCCTCTGCCTCTGCCGCCGCCGCCGCCGCCGAGAGGAATGGCTCAAGTTTTGCGAACGGCGCCGCGCAGCCAATTCGTATTCTTGCGAAGCGCAGTTTGTCGCTCGCGAGGCTGCACAGGAGTTGGGGCGCCTCTCCGACACCGGCGTCAGCCTCGTATGTGTTAAAGCACTTGCACGGGCTCTACGCGATAGCTTCCTTCGATGTCTTGTTTACTTGCCAGATTGTTTCCCCGCCCTGTATTCTTTACTGCCTCTTTTCCTTGATAGTCTTTCAGTCAGTTCTTGGCTGCACACATAGAGGTTTTGTTGTAGTATTTTCTTTGCCCAATTATGAGCTGTTTTCTCTTCAGATCTTTGTATGTTTCATACTTAATGTCGTTTGTAATTTGTTGGGCATCTGTTGGTCTTCCTGTACATTTTCTTCCTTGCACGTAGCCTTCTACAATCATTTTAACAATACAATTGTCTCTATAATATGTCTGATTTTCTTTGTTTCCTCGTATCAGATCTTCATTGTCAATTTTACCCTCCATTTTTATTGTAATAATTTGCTATAACTTCTTTGTTTCAAAAGGTCTGTGCGTATTTTCGTGAAAATGAATTACTGATCTATTTTCTCGAAACATTATCTTCTATCGTTCACTTGTGCGTCTCATCTGATGTATATTTGGATGGCTGAAGTCGTAATTCACATGGCACATTCTCGTTGTTTCATTATTTTCGGCGCGTTTTGTGCCTCTTTTTTGGGTCACTCCAACTTTTATATCTACACTGATCTCAGAATTTATCTGCCAATGCTCTCCGTGCCTTCTCTCTTTTCAATCTACATATTCATCTCTCCCAGATCGCCCATCCCTTTTCAACATTTTCCATTCTCATACTCTCTTTTCCTTTTACCATCCCCTTTTTCTATTGTTTTCTTCATCTTGACTCGTGTAATTTTTCATCTAATATTTTGATTAAGAAAAATACACGAAGGATAGATTTGCGAGTTAGCTGAATTTAATCGGGTTCCGAATTAAATCCTAATGAAATATAAGTATCTCTTAAAAACATCAACAGCAAATTTCATGTAAATTACTGAATTATGATAGCGCTACCGCGTCAATTTCAGATAATGATATTAAACGCCTATCTGATTGTTACAACTTATCTGATGAGTGGCATTGCTGAAGAATTTTTATTTACCGAAAGCCACTCACCAATTCCCTCTCCCGTTTCAATGTTTAATTTCAGAAGTATGAATATTAATTATATCTTGCTGAATACGCGTCATTCATACTCTTTGTATGTGAAGTTTCTGAGGTGTTTTATTCTAGGTTCCACACCGTGAAAAATCGGGCGTGTATTTTTAGTTTATATATTCTTTGCATTCGGTATCTTTGATTCTCTGTGATTTAGGTTGTAGTTTAATTGAAATCATTTTAAATAATTTTGCGTACTGGGCAAAGACGTTGACCATACAGTATTATTCATTAAACGCCCTCTGCGCGTCCGCTATTTTATCTTTTAATTTCATAAGTACATAAATATAGGCTTATAAACATACCAGTAATATATAGTTACATATGGGTACTTTTTCGTCTAGTTTCATATCTCTGCCGGAATATTGGTTCGAGAGTCCCAGAAATAGTTATTCGCTTTAGATGAAGTATGCTTTATTTGATATGGCATAAATAAAAAATCTTTTTATTTTATTACTTAAATTACTACGTGAGACCATTAATTTTGATGTGAATTTCTATTCTAATCCATTTAAATTTTTCGAGTTTCGTCAATGAGTGAATGTTTTACTCGATACCGAAAGTCATGACTTACAAAATTCCGTCGCTGAGCCTTTGTAGACCCATCAAACGAAACTATTCTCCTTTACACTCGCATTGCATGTGAAAGTTACGTAAAGGAGAGCCTATACATTTAGGCCAGCTTCTCGATTTTCTCTCGTAGAAACTCTTTAAAGTTCGTGTTTCGAAAGAGATTTAGTCGTGTAGCACCTAATCTTGCTGTCGGGATCGTATTCAGGGACATAGACCTCCGAAGGGAAATTCACAAAATTGCGAGGAATCGAGTTGAATCTAATATATTTAGATTCGTAGAAAATTAGAAATAAATTCAGCAAAACTAAAAACATTTACTAGAAAAGAAACGGGCAAAATGAGATTTAGCAACCAATTTTGTGTTGAATAAACTTTTATATTCTCTAGGTGTGAAAATATGAAAAATTGGATTTCTATTGATTAAAAGGATAATTTCCATAACATTCTTAATATTAGCGTAATACTTTTTAGTTGTTTGACATAATATAGTAGTAATTTGTAAGGACATGATCATATTTGTTAGTGTGTACTTTTTCTGGGGTTGTTACGCACTCTATTTCACACTGGAAGCAACACTTTACAAATTTGGCGTAGTTTAATTCCGTATGTATTGAACAAAAATATCACTAATGCCCCTTATTGTTAATGTATTTTCAACAATTTTTTTCTCCTGAAGATTAAAGTACGAGAGTGTTTTATACGAGTAAAAAGTATTTAGTGGAATCCTGTCACTTGACTACAAATTTACTCATATTTCACTTGTAAAATATCTCATCCACCACAAAAGCCCCAAGCATTTCACGCAGCACGTCGCAAAGCGGTTGATTTCCTTCAACTAGCGGTAAAGCCAACGGTGTGGAAAGTGGTCAGAATTATTGCTTGTGCCATTTTACATTACAATGTAATGTATGAACTAAATATAATAATAAATTCATTGCCCTTGAGCCTTGATAAGGATTGCCAGGTTATCAATGTCAGCAATTTGGCAGGTGTCTTCTCACTTAATACTCCCTCTGGAATACATCCAAGAACATTACGAGAAACATACTGCATTAGCATTTCTCTATTCCGTCAATATGTTGCATGAGAGAGTTCACCCTCACGCAAAAGATCGAATAGCTCCCGTAAAATGACTGTACAATTATCTGAAAAAAAAGTTTTCGGAAAGAGGTAAATTCGGGCAAAAATTTTTTTCCATCCATTTTGTTTCAGAAGGTTTAGAGAATACAATCAAAGAGCATTCTCGGCAATGGCAACTCAAAATAACTCAGTATAAATTTCCGATCACTAAGAAACCTGTGACAAATACATTATATTTTTGCATATAAAATGCAACCAAAATTATAAACTTTTCTGTTAAACGTTAGTGCATTCTAAAGAACATACCTTCCGAACACACCTTCCTACACTGCACTGCACTGCACTGCACTGCACTGCACTGCACTGCACTGCACTGCACTAAGAGACTTTCCATTCCCGGCCTATTTCACCACTTTTCTCTTACCCAAATTCCTCACTGAACCCAACGCTACACTGCACCACATCACACTGCACTGTACCGCACTTAACTACAACTAAATTTTTTATTCTATATAGTAAATACAAACTAGATAGTATTGTTAATATAAGATAAATTATATTCGATGTAATCTAATTCTTAATATTTTTACATTCTAAACATTTAATATGATGTGAAAGTCTTTATATGTTGAAGTACAGATTTAACTACACCTCTGTTGTCTCCCGAATAAAAGTTAGATAATTAAAAATAATTATATATATATATATATATATATATATATATATATATATATATATATATATATATGGGTCTATTAACATACGAAGTATTGGATTTCTCCATTGATTTTCGAGACATTCAGAAATCGTAGCAATCATATATCACTATAGTTCAAGACAACAGAATACGACTTTGGCAATAGAGTTATTCGGATTGCCTGCACGGTTTCCTTTCTTGCACCAATATTCGAAGTGATTGTGCGAGCTACAGCTATAGCTCAACCTATTAAACTTTCTCACAACAATGTGATTTGTACGAAAAGCTCGGAAGCAGAATGAATGACAAGAGTAACGTGTTATCTCAATCTACTTATATCCCCGCCACTCTAAACTGATTAGAGGTTGAGCGCCAGCAAAAGTGAAATAGCTGGGCTACACACGTAGCTCGCGCGACTTCTCGGAGTTTAACTACGACGTCATACCCTGCGCACACTCTAAATAGGTGCTATTTCAATCATTTCAATCATTCATTCGATGAACTACTTCGCAAAACCACACGCTTATTCTTGAGGAAAATACGGATTAATGTGAAACCTACAGCAGCGGAAAGCAAATGTTTAGATTAGCTAAATTATAAAACTGGTCCTATAGTGATAAAATCCTGCATTAAGACTGTGATAGTTGTAATGAAAAAGTATTAAGTTATAGAAGTGGTGCTAGAGGAGGACGGAACTCCACAGTCCGTCGGCCTGTAGAGATAGGGTATTGCTACGTTTCTTATATTAAGTTACTCGTGTGTCAGAGGAGCGTCGGTAGCTTCATTTACAGGAATTTTAATAATTTTCTCAGAAGATTATATTTATTAGTACTTATCGTATTAGTATTAAACTATCGCGTTATATTTCGATCAGTTATCTTCGATCAGACATATTAAAGTGTCAAGTGTCAATATCAGACAATATACACAGTATATTGATGAACATTCACAAAATACGAATGTAGCTTCATATAGGGTTCAGATTTTGCTATGACTAACTCGGAGAGGGAGCGGAAAACACTTCATGGCTTTGTGTTTGCACCGCAAACAACCCGGAAGACACGAGGGACAAGTGGGGACATGGAAGGGGGCTCGAACCCGGCTCTTCCCTGGGGAGGCGTCTGTTTGAGAGGCGGAGGGCCGTAACGTCAACACTGCCCTCGGGTGACAGCGAAGGCGACTGCAGAGCACTGTGGTCCGGAAAAGGCCAAAACACGAGCATACAAATATTGATTTCATCAATTGTACACCTGAAAACAAAAAAAAAACATGGGCATTTCCACAAAGTACTTTTGACGTTCACTATCTCATCTGTAATTATTTATCACTCATTAATATCATTCATTCCACATGGACCGTCTTTCAGAGATCCATCCGTGTTCGCCCGTTCCAGAAAGGAAACGTCCTTCAGGACCGTCCCTAAAGGCCCATTCACAATGCAAACGTAAACATAAGAATAACGCATATACGTAAGCATTAACATACGTGATAGACTGAAGTATCACAATGTCTAACATAAACGTAAGCAAAATAAGAGTTTCTATTGGCTGTGAGACATTCTAGTTTACTATTAATTGGATGTGAGAATCGATTTCGAAGTATCGATGGTGTCCATGGCCCATATGATGATAGTTCGTCTATCGACTTCGCTCCTCTTTCGATTCTCGATTTTGAGTTAACGTACTGTGATTGTTTCATTTCTTATGTCTTACTTAAACATAAGCACGGAAACTTGAAGCTAGCAAGCGTTTAAGTTAACGTATTACGTGTTATGCTTATGCGAACACATTGTGAATGAGTCCGCTCATGGACGTAGTCCTAACTTTTATGTTAACGCCAGGCTTGTGTTTATGATTGCGTTGAGAATAGTCGTTTAGCTCCGCCAAGAAGCGCGAACGGCGGCTTTGTGTTCTGCGCGGGGGCGGGTGGGGTCTAGTGGCCGCGGTCTAGCGGGTCGTCGCCCCTGCCAGGCGGTCGCGCGTCGAGCCCCGCGGGGCCGCTTGCCGTCGCCATGGCGACGCCTGACGCCGGAATTCCCCACGCGCCGCTAACTTGAGGTGCCGACGGCGCGGCCGAGCGGAGGGGAGCGGAGCAGTTGGGGGCATGGGGGAGGATTACGTCGCGCCTATTTGGCTGCGGGGTGGGAGTGCTTAGTGGCTGGCGGAAGCATTGCGCGGGGATGGGCAGAGGGTGTGTCGACGTGATGTGGGGTGGAGAAGTACATTGGTTCCCGAAGGAGTTGGAGCAGGTCCTTGGGGCACTCCGGGTCTTGGGGTAACCTCCGATGAAATAAGAATGGATAACTGAAACAAATGAAAATGTGAAGCGTAAGAAAGAAAGTTGGAACGTCCTGCTGGAATGTCGTTTTGCGCATTTTGTCTCTAATAATAGAAACAGCCACTCTTCGAGTACATGGATTCAATATATTGGAATTTTAAAATTATTTTGGAAGAAACTACTTTGGTTAAATACTTTTGCTGTGAGGGGAAAGTAGATATAATTGTGTTAAAAATTCATCTTTGTTCGATCATATGATATTTCAAAGTTTTTCATTGAATACAAGGTATTATAATTCTTATGAAGCGAAATATCCGCTCTCGGTTATATAGGGGCTTAGAAAAATGTCTCTGTAGGACGCAGCGAAGGTAGTGGGTTGGAATTGCTCGTAATTTATAAGTGTATTCAGTTTATGATTGTGATCTAGTTAAAACACTTTGTCATTTCGAGTCCCATCAAAACATAATCCCTTAAAGTTACATTCTTTTAGCCTCACTGACCACAATCTCATTTAGAGTGGAAATCAAACCACTTCTGGGACATTTCCAGAAAAGGAGTACTAACAAGAGCGTAAGTTTTCTTCCTTACATACACTATAAATGATCCATCACTTACCAATTATAACAATCTAACATTACTGATAAACAATGAAAATAATCACTTACATCCGAGATTGTTATTGCGTACAGCTTGGAAAAAACAATATCGACAATGCTGTAATACAAGTATTTCATACTTATTTTGTATTGCGAATAAAACATGTCTTCTGATATTTGCGAAGAAGTTTGTTGGAGTTTACACCAAATGAAGTAAATAGAAAAAATCAATTATTTAGTTCCATATCAAAATGTCTTGATTCAAGTTTCATCTAGAATTGATTTGCTCATTTAATGTTTCTTTAAAGGAATATATGGATTTGGATAATTAACGTTTTCTTTTACAACAATGTATTTTAATGAATTTTACAATGTGCAATGAACAATGCTAAAGCAAATGCAATTGTGACATAGTATACACACATCTGAAACGGAGTGTAGTAATAACCTAAATGATATATAGATAAAAATACGGTTGACGTGATAGTCATTAACGTAATTAGGTCCATATAGAGCTAATAATGGATACTTCAAGCTTGTGAAAAGAGATGAGAGGGAATTCATATAAATGACGAAGAAAACTGTATGAAGAATGAACACTTTTCTTAGAGTACAAGGCGCATGCCTTTTAGTTAGAAATAATTTTTTTCACGTGCTTTAAAGAAGCGATGGGCAGTTACAATCCATAACGGGCGTCTTCCTTTAAGAATGCTTTTTGCTCCTCTTATCTGATTGGTTTTGCCGATATATCAGAACAGTATTACGAAAACATATTAACAAGAGAAGGTGCCGGTTATTATTGTTTTCTTCAGATCCCATGCATTATTTTTTATTGTTTCTCAGTCAATATTGAATAAATGCTAGCAGAAACATGGTAATGGTTACGCATTCGTAAATTAATTTACGTACCATGAAAATTAATTCTGAATTACTTTCTTTTTGAAATATAATTTGTAGACTCTTAACAGGTTCAATAAACACTTCTGATTGTTTGGTAAAGTTCTTGCATGATACTCAAGCAAAGCACTTCTATATTACGAAAGAAAAAATAATTTAATACTGACTTTATTAATATAATCTTTTCATTCCAAAGTTTGCTATTTGCAAACGCTTTTCCGAGTTCTCCTACTTTGACATTTCGAACGGAAAGAAGCAGGTGTACTCGAATTTCTTGGGACTGCAGTAGTTTTCAACTATGCCCGGAGCCGAATCGTAATAATTCACGACTCCGTTTCTGTTCCTTTCCCCTCTGACATTTCTGCTCCTTCAGCCCCTCATCCGGCTGCTAATTGCCTCTCGGACTCAATTAAATTCTCGGGAAGAATAAAAGTTAAACCAATCAACTGAATCAACATCGCGCCCCCCGAAAGGAAATTGAGAATGTTGCCAAGACGAATGTCTGGAATTCGAAGGGTCGAAGACCAGGCGAGGGGGGGGGAGCAAGGGGCGTGGGGTGGAGGAGTGGTGATGCCAACGATGGCGTCGGCTACGGTGATGCGGTGACTGCACGTGGCGCGACAGCGTGACTTAAGACGCAGTCAGAAGCAGAAAGCCAGCGGTTGGGGATGGGTGGCGAACACGAAATGGATTTACGCCCGAAGACGCGACCCCCAAGGATAAAATTGGCACAGAGGCGGCTCGAAATACGTTCGGGAATTTTATTGATATCAAGGAGAGTTGGAAACGAAAATTTCGTTTAAATGTTCATTTATTCTATGATGAAATCAGGCGAGTAAGGACTTGCAGGATTACACGAAAATCCGTGAAGAGCATAAATGGGCATACTGTTAGAATTACTTACAAACAGTACGTAACGGCTTTTTTATTTTAAAGATATTTTTTAATTCGGTGTATTGATGATAGAAATTTTCCCTTCAAAATTTAAAAAGAAATACAAATCTGACTTTTATTGCAGTTTCCATTTAACGCATTAAGTGCGAAACCCGAAGTCCTTTTGGATTTGTTTTATTACTGAGATTTTTTTTAAATTTTGTAATTTTCTTAATAAACGTGCTACTTGTATGTATTCTGTAGTTACTTTCAACCACCGGAATTGGATGTGCACTCTCACGTTCATTTTATGATTAACTAACTTAATATTATCATATTTCTCTCTTTTTGCCTGTCGTGTGAAAAGTGTTGAATTGCTAGTTTCTTTTGAGCTTCACTCGGAAAAAGAAGATTACGTCAAGCGTTTCGAAAGAGAATGTCAAAAACTTCTTGGAAAATACAGTGCGCCAGAAAAGTCTCTTCGCATTGAGCCGAATACGGGTCTCCTATTAAATATTGCATTTTATGTTATAGCAAGCAGATTATTAGGAAACATGTGAAGTGAACACTTTCAGCATCTATTATGATTGTGGTGAGTACACAATTTACATTTTCGAGCAGCAGCGCCTGATACCAACATAATTTCTGTAGCTAGAATTCTCAGCAACAAGGTGCCACTGCGGAGAGACTTACCTGGCGCACTGTAGTATCTAGTGTTAGGCTCAGCACATCCTAACGCTTTGGTGCAGTATTATAAATTCGTGTAATTAAAAATGTAATTAAATACTATTGTAAATCATTCATAGTAAGTCAGAGATCGACTCTTTGGAAGTGGCTATTTTAGTGATTATAATGCACATTTAATGGCTTGCAAATTTCAGGATATTAATGAATAAATCACTACAAATTGTACTCTAATTACTAAAAACACGATTTTAAGATTTGTAATAATTAATGCAAAAAATAATGACGCAGATATTTTAAATATCAAATTGACATATTTTTAAACGTAAAATGGTTTGTTAAAATGTTTCATTTTTCTAAGAAAGTTACCTATTCAATGTTTTATGATATTGTTACTAGTACCTTATTTGACAAACGACTTGTTCAACAATTTTTGTAGAATGTTTTTATTGAAATGTAGGAAGAGTCAAAGAGGCAAAATATGTCCAAAAAATTCCACAAAATTTGAAGACAAAAAGTTGCGTCATATTTGATGAAAAATAAACTCATCAGCTTTGACAAGAGACAAAATTAGAGCGCGATGATCTACTCCAAGGAAACTTGAAAAATCGAATTTCAAAAACGTTAACAGAACGATTACGTAACGTAATGCTACATAGTAGTAATCTTCACCTCCTTGCGAGAAGTGTATCTTCTATTTAACGTATACGTTTCAGACATCATTCACCCTGTATTAATGGCTAAAAATGTCAAAAAATTACAACTTAGAGTGGTGAGAAACAAGTGTTTCTGCACTCACATTGAAAGGCACTGGCGGTGGCGGAGAAGGCACCGGTGGCCGGTAGGGCGACGGCGACGGTGGCGGCGCGGGCGGAAGCGGGCAGCAGCGCGACGGCCGCAACGTACAGCCCCCGCGGGGCTTCAATATACTTTGTTTTCCGCGCCGAGATAACGGCAGGTCCCCGGCGCGAAGGCACTGGCGCCGCCGCCGCATCTCCCAGCCAGCAATTATTACAATTTCACGCGCTGCCGGCAGGCGCGGCTCTCATAAATTTTGGACGGGGCGCTGGCAACGCGGGAGCCGTGCGCACGCCTGCGCCCTCGCGGTCGCTGCGGCGCCTTAATCAGCAGGAAATGAAAAGATTTCCTCGACGGGCGCCGCCTTCCTCTCCCGCCTGGTCCCCGCCCCCTGAGCCTGTCGGCCCCCCCCCCCCTCCCACCCGCGCCCCGCGTTGACGACAGATGCAGCGGCGGCGGCGGTGCTGCTGGCAGACTGCGCTCGCCTCGGCTTTCGTTGTTCTCTGACCTGGCTGGAGCAAGAAGTGTGGTAGAGGTTGCGACGCTTGCTTTGCACTTCTGGTCTGTGCGCAACAGCGAGCGGCCGCGAGAGCGACCGGTGAAAGAATGAACGAGCAAAGAGCGAAAGAATGAACGAGCAAAGAGCGAAAGAATGAACGAGCAAAGAGCAAAAGAATGAACGAGCAAAGAGCGAAAGAATGAACGAGCAATGAGCGAGCGAGCTCGCGAGTTCGCTAGCTAGCCAGACGAGCAAGCGGGCTAAATTTGTGGAGCGGGTGAAAAATAATATATGGAACCGTTCTAAGAGCAGGCAAACGAGCACGTGTGCTGATGTGCAAAAGAGCGCGCGGGAGAGCGAGCTAGGGTGCCTTCGACTGACCTTCTGTTAGGTTTGGCTTGCCTAAGCTTAGTACAAATCAGTTCGGTTAGTTTCTCTTGAAATAGAAATCTGCCGTCTTACGTTGTGAGAATCACCATTATTTATAATGGAACAAATATTTTTGAAAAAGGAACAAATTCGCGAAAAAGAAGTGTTCCGTACCCACGAAGAAGGCGAATAAAGAGATCAGTTGTCACCGTGAAAAGGATCTGAAAACGTGCAGCAGTTGAAAAATTTGCAACTCCAGTCAATTAAATTTGGACCTTGAACAACATGCATATGTTTCATTAAGCTTAGATGGACAATTGAGTATTAGCGCTTTCTGTGTAGAGCAACAAGGTTGCGATGGCTGCTCGGTGGGTGCGGCAGCTCGAATAATTTCCAACAAAAACGAACGAGTTAAAATAGAGCTTCTCTGTGCAGTTTTACTCTCGGTAACCTCAGTGGAGTATTTCGATCCTCACTATTAGATTCACGCGATTCCAGTTTTTCTGGTGCTTCCAGATTCAAATTACTAGAATCTATTTGTGAAAATGAGAGGCCCCTGATGAGTATTGCATTCACAGACACAATGAGATAGGATTCACATGCATTCGCCAAATTCGTTGCTTTGTACAGAGAGAATTTCACGTATGTTCGGCCTCGTTATCGACATTTTATTAACGCGTTTGTAATGTTATGTCTTTCTTCTTTTTTTCATTTTTCCTTGCCTCTGAGCAACAGTGTCTCATTTAGTACTATAATAATCACTTCTACACAAAAATAAATATTTAATTGTTCAGAGGCCCTAAAATTTATCATTCAAGTATTCTTTCATTTATCATTCTAATCTTATCCAACTGCAATAATGGCATCTGAACTAATCACCGCATTCTTCTTCTATTTACTGTTAGATGTTAAATACGACGCGCGTTTCCTTTCACTGACGGTACTTTCCACGTACATATATTCGGCAGGGGGCGATATTCTCTCTTCCTGTTTTTATCGCTAATAATTGTCACGCTTTCTCCTCTCCTTCCTAGGGCCCTCTCATTTCCACAAAAAGCGACCCCATATTTTCCGAAGACGTTACTTTTACGCACACCGTATTCTCCCACCCGCTCCTTTCCCGATCCCGCCCTACTTGAGCACTCTCGCTCGCTGACGCAATTGCCGCACCGGCAGCACTCTCGCGTCCCATCACTTCAGGCGCTTCTCTTCCGCGGAGGAGCCAGCGCATCCTGTACGGCTTCCGGCCCCCTGTGCTCGATAAGCTCGCCGTCCGTCTTGCGCTGCTGCATTCCCTGCCAGACCCTCCCGATGTCGATGCCTCTCGTTGTTATCCTGGCATATATTGTCAACATTCGCCATCTCCTCTAGTCCTCCTCTCTAAGGTTTGCGCCTTCACACTCGCACACCATCCGGCCTCGCCACGTGCAGCTTTCACGCCCTCATCACTACCATTGCCACCACAATCCCCACTGTCACGAAGCAATACTTGGTTTTGTTAATTCTCGCTAACCCCAATGTCTCAATGTCAGCATCACCTATCAGTAACCTCGCCAACCCCCGCTTCTTTACACATCCGACGCTTCCACCATTTACGCCATCGCTCCTTCCACCACCATGTTCCAACATCGCCACAATCACCTCTTCCCCGACCCAACCCACTATCACCTCTCCTTTTATCGTTACCG
The DNA here is from genome assembly GCA_017312745.1 of Gryllus bimaculatus. Lineage (NCBI taxonomy): Eukaryota > Metazoa > Arthropoda > Insecta > Orthoptera > Gryllidae > Gryllus > Gryllus bimaculatus. The sequence goes on from BOPP01000029.1 coordinate 10,469,464, forward strand.
CTCCTTTAATCGTTACCGCTCCTTTTATCGTTACCGCTC
>BOPP01000029.1:10469527-10483529 GCA_017312745.1 Gryllus bimaculatus
AGGAGAGAGATACGTTACTTTTACGCGACACGTTTGCTCCACCGTCTTTCCCGATCCCTACTTAGGCACTTCGCTCACTGAGCAAATTGCGCACCGGCAGCACTCTCGCGCCCATCACTTCAGGCGCTTCCTTCCGCGGAGGAGCCAGCGCATCTGTACGGCTTCCGGCCCTGTGCTCGATGCAGCTCGCGTCGTCCTGCGCGCTGCATTCCCTGCAGACCCTCCCATGTCGAATGCTCTCGTTGTTATCCGGATATATTTGTCAAATCGCCATCTTCTAGTCTCTCTTAAGGTTGCGCTTCACACTCGCAACCATCGGCCTCGCCAGTGCAGCTTTCCAGCCTCATCACTTAACATTGCACCACAATCCCCACTGTCAGAAGCAATACTTGTTTGTTATTCTCGTAACCCAATATTAATGTCCGCATCACCTTAGTAACCTGCAACCCCGCTTCTTTACACATCCGACGCTTCCACCATTAGCTCGCCCTTCCACACATGTTCAAATCGCCTATCACTCTCCTTTATGTTACGGCCTTTTATCGTTACCGCTCCTTTTATCGTTACCGCCCTTTTAATCGTTACCGCTCCGCAATTTATGTTACAGCTCTTTTATCGTACCGGGGCTCCTTTTATCGTTACCAGCTCCTTTATCGTTACCGCTCATTTATGTTAACGCTCTTTTATCGTTACGCTCTTTTATCGTCCGCTCCTTTTATCGTTACACGCTCCTTTTCGTACCGCTCCTTTATCGTAGCTCCTTTTGTTACGCTCCTTTTATGTTACCCACCTGGGTCCAAGCAATTTATCGTTACACGCGTCCTTATTATCCGTTACCTAACCGATCCTTTATCGTTTACCCGCTCCTTTTATCGTTCAGCTCCCTTTATCGTTACCGCTCCTTTTATCGTTACCGCTCCTTTTAATCGTTACCAGGCTCCTTTTATAATGTTACGCTCCTTTTTCGTTAACCCGGCTCCTTTATCGTTACCCCGCTCCTTTTATCGTTACCGCTTCCTTTTATCGGCAGCGCACCTTTTTTTCGGCGCCGCCCTTTTTTCGGTCGCCGCACCTTTTGTCACCGCCGAACCTTTTGTCGCCGCCGCACCTTTTGTCGGCCGCCGCACTTTGTCGCCGCGCACCTTTTGGTCGCGCCGCCACTTTTGTCCCGCCGCACCTTTTGGTCGCCGCCGCAACCTTTTGTCCCGGCCGCACCTTTTGTCGCCGCCGCACTTTGTCGTCGCCGTCCGTTTTTGTCGTCGCGCTCCTACTGTCGTCGCGCTTTCTGTCGTCGCCGCTCCTTCTGTCGTCGCGCTCCTTCTGTCGTCGCGTCCTTCTGTCGTCGCCGTCCTCTGTCGTCGCCAGCTCTTTCGTCGTCGCCGCTCCCTTCTGTCGTCGCCGCTCCTTCTGTGTCGCCGCTCTTCTGTCGTCGCCGCTCTTCTGTCGTCGCCGCTCTTCTGTGTCGCCGCTCCTTCTGTCGTCGCGCTCCTTCCTGTCGTCGCCGCTCCTTTGTCGTCACCGCTCTTCTGTGTCGCCGCTCGTCTGTCGTCCGCCGCTCTATCTGGTCGTCGCCGCTCTTCTGTCGTCGACGCTCCTTCTGTCGTCGACGCTCCTTTTGTCGTCGACGTCCTTCTGTCGTCCGACGCTCCTTTTGTCGTCGACGATCCTTTTGTCGTCGACGCTCCTTTTGTCGTCGACGCTCCCTTTTGTCGTCGACGTCCTTTTTGTCGCGACGCTCCTTTTGTCGTCGACGCTCCTTTTGTTCGTCGACGCTCCTTTGCGTCACGCTTCCTTGTCGTCGCGCTCCTTTTGTCGCGTCGACGCTCCTTGTCGTCGACGCTCTTTTGTGTGACGCTCCTTTTGTCGTCGACGCTCCTTTTGTCGTCGCGCCTCTTTTGTCGTCGAGCTCCTTTTTGTCGTCGACGGCTCCTTTTTGTCAGTCGACGCTCCTCCTTTTTGTCGTCAGACGCCCTTTTTGTCGTCGACGCTCCTTTTTGTCGTCGACGCTCCTTTTGTCGTCGATCGCCCTTTTTGTCGTCGACGCTCCTTTTTGTTGGTCGACGCTCCTTTTTGTCGTCGACGTCCTTTTTTGCGTCGACGCCTCTTTTGGTCGTCGACGTCTTTTTGTCGTCGACGCTCCTTTTTTGTCGTCGACCTCTTTTTGTCGTCGACGCTCTTTTTGGTCGTCGACGCTCCTTTTTGTCGTCTCCTCCACCCATGTCACTACTATCAAAAACTCACGTCTTCGACACCCACACACACCATTTGTCACCCCTCCCACCTCCTGTCACTTCGTCTCATTTCAGTTCCAATACCAACTCCCGAAACAGCGTCCCCATTGGCCGGAGTCCGTTCGCCGCCCATGGACCATTAGCCGGCGCGGCCCCCGCAAGCTCCCGGCTCGCTGTGCTCAGATGCGCGCCGGCTGCGCTAACGAGCGCGCCCTGCGCGGCGGCGGCGGCGGGCGGCGGCGGCGGCGGCGGCGGCGGCGGCGGCGGCAGCGGTGGCAGCGCGCCCGCTGGGCGTAGCGGGGGGCGGCGGGCTTGGGAGCAGGAAAAAGGGGACTGGGGTGTGAGAGTGTCGAGAACAGTGGACGTTGGGTAAGGTTTGTGTAGGTGGGTGAACTGGCGGGGTAGAAGGGGGCAAGGGGAGTGGTCGGTATGTGGGAACGGGCGACGAGAATGGCACAGTTGGCTAGGAGGGTGGGGCGTGGGAGAAAACGAAAAGAGGGGTGCTGGGGGCGAGGGGGTTTTTGACGAGTACCAGAAGAATGCTGCGGAGTGGAAGGATTCGACAAGGGCTTGTTGTAAGGTGGAGTGTTCGACGAGGACTTGGACTGTGCGGAGGGAATCGGGTGGATGGTGTAGAAGCAAAGGCATGGAAGGGGATGGGATAGGGGGCAGGGAGGGGAGGGCGAGGCAGCCGCGGGCGGGCACCTCTAATAAGCCCGTTTGCCATTATCGCGCGCGCCCCATAAAATCGCGGCGCTCGGTTCGCGCGCGTTTACACGCGCCGCGCCGCGCTCAGCCCATCCGCAGGCTGTCGAAGAGGGCGCACGTGGAAGACGCTCCTTGGGTTAATTGCCCACGATGCCACCGCGACGCGTCAGTCGCGCCAGATTACGCGAAATTAAATTGGGTGTTAATAAGGTGATTCGTAATTAGTCGTAAAGAACTAATTCATTCATTGACACGTAAACAAGTCCCTATGCAACTGATGTATGTTTTCCTACAATTAAAAACTTCAAATTACAAAAACAATGTCAACATCAATATTTTTAGTTATGGATAGTTTAGTTCTAGTTATGGATGAATGTTTCCTTTCGTGTTTCGTGTGGAGTGTTACAAAAATTTTACCTCAGTCTTGAAAACTTTTTATAATTAATATTAACATCAAAATTATTTTGAAAATACGTTAGGGATATTGACTTATTTTAAAAGCTATTGAAACATTTAAGTTGTCAAATTTTGTCTGATTATTTTCCAACTTATTTAAGAAACAATTTCTGAATGAAATTCCTATCATATAGTTTATAGGTTTAGAAATATCACTCATAATTATAGCAAATAATGGAGTAACTGGACATTTTAAATAAACGCAAATGTTGAGTATATTGTGCTACACTTCAGAGAGACATTAAAAACAATAAAGATTTAATACCTGTGTTGTACCTAATCAACACGCAAGTGACAATAAATGCATTTTCAAACATATGTTTCAATTGAAATTTTGATAAACGACTAATTATTTTTCATAACATATTTTAAAATATACTCTTTAGAACTTAATCATGCAAACAATAAGTATACTTTATTTTTGTATTGAAATTGTAACTGTTTCTTATTAAACTATCCTAAATAAACAGCAATAAATGGTAAAACCTGTTTGACATGCGAGAATCGGACTTATTGATCATCGATACTTCACCCATAAAAATCTATGGTGCTTTGTTATCCACATAGCAGTATCGTTTTAATTCTCCGTAATTAAACTGCCGATAGATGAAATTTCATTTTATTGAATTTCATTTAATTTGTTTGTCTTCTAAACGGTTTTGAAGCACATGATTTTTAATGGCCACGAAAACGAATATCTGTGGTTTCCAGAGTGACCGCCTGGGTGCCTGTTTAGGGTTCAGTTACAGCTAACTGTGGGTTCTTCATTATCCATGTATATACAAGCAGCCAATGCTGGACATTATTCCAGGATATTATTTCTCGAATAAATTCAAAACATATCCGTATCGAAAAACGACTGTCGTTTACAACAGTTGTAGAGAGCTCATTATTTTTCGGAATGGTGTTAAACGACTGTAGAGGCAAGCAGCAGAATGTTCAAATTTTATGGTTTGTCAGTAATGAAGCAGCAGTGTAAACAGTTAAATCATTCTTTCTAAATTGATCCATTAGATAAACAGTCCAACCTTGAAGGTAAATCTCTTTTGAATTAGTTTGTACAACAGACGAATATGGAGAAAATGTAATCATTATTTGTCACTCAATAAACAGATTCACGTTGTATTCACTATAAAACTTTGAATGTTGGCAATTGAGTGAGGGTATTTAATCAACAAATATTAAAGAACAAAATTAATGAATTCTTTGAAACTTTCTGAACGTACTTTGCTCTAAATACCACTGTAATAGAAGATATTAGCATTTAATGTTGGGTACATGATGCGGCCTTAATCATGTTAATTTTGGGATGTTCAAAATATATTACTAAAAAACTTTCGTATTTTTAAATCCTATAATTAGAGAAGGTTTTTTTAGATGAATCTCCACGAAAGCTGTGTTGAATGCATTCACGATAAAAATTGCTTCCACATACTATTTACAAGTAATTATTTTCTAAATAATTTCATTAGTTTTTAGATTTTCCAAAATTAGATCTTCTTTAAAATATGTTTATTACGAAAAAGTGAGACGTACGTAGAAGATTAACCTTACCGTACAGTATCAGGGTGACAAACGATTGCACGTTTGATTGCAGTTGGGCTGGTAAGGCTACAGCCTGCTCGAGAGCAAATAAAAATGTAATATCGAGTAAATCGCTCTCGTGCAATCCGTGCGCAGAGGATTCGTTCAGCATTGCCGAGATTTGACTCACATTTAGGCCATCGCGCAACGTGACGTCACGGCAACGCACCCTCATCCACCACTCTCCCCCCCTCGCCGTTCTCACCGCTTCGGTTTATCGCGACTGCAAACTCTGCCAGAACGATCTCATTGCGGTGTATCGATAACGGGGGGGGGGGGATGTCGCGCCGGAGCGAGCTGCGAGATATCAACTAACGCCAGTCATCGGATAATACTCCGCTTCGGTGTCCATCCGTTGTCATAGATTGAAGCTTTGTATTGGCTCTGTTTTTACGGCGGTGTAATGTGAAATACGCCGGGCGAGGCCGATTACTGCGTATTAGTTTTCAACTGCGATTCCCGCATGCGATCGCCGGGTACCGAGCTGTTCGTTGGGAGGGGTGCAAAATACCTCACATCGCTGGCGCTGCCGGCGCACCATTAAAATATCGTTGCCTGTAAAAATATTACACGCGATATTCTGCAATTTTTGTACCAGCTATAAGCTCTATTATTATTATTATTATTATTATTATTATTATTATTATTATTATTATTATTATTGTTATTGGCAACTACTGTCCACGCTACACGATTAACGTGTGTAATTTTTTCAGAATCAGCTTTTACAGCTGTATACCTCAGCACGACAAGCCTTGTCACGCCTTGTCACGCCTTGTCAAGCCTTGTCACGCCTTGAAGTGTGAATTATGAGATAATAGGATAATGATGAGGGGTAGAGGGACAGTCACAAATAAGACCATGTCTATGCAGAACTCGAATCAGCAGCCTCCTCGGCGCAAGCGACAGCTGCGGCAACCGTCTGAGACCCGACGCCGACATAATAATAATAATAATAATAATAATAATAATAATAATAATAATAATAATAATAATAATAACTATTATTATTATTTATTGTTTTTTTATTACTTCTACTGTTGATATCCTGTGATTCATTGCTTTCCAGTATACGAAATGGTTGCTAGAATGCGAACGATAATTCAATTACACGTTGAAGTTTCGTACAATTGTTCCAATTGAAACCGAAGCACTGACCACGACAGGAACAATTTCGGTTACGTGCCAAACGCCGTGAAATGTCGTTCGTTCCGTTGTACGTAAGGTGTTCGAAAACTCTCGTGCTTCATCTGTTTTTACTGGCCACACCGATGAGAGAGCCTATCGCCGACAGAACGCGCGCCCAGTTTATTGTCTCTGCTTTTACGATGTTTTCAAAGATATGAACTGCGAGGTGGAAATCAATACACGTTCTCTATCGTTACTTGGAACGGGAGGATGCTGAATTGTTTTTTCTCTAACCAGCATCTGCCTCGCAGAAAAAGCAACAAGATTGCCAGAATTACTAGCTGGAAATAAAAAGATAATTGTGTTGGGAAGTTCTGATAATAAATGAAGTGAAAATAAAGCGAAAGTAAAATAATTACAGATTGTCGGAGATAAAAATATGCACAGAGTTAGAAATGGAAGATTGTAATATACTATGTTCTTATTGAAACTATGGACGGAATAAACGAAGAGAGTATATCACGAGGGATTATAAAAATATTATCTTTACCTTAAACACTTCAACCTGTTATTTCGACTACGAAAGTGTATTCCTGTATTAGCAGAGAAGAAAGAGTTTTTTTAGATCAGTTGTCTTCAACGTTCTACACTTATAAGAACTTTTCGAGCTCATAGTTTTCTTGAAGGCACGTCATGTTTACAGTTGCAATTAAACTAGTTTATCAAAGCTTTTTTTCTACCCAAATTCCCAAAATTATTTAATCAGCCAAAATTATATAAAACAAAGTGATTGTCTCATAACATTAATAATTTGACACTGCGGTATCATTTTTTTCTTTTTGGACAGTCAGTGTACAACATTTTCAAAAAACGTTTATTTTTCACAGATTCTGAAAGACTGCGTTTCGCCTAATGTACTTTTTCTCATTATCAGGTGTGAACAAAACTCATAAATTCATTTACGTCTGAAAATAAAAGCATTTGGAAATGTAAAAAAATCCTTTATTTTTGTATATTTTGGTTTTTTTCTTATAATTGTTTTAAAATTGTTTGATGTTTATACAATGAACTGCCTTTTTATATCGAATATGTTTTCCAAATGCCATTTTAGAAGTTTTTGGCTGAGCGAATAGTGATCACTTGAGGAAACCCTGTCAACGTTTCAGGGAACCACAGGGTTCCGCGTAACCCAGGTTGAAGACCCCTGTTTTAGACCAAATGTCAATAGTTAAGGCAATATACGTGTTTCAAGAAATGTTGAAATACCTCAAAACAATTATTTTTGTAACAATTGTTTGGTATTTTAAGACAAGTATGGAATTATCAAACAACATACCGCGATTAGTAAAGGAATTGCTTCGACGACCCTTATCTAAACACTACTCAAGCAAAAATGTTCAAATGTGTAATTTCATAGTCTATAAAGACAGCACACTTTTGTATTGTTCATTAACTCATTTACAGCCTTACTAAATTTACGATATACTGATAACCATCATATGTATGCGTATACCGGAAGACTAATAAAATTTGTAATTTGTGCCAAAAATAGTTACGTATCTTTCAAGTGACTAAAGAGCTTGTGCAAGCTAGTTGATTATTCATTAGCAAGGGGCGTAATTGTATTCTATAAAAAATAACGGGCGTATAAAGACATTTTAGCTAATGGTAATATTCAACATATTTTATTTTAATCGATTTTTAACATCATGTATTATTTATTGTCAAGAAATCTATAAGTCTAATTCATTGCATTGTATCGCACTTAACTTCAGGAAGTTTTATTTGGTTGGACGAAGTAATGAGCAATTAATTTAGTCCAAACGCTTACGTGAACATCGTATAAAGGCGATACAATTAAAATACACTATATCTTATTCATAAAAGGTCAGCATTCATATTGTGAAAGCGTGCGAATTTGGGAGCGCGGTGGCGGGGCGGGGGGCGCTGGGTCGCCCACAGCCGCCGCGCGAGCGCGCAGTCGCTGGCGGATGAAAATAAATCAGCGCCTCGATGGCGGCGCGCGTGCGGCTGTCTCGCGCCGGCTCTCCTCCGCCTCGCCCGGCGCTCCATCAAAAGCCCGTGTATTTCATCCCGCGTCACTGGGGATAAGAGGTGCCCTCCCCTCCCCTCGACACTACGAGCCGCTGTCCACGCCCCGTTCTACCCGCGACCACCCTCCTCCACTTCATCTTTCGTTGCATACTTCCGCTTCAGCCCTCACATTTTCCTCTTCCGCCCTCTTCTCTCCCAGTTTGTCCACGCCCCTTTCTCCCCACACACGTTTCCTCTACCCGATCCCAAATTCTCCACTCTCTCATCCTTCTTCACTAACTTCTGATTTAGCGCTCACATTTTTCTCTTCCGCCCTCTTCTCTCCCAGTTTGTCCACGTCCCCTTCTCCCCACACACATTTCCTCTACCCGATCCCAAATTTTCCACTCGCTTATCCTTCTTCACTAACTTCTGCTTCAGCCCTCTCATTTTCCTTTTAGCTCTCCTACCTTTTCCTTTCCCAGTTTGTCCACGCCCCCTTCCCTCACCCACCATTCCTCTTCCCGCTCCCTAATTCTCCACCTCCCCTCATCTTTCTTTTCATACTTCCGCTTCAGCCCTCACATTTTCCTCTTCCCTCTCCCGCCTTCTTCACTCCCAGTCTGTCCTCACCCCCTTCTCCTCATCCACCCTTCCTCTAGTCGTTTCCAAATTGTCCACCTCACCTGATCCTTAACTCACTCTCTCTTTAGCCCTCACATCTCCCCCTTCCCTCTCCAATCCCAGTCTTGATCTGAGCCACCTTCTCCGCATCCACCATTCCTCCACCTGCTCTCACCTTCTACGTCTATCTTGTCCACCCTTCGCCCATTCTCGCTTCAGCCCTCATCTCCTCTGCTCTCTTCGCATCTATCGTTACCCCCGCCCGCTGCGGATGATTTGCAAGACCATGATCTGGATTTCAGTAGCAAATAACGTTCAGAGTTCAATGACGAGACGAAGATACCTTGGTACTTTGCCTCTGGTTTCTCTCACTTCATAATATTTACACTCCGATTCCATATTTCTTGCCCCCCCCCCATTTTATTGTCTCTCACATTATTGTGAAAATGTTGCTGGAATGTATGGAGGGGAAACTGCAGTGCTCCTGCACCTTCGATTATCATTGCCGTATCTGAAATGTCTGCTCCTGCGAACACTTTTCTTTGTGTGTTAATTTTGCAGAAGATTTGTTAGACATTTATGTCTTATGCTCTCATTTTCAAAGACAACAAATAATGATGCTGACTATAATTTTACAGTACAGAAACAATAAATATCCAAAGAAACTACTATGTGGATTTAATTATTGTTGTCAGAAAAAAATCAACCTCAGTTCTCAGGAGAGTCTCAATTGAGTGTTTCGAACAGAAAAAGCCTTGGGTATACCGTTGGCAGAAAATAACCCATAGATTACTAACTATGGCGATCTATGTTAATGGAGTAAACACTTTCGTTGCATGCTTTCACCAATTTCAGTTAAACTTCAACATAAAAATGATTTTTCGATATCATTGTGTTCTTTCATCGATCCCAAATAATTTTCGATATGTACAATTATAAGCGTCTGCTGAAATATCAGTATTACTCATTCCTTTTACATTTTAAATGTTTGATTTATTTATTTATTTTAGATCTCTGTGAAACTGCACGGTCATAAGTAATCAAAATGTCACTTAAAATTTTACGTTACATTTTGTATATACACGTTTCATTACACTCAATATCGTTGAGCTTTAACAATATACAGCATTCTGCAAAGCAATAAATACAATTATTTATTATACATTTAAATAGTTTATTTGTTTAAATAGTTTATTTTATTAGCACTAGCGGAAGTTCGAGGATATTTTAACTATCCTGACGAATTACGAAAGTTTTTCACTTTTATGACGTTTTGATGCTTCTTTTCATGACAAGAAACAACAAACACTGAAAAGTTATTACATATAAATGTTTTATCATTACGCCTAGTGTTTCCGTGTCATTACTACTCTCTTTCCCCTTCGTGTTCCTAACATGGTGAGGGCGTGCGGGTAGGAAATCAGATAGCTGTTGTTTACTTAACATTATGTACCTCCTCGGGCAGGAAATGGGAACTATCTCGTAATTTAAAGTAAACATTATTCTGCGCCGGAAGTGATCTGTTGGAAGGTTGTTTATCCTCACCATATAACATGGAGACCCACAACTTCAGATGGAAACTCAAAGTTCAGAGCAATCTTCGATGATAGGGAGAGTTTAATACGTCTTTGATTAGATACAGATTCGGATATGTGTTGAAAGAAGTGAATTTTCTCACAGTTTATTCTATTTTCATTGTTAGAAAACAAATGTGGATGGACACAGAAGGTTGTTATATCAATTGTGAAACCGAAGTGGCAGAAAACTATATAAAATTCAAGGAATTTAAAAAAACAAATCATTACGGACTTCAAAAACGTTTCTTAACTAATAATTCTAACACGAAAATGTTTTAAAAGCAGAGACGGTGGCAAATCTCTCTGTGTAAGGAGACGTTTGTTGCCCATTTTTCGAGAGTCATAAAATGGATAGGGAAAGTATCAAATAATTCAGATAAGAAAATAAATTCGAAAGTCTTCTTAGTCTAACATAACAATTTTTGTGCGAAACGATATTAATAAAAGTACTGACTGCTTGTAATAATAAATGCGGTACAAGTTATTAGCAATTTATTAATCGGTTCTGTTGTTTGTAGGTTTGCGTTGAAGTTGTGTGTGTATGTGTGCGTGTGCGCGCATGTGTATGTGTGTGCATGCGTATATTTGCGATTATGTACCAAAAGATGAACAAAATCAATTAAACGAATTGGTAAAATCTATCTCTGCGGTTTGAATTTCTAGAACTGTATGTAGAATGAACAATATCAGGTCATGATTTCAATTGTTTACTTGGCCACGTGTATGGCTCCTTAGTCGAAAATAAATGATCGAAAGTTTATTACAAAGTATGATGGTCTGTGAATTACAGTCATAATATTTACGGTCACAAAATACCCAAGAACTGTAATAAAGGAGCGGTAAATACTATGAAAGAACGTTATCGAACGCCCAAGTGTCTTCTATTCATTTCACATACTTCCATAATGTCTTCATTCTCGTTAGATGTTAGTCTTACGAGTCTGAATCTTTCCGATCGTCTTGGTCTCTTAATGTTTTCTAGTGTTTGGGAGCCGAAGATGTGAAACGGTTATTTATTTCGGTAGTGGTAGGGTGATCGTTTATTTTGCGAGTAAGAATTTTTGCGACATGAGGCCGTCAGGCCTAGAGATGCAATCAGAGTTAAAATCACTTTGACCATGTCATATATAATTTTGTAGATAGTTTTTTAACTTTCATTTTCAAGAATACGAATCAATTATTGATATATGAAAATCGGTAGTGGCCAAACGAATGTATTTTTTTTCCTTGTTGCATTGACAGAATTGTGGGAATTTTGATGTGGTATTTTTGACGTAGTTACATGAAAAAATAAAATGTGCCACCTCTGTGAAGAATGGAGAATAAAAAAATACTTTTAGAGACTATAAAAAAAATTTAGCACTAGTGATGTATGTGAGACGATATTCAACTGTTCTGATAAAACTATGAATGCACGAAGAAATAAAAGATGTCATCTCCGTCAACTTAATACATTTATTTAGAGAGACGGCTTTTGACGGCTTTGCCATCATCAGTCTCACTGTTGACACAAAAGTCGGGAGACATTGCTCCGACTGTCAGGCACTGTCTCCCGACTTTTGCCACAACAGCTGACTGATGATGACGGCAAAGCCGTCGCAAGCGCACTCTCTAAATAAATGTATTAAGTTGATGGATATGACATCTTTTATTTCTTCGTGCATTCACAGATTTATTAGAACAGTTGAATATCGTCTCACGTACAGCACTAATGCTAAAATTTCAATTTTTTATAGACTCTAAAAATATATTGTTATTCTCCATTCTTCAGAGTTTCGGGGAGAAATAAAACGAAATTTCATTATTATTTTTTTATCAGGTGCATCAAGTAATCATTTATTTATTTATTTTGTAGGGGTTGTCAAACTAACGTAATTATAACGCAAACTTAAAACTCGCTCTTAAATTGGATATGATAAAATAAAAACGAATATCATTAATCTATTAACTGTAGGTAATGAGAGTTTGTAATACAATAACAAAACATGCGAGAAGAATGTTAACATCGCGTTGTAATTGAATGTGTATGCTGTATTATCAGTTAATTTTAACAGTGAAAAACCTTGTACAAATAGTATTTCAGTTTAAATAATGCGCGCCATGACGACAACTTCTCGCCGAATGAGTTTGCAGTGGCCAAACAAGAGACGTAGCTCGTGTGTACCTCTGCGAATGTGATCTCTCCGTCGTCGTCCTCTTGAAATTGCTCCTCCCCCTTCCACCCCGCCCCACGCCTCCGGACGCGCGTCGCCAAGACGTCTGAGGCGTCCATTTCCTGATCGAGCGCCTTCTGCCTGATTGGACGCGGGGGTGCCAACACGAGACGCCCGTCTCGGGGCGTGGGCGTGTCGCGGGCGAATTACGTCACTCGGCGAAAGTCGGTGGTACAGGGTGCGACTGCCAAGGTTGGACGGAGGTTCGGGTTGAGAACGAACGAGCCCCTGTCGAGATGGAAACCGCCGAGAAAGGGAAGATTGAGAAAGTGATATGTGCGAGTCTGCTGAAACTAAGCAAATCAAATCAACACAACGGTACCAAATTCAGATAATTTAAATATAGGTACGAAATTCAAATATTAAATAAGCTAGGGGAGAAAGAGAAAATGAAAAAAAAATATATAGAAATTGCAAAACTGAATCATTTGGACCACAATAGAACATACATTTTGAGTACTTGTTCATGAAAGCACATAATTGCTCCAAGATAGAAACTCTCTCGAGACAATTAAACGAATAAGTTATGTGCCTTTTCAGATCAAAACTTAACGCCAAAATGAAGATGTAAACATATCATTGGAGAACATTTTTTTTTGTATTTTATAAGATTTTTTTCTTAAATTCTTCATCAAATAGATGTTTTTATGTTAAATTTTCGTAAATACTGTTCATGTTTGTCTATACAATGTTACATAACGAACTTATTACTCGAGACTTTAGAATTAATGGTTGGAAGAGCTTAACGAGTTGAAGAAACTACAGGATATTAAATCCTGAAAGATACCTAACGCATGCCACTAGCGGTAGAACATTGCCCTGACGTGACAATATTCTTGCTGGAATAGGGACAGAGTAACCATTTTCATGAATCCAATCATTGCACTTTATCCAAATTACTTCGTTGTCTGTCTTTTCAAATGGCAATGTTGGGTGTCTCCATCAAAGCGTTAACATTGTCCTCATTTCATGGAACAATGCTGGATTGAATAGACAGGAGCGCTTGCGTCCTGCGCGAAAATCCGTATGAAGATCATTTGTCATCGTCCTCTTCGCCCGGCGACAAGTATTTGAAAGCGCCATCCTGCGCTGGGAAGAGGTTGATTCAGCGCTGCAGCACCGGGCGAGCGCCGCGGCGCCGGGCGTCTCGACGGCGGCAGCCAGTCATAAAGTTCTCCGATAACCAGGAGGCGCTCGTTCACCCGCGTTTCACCCCTGCCCCTCCAGCGACGCCGTGCCATCGACGACTCCAGCGGACCCAACCGACTGGTCGGAGACCTCCGTCACCACTACCTGGACAGTCATCGCTATCTCAGTCGTCACCGCTACTTCTGTCGTCGCCGCTACCTCTGTCGTTACCGCTACCTCTGTCATTACCGCTACCTCTGTCGTTACCACTACCTCTGTCGTTACCACTACCTCTGTCGTTACCACTACCTCTGTCGTT
>BOPP01000029.1:10485778-10507531 GCA_017312745.1 Gryllus bimaculatus
ACCTCCCCCACCCATCACCCCTCCACCACCCCATCCCACTCCTTCACCCCGTCCACTTCTCCCTCTCCCCCACCATGGTTCCCCTGGCTACAGTGGTCAGCTACCTAGTGTCTGACTCCCTACCGCTTATACCTGTCCTAGCTCCGATGGTATAACGAGATACATTGAAACAGACTGTGTGTACTTGTTCGATGCTGGAGAGCCCACGAGCTACATCAGTGTTATTTTTGTGTTATTTTTGAGAAGAAAACATTATTCCAGTGGTTTAATTGGGAAGTATAACAGCTAGAATATTCACGTTCACGGCACACCAGTTAACATAATTTACAAAAAAAACTAATTTGGGTTTAAAATGTATTGTTCTTGATGTACATCTTTTTACAATCTCTTATTGTGGTTTATGCAGGCCGAAATGGGAGGGATAGTAATTAGGAAGGGATAGTAATTGGGAGAACAGCAAAAGAGATTTCACCGACTTGGCGTGAGATCGGTTTTTCAAAATTTATCGGATAGTGAATTAGAAGTGCAGGAAAGCGTTCGGACCATTGTTTTGTAGCCTCTAATTAAGGTTAGACAAAGGGTTGCATGATTACGTAACGCTACCGAGCGCGTTAAATCCTGTGCCTAGACCTGTAAATGGAGTTCTGGTTATGGGAGGTTGCAGTGTGTCTCCCCTGCTGGAACGAGAGATACCATCACGGCTGCTTGGGAGATTTCCCTCCAAATGTCTCCTCCCGCGGCACACCGTCCTGATAAAGCTCTGAGCTCCTGACTGGTCTCCCGACATGTTGCAGTGTAGTGAATGTATGTGTAAGAGTGTAAGATGAAATAATTGTTCAAGGATGATATAAGGAAAAATCTCACGCGTTCCATGTTCTATTTGTTTAGGCACTGCTATTGCATTCACTTGGAAGGCAAAGGTCCCATACTACAGAGTACAGTTCTTTTTAACCGGCTGCAGCGAAGAAGGCTAAATTTAGAGTATTAAAATTTAATTTTTTGGGCCACCTGGCCAACGGGTGTAGATTCACAAACACAGCGGTGCATCCCTCGCGAGGGCCCCCAACGGGATGCCCGCCTTTCCCTGTGGGCGTGCCGCTCCGGGAGCCTGCAGGCTTTATCCACTCGCCCCAACCGGCCAACTCCCAACTCGGCGCCTAAGTAAACTAGGCGGCGGCGCGGGCGGAACGGGCAAGCGCGGCGGGGGCGGGGGCGGCGGCGGCGGCCGAAGTGGGGCTCTCGGGGGGAAAGTCCATTACGGGAGTTCAAGTGCGAAGGCGCGCTGGCGATACAAGGCTTGTATCAATATCGCGCGCGTCGCCCGCCCGAGGGAACAGGTGCCAATCAACGTAATCCCGGTAAGGCGGGGCGTAAGCCCGGGCTCTGCCCAGCGCCCGCCCGCGGACGAGCAGGGGATGCGCCCGGTGAACGAATCCAGCGCGTCCATGGCTGACCCGTTCGTCTCCCTTGCGACCCTGGAAACTTTTAATTTACCTACTTATCTGACTTACTTGTTGTGTGCTATACGATATGATTATCTCCTTTATTTGTTGGTTTTTATAGTATCTGCTGCATGGAAGTACTCCATTTACCTGGTACCTTTACATCGACAACGTATTTAATATTTTGTCTCTTAAATTTATATGCGCGCTGGGTGTACAAATGTGTGTATGATATGATGGATTAAGTTCATTAATGATTCATTGATAAACGTTCTCTCTTGATGATTCAATAATTTTATTAAGCTATCCGAGTTGAGTTGGCATCTCTTTTTCCTTTCAGTACCTGAATTTAATGCCCCACTTCCATTTTGAAAATTGAAAAAATAATGCATTTGTGGATGCTCCATTCTATAAGTTACTCATTATTTTATATTGACTACTTCAATTCTAATTTTATTTCTGATTTCAATTATTCTCTATCATGATTCATTCATCTTTCATTATTTCTCTATCATTGACGCAAAATATAGTGGTAAATTAAATTACTATAAATTATTTTACAAGTACAGTCTATTGACGACTTCTTTTGCATCGGCATACTTCAACAATAATGCACATTATCGACGGCCCAAAGCAGTAAGTGCGCTTTGGGCAACGTACAGTTTTCCTAATGTTAGGACTCATAGGTTGAAAATGATTGATGTCAATACTACAGTTTGTGATTCTCAAAAGCACTAGTAAGATCCATCTTACATTTCATTTGATTTTCTCTTTCTCTCCCTCTCTTCCTCCCCCTCCCCTCTCCCATATTTACTCGTACCCTTTCTTCCCATATACCATCTCCTTTTGTTGTCTATTTCCACCTCTCTTTGGAACTCTTTACTTAAATTTTGAAATAAACTGTTTCTAATGCCTAATCCTAATATGACAACTTAAAAACCCGGTAATTAATTAAGTGATGCAACTTTATTCCTCAGAAGTATCCTAGAGAATTCAACGCTATTATTTTTTAATTATCTGCTACGCTGTCTTTCTGTAAATGAATGAAAGTTCTGATTTTGAATTAATGTAAATTGTGATTTTGGATTCATATTGAATTTTTTATAACATGTCACTTTCGTCCTTATTTCCCTTGAGTCTTTCGTTTTTGGTTGATAATAATTCCGAGCGCATAAACTGCTAAAGCGGGTAGTTCCATAAGTGTAGTGCATGTAATTTTCTCAAGAGGTGTTTTCCTTCTAATCCTCATTCACTTCCTGTTTATGATGAAATTATATATTTGACACCCATTGTGACACATCTTCATATTCTACATCTCTCTATTCTCCTTTATATTCTTCAACTATCAATTATTCATTGAATCACAGCGTCGCACTTTTTTTTCTAGAGGATGAACACACGTTTTCATTCCACAATTACGCTGCTAATATTTAGTTTTCGAAACATAATGTCGGCATAAAGTATTGGAAATCTATGAATCCTACAAAATAATAATTTCATTTTTCAAACCAATTAATTTTCTTTGAACGGAAACAACTCTTCACGATTCTGTTCCACCTTCAAAGAAAGTAACATCCCTTCATTTCACACCAGCTCCTTCTCTCCACCACTCTCTTCTTTTTCGACAATGTCCCAATATTTGTAAAATTGTTTTTCGAAAACAGTCAGACGACACCGGGGCCTTCAAACGCAAAGCCATCAGCGTGTTCCACGTCCGCAGCATTTTCGAGTGAAGCCCCCTGCTTCCTAATCGTGTAACTCGCTCCGAGCTCAAACTACAATTGCGGAGCCGCGCGCTTCTCCTGCGTGCGCAGCTCTAACCGCATGTCGCTGCGTCGCGCCACTCCATTCAGTGGCAAGGGCCTGTCGACCGCAGCGGCTGGGGACGGTCGAAGCCCGGTTAGTCTGTTTGGAACACGAGATTACGAAACACCCCGACTCCTGCAAACACGAATTAATGGCTCCGGTGGACTGGTATTGATTTGAAATTGATTTTTTTTTGTTTCTGTTAGAACGCATGTTCTCGAGAGAAGATTGGCTTGACGAATGAAATATCCAACGTTAACACACAAATGTGAATTCATCAGACGTAAAATGAATTGTTTTGCTTTTAACGTTGAATTGCGTGTATAGTTCACTATGTGTTTGAAACAATGTGTCGACAATAAAATTATATTTACAGATTATATTTATAAAATTATTTACATTAAAGTCGTATTTACACAGCCAATTCAAATGCTGTTCAACGCCATTCATGTTGCTGTTATAATTTCATGAATTTATTGGTTTCCTTTCATCGAAAAGTTACGTAAGTTGATGTTTTGGCTCTTGAAGATTCTCGCACATTTAGAGAATTTGCATCTTAAACTCAAGCTCTGTTAGCAACTTCGCAGAGTTGCAGCAAGTTCTAAGAGTCTTAAAATAATCGAGGAATTCTGGAGGATGCTAAAAGTTAGAGACTGGTCATAATGATGTAACTTTGAACCAAAATTGACACACCTAAACAACGTCCATAGTACAGCTCCTTCAATATGCATAACACACTTACACCTGTATCTGTAGTGAAATTTACTTAAACTATTGCAAGCAATGTCGCAGTTCAGTCTTTATCTTTGGGTTTCAGATATAGACAACAAATGAATTTTTATCAATAACTATAATTTTAGAAAATTAATTATATTTATCCTAGAAGAGAGCTAAGTGTCGTTAAATTTAGTAATTATTTGTTTAAGTCTTTAGCTAGTAGAGCTAAATGTCTATCTACAGAATGGAATATTCATTCTAAGCTGATTTTTTACATTATCTTGAGTTTATTTCCATTTTAAATATATCACGAAAGGAAATGATCTGGTGTATATGAAAATATTGAGTCTCAGAATGTATAAATTATTGTTGGCGATAAAATAATAATTTATTATTAAGGATTTCATTTTCAATATAAAAATATTAGATTTATTTTGAGTTACTTCGGAGTTGGCATCGCCATTGAGTTGGTTTGCTTTACGTTCGGCTTTGCGGTCCATGACGTGAACGTGAAGTGACTATAATGCCCATTCGTGATGCATGCGCCAGTACCTGTTGACTTTGGTTTGTACGATTCTGCATGAACACACAAAGCAACCTTGTAATAATTTTAACAATATTTTTAAACGTGTATCATCATAAAGTGTCCATTTACAGACGCTATGATAAAAAAATCTCTTCAGATTTTTATATTGATCAGACAATAAATTTTATTTTTCTCGCATTTCCACTTCGCTGTCAACAATAAGCTGATTTCTACGCAGTGTAATGTGTCTTTTCAATGTCAGAAATTTCCATTTACGCATATTCAATTCAATTATTATGAACTCACATTAAATTTAATATAATCTACATTAGGATGCAAGAGTCCACGTTTTATGGTCGTATCTGGAAGGAATGAATGTGATCTTGATGGACTGGCAAACATAACAACATGAACGACAAGAGTCAGAGGAAATGAGAGAATCTCCTCATTAAATCTACAGTGATTTTCACTTACGCTTTAAATTAACGGTTAAAATATATATTAAGGTCCTCTTAATGCGCAATGTTACATTGAGTATAATGTACAATACATTAATCTACGTTAGATTTAATGACATTTCCGACAGAGTAGAGGAATGTTTAAAAGCTGGAATGCGCGATCGGGAATCCGCGCGCGACAAAGGGAAAAAGGGAGCGAGCGGCAGAAGAGGCCTGCGGAGGGGTAGAGCGCGCCCCGCGACCACCTGCCGCACGGGGGAGAGCGCGTGCGGCGCGGGTGGGGTCAGAGCCCGGTCGGCGCGGGGGTGGCGCTCCGAGAGACAAATGCGCGCCACACATCTCGCACGCGCCGGCGGACCTATCTGCGCACCAGACTAATTACCACCATTTTTAACCTCGCTCCAGCCCGCCCCGCCCCGCGCCCGCGCCCGTCCGCCGCCTATGCATTCGCTTGCGGTTGATTGAGCGCGGGGTATTATAAGCGGTGGAACGTCGCCATTTGTAATGCGCGGGGGCCCTCGGTTTGGGACACCGCCCGTTGGAGGAGTGCCCGCCCCTCCTATAACTTCTTTACCTCAATTCGGATCCGGAAGGCCCTCCCGCGCCCTCCGCGTACCTCCCCGACCGTTCCCTGCCCTGTCCAACAATGCCCCTCCCCTCCATGATCTGCCCTTGCCCGCCCTGCCCCACCTTGCCCACCATTCATCGAACGCCGCCGCCCTTACCCCCGTTCTGGCCCGTCCTGTCCCACCCGGCTTCGCCATTCCTGTGCCCATGCATTCGCTCCCCACCAATTCCCCTCCCCCACCATTCCCCTCCCACATTCCCCTCCCACCATTCCCCTCCCCCACCATTCCCCTCCCCCACCACATTCCCTCCCCCACATCCCCTCCCCCACCATTCCCCTCCCCACCATTCCCCTCCCACCATTCCCTCCCCACCACTTCCCCTCCCCCACCATTCCCCTCGCTCCCCCATTCCTCCACCCACATTCCCACACCACCATTCCCCCCTTCCCCTCCCCCACCGTCCCAGCCCCAACATTCCCCGCCTCGCCGTTATCCGCCCCCATTCCCCGCACCGCCATTCCATAATATGCCCTTCGCCGCTCTACCCTGCTCTACCTCGCCCCCTGCCTCGCCCTTTCCCGTTCTTTCCATCCCCTGCTTCCTTTCCCCGTGTTTTCTCGACCACTACGACACACTCATTTTCATCAAACACTTTCCTATCTTAGTCCGCCCTTCCGATATCTTAATCTCTGTCCGTCCTGTTGTCGTATAGTGTGTTTTCGTAACCGCTTTACCTTTTCTGTTCCAATTCTTCCCTTTCACTTTGTAACGCTCCCCCCCCCAGTACACTTAATTTGTCAACCCTAAAAGCTTCTCGGCTTAAACCTATCCTGCAGATCGCCGCCCCTTTCGGAGATCGAGGGGCGGCCATCGCACACAATCCGTTCATCCCTCGTCGCCAATCGCTTATCTCTTCCGTTAGGTTGCCTGACGCCCAAAGCCTACAAACATACACTACTCGCTTGCCGCTAACATCGCTAACAGTTCAGCTACTGCTCCTTTCGCCCTGCGTTTAATTCCATCATGTTACCAACTCTTTATTCCCTCCCTACACCCACTCATCTCCGGCGCAAACCGCCTTTTCCGTCTTGTTCCCGTTGCTATCATGATCGCCGTCACGGTCATCCGCAGCCCCCTCACCCTCACCCCCACCCCCAGCAACGGGGCGAGGTCGCGCCCGCTACAAATCACTCCGTATCTGGCGCGGGGGCGGGAGTGGGCGCGGGCGGCCGCAAGGAGTGTAAAAATGTTTCGCAAGTCGCCCTCACGCCCGGTCGGGTCGCGCCGGCGCTCGCTCTTCGCGTGTCGATAGCAGACAGCGCTGCCGCCGCGCCGCCCTCGCCCCTGCGTCACCCGTTTTTCTTTGCGCCGCCCGCTGCCTGCCTTCCTCTGGGCGTTCACGCCATTTCCCTGTGCCTTCATAGCCGCTCTTCGCTACTCATCCCCCGCCCCCAATGTCTCCCGCGCACCGGCCCATCTCATTGTCCTGCCACTACTGCCTCGCTGCTGTTTACCTGCCTCGCATCCTCACCCCTATTTCTCACCCCGCAGGCCTACCTCCTCTCTTCCTCACCCCCGATGACCATATCCCTCTCTTCCTCAACCACGCTGGCCCACATACTCGAGTATTCATCCCCTTCGATCCTTCTGCCTCGATCTCGCTGCCGGCCGCGTGCTCTCGTCGCCGGCCGCTCTCGCTACATCTTCTGACTGAGTAATCATTCTCGATTGATCTACGCTGCCCATTTCTCTCCGCGTTATCCTTCTCGTGCACTAATCTCCTACCTCCCCCCATTTATTCCACGCCGTTGCACCTCTTCTCTTCTCACCCGTTTCGTTCCGCACATTTTTCGACTTCCCCATCACCTCCACCGGCGTCGCCGTTTCCGTCACCCACATTCACTCTCGCCTTCGAGGGACAATGGTGGAAATATTGGTCACTCTGGGGACGACAATGTTGTGCGAGACATTGGAATGTTCAATTGAGAGTTATAGAATAAGTAGCGGAAACTGTTATGTCATATCAAGAGCTTGTAGATATAATCGTGAACGTCATATATTGAATCTTTAAGACGACGTTTTTTTTTAAATTCTCGAATTAAAAAAAATATTTTTTTCGTTTCTAGTGTGCTCTGGTTCAATCCAGTTCTAAATTTTAAAAAATTACAAGAAGGGCTCACTACTACATAGCGAATTCTTCCTTCACTTAGGTATCACTATGCAAAAATTTCTTTTTTTACTTGAATGGTCACTATTGCAATTTCACGAAGTATATATGCATTCATAGCATGCAATTTTGTTTTCTTGTCATTAAGGTGGTGATGAAAATATGAATTTTGGTAATTTTAAAATACTGAACAATGTCATATCTCCTGCCTATTGAGCAACTGAATTACGAAATGCATCCAGAACAAAACAAATCTCTCCTTCACATTTTTTCGCATACACATGAGATTCAAATCCACATTTTTATGAGGTTTATGTGCGTAGGGAAAATGAAACACCATATCAATGGTATGGATTCAAGAATCATGTAATCACGAGTAAGTGCACTGCTTTGCCTTTGAAGTACCTAACTTCTAAATTCATTTACATTCACACGTAGCCAAAAATTAGCTAGGTTAACTGAACTACGTACGTCCACTTTCGTACAATGAAAACAGAAGACCATGACTGCACATAATTTTTATCGAACACTACAGTTAGCATAACAAACCACAAGATATCACTAGAGTGAAACAAAGTAGTAAGAGTAGTTAAAAGCTTCTCGGAGAATTATATTTATAAAATTACTTTATTAAAAAATGTAGAGAGAAATTGCAAAATGCTGCTAATAGTATTTTCGAGAAAAACGTAAATAAAATGTATCCATGCATTTAGTAGTATAAATAAGAGAAAAGGTGGCATTGCCCTTCCGAACGATGTTTTTATAAACTTAGTTGATTTCAGTGTAATTGACATTATTTTCAAGCATGCTATATAACAACTCCATGAATTTCAGTCGAAACAGATTAGTCGATGTAGACTTCCATGCGAGAAATCTGACAGTTAATCGTACTAAAATATCGTTGTAAAGACAAAATAAACTTTTCTTGTATTAGGAATAATTTTAAATTACTCCAAGTAGGTCATTGCCTTTCATTAGAATTCAATTACTCTGCAGCTGTCAACCAGAAACTGCGCTCGCTCTGTCGCAATTCCCCCGAGGCAGCGCTGAGAATTGATTTGTCTCAGTCGCTTTGTGATCGGCGCTGAACGCGATAATGAGCGACTCCGCAGTCACAGCGGCGGCTATTGGCTGTGCAAACATCCTCCGGAGCGGCCATCCGCCAGTACAGCGTTCGAATAGAGCGGAAACTCGGCAAACGTAACGCAATTGTCTCGTTTTGCAATGAAGGAACTCTCTGTTACGTTGCTTCTGTGTTCGCTCGGAAGATCCGGTGCTCCTTCTTTGAAGAGATGCAACTATTGTGTCTTTAATGAGCGTAGGATTGCAGCTTGATTGAATTCTGGACCGAAATTACGGAATACTTTGTACAAAGGTTACTACCTTGTTTTCTTCAATGACACATAGGACATTCAATGTTGTACAAAAAGCCGCCATTTTTTAATTTTAGTTGAATTCAGTTAATTGTTTTTTGCATTTATGGTAACTAGTTGTTGTTATTTTTACTTGATATTACTTTCTTAAATGACCTGACCTTTGTTAAATATAAGCCTATCATTGGTTATATCTTGCTGGGTTGTAGAATATAAATAAATAAATAAGTAAATAAATAAGTACATAAATAAGTAAATATAAAAGTAAATAATTAAAAATAAAAATAAATAGAAAATAAATAAAGTTAGGTAGAAAAGAACTTACACTCATTATTCCAGTCATGCGTGTGTCCTAGTATTTCCAACGATGGCGAACTGGATTCCTCCGGCATTACCCTCCCCTTGCATTTGTAGGTAATAATTGTGTAAGAGATTTGAGCCCTCTAAATGTAAATTACTCAAGTAACACACATTAACACAAAATATTATTGAGAAAATGTAACTAGTCTCTGCAAATGTAATCGTAATTTTCAAAATATCAATAGGTTCTCCTGCGACAAAATCTTTCAAATGCTAAGGATTTAAAAAATCAACTTTTAATTAATTCTGATGCATTTCTCTGATGCATTTCTCTGATGCATTTCTTGATGCCTTTTCTCTGATGCTTTTCTCTGATGCTTTTCTCTGATGCTTTCTCTGATTGCTTTTCTCTGATGCTTTTCTCTGATGCATTTCTCTGATGCATTTCTCTGATGCATTTCTCGTGATGCATTTCTCTGATGCATTTATCTCTGATGCATTTCTCTGATGCATTTCTCTGAGCTTTTCTCTGATTGCTTTTCTCTGATGCTTTTCTCTGATGTTTTCTCTGATGCTTTTCTCTGATGCTTTTCTCTGATGCTTTTCTCTGATGCTTTTCTCTGTTGCTTTTCTCTGATGCTTTTCTCTGATGCTTTTCTCTGATGCTTCTCTGATGCTTTTCTCTGATGCTTTCTCTTGATGCTTTTCTCTGATGCTTTCTCTGATGTTTTCTCTTGATGCATTTTTCTCTGCATGCTTTTCTCTGATGCTTTCTCTGATGCTTTTCTCTTATGCTTTTCTCTGATGCTTTTCCTGATGCTTTTCTCTGATGCTGTTTCTCTGATGCTTTTCTCTGATGCTTTCTCTGATGCTTTTCTCGGTGATGCTTTTTCTCTGATGCTTTTCTCTTGATGCTTTTCTCTGATGCTTTCTCTGATGCTTTCTCTGATGCTTTTCTCTGATGCTTTTCTCTGATGCTTTTCTCTGATGCTTTTCTCTGATGCTTTTCTCTAATGCTTTTCTCTGATGCTTTTCTCTGATGCTTTTCTCTGATGCTTTTCTCTTGCTTTCTCTATGCTTTTCTCTGATGCCTTTTCTCTGATGCTTTTCTCTGATGCTTTTCTCTGATGCTTTTTCTCTGAGTTTTTGCTTTCTCTGATCTTTTCTCTGATGCTTTTCTCTGATGCTTTTCTCTGATGCATTTGTCCGAGTTCGAACTGGAAGAACCTAATTTTGTTCCCTCTGCTTCGTTAGTTCTCTGCAAAACGATCCATTGCCGATTGTTTTCTCGATGCAGCGTTCCCGATTTCGGGAGCATTTTATGCCGGAAGATTAGCACAAGATTGTCCTAGCACGGCGTGATAAGCCTGCTTACACTTCAGACTGAGTCGACTGAGATGGAAAATGCACTTTGATACCCGCCCCTTCTTCAGGGTTCTTTGATACGGCTGCTTGGAAGAGACACTTTTTTGAAGATAAAAATATCGTAGAATTTGAGAGATTATATAATATACTATTAGCAGCATTTTACAATTTGCCTCTATATTTTTTAATAAAGTCATTTTATAAATATAATTCAGCAAGAAGCTTTTAAATATTCTTACTACTGCAGTATTCTTTGTTTCACTCTAGTGATATCTTGTGTTTTGTTATGTTAACTGTAGTGTTCGATAAAAATTATGTGCAAAGTCATGGTCATTTGTTTTCATTGTACGAAAGTGGACGTACAGTAGTTCAGTTTACCTAGCTAATTTTTGCCTACGTGTGAATGTAAATGAATTTAGAAGTTAGGTACTTCAAAGGCAGCGCAGTGCACTTACTCGTGTTTCCACTTCGCCCTCGCCTCCACGCATTTGTGATGCCGACATTATTTTCTTGCCTACGTTATTTGCGATGTTCATCTCATCCGTTGGAAATTAACATCTTAATTTTATATGTTTTGTATCAATTTTAATATCACGCTAAATAGTTCATGTAACTATTGTTAAATTTAAGGCAATGATTTATTCTAGTATCTCTTGAAGTATTTTTCCGTTCATTTTCTAGACGATCTACAAATATTTTTTCTTATTTCTACAAAGAAAATGTAGATATTCATTCCCGGTTTTCAAACATGACATTGTATTTTTTAACATAAACAAATCAATTTTTAACATAAAATAAGGGTAAATAACTTTTATGAATTCAACATTGCGTTTAATAATATAATCCTCTACATCTGATAAAGAACATCACATACTTTTGCTTCTGCTCTCAAGCGTTGTCAACAGTGTCAGTAGAAAATATTTATAAGACATAATATAAGACATAAGCAATACTTATATTCATTTAAGATACCCTCTGGGAAAAATCATAGTGAGGGAGCTACAGATCTCCTTCAAAGTGATGGGGGACTATCAGGTAAATGGGAGTCGCTATAATATTGAGAATATTGTGCAGCCTTGGATTAATTCTCTGCTCTTGATGCTGAACTTGATGCTGAACGGGCACACGTTGATCTTCGTTCCGACATCGAAGTATCGACCTGTAAAATGATCGCCTTCTATCGACTTAGGGTGGCTTTCGTGACGGACGAAGCGGGAAGCCGCCAATTTTTCACTCCTTGGCTTATATCCGCCGCTTTATGCGTTGGTGGGGATTAACAGAGTTTAATCAACTTACCTTCAATTTGAACATGTACCTATTGCTCAGATGTGTTGAGAGAATACGAAGTAGCTTAGAGTAGATAAAAACAGTGTGTTAATCACTGAGGGAGAGAAGAGCACCAGCAAGCGCCGTGAGGAATAAAGTCCACAAATGGACGGAAACAAGCAGAGGTCTGATAAAGAGAAGTGCACAAATGAGAAATTGAATAATTTTGATTATCATGTAAATACATGCTTACGAGCAAAAAACGTTTCCGATATTTTACAGTTTGTCTTAATAAAAACAGGTATTGGCATAGCCATATTGTACTTCATTGCATTTAGATCGAATATCTGCTTCTCATTTTCTCATAACTTTCAATAAACCTTGGTCTAATGACCATTTTCTCCGGAACCAATAGTGACCACTTTAGTGAGCCTTCATTGTGATTCTCTCTCAGCATCCTTGAGTTTGCAGTAGCTCCGATCCCAGTATTGATATTACACTTCAAGCTTCTATTTAGTGACCAGACAAAGCTCAGAGTAACAGCTTCGGAATACTGCGCGATCAGGATCCTGCGAGAAAAAGTTGGTAATTCGTGAAATGTTAACCTCGGAGAGTGGGCGGTCGGGCGGTCGGGCGGTCGGGCGGTCGGGCGGTCGGGCGGTCGGGCATGTTGCTGAACGTCACGGCAACGCAAGGTGCGGTGCGCGCTTCAAGTGGATGTGCTGTGCCTCTTCCCTCTCGGCGAAGCGCGATTAAATTTCCGGTTGCGGCGGGCCTCTTTCGCGGGCGGCGCTGCGCAACTGTCCGCCGCCATTTTCCCCGAGGTCTTGCGGCCGGCGCCGGACTCCCGCGCGGTGGCTTCGGAGTCCTCTTCCGGCGAAAAGCCGATTGCAGGGAGAGTGGACGCAGCGGGGAGTGCGGTGCGGTGGTCCAACGGAGGGCGGAGGAGTGTGAGGGAGGTGTGCGCGATTGGAGCGGTTGGCGCCGAGCGGCACGGCACGGTGTAGTGGTGCAGTGTGGGCTCGCAGGGCAGAGCAAGGAATCGTGCCTAGGTACGACGCGGACGGGGCGGGATAACGGGACGTGGTAGAATTAACGGGGAAGGGACGCGCACGGGATAGGACGGGACCCGGGGTGGGATGGGAGCGGTGGGACGGATGGGGCAGGTCGGAGATAGATGTAGCAGGGCGGATGTGGTTGGGACACAGCAGGGCGGAAACGGACGGCGACTGGGCAGGGCGGGACGAGACGCGCGGCAGGGCTGGATGAACGAACGGAATAGGGCGAGATCGGGACGGGACCGGACGCGTCAGGGCAGACGTACAGATGCGACTGGGCGGAGAAATTGTGTGGCATGCGGAATCGGGCGGCAGAGTTGTGTGGGTTGAAAAAGAGTGGGTGAAGAGAGAAGTGGGAGAAGTGGATCGGAGGTGGTGATGGTTGAAAGCAGGGCGTAGGCGGGGCGGGGCTGGTGCGCGGGGAGGGACAGTCCCCAATTCGCGCAGCTGTGGCTTCGTCCGGCGGATATACTCTCGTAGCGTGGTGCATTTGCAACTCGACTCTTAGCTGGAAATCGACATTTTTTTGTAACTGGAAATGGGACTGGAAATTGGAAGTAGAGATTCTGTACTTAAGGTTAAAACTGATTGCTGCTGACGGAAAGTACGTACCTGCAGACAGTTTTAGGTCTCTATGATATTAATTTTTGAAAAGGTTGCATTAAAAATGTATCATACCTGCCAAATTTCAAAACAGATAGGATGGAACGATTGCTTCAAAAAGCTAAAATACTATATCTCTTAAAAAGCTGTTTAAAGCATATAATATTCTACATAAATAACAGAATTACGCAAATTAATTTAATGATATAATGAAATATTATTAAATATACTATATTATTAAATTACACTATAAATTAGGCAACACATTATTTAAGTATTCAATTTTAAAGAACAAATTTCTTCAAAAGAAACAATAAAGGAAACATTTGAGCCATTTATAAAACTTTTTGTGCAATATGCTTCACGAACATAAAATATCCTCAAATATTAAAATACCGTCTTCAACCGAACATTTGTGTTTTTATTTGTATGTAGCT
Organism: Gryllus bimaculatus; assembly: GCA_017312745.1. Lineage (NCBI taxonomy): Eukaryota > Metazoa > Arthropoda > Insecta > Orthoptera > Gryllidae > Gryllus > Gryllus bimaculatus. The sequence continues at coordinate 10,499,866 of BOPP01000029.1, forward strand.
ATTTTATGTTCTGTAAAGGGCAATTGGTCTCGTCGCCGTTAGATAACGGAGTTCCCAATCGGTCACCCAACCAGGAACCGTTGATGTCTCGAATTCGCTTCACCTTCCTGATTTCAGTTAACGAATTCGGTTAGCGACACTGGTTTTCGCAGTCGTGACGTTTCAGTAGAAAATTTTTCTGGATGATCGGGAGAGCACGGAAACCCAGGTCAGGATGGCCGTCTTGGGTATTGAACCCGGCCCTCCCGAATACGCCCTGAGCCACTTCGGTCTACCAACATACCAACATACTACATTCAAAATGCAACTATCGCCAAAGTCAACTTAAAGTCGGGATATCAAGTGATGATCGCACAACAATACACCTTGTTCAAAATGAGAATTTCTTTCCCAACGATGAAAATTTGTTTTGACATAACTCAGAGAGAAATAATAACTTATTGATGTTTTGCCAATATACAATAATCTTAGAAATTTTGGTTTGTGTTAAAGGCAGCATTAATAATGGCCACAAGAACGTTTATTTCGTTACGAGCTTTACTTAGCAGTATTTATTGTTCACTACGAAACACAGTAAAGACATGAGAAGATACAGTTAAAACGTAAATAACACGATATATTATTCGCGGTTGGGCGAAAGAATTGCAGTATAGTGAAGTGAAAACTTTACATAAAGATTAGTTTTGACCATATAGTGACCTCTTATGAAATCTGACGAGTTTATAGCTGACCAAAACACTAGCGTCATGACGTATTGGATAACATGGAACGAAATGCTGTTCGGCAGATTCCACTTAATGTCATTAAATTTTCGTGCAAAATCATTATATTTGCGATAGCGAATCGGAGAACGCGTCAATTCGTGTCCCACAGAACGTTGCTCTTTTGATTTATTGAGAACGTTCACTCTAGGAGACTGTGAATGTGAACGCCGCTTGCGGGTAAATGGCAGTCATGAAATGAGTATCGCCCACGTAGTCGTTCGGCGCTTTGAACTCTGAGAAATGCTTACACACTGTCCTTCATAGAAGTGTCACATCAAAGTAAAGCTCTCGTGAAAGGTTTGCGTCTGGTATGCGAGAACGTATGTTTTAGAAAATGTAGATGGAATCATCTGAAGTTTAAAGAGTCACAAATAGAGAGAAAAAGTAGCGGGTGAGAAACTAACCACGTGTGGGGCCATGGACGAGTGAATAAACACCATGCGAGGGGATGTGCGAGGCAGCGGGAGCAGATAGGGCGAGAGTGCGGGTGAAGCAGGTGTGCGGGAGGAAGAGGAGGAGGGGGAGAAGAGGGCGGTAGAAGGGGCCGCGCCGGCGGGCGGGCGGGGGACCCACCCGCATGCTCCCATTGTATTCGCATTCCCTGGAGCCCGTGCCGCTGCACGCTTGGACGGAGTGTCTGCTGCTGCTGCTGCGGGGCGGCGGCGGCAGCGGCGCCCGCGTGCAGGGCTAGACCCAAGCGTCTGGGGGAGGGAAAGGGAACGGATGAGTGAGCGGGGAATGATGTGTGGGAAGGGTCGGGGAGCGAGGGTGGAGAGGTAGGGGTTAGTACAGGATGTAAGCGCATTTGGAAGTTTTTGTGGGTTGTGATGATTTCGGGAGTGGGTGGAGAACAGGGTGTGAGCGGGATGATGCTGAGCGGCTGCAAGGGGTATGGGTGAGATCGGTGTTGTCGGTGCAAATGGAGGTGTGAGCCTCGATGTGTTTGGGAGTAGGGAGGGAGTGGAGGCGGGAGCAACAGTGAGCTTAGAGCCAATCACACGGAAATACGCGTCGGCAGAGCAGGCACAGAACGCGCGGTGGTTGGAGACGGCGGTGACGAGTGGTACCAAGGCAGAAGTGCGAGCAATGCAACAGTGGGGGTTAGGAGCTGAAGGCAGGCGAGTGCTTGTGTGAACTGGCAGCAGGCGCAGGAGTGTGTGCACGGGCGGGAGTGGACGCGTGGTAAGAGCAGGGCGTGTGACACGGTGTGGGTGGGTGCGAGATCGCCGGCGAAAGCATGTTTAGGAGGTAGGCGGCGGCGGTGCTGTTGGCGAGAGCGGTAGTGTGGGTGATAGCGTGATCGGGTGAGAGTTGCAGCAGTGCAGGGTTGTGTGAGCGTGCGTCGTGGTGTGGTCGAATGAAGGTGTACGAATTAGAGCGTGAGGAGTGTAGGCGTGAATGTCTGGGAGAGGGTGGGGGTGGAGGCATGGAGGGCAAGGGGCTGGGTGCAAGTGCTGACCCGGGGGCAATTTCGAGAGCGATCGTTAGGTGATAGGGATCGGACGGGTGTGAAAGTAGTGGAGGCGTGTGTGAACGCTAAGCCTACGCTATGGCGTGGGCAAGTGCAGATGCACGTGCTGGAGCATGGGTGGGAATGTGAATGGAAGTGAGTCTATGCGACTGAGGGGGTGAGTGGGTGAGAGAGAGGGGGTGTGGTATCACATAGGTGAGTGCGGGTGGTAGTGTACGCGGGCGCAGGGAAAGTTGCGAGCTATAGCGGTTGTGAGTTATGGCGGGGGTGAGTGTTATGGGGGCGAATGTCTGCACAGAACAGGCGTCGTGTGTGCAACTGCGCGAATTAGAGCGTTGGTGAGAGTATGTGAGAGTGTGTGTGCAGCAGAGGGGGGGGGGTAGAAGCATGTGGGGCTCGGAACTTGCTGCGTGGGGACAGTTTCGAGAGAGGTTCTGTGGGCGAGCGCTTGGCGACGTGGGCGGAGTGGGAGCGTGTAGGGGAGAGATGGGGGAGTGGGGGGTGGGCGCGGGCGCGTGGAGTGTCGGTGCGGGCGCACGCTGCTCGCTTTCAAAGCTCTTCTTTGGCACCGCGTAATTTCAACAGCCGTCGTCGGCAGACGTCCCCGAGACAAAAGGATGCACGGTTTATAAACAAGCGAATAGTTGCGCTTGTGTGAACCTGCGCCTCGAATAGAATATTTCGTTTGTGAATCCCTTTGTGGACCAACTCGTTATGGTTGAGATAACTGTTTCAGATTCGGTGCAAAACATAGAGTAATAAGAATAACTGTATGCCGGTCATTGTTTCTAAACAGATAAACGTGACAGAGTGACTGAGATTCAAGTTTTAGTTTTTCAGTTAATTCAATTTTGCCCTTAACGCAAAGAAAACGTTGGCGAAGGAATGTGTATTACATTCTTGATCTTTGGAGACCAGGCACTTTTAGTATGGTGGGCGTTGGATTTGAACTGAAAGATGTGATATAATTTATAATTTTTAATCATTTCAATTGAATTATTCGCTTCATGAAATTGAGTTTTGGTGTTACATATTACTTTTTTAAACTTCGTATTGCTGTATTTGTACTGCTGTAATTCCCTTTAAACCTACTGGGTTTTATTCGTCTTTTTATTTGTCTGATGTAGCAAAATACTCGTCAAATTATCACTTATCATTTTTCCTAATTACGTTTTTTCTAAACCTCGAGGACCATGTTTCTTTAGAAGTTTTGAAATATACTATAAGTATATTTTTGAGCGAATCATACTGAATGTAATACTTAATGAGACGTAATGATTACATACATCTGCAGACATAATTTTAATTCTGGTAGTTTTGCCGTCGTTGTTCTTGAGTCTTATTTCCATTTATCAATATTTAACTTATTACTATTATTATTATATTTATTATTATTATTATTATTATTATTATTATTATTATTTAATTTTAACTTTAATTTTAACTGATCCTAATTTAGGCGTTTTCCTTTCAGGACAATACTTTCAAATTTTCGATTGTCGATTTCCACAGGCTGTCATCCAGGATACATTAGGTTGAGTTCCTCATCTTTGAAGCAGTTCTCAAAGTTTATAATGGATCTTCTATGGGGCATTTGCGTTAGAATACCTTCCTCAAGTACTCTCACATCGACCTCATTCCTTCATTTGCATTATTCACTTTATTATGTCGTTGCTAATATATCATTCCACATCTGCATATTAACTGCATTTACGAGTAGAAGGTCCGTTCTTGCCAGAGCGCTGGGGTGCAGAATGTACAAGGGCACAGAAGTGATGTGACCTCTTCTTCACTTGTCCATAAATTAACTTGCTGAGAAAATGGTAACCTCTAGTGCCGAGAGGGAGAAGTAATTGATTTAGTGAGTCCTTGAAATACGAGCTTATTAAATAGCCATATGTATTTGCAGTTTTAAGATTTCATAACATATTTCAAATCATTGTTGAAACATTTATTCGGTATTTTATGATGAATTATTGTTTGCTGAACAAAAAAAGGTTTTTAAAGGTGCACGACATATTTTGAAGATCTTTCTTAATCAAACTAGTTTTATGAATCCATAAAATAAATGCCCATACTACAATGTGCTTGCAAATAGTTTAAAATGAATTTAAAAATAAATGTTTTTGTAAATATTTCAAATTTGTGATTGATAACCACACAAATGTGACCAAAGTTAAAATTCTTTTGTATCGTATTTAATCGAATTGTTTAATTAATTGAATTGACGCGTGACCACGTATCATTTACTATTTCGAATATTCACAAAAATACTCCTGTTCGTTTTTACAAAATTAATTAAAAGCAAATTTTGATGGGATAGAAAACTAATTTCGAACAGGTGATGTTGGTAATCTAATAAGAGTAAAAAATTAATTTGTTGGGAAAAGCAATTACTGACTTCTTAATTTTTCGAAATGCTTAAGAACTGGATAAATATGATTCAGTATTACTATTAATCAGTATTTCTTGCAACAACTTTGTTATCCATGAAGTTTATTATTTTGAATTTTTTTCATTTTGGGTGTTACATTCTGCCAGCTAAGTAAATGTAATTCAAAATATAAAGATGACTTGTCGAACTTACAAACAGAGAAAAAGTAATTGCTTTAAATAAAACATTGTAAAACTAGGATTAATAATTTTAAATGCTTCGAAATTCGACTCCCAGATGCCAAACTCTTGGTTAACCAGTTCGGATCTTCTAATCAAAATAGACAAGCGCGCTGTGTTATGCTGATTTTGCATCTAAGTTGGTAAACAAAATCTGAGATTGAAGAATATTCACCTAATTCTTACTTTGGCTGTAAAAGACAAATACAAGTTTTTACTGCTTCACTTCATAAATTACTTTATAAAAATGATTTGCTCATAAACGAATTTCAGTGTATCCAAATTTATTAGTTTTTTTAAATAGTAAATATCTCTGACATTGATAAAACTCTATAAAGGAATAAACCAATATTTACATTAATATTTTTCATTTGCATTACAGTTCTACGACGAGGGTGTTCTACTCTTCGTTCTCCGAGCTGTTGCGTCCTGGGTCAACAAGGTAAAAATCTTGAGCGTCTGAACGCTGTCCTCTTTTGAATAAGGGAATAACTAAAAAACTACATGTCTTACTACTGAGATGTTGTATTAATAATGTTGTTTCATGGCGTTAAAGTATTTGGAGATAACATAATAAGTTTTTTATACTGCAAATTCCATTGTGTCATGTAGAGATCGATCCTCTTTCAAAGAAATCATAGCCTCATATTTTGCTGTAAACTAAATAATACAATTTCTGTAGAGGAAAATTAAATCTTTTCTCATCGAGTAAAGTTCTAAAAGTAACCTTCTCTACTGATGAAGATGTTGCCCGATATTTGAGATTTAACATTATTATCAAATATTCATTCCATTTATCAGACGTGCGTGGCAACAATCTTATGAAATAAATGTCTAAGACTTAAAAAAATCAACAGACAACAACAAGTTGCTGAAGGCAAGTAGTGCGCATCTGATTTCTGTGCTCACATTCAAGCTGTCCCGACCATTACAAGTAAGTTCTTATAACTGCTTTATTGGTTTTTCAATAATAAAAGCAGTTTTTCATGGTTTAGGATTCAACTTTAGATTATATGATTTCCCAGTGAAATACCTTATCCCAGACAACATATTTAAAGATGATAGGTATTGACAGCCGCGTACCTTGTGGTGAACCGCCGGCGACATTAGCCGAATTCGTTTGCTACGCTCCGCAAAGTCACGGAGGTTAGCGCATTCGAGATTCGCGGATTCCTTCTTTGCGTGACCGGCTAGGAACTCCGGGATCTGATAGCGTCGAGTTCCTGGCCGAAGGGATAAATCGCACCGACTGACCACGACGTAACGAGACTTAACAAAGAAAGTAAAGGAGGATTACTCCACAACGCAAGCGCTCAACGCCCAGCAAGGGTTTAAGAGATGCTTTGGGTCAAATGAACCAGCGGAAAAAACCTTCTCCCTACTTAGGTCACCGAATATTTGGGAGGGATATCACTTTGGATGTCGAGCAGCCGAAACTGTGTTGTTGGGTGCCAGCTGCAGAATTTAATGCGGAGGTCAAATTTCAATGACTCACTCTCTTATATAGAGAGTGTTTGATATTTATGGCACGAAAAATTGCGTAATCACACATTCAGTCAATCGCGGCGAGAAAATAGTGGGGAGGTAGCAGTAAATTGAACAACCGACCACAGTTTCTCGTACATACGTCGAACATTCGTGTCGTCACAATAAAGTTGTATCGATTTATTTTATTCTCTTACAAATTTATAATGCTGTTATACAAAACTATAGCTTATGCAACTCGTTTGTGAGATTGCTTTATAGCATTCGCACACATTTGGAAAATTCGCTCCTAACGTTTACAAAACATGTACTCACACAATAGAGATTAATTCTATAAATTTGTAGCGTAAACTACTATTGCAGTAAATTCAATAATACAAAGTTTTCTATTGAATTAGGTGGGAGGGTGGAGGCTCCATCAATATTATCCCAGGTGTCACCAACTGTGCTAGGTCCGCCACTGGTTAAGGCGCGACAGGCGTCTGCGAGTGGCAGCACAGGGGCGGCAGCGCCGTCTGCGGAGGCGGAGCGTCCGGCGGCGCCGTCCGCACGTCGCGGGCTGTTGCTCCCGTGGGACGGCGTGAGGCGCGACGTCGCGGCGCCCAACTTTCCCTCCCCCCGTCCCCCCTTCTCCTTGCCCCTCCCCGCCCATCTGCGCCTCCGTCTTTGTCTCGAGTTCCTGGGCGAGAAACTCGACGCCCGGACTGACAAGCGCGGATGTCGGTGCGGCGGCGCGGCGGTAGCGTGGTCCTGGGGTGGGGGTTGGGGCGAAGGAAGAGGTCGAGAGATGAGGCGGAGCGGCAGCAGGGTGCGGGCGCGGGGAGGAAGCGGTTAGCAGAGAGATGGAGAGAGAGGAGACGAGATGAGAGAGGAGAGAGACGAGAGAGAGAGACGGGAGCGAGGAGGCATGGGAGGAAGAGAGATGTAGCGGACGAAGTGTGGAGGTGAGATGCAGGGCGGGGCGGGACTGTGTGGGCCGCCCCGCCTGAGCAGGGGAGGGGTGGTGGTGGGGTGAAGCGGCTGTGGGCGGGGCTGTGGGCGGTCTGAGTGCTGGGTGCGGCCTGTTGCTGTGGAGAATGTGGCGAGTGGGTGAAGAGGTGGTGGCGGGGCAAGGCCGAAGTGGGGCCGGGGGAGGGTGCGGAACTGGCGTGATGCGGGTGGCGGGGAACAGGCAGGGTGAAAGAGACGAGAGTTTAGTGAAGGTGTGACCGAGGGCATGGAGCGCTGAGCCACGGAGAGGTGGGCAAAGGGAGCGGGGGTGCAAGAGGGGCTAGGGGGCCGGTGAGCGGGGGGGGGGCAAGTGAGAAGGGTTGGGGGCAAGGGGCCGTCTGCC
>BOPP01000029.1:10508103-10546850 GCA_017312745.1 Gryllus bimaculatus
GGGGCGAGCGAAGTGGGGTTGGAGGGTGGAGGGCTAGGCGGAAAAGGTAGGGAGGAGCGCTGCGTCAGCTCATAGAGTGTGCAAGGGAAATGCATGGTGGAAGCTTCAAGAACATGGTGTTTTCAATTTTTTGTATTCTTTCGCAATGAAACTGAACGCAGATGTTTCAAGTGTGGGCGAATTTATCCTATATATTTTAATTTAATGTTTTTTATTAAAATTATAAATGCTCTTTGACTGTTGTATGTAGTACATAGTCCAAACGAGGTTCTGCTAGGTAGTTACAGGGTCGGAACGATGGTTGGCAATTGCAATAATGCCGTAAACAAAATTGGTTTTCAATTACGATAAACATTATTGTTTAAACACTTATGAGGAAATGTTTTCCGCGTAATAGTTGAAAGGTACAACAGTGGCCAAGTAATGGAAGAAAATTATTGAAATAGTTTCTTCAGTTTAAATTTGTTAACATTGAAATATGTTTGGGAAAGTTCATAACGATTTGTTATGGATTAGTGTCTTTTAAGGGGTCTTATTCGTACGTAAACTAAGTTTGTAGTAACCTGATTTATTGAAAATTTTATATCCTTTTCGTTGGCGAATCGACAAAATTGTATAAGCTATTGCAATGTATCGGTTTTCTTGTCAAAAATTTAAAATTTTATGAATTAGTGAAGAATTATTATGGCTTTTATTTGCTCACAAAATCGTTAATGTCATTGACTATTAAAAGTTTTGAGATCTTAAACTTAAAGTTCAGCATCTTTGACTGTAAGAGAATTTACATGCTTCGGCGAAATTCATTACGATTATCACCGGAACCGTACTAGCAAATTTTAAAAACGAATGCAACCGTCTCACATTTCTCATGTTCTAGGGCTAGCTTTCGTTCGCCATTCGTTACATGGAGCACTAGTTCTTTCTATTAACGCCGAGTTCTTTCTTCTGCCGGATAGTTGAAAGCCCTTTGGCTGGACCTTTGAGAAAGAGGATGCAGTTGCTGAGTGGCGCTCGTTTGAAATCGGATGAAAAGACAGCGTAGCTCTGGCGCGGGGAGGAAGAGGTCATAAGATACTTTTGCGTCTCTTCCGTTTAAGTAGAAATTATTGCTGCGAAATCGCTGCTGACGACGTAGCTTATTCATGGCTGAAAGCCTCGGGCGAAATTATTCTCATTTATTTAGATTGTGTTTCCCGGCTAAGGCGAAATCGCATCACTCGAGGTGTTCGTTCCCGGAGCGGAAGCAAGCGGGCTTTATAACCGTTCTCCCTCCGGCAACGCGCGTCCTTTTCGCAGTTCCACTGCAGTAAATTGGATTTCCATTTAAATACTTCGGCGTGTCGCAGAGAGCTACGAAGTCGGGCCTTTCTCCATTCGATGACAGCCTGCATTCACGCTCTCTCGTGTTTTCTCAGGAAGAAACTTTCCGGGTTGTGCAAGTCAGAAGTTGCGTCCGCGCTCTGATTCAATGTCGCTCAGGGAGGTGTTCGAAGCCGTATTTCCGCATTGTCGCGGAGGTAATTTACGTAAAAACTGTTATGTTATTGTATTATAAATCAATCACGCCTGCCTCGTTGGTCAAATCTCCCCTGTCCAGCTAAGCGGAGCGGAAGGCTGTGGGTTCGAGTTCCGCTCTGGATGAGGTGACTCAGGGCATCAAGTGATGTCACTGCCGTCCCTCTCATGGGGAGGTCCCTCTAGGGTTCGAGTCCCGGTTGCCCCTTCGCGATGATGGAAATATTTTCGGCACAACCTACATAGCTAGGTCGAATTTAGACATTGTCAGGTGTAGAATTCTAGCGGCAGGCTGTTCTGAACTGTATATTTACGTGGCTTCTCCGATCAACACCAGGCGAATGTCGGAGCGGTACCCTAACAAACGGGCCGCGGACCGCGAGCAATTTTTCGTGCCTCTTCCTTGTCGTATCCTTACGCACATTCACTTATACTAACCTTATTCCTATCCTTTCACACATTCACTTACACTAACATGCACTTCACTAGCACACATGAAGAGAGCCCAGAGGGTAGCTTTCAGCTTAGCCCGGCAGGGGCGGTGCCCCGATTGTAGGGATTCCTTGTTGGGAAAAATACCCATAAGCCAGTACGCCATCTCGCGCGGCGGATCTCGCCATCAAGCGGAAGATGGCCATCTTCAGCCATGCAAAACATCCACTACTCTTACGAGACTAATGATCTTAGTAGTTCACACACTCGGAATCATCAATAAATCAATCGAGTACCGTTTAAAAGCTCGCTTGTTTTTCCCATGGCCTATCATTGTTATAATGTTCATAGGAAAGTGAAGAGCATGAAAGCGTAAGTCACCTTCTTCGTCTACGATTGAAATGTACGTATGGTTCTTGTCAATGAAATTGACGCGCTTGAACATTGGAGCAATATCGCTTACTCATTCGTTTTTCTGTAAGCCATGTGAATGGAAATAAAAATATAAAATGTATATATATCATCATCCTACATTTTCGAATTATGTATTCAATTTTCAGAACTTTCTATTTTCAAAGAGGTGTCCAAAATATTTAAATTATCTTTTGTATTAAATTCGGGTAGACAAAGTGTTTCTCGCCTAACTGCATGAAAAAGAGAACACATTTTCGGGAAAATAAAAATAGTCATAACCTATTGGTGTTTTTAATGCAATTAAATTTAATAGTTCATAATGTTAATTAACGCATCGCATATTTTTTCCATTTTAGTTTGATATTAGTAATTTATTTTGTAATTAGTAGAAGTCGGTTATTTCAATGCCGAGCGTACCTATAATTGAAAATACAAACAAGCATCGAATTCATATTAATATTAGGTTGTCAAAACAAAATCCAACCCAAAGTAAAAAAATAATTTATTTTCTTATGGAAAGCAAATTAGTTCACAATTACTTCATTTATTGTATCTTGCTTTCAAACGTTTATTCATAAATATTATTCTCCACCATTTTGAAATAAAATTTCTTCGTCTTCTCCTGCTGCACTTCATGGATTAGGCGGCTGTCTGTTCCGTCTTCACATACAAACCATCTTCTGCTTGGCCTTCCTACACTCCTTCTTCCTGTTGGGTTGTACTGCAACACTTCTTTAGGTAGCGTATAGTGCCCCATTCTTTCTAAATGTTTTTACCAGTCTTGTTTGTATTGTTGTATACAATATTTAGACTAAATATATTTAATTATTTTCTCATATCGTCATTTCTTTTGTTCTTCCTTTTCTTCCAGTGGGTTGCACCGTAGATTCTTATAGTGTTCTAACCATGTCTCTTCATCTATAACTTTCAATTGAACGGTATCTTTTTCTTTTTGATTGAGTTATCTCATTACTTTATGGGCTAGTTCTTGCTTCCCTTGAATATAATTTTCTATTCTATTTACGAAGTGATCCCATAACAAAAATCCATCTTCGATTTTATTCCACACTAATTCTTCTGGTAGAAAGAGAAAACCTACCAAATTCTGTTAACATTGTCTTGAAACTTGCATCAATATATAAGACACTTTAATATCATGGAAAAGATGGAAACGATGAAATTCCGCCGATTTCCCAAAAATATGTATACCTCTGCAATCCAATTAATTTCGTTTGAAGTGGATTAAATAATGGTTGTAAATTGTCCATTACGTTTTAGTGGTCATTTTTTATATCAAACCAAATAGTTTGCAATTTAAAATACCTTTTGAATTACTGTTTTTACGTGAGAGTTATATTTTCTTTGCTTATTGACCCTATGTTTCAGTAAGTAGCTTTCCGTACCTTTATGAATAATTATGTTTAAGGCATATTTAGGGAATACATTTAAATGTTTCTTTTTCCGAGTAGTAGTTTCTGTGACAAAATTATTTCTTTGTTTTGCGTGATTTAGTATCAAATGTAATAAAATAAATAATAATAAATTTATAAAAGAAGATTGCAAAAACGATGCACATTGTTTTATAAGTGCTCTGAAAATAAAAAAATGACGAGAAAATTCACATTTATTCATTGATATAGGTTAAATTATTATCCTTATTTCCTTCTTAAATGTCATATCCTTTTAATTTATTACACATACTCTGTGTATAGAAGTAAGCACAGATGGAAATGGTTTCTTTGCTGAAAAGAGACCAGTTCCCATTTACACATATTATTGTGTAAGGTGACTCAGAAGTGGATAACAAATAGTTTAATATGACGATTACGGAATGTAATTAATTGATATAGAAGTCGTTTATTTACGCTAGTCTGTACGAATACCTAATTAAGCGTGATGTTGCCATGAGAGCCGATGGAAATTGGTTCTATGTTGAAGAGAGGCCGGTTTTCACTCATTATGACTATTGTCTAAGGGTATTCATGAATGTTCAAAAAATGGTTTAATATTACCATCACTGTATGTTATTCATCGACAAAAAGTTGTTTATTTACACTAGTCTGCACAAATACCTATTTAAGCATGAGGCTGACATGAGAGCTGATGGACATTGTTTCTATGCAGAAGAGCAGTTATCACTTATTCTGCCTATTGTCTTATTGTTTTCGTGAATGTTCGAAAAACGGTTTAATATTACGATCACCGTCTGTTATTCCCTGATAAAAAGTCGTTTATTTACACAAGCGTGCACAAATAGCCATTTAAGAACGGTGTTTTACCTGGCGGTCCCCCGCCTGAATGGAACGACTGGCGCTATCTCGCGTCGGTGGCGCGGCGCAGGGAGGCGGCGTTTCGCGCGGTTTCTTCGAGTTCGATCAAGCGCGAAATCGGTGGACGGGGCACTTTGCATGCATTTGTGCGTTGCGAATGCCGCGCACGCAGCGCGCCGCCTCCGAGACGGCACCCCTCTCATTGTCGCGCGCGCCGTAAGCGCTCGCCGGGGCTCGACGCGCGGCCCCTCAATTGCTTCCGGAACGGCCGGGAACGCGGCCGCCGCCGTCGTAAGCTCCGGGGCTTACGGGCACTGGCTGCTGTACAGCCCCGTCACAGTTCGCGGGTCTCTTCTATGTTCCTTCGTTCTTCGACCGCTCCGACCCTGCGTTTCGCTCTAGCGAGGCTCTTGTGGGATGTCCCTGTGTTGATCATTCGTCGCACCCGTTCCGACAACTCTTTGCATCTGTTCTGAGTTTTACCTCCACTCTTGCCTCCACTCTTGTCCACCCCTCTTATTCCCCCTGGTTTTGGATTTCTTTCTCCTACGTTTGACCCATGTACTCTTTCTCCCCCACTCTGCTCCGATCTTGCTGCGGCTTTATTCTGACCACGCTCCCATCACGCTCCCACCACGTTCCCCCCACGTTCCCCCCACGTTCCCCCCACGCTCCCACCACGCTCCCTCCACCATGCGGTCTCGTCACTTCCTCCACTTCCAGAGTCCTCGTGATAGAATCAAATTTTTTTTTGCTTACCAGGTCATAGAATTACACCCGAATTAGATGACTAATACACAAACTATTAATGTAAATTAAGTTACATTTTAAATGATTCAATCAATTAGACGTTTGGAGTTTGGTAATAGTCGCAATCCCTTGAATTCACATTATTGCCGTGTTTCCTACCTTTTCTAATACACCGGCCTCATACCTTATGAGCTCAACTGTGTTTTTCCTCTGTAGCAAGATTTAAATACAGTAACACTGACGTAAGTAATCGCTTAGTTGCGTAAAAATCTCCAATACTGCCAGACAATTATGAAAATTATGTAGGAAAATATAGAAAAAAGCCATCCAAAGTAGACAATCTTTGTATGTTAAGTTTACATTAGGATATAGACATTAGGGAATAAATCCGACAAATTGATTTTCTATTTTAATGCTATTTTTGAAACGCCATATAACTTTAGTTAACGATGTCATTCCCTGGCAGTTTTCCCTCCTTCACATTGTAGATACAAAATGCTTTGCCTAAATAAACTTTACAACTTGCTGTACAGAAGCGATGCACTGGTCGCGGAAGCACTGGTCGCGCCGTCGCTCCATGATAATAGCATGCCGCAGTGTCGTAGAAGGATACCGACAGTACGTTCCCTGTAAGTCGAAGTCTAAGTCGGCGCCGGATATCAAATTTAAGCGAAAACGGAAACCCCGCCTCTTGCCAGGTATCACATCCACTCAAGAGACTAATGACCAAAGTAACTGACGCGCCTGGAAACACTAAAAGCTTATTCTCCCGACAAGAGGAACAGTATAATACATGCACGCGTGTATGTAAATGGGAAGGAAGTGTCAACGATGACGAAGGAAAAATCGTCCTCGATCTGTGTCCCATTTGTTAAGGTACTACTCCGGCAGAAACCTAGTGTATTGATCGAAGAACTAGTGGCAACTACGAGTCTACAGCATTCCCTTTTTACTCTTCAGCACTTCACCCAACCCTTGTCCACAACCTTTTCTTGTGACGGTCGCCCCCGCGCGGGCGCTCGTGCGCGCTTCAGCCGCCCCTCTCCTCGCCCGCTTACGGGGCTGCTGCTCATCGATTCGCGCGCGCGACCTTGCGCGCAGGTATTTGACCCAGAAATCAGCGCTAATTCAAGCGGCAAGGCTGACTGCTGCAGAGATTACTTCCATTTGGACTGCTTCATCTTTTGGTTGAATCTTTTTAAAAGGTCGAGGATCGTTCCTTCCTTGTACTAGTAGTATCTCAGCGTTTCTTCATTTTCCCAATGCTTTTTTTACAAGGCAGAACATATCTTGATCATTAATTATATTTCTATTGTTTGTTTGTTTATTCCATGGAAGTATTTCATCTTTCTTTTCCTTCACGCCAAGTAGATTTCGTTCTTCTCTTATTTGTCTGTGTCAGGGTTCCTAAATTCATTATTTAGTTCAATACCAGCCCAAATCATCACTTTTATCCACCTTCACTTGCAAAATTTTTCTTTCTCAACACACCTCAGTAAGAGTCACTTCAGTCAGAGTCGCTTTTTAGTACGCTTCTCTATATATCTACATTAAATGTGCTTTGCCTCTTCTCAGATTCGTTCACTAATACATCCACTATACATTCATTTTCCCATAGTATTTGCTGCATGTATTTGTCAACGTAGTATATTCATTGAATGCCATGCGTCAGAGAATCCCATTCATGGTGTGATACAGAGCGCACCGTGCAATGGTCGTTCTCTTTAACCGCAGTTCCTCGTTGCTGTCCTCCCGTCTTGCCCCTTTTACGCGCCGCAGTCCCTTTGGCTGCTCCGCCGCTCGGTGTCGGACCGGCACTCCGCCGCCGAGGCGGGGTGTGGCGCTGAGGCGGGACGAGGTAGGAGGTTGGTGGAGCGTGATGGCAGTGGCGTGAAGGGATAGGAAGAGACGGGATAGGATGAGGAGGGTTGGGACGGAAAGGTTCGTGTCGGGAGAGAAGGGATGAATAGGGATGGGGCATGTCGGAGAGGGATGACGTTGCGGCTATTCAGAATCTGGTGGGAGAGAACAGGTTAGGGGAAAACGGGATAGAACGGGCTAGGGTGGGGCGGGAAGGGACAGAGAAGAGCAGGGTGAGAAGGGGGAGGATGGGGAAGGATGGATGCGAACGGTTTGGGGGTAGGGATTGCTTGGGCGCAACATGACGCGTGAGAAACGGGAACGGGGGCCGGGAGGGGCAGGGATGGGCGGGCAGGGGAGTGGTGGTGGCGGGGGGTGGTGGCGGGGCGTGACGGAAAGTGGCGATGCCGGTAAAAGGGCGGAACGAGGTGGCGGGCCGTGGCGCGGCGTGGGCGCTTCTTCGGTCCAAGCGGCAGTGGGCGGGATCAGGTCCCCCTCGTTATTAGCGGACGCCGCACCGCCCCCGCCCCCCCCCCCGCGCCTTTTCGCCCGCACACCGCCCAAGAATGCGCTCGGGCGCGCACGTCAAAGAGCGCGGGCGGAGGAGCGGTCCGCCAGCCGCGCCGCAGGGGCTGCTACCTCCGCGGAACTCCGCCCACCGGCGCCTGCCGCGTCTTCTCAGTTCTATTCCAAACCCGGCCCAAAGAACCTGCTCTGTATTGTAGAGCAGTGGAAACGATTCGCCTGGCTTGGCGAATGATACTGAATGAATATAAATTGATAAGTACATGTTGCAATTAGTAAGAGAGAAGGAATGTATGGTGGTTTATTAGTGAAAGTCTGAAAAATGATCATGTAGTTGTAATGTTGTAAAATAGAGAAACGTATAAAAAGCAACCCGACTTCAGTTGAGAAAAATAAATTTTACAGGAGATGGTGGACAAAATTGCAATGTTGTTGAATAAATAATCTTTAACCACATGCTTTTTTGTTTATTTTAATTGTTCTCTTTTTGAAAAAAATGATTTTTTGAAATTAATATTTTAGTTAAGTTATAAAATCACTAAGGATTGTTATGCACTAGTGTTTCGTCGTATGTCTTTTAGTGAACTTTTAATGATCTTGAATAAAGTTGAGCAGTCGCGAAGCAGTCCGCTTATAATACTCGAGCACGGGCTTACAATACTCGCCGGTCGCCAAGCCCCATTATTTGTCTGTTCGTGTGTATTATCCGTGGGACGAGCGACAAAGTGCGTTGACTGATGGGCGCTGAATTTTTCCGCAGGGTGACTACAGTATTACGCAAAAACTGTTGGAGGAAATGGGTCAAATTAAAACACGCCAAAACTACTGTGATTGTGCTTCAAGTAAGAGCAACTAACCCCATCCCCCCAGCAGAGAATAAGCAAAAAATTTGAATCGAACAGTTCGTTCTATGTCCATTCGGGCTTTGCTGTAGAATAAATACTCGAGTGAAAACAAAAACAGTTATTTTAAAAAACTCTGATTTAAATCTCATAAACTCTCTTTAAACCAAAAAACGTTCAACCTGAATTTATCAAAAAACAGCTGTCTTCAATGCTGATTCTGGTCTTTTTTCGCCGTATTTTTAATATAATATACTACTACAACTGTTTCTTGGTTTATACTACGTAGTTTAGTGTAAATCAAAATAAAGAAGACTTATGAGCATGGGACCTCAGAAATTTGCTCCAGTGCCACCAACATGCTACTCCGAGGGAGTGATTCTCAGTTTTCGCTACTCTATCGCTAAGCTTGTAGTCACATGATCAAAGGTTTTGTTCGTCAACGTCATTGCTACTACGAGCGTCACTGCGATTCAGGTTCTGCGTCCGTTCTCGTTTTGACGAAATAAAACGCATACTTCCAGCAAATTGCACTATACTGTACGTTGTGATTCTATTACTCTACGTCTTTTGAACCTCATTTTAACGCAGTGACATTCCCCCAGCCTATTACTGAAACCTACCTCACGTCGAATCCGTAGTGTACAAACATCCTTACCCTCCCAACAGCATTTGCTTTGGTGCTGATCCACATTGATACGTTGATTCGTCATGCTCACTCCTTGTCGGATATCTTTCTTGTCCAATTTTTTAAATAAAATTGAGCCGCTCTATTTCATCTCTGTCTTTATTTTGTCTCAGCTGTATTTGGCCTCCTTTATCTTTCACCCTCCATTCTCCCTGCTCCTAATTAGTCGCTTTTGTCCTGAACTTATTTCGTCCCCACCCGCATTTCATCCCTGTTCTTGTTCCATTCCCGCCCGTTCATTTTAGTATATTTTTCATTTCCTTTGTAGCCACTATTACATCCTATTTCTTCCCTATCTGTTGTATTCGCGCCCTGCTTTTCGTTTCCGCGTGGTGCCCGTCTCCTGGTTACCAGCACTCACCACCTCACCCCAATTCAGCTCACCGCTTTTATTTCCTCTGCTCGCGAGAATAAAGGGGAACATCCTGCATCGCTCTCGACGAGCGCCAAGAGGAGTTAGAAAACTCAGTATCTGCGTTTCCTTTCTCCAACTTACCCTTGTTTCTCGTTTGTCTTTCTGAATGCCTTAAAATGAGTTAATCGCCCTGAACCTCATTCCATAATTTATCAAAAGACGCCTTTCTTTGAATCGTGATTTAATCACATAGTTATAATTGTATATAATGCATTTAATTTTATTTACATTAATCATTTGTTTTATTATTGATACTACATTTAAAGCACGTAATTTCTCCATTGGTATTTGAATTCTTATATTATATTTTTCGTGTTTTTTGTCGTGCTCTTGACTCTATAAATATATTTTATTGAATTGATAATTAACCGCAATTTAAAAAAGCAATCAGAAATTAGGTAACTTGAAATGTTAGGGTCCTGAATTGACACCAGTGAAGGTCAATAGACACTGACGACACATCATCAAAGTAAAATTGAATATTTCTTGCCGTTCAGATGCTTCATTTTAACAGTGACTGTGAAACTGTGGAAGAAGAATCAGAAATTCGGAGACCATTTGGAAATTTGCGATAACAGCTGTACCTTGTATCCGCGCACCAAAATCTCTGGTTCGAATCACGAAGCCGCTGGAAAAGACGGCCGCATGCAGGGACGAGGGCGGGGACGTCGAAGAGGACGGCGATGGGTACGGGAGAGGTGACGAGGGCTTAGGCGGAGGCGGCGACGGGGACAGGAGAGCCGACGAGAGCGGAGGCGGCGACAGGGACAGGAGAGCCGACGAGGGCGGAGGCGGCGACGGGGACAGGAGAGCCAACGAGGGCGGAGGCGGCGACGAGGACGGGGACGGCGACGGGGACGGCGACGGTGACGGGGACGGCGACGGTGACGGGGACGGTGACGGGGACGGGGACGGCGACGGTGACGGCGACGGCGACGGTGACGGCGACGGGGACGGGGATACGACGACGGGCGACGGGGACGGCGACGGGGACGGCGACGGCGACGGGACGGGGACGGGACGGGACGGCGACGGCGACGGCGACGGGGACGGGGACGGGACGCGACGGCGACGGCGACGGGGACAGGGACGGGCGGTGGCGGCGGCGGTGGCGGTGGCGGTGTGCGGTGGCGGTTACGAGCGATGGTGGTTGGGCGGAGGTTGTGGCTGCTTGGATTAGGCGGCTCTCTGACACCTCATTCCGGCTGATCGGTATCGCGCGATCGCGAACGGCCTCTAACTCCCCTCCGCACTATCGCCCGCCGCCCCTTTCGCCCGCTCCCCGCCCGCCCTCGCCCTGCGCCACCCAACTTTCGCTCAGGAGCAGCTGTAAGAAGTTTCGGCCGCGTAATAAACGGCGGAGAAACTGCGTTAACTAGAAAGGATGCCTTCTCTGACGTCCTTACTAGCGCTGGGGGCTGTGTGTCTGTACGAAGCTTTCTCCAGGCCGAGGGGTATTCATTTTTAGATGGTTTTTTAGAAGGCATGAAAATTTTTCCAACCTCCGCTTAAGAAGGAAAGATGACTGGATGTTAAAAATATGTAAGTCGATATTCAGAGTGAAAAAGTAGAAAATGATTATTTTATAATTACGAAAACGAATATCGTTTAACGTTAATAATTAAAGTAATAAGGGGACGGAGGATTACACACTCAGGCATTGTATTACAGTTTGATGAAACTTATCTTTCGCCAAATTACATAGACGAAGAAAAGTCTTTGCAGACAGTAGAATGTCATTTTATTGTAAACAAAAATGAATAAATTGAAAAGTAATTGTTGAAAATGAAATGTTAAATAAAAAATGGAAATGAAATTAAATTAAATTTTTTTTAGACTTTCATATTGTCATTTAACGTTTATAGTTAACAATTATTTGTTCAGAATTCAATTATGTTTTTATGTTTAGAGCTGTAATTAATGTTAACAGTAATAAATTCTGAGAAATTGGCTATTGCTAACAGAATAATTCTAATAGTCGTTTGTTTCATACTGTACTGTTAATTAAACGCCCATTACAAGTAAACATTGATGTTTAGTTATTGGTTCTTAACAGCCTATTGGTGATTGCAGCATGTTATGAAACTATATGCGCGCACAGTGCGTCATTATAGGCCGGGTTCTTGTTTTGTTTCCCTATAGAAAGGCTAAATTGAACGAAACACACTGCCATTCCGTTCGGAATACGATATTACTCGAGTCGCAAACATAAATTTTTATCATTTTTAATTGCTCTGACGCTGCGTTCGTTCTGCCGTTGAAGTTATGTCTCCCTCGGCGTTCCCTATAGCGATTGAACTCGTGCCATATACAGGAAGGCTCGGAATTGCAATTGTAGTACTATATATTTCACATCGTTCTTATTATATTGAGAATACTTCTTTTTACTGGTATTGTGGAGTGGATCAGCATTTAGCATATACAATAAACAGAGAGAGTTTCTTCATTTTCTATATTGTTTATTATTTTTCCATTAACGTGTAAGTTTACTGCATGGCGCCCATCCCTGGTCTCTTCATTCAGTACTACGAGAAATTAATAGTTTACTAATATATAGTGAAAGAAACTAAAATACGAAACAAAATACACACATTAGTGTAATAAAATGAAGGATTAGGATTGAATTATTTATTATGAATCACGAGTGCGGTATGTCTCCCAAATATATTCCGGAGAGATTACAGAGAATTTAAAGTTTAATATTTCATATATCTAAAATCGATGGATGTTTAAAAACCTTCAAAATTTTTCCTCTGGCTGAAATAAGCGATTAAACATCATTTCAAGTAAAATAGTAATGAATTAGGAAACGAAAGATTCAGATATATTTGTGTATTCGCGACCTTTTATAATTCTGTAAATTTACTGAGTATCATGTGTGCATCCAAAGGTCTCAATAAAGTTTCTCTACAAAGGCAGATGTGTGTTTATTTGTAGTGAGATTCTTTTATTGGAATGTTGATAAGTAACCTTCAGGAATAGATTCTCAACAGATAAGTCATTTCACACACATATAGAGAAAAATTGGCCGAGATTGTAACAAAACTGATAATTTGTGTGCACATTTGTATACCTCCATTTTTTGCCTATTTGCGAAAGGAGGTGTTATCTACAGTGTCGATCTGATTCTTAGAAAATATATTTTGATAACAAACAACCAAAAGCAAGAAGGAGTTATCAGTTACTTTCCAAGAACGTATGCTTCATTCCGTACTAGTAAAACTTTGAGAACTCATATTTTTATGGCAGTATATTTACAAGAAAATAATATTATTTTGTAATTTTATAATTGTATAATGTATTTGATAACAATGAAGTACATTATTTGTGAATAAAGAACTTTGAATGTTTGATTTCTGAAAATTAAATTTCAATGAAGTTACCGCGAAAGTGTAATAAGTCGGAATTTGTTTTCCACATCAAACAGAGTGATATTTTCAGGTACTACTGTTCTAATAAATCATTAAATTCAATTTATCACTATACGATCATCAGACATAATTTTTCTATATAAATGAAGCAAGTTTTGAAAAATGCTGTTATATAGTACTTTAGATCTATACACAACACATCATATATTATAATAGTAAACTTTAACTGTTCTCCCTGTTGATTTCCTTCGGCATTTTCTGCTATTCTGTCTCCGAAAGAACAAAATAATTTTATAGGTATGTACAACACGGATTGTTTCTCACATGTTTTTGGCTCGCGGCACACACTTTCGTCATGGAACATTGGACACATCCGTATTGTAGAATCAAACTGTTTTCTCTTCCGAATTAAAATGCACGGAATCTTTGGTCTGTGCTATTTCAGATTCCGACAACCTTGTAATTGCACCTATGTGCACGAAATTTGCATCTATGTGAACGAAATTTTAATCTTTTCTTCATGTTAAATATAAAGTACAGGAGTGATTTTTTTTGTGGATGAAGAACTGCAGGTACATTTTTTTCAATTTCTCTCCGTATTGAACTAGTATTGCGCAAAGTCAGAGCTCACATTTCCCAATAAATTCCAAAAAATATGATATTGAATAAACATTTTAAATTGATGTGCTTATAATACAATTATTGTGGGGGCTTTCAGTCTTACAATTCATAGAGTTCATATTTTCCTAATAAAATAATGTTTGCGGCACACCCACGTAATTTCACGGCACTCTCTATGAGAACCGTGATGAATAAATTAATAAAATTACCACTTGAATCCGATATGGGTTGCACCAAATGTGCAGTGGTTGGAGCATATCGGTATGCCCTGTATTGCAGGGCTCGAAAAAGCTGCGCCGGCGACCAAGCGTGCAACCCGGACGCTTCTATAAATGCGCCATTTGTTTCGGCGTTCCGGCGCCGCGGTATTATTTTTAAAGCCTCTTTATAGTATTTCCACGCGTGCATTTTGATAGCTTACTGCCGCTTTGAGGGGGGCGGCGGCGGCGGGGTTGGTGATGACGGTGACGGTGGCGGTGGTGGCGATGGTGGTGGGAAGGCGTTGGAACCAGTGGACGTGGCGATGGCGTCGGCGATGGTGTACGGGGTTAGCAGTGGGAATGGCGATAACAATAGCAATGGCGATGGTAGTGGAAGTGGCAATGGCGATGGTACTGGAAGTGGCAGTGTCGATGGAAGAGGCAATGACGATGGCGGTAGCAGTGGCGATGGCATTGGTGATATTGATGCGAATACCGTTGCACCAGTGGTAATGACGTAGGCAATAGTGGTGAAGATGGTGAAGATGGCTTTGACATCACACAAGTGACACTGGTGCTGGTGGTGGGGATGAAATGGGCATGAGCGACAGTGACGACGGCGTGGGCGACGGTGGCGTTGGCGGTGGAGTTAGCGGTGGCACCAAGAGTCAGTGGTAGTGGCCTTGGCGGTGGCATTGGCAATGGCAGTGGCGGCGGTGGCGGCGGTGGCGGGATAGCGTTGACACCAATAACAGGAGCGATGTTATTCCTAACGGAGGTGACGTTGGGGCGACGTCGACGGTGGAGGCGGAAGTGGTCGTTGCGATATTAACGATGGTATCGGCTGTGGCGATGGTGATGGCTGGGACACAGGGGTGGTGATGTTTGTGAATGAGTTGCCTTGGCCACGCGATGACAGAAACGGTCTGTCTGAAGTTTTCCTGCTCTGACGGTGAACCTGGCTCACACGCCTTCAAAAACACTACAAACTTTTAATATATTTCTACATAATTGTGAATTTTTGTAGATGTAAGTTTTGGTAATCATTTATAAATAAATACATGTTCAGTTTTACATTGTAATTTGATACGACAGAAGATTTTCAAACGGTTTAAGTGGCTAAGTGAGAATAACATTAGTATAGATTTCTTTTCATGAAGAATTTCGCTTGTTTAAGCGTAATTAAATGTAATGAGATGTTTCTAAGTGCAAACTAAATGAAACTTGCTAAAGAATTAGTTGTGGTTAGTATTTTAATTCGTTCGAAAATTTCCAGATTTAACTGTAATTTAGTAAATATTGTTTCTTAGAAATTCATTTAAAGAAACAAATTAACTTATTATCCTGGCAATGAGATAAAAATTTATATTGAGCAAGTGATTTTCATTGCAGATTTTTAAAACAATTTTGCTCATCTTTTTTATAAATCTTTGTTAAAATGTTTTAAAAACTTTTCATGTTTGTTTTTATATTCATATGACGAAAAGTAAGTTGAAGTTATATTATGTGTATTAATGCAATTAAGCCATTACCTTAATCCAATAAATAACTAAAAGATAATAAAAAAAGTACAATACTTAAAAAATAGACATACGTTTTATTAATACTCTTCTATATTACAGTTCTCGCAACCTGAAATTGTGAAAGAGTCTCATGAGATTAAGAGGTGTTAACGATATCATCAGCGAAAGGGACAGAGGATGGGTGCCTCAATTTTTTTGGTCTGTCAGGATTTAAAAAATTTGTAACAGTGATTTGTTCCATATTGTTAGTTACAATTTTCCACGTACTCCGTTAGAATCGCATCTAATAAAGCATTCCTATGTTCGAGTCGCATACAAAAAGTACGTTTCTATAGGTCGTCAACAAAACTAAAACAATTTCATGGGAAAATATCATTTTAGTAAATTTTGCACTAATTTTCAACATAATCTCCACTATATTCGAGATATGTGACACAAAGTAATAAAAGTTGTATGCCTGTGGTGTAAAAGTTAACCGCTTGAGGTAGGTTTGACAGACACCTTCAAGTTTCTGTCATTGTAATACGTGTAACGCTCACCGGATATACATTTATTGAGGTATGAGAAAATATTGAAATCACTGGGGCGAACACAGAACTAAAGAGTGAATGCTGAAACACCTCAAACTTTGTGAAGACGACCAAGGAAAACTTGCTTTCTGGATGCGCCTCGTAGACCGTTGCCAACATTCTAAAATTAATTGTGTATATTAGCCTACTCTATGTACGTCTGTGGCTGACGTCTTTTTCCACTTTTTTCCCACTATAATAAAATGCTCTCGAGATAGAAGAGATAATTGTATGCTTCCATTTGTAGAGTTTTTATTGGTAGTTGAAGAATGCAATTACGCGTTTTTCACCGTCGAAAGCAGCAATTTGATTAAACCTGAAATCTCCTTTACTTTCTTTTGATTTCGTCTGCTGCTTGGAATGTTTTATTCATTCTCATAATCTTCAACTTTTTATGTATTAGAATTTAATGTATTAAAAGTTTTCTATTCTTAAATCACTGCTTTGGAATTATGGGGATATTTTATATAATATTATAAAGGTAGTAATACAATTGTCGATCGTGTGAGAAGAGCGAAATATTAAATTTGAATTGTTGGTCTCGATAATACAAAAAAGTATTTTCAATTGTTTGATTATCAAAATTACACAGAAAGTTACAAATTATATACAAACCACTCGTACTTACAGACTATTATACGGTATAAATATAAGTACTTAGGTACCTTATATTCCCCAGCTAACTTTCGGGGATGTATTACTGAAGATTCAGATCATGCACAAAGCTTTTACAGTTAAGAAATTTAGAGAATATATGTAACCGAAGTAAAACAGGCAGTATGTTGCAGATGCTGTCACTTTCCTGTTGAAACTTGTTCCAAAACGATAAACGACAGACGGAAGTTTTTCTGTGCATTACCTATAAAGTACTACACGTTAGTGGTTTCACTTTTAATTGTATTAGTTTTCTGATCTTATTAAAATACACTAAAATATTTTTAACAATTTTTCTTAAAATATCTCTCTAATAATTTCATTTTTAATTTAAACATAATGTACGTTAAACAGTACAAAATGTGCAAATCATTAAAGTACAATGCACAAAATATTATTAATTCATAATTGTTTATTCTTGCTGTTCCTCAACGATTTCGCTAAATCAATTGTAGAAATATTACTGACAAGAACATCTCACTTATATTGCGTATAATCTCTCAAAACTTGCATGAAATTCTGATTGTATTTTACATACCGTGTTTTATGCTTACTCTTTGACCTCGTCATAAGATGGACAAAACCAAAAATTGTTGATTGTCTATGATGAGAAAAAATTACAATATAGATAAAAATCGTAATAATTCCGATAGTGGCAATAACGAGTCACGATGCGGCATCCTAAGTAAGCCGTGCGCACCACTTTGAAAGAGACTTGTTGTCACAAAGGAAAGTCAGCCGAGAGCTGAAGGTCATTTGGGGCCAAAGCGTACACGGTCGCGTACCCCCACGCAATCTGACGACGCCGAACGCCACCTCGGGGAATTTCACACGCACACACGGGCTTGATTTCCCCGCTGAGCCATTCCAGCCGATTCGGAAATTCATATAGGCACGTAATGGAAGCAACTATGAGCCACGCCCACGAAAAATTACCCTCGTTGTTTCGGTTAAAAGAGTAGAGCACTTGCTTTTATAGAGGACACTCGCCGTTGAGCGAACGTCGCCTCCGATGTACAATTTTTTTGAGCTGGGCCCCCGTCGCACAATGGACTGTTTGTTGTTAGATGGCAAAAGCTGCGTTTATTAGTTCCCGGGGGTCGCTCCAGTGTTCCGTGCGATGAACGGGGCTCTGTATACTCAAAAGCAGTAAACGCTCGGCTCCTGGAAAACACATTCCCTTTTTCGTAACGTACCGGTACTCGCACTTTGGTGTCTACGTCGTGCTAATATACCGCGCATTTTTTACTACTCCTATACTCCACATTGTGTTGTGGTTTCGGGTAATTAACATGTTGTGTCGCGTCAATTCGTAGACATCTAAGTCGTAGCTCAATGAAAATCTTATTCTTAACGTTTCCTCAGTATTATTAACGAATTAATAGTTACATTAATTCAAGTTTATTTACATTTTTGTGCAACTTTTTTACACTATAATAAACACATGACTAACATTTTTCCCACATCAAAATTATTTTCTATTTTATTTTGTATTGATTTGGATAATTAGTAATTAGTATTATAATAAAATATTTATAGTAACATATTTATCTAGTAAAAAAGTTAGTCTTTGGCGTACAAATTTAATGTTGACGGAGGAAGCGCCGATAGGAACAGAGTTCTTAGCGCGTCTAAGACACTTTCACACCAGTTGCAAACTTTGTTTTGTCTCATATTCAATTGATTTTTTTCTCATATGCATGCTATACGAATTCATGGAAACTTAAAAGTATAATATCTTGGGATCATTTTCAATATGCGAGGCGTTAGCCTTGTTGATCCAGTTACCTCATAAATTAAAAAATATATATAGTTATTAACGACTTTTACAGGAATTGTATGACTTAATAGTGCGATTACAGAAATTATTTGACCAAAACAAAATTACAATTCAACTTTACAAAATACTTTAACTATTATTAAATCATATTTTGGAGGAATAAATTTATATAAAACAAAGGGGTTAAATTTCAGTTCATATATTCATAGCATTTCATTACAAAAATTGATTATTTTATTTTCATATTCTGAAGAGAGTAGAATTATATCGTATTTTAATCAAAATAACTGTATCTGATTGTTGTATCTAAGAAACGCTTTAAAGATGTGATCAAGGTCAAGTTACGTATTCCAAAGTTCATGCGTCGGGGGAGATGATTTTTGCAATAAGTAAAGATTGCCTAATTTGGAATGTTCAGATCTTATTCTTGCAAGAACTGCTTGCTCCCTGCGGCCAATTGTCTCCTGATATTTAATTGGAAAAAAGAGCTTGTTGACTGAACTTTGGAATACTAAACTTGACCTTGATCACATTTTTAGCGTTCCCTAGATACAACAATCAAAGACAGTTATTAGGATTCAAATACGATACTCTTCAGAAGATGTTGCCTGATTTATTCTCATTCTGAAGTATCCTACAAAACGATTGTTGCTCTCCGAATGGTAACATTGATGATGAACCTCTTCCTCCTTCTGAGTTATCCAAACCTTGTACTGTAAACAGAGGCGATCAGGCGACACAGTTTCGAACGACCTGTGTTTTTTATCGTCCGAGTGCCTTGGGGCGCCTCTCTGGCATTACATGAAGCTGTCATTATACCTGCATTGCGAAGACCTGTGAGTTCTCTCTAGGCAAGGCAGGGGAGATTTTGAACGAAAGGTTCGAAGGTTGAAAAGTTGACAGGCCAAGAAGAACGGGAGACTTTGTTTATCATGCATATTATCCGCGTTTCTGGAATATGGTGTTTCTGTGATTAATGGTCTATCGTGAGAAACTTTGTTCTCATAAATTTTCAGTTTTTGACATTGGTGTTGCAGAGGAGACATAGTACTCAGGTTCAAAAATACCTTAGATTGCTTTCCAAGATTACAATATTGTTATTTTAGAGATTACTTAACATTTTTTGTAGTAAACCGCTTTCTGGGGGTTTCTGGAAATATAATTTGGAATTGTCATATTTGAAGCTAACCTTGTCAAAATGTGAAATATCGTCTAAAACAAAACGTTTACAAATATCGGAATGCTTTTTCGACGTTCAATTCCGTTTAATCTACTCACGAGAAGAAATAAAGTTCTGTTTCCCTAAGTAAAGTGTTCCACTAACTTTTTGTTTTCTTGTTCAAGTTTGCAGTTTCTCAATTTATGAAGTACACTGCGGTCTATCCTTGCCTTCTCCCTCTTTCAACATCAAGTTGAGAAACGCTCCACTGAATGACTTAAATCTACACGTCACGTGGCTGTAACCTTCTGACATGCGTGGCCTCTCATTAGCGGAGGGGCTGGCGAATTAGTAGAGAGGTTAAGCACCATTGACGAGCCTAGGCATTAGCGAGGGGCAGTCGGCGGAAAGCGAGGGGGAGAGGGAGCAGCTTCGTAAAATTTCCGATAAGCGAAAAGTGCCTGACTGAGTGACAAGGTAGACAACCCAGGATATTGAGTCAACTTCAGGATCGATTTTCCTTTCTGGTGTTCGTATGGGAAACAGTTTTAATGTAGAAACTTTCTATCGCTTTCAAATACCCTATAGGATTTTCTCTAAACATTACTTTCTACTTGTACATTCCTGAAATACTCCATAATTTTTAACTTTTCATTGGTTCAATTTAACGTTTTCCTTAAGCAGTTCTCTTCCCTTCTGAAGTAGTGCTTGTACCTATTTGAGTTGTATTTGACTCTTAACGAAAATAATAAATTTACTCAGTATCTGACTAGATCAGGACTCTTCAACTGGCGGCCCACAGTGCCATTCATTGTGGCATTATTATTCAGAAGTTGGTCTCTTGCATCCATGTCGAGCGAGAATATTGTGGGCCTAGCCCACGCGCTCTACCGGGGTCAACACCCTCTTAATGTAAAATAGGTCAAGTTTAGATTTAATGATTTTTTCTACTAAGAAATATGCAATCATCCCAATGTGTTTCACTGCGTTATACGTTGTAAACCCTGAAATCAAGCATGGTTTTATTTTACACCCTCACAGTTTTAGAGCAGCTGGGGAAACTCCCGAGAACAACAATAAGAGGAAGTCAGGATTTGTTCACCGGATAAATGAAAATATGACACCCCAGAACTATGCCGCCGCGCCCTTGCCGCCGCGCCCTTGCCGATGCCCCCCTTTCCGCCGCGCCCCTTGCCCGCCGCCGCCCCCTTGCCCGCCGCCGCCCCCTTGCCGCCGTCGCCCCCTTACCGCCTGCTCTACGGCGCCACCTCCACCGCCGCCTCCGCCGCCGTCTCTCCGCCACTGCCTCCACCGCCCCGCCCACGACGCCCCCTCCACCGCTACAGGCTTTGAGGGGGCGCCCAGATTGCTGGCGTTAATATTAACCCCCGCGCTTAATCCAGGCGCCGCCGTTAAAAGTAACGGCCTCGAAGACACCGCCGCGGTCCCTGCTCCCAGCTCGCCCCCTCCCCCGCCCACACGTACCCATGCAACACAAGCTAGCCTCTCTACAAGCAGTATTTACTACTATTTTTTTGAGGGGAAAATACGTCGTAGGATGAAAAAATTAATTGAACATATTAAAATTTTTTAAAATATTAATATTCATTAAACACTTATTTTTCAACAATTGACAATGTCAATGGCTATAATCATAATCAAATGTATTTCTAGAACCATTAGTACTTAATGTATTACGGACGGGAAAACATTATTCGGGTTTTATTTTACTATCTTCGTACATGCTGTTTTTTTGTGTACTTTTTTTTTTCATTTATAATCTTACGCCACTTGCCACTTGCCACTTTCCACTTGCATCTGTTGGCTTCCTCTCTCTCATTTATCCAAAAGTTATTCTCTCCGTTCCTGAGTAGGTGGTAAATATGAAATAAACCCGTGGCTTTTACGACGCAAAATCTGCACTCCACGGCGTGTATCGCGGAGTCAGTGTCTCTACTCCATTAACAGAGCTCTCCAACATCGATTTTTTTGAATTTTGTACCATAGCTGAATTTCAGATGGTGTCGACTGTGCATCACTCTTACGACTTTATTACACTTCTTAGTATGATCTTTTTTTATGGTAGTTTGAAAACCACTGTCGTTCATCAAATACTACTGAATTACGTTTTTTAGGTAATTCATATGGTAATCCATATAATCCATACTACTCTTTCCTAATAAACATTGATTGTCTGTGGATTATGAAAAGAATTGTATCAGTTCAGTCACGGGATCCTATTTTTCTTATTTTGATAGATGCTTTCTGTTCGA
This sequence comes from Gryllus bimaculatus, assembly GCA_017312745.1. Lineage (NCBI taxonomy): Eukaryota > Metazoa > Arthropoda > Insecta > Orthoptera > Gryllidae > Gryllus > Gryllus bimaculatus. The sequence continues at coordinate 10,529,965 of BOPP01000029.1, forward strand.
CAGCTCCCGAGGAGACTTCCAAGCTTGGTCCCTTTCTACCTTGCTCCCAATCTACCCTCACCCCTCATTGATCATTCACCAACACAAAGATATTGTCACTTCAGATTCGTTCCATACACACACACCTGAATTTCTAGAGTTACAATGGCAAAAAACGTAAACAAAAAATATCATCTTTATAATGAAGGAACCTAAATATCGATTTCATAAAACGCAGAAGACGAATATTCAGGAATTGGTCCTATCAGAGTACTTGCAAATGCTCCATCGAAGAAACGCGTAACAATTCCATAGTTGAAATCAGGGAAGAGTCGAGAAGAGTCAGAGAGAGAGAAACCATGAGTCGAGGGGGCACAGAAGAATCAATAGGGAAATAACTAACCATCCATTAAAGTGAAAAGACTTGAAGGAAATTTCTGCGAATCATTCAAATCTTTTTCATGTTGAATTCAGAGACGCCACAACCCTTACTGCAAAGCGTATATCAATTTTGCTTTTCCGCAGGACCGCGACTAATAGCTGCCATTTACCTTCCGAAATCGAACGCTGATACGAACATGTCACAACAAAAACCACCAACTCCTTTGTAAATTTCAAAGGATTTCTCGTTTTTCCTGTATTTATTCACCCATTATCATTTTTAATGACAATAGTTCTTTAATAAATATTACAGATATCTCACATGCGAACGTGGAAGATTTATAAACCTACCAATACGCACCTTCGCAGTATTGCGATTAGCAGAGTGGTTGCCAGCTTGAACATGTTAAAAAAAATCCCAAAGTTGACTTGTTTGAAAGTAAAAAGAAAAGAAGCGATTATCCCAAATTCCTTGCTATCCTCCAATGTAGCTTACATAAGGCACAACTTTGCTTTTCATGGCTCTCCTGCCCCTCATTCTGTTCCCTCCTCGCCACTTTACTGCCCTGGTTGCCTTCCAGCGAGGTCCGGACGCGCCTCCAGCCGCGGGCCCTTCCGTAATAGCCCGGCCGCCGCCCTTGCTCGTGTGGCGCGCGCTCCGCTCAGCTCCGAAGCCCCTTCCTGTGCCTTTGCTGCCCCGCCACAACCTCCGACGCTGGAGGGCTTGCCGTCCTCTAACCCCGTTACCTACCTCGCCACACACTGCCACCCGAATCTCCACTCGCCAAGCACATTTGCACCAACGCACACCCTTCCTTTCCTCGCCTTTCCCGTTCTCATGGTCCTTGTCTTCTCCGACATCGGTTCCCCATTCTTCGCTGTCTCTTCTCATCGCTTTTCCCTCCGCCACGTTCACTCCCTGTCACCCTCGCCGTCCTTTCTACCCGCATCCGCTTACCAACTGCACCATCCAAACCCACGTTTTCTCGCCCTCACCTACCTCACCGTTCTCTTGCTGCTCACCCCTCCTATTCTGTGGCCGCAATCATTCTCATCAACCTCTTCACACAGCCGCCGCCCTAATGGCCCTCGCCATTATCTACCTGACCCCACCACGCTCCTGCCACTTTCACTGCACTCGCTATCCTCTCGCCGAATTCGCAATCCTCTTGCCGCCGTCGCCATCGTCTCGCCGCCTTCGCCATCCTGTTGCCACCTTTGCCATGCTCTCGCTGTCTGCCCCATCCTCTCGCCGCCTTCGCCATCGTCTCACCGCTTTCGCTATCTCCTCGCCGTCCTCAATCTCTGTCTTCGCAACCTTTCTTGATTTCGTCGCAGCCCTCAGTATTTTCGCTGTCCTCTCCGCCTCGACAGCCACTTTTCTGCCTTCTTTGCATCCACTAGCGCTGCCTCCCTTTGCCTTTGTCGTCCACTCACAGGACGACGCACTCGGCAGCGCGTCGGGAGCGCATAACTTTGAAATACTAGACGCGACTTCTGGAAGTTTCTTTTAAACACGAGAAAATCTGCCGCCTACCCCCGGGATCTCTCGCCGGTTCTGTTGATTGCCGAAGGGGCACACAAGTCTCCCCTGACCCTCTGCTCTTCTTATTCTCTTCCTGTCTCCACCTCTCTCTCCGTAGCGCTTCCTTCGCCTGCAGGGTGGAATGCTGAGGCACCCACCCACCGCGCTATTATTCTCAATTTCTTTCGCTTCGCATTCGAACACTGAAGAAAGTCCCTCATAAATTTAAGTTTACTCTTTGCCTTCCGAACACAGTAAAGTCGTGAAAGTTCCCATTATTATTTGCCAACTTACCGCGGCAGTTCCTGAGATGGTGCAACTTGCATGGTTAATATAGCCGAGTGCTGATTCATTAGTACTTAGGTATGTCACCTAATATTTGCAAAGACATTTTTCTCGAAAGAATATATCGCAGACGAAATTGAAAGAAAAATAAACAAATTACGTTAATTGTGAGAAGATCTATAATTTGTAACGTGAACAGTAATTTATACATCTGTATGGCGTGAAATTAGAAATTTTCGCCGATATTGGTAACTCATATATTGTAGGAAACTTGAAATGTTTATTTCGCATAAGAAATGATACCAAAGAGATTTATTTTATAAAAACGCATTTTAATTGTAAAAAAATTGTTTATAAAAACGGCTGAAACCTACCAGAAATTAGTTTAACCGGTATTTAGGTATTTGGTAAACCGTTAGGTCAAAATCTAGTGGGAACGTTCAGCACTCCAAAATGTTTCCTCTGAGTGTTATTACTAAACAAATACTCAGGTTTTAAAACAGTGTACATCATATAAACTTCTACAATTGAAATTATACAGAAAACATCCAAGCCACAAGAATCAATATGGTTGAAAAACAGCTTAAAAGTGGCTTGAAAAATTAGAACATTTCTTAAAATTTTGAGCAGCAAGCATGCACGATGAAAATAAGATTTTTGCGTGGGTAATTGCTAAAGAAAAGTTAGCAAAACGTATTTATATTCACTATACCGAAAATAAAAAATTAAAAAACATTGTTTCACGTTGTTCAATTATAACTCGCAAAAACTGATGAAATGAAGGAAAAAAATGCGGGGACAAAACAATCACTATTTATTGCCAACTCACAATTCAACATATTTCTGAAAATGTAATTGTAATTTGCCAAATTCTGTACTGGTATGATGTGAGAAAGTTGACCTACGGCAAAGAAATCATGCGGCTCACCTTAAATGAAAAACGCAATACAGCACGTATTATAATAATCACTTATTTTTGGTGAAAGTGTACATGTGACAAATGATTTCTGAGCTTTGATTTGCGACTTCACTTACCCGAAAACTGTCTTCGATTTTAAAGTATTGCTTATCTTTGATTTGCTAACAGTCATACTCACCCGCACTTGGTCGCCGTGGACCAAGACCTTCTGACCACAACCAGAAGGTGCATTGTACCAATGACGGTAGATAAGCATTCATTTGATTAATTTTATGATTTATTTAAAATTTAGTTTTTATACTTCTAACCGGTTAATAATTGCAAGCAATAAGACATTTGGGGCTCACTACCTTTCATTTGAAGCAAAAGTCACGAAATTTGGTTCAGTAGAAAGCTCAAACTTCTTTCTAAATGAAAATCTTTAGTCTTTTAAACATACAGATTTTTGCAATTTTCTAAATACCAGAGGTTTTAATGAAAATTGCAATTATACCTTATTTTAATGCCCCTCTTTTGTTCTCGAAAACCAATGAAAGAAAAAACTTAAGTTTCTTTTTTGAGAAAAGTTTGGAAACTTCACAATGTTTATACCACATTTGGTTAAAAGTTTTTTTTCGGCCCTCAATGTATTGACTGAAGTCAGGGTTTCGAAATATGGTAGAGAATTGAACTCTTTTGCGATACGGAGATTTCAGAAAGAAAAATTCCGTCGTTTTAGAGAAATTTTGTTTTTTTTTTACATTTTGAAGCGCGCCGCCTTTTCTTGCTTTCTCTGTATTCTCTGTAACTTGCTTTCTCTGTAAGTTGTATACGAGAAAGTAATAAACGGATTCAAGTCATATTTCCACAAATTCAGGCAATATTTTATAAACGTACAAACTCGTTTTCGAATACAACCCGAAACGAAACAATGGTGTTCTTCTCTCCAACACTGTTGTCCTTCTCAACATATATATTTTTATTAACCACTTTATTTTATTTCCGTAACATAAAATATATTTGAATAGCAAACAAAGTTATTGTTAATTTCATGAACTTTTTGTGTAACTTCCTCTTTGCCTGCCACTTCCTTCCTTTCGTGAATCTGCCGGAAGAATTCCCAATAGTGTGTTGATATTCTCTTTTCAAGCGGAGAGAAAACAGTAATTAAGATGTAAATTGCAAATTTTCCCGTTACTGTTTACATTACTAAGTAATAAATGCCATACTCAAGATTTTCAGAGAGCAACTTTCTCAGATTTCAATTTGAATATTTCACGATAAATAGACCTGAACGACATAAGCCTCCGTTACAACATACGCGAGGCGAATGAATGGATAAGAAGGGTAACGTAAATGTGAGAATATACTAGTTGACATTTATGTAACATTTATTTTATACCTACTAAATTAAAAGAAAATTTTAAAAATTAATTTTATGTAAAAGAAAAGTTATGAAAATTCTGGAATTTGCATAGTTATCATTGTACAAATATTCTCTTTGTAGAGGGGTATGTAAAAACTGAAAGAGCGTAACTGAGGGAGGGCTAAAATTATAGACGCGCAATTATAATAGTACATTATGAAATTATGTAATGATGTGTATTAAAACAAGAGTGTATTAATACGATACGAGCGAGGAACGGGCAAGTGTCATAAACTTCACACGAATGTGTTAATACCAATGTGTCATTACATCATGTTTCATACAGTACTTTTTGTATGACCTAATGGTAACTTTTATAAATTAAACTTTTACACTGAATCGCTTCGTGGCAGTTGACATGCAGGATTCAGCCAAGGCCACCTAGCGGACAGCTACCCTACCTGCCGCAGGTGGCTTTGGTTTACGAGTCTACCCGCGAGAGAGTACAAAAGTTGCGGCAATAATTCCGAAGTCAACAATTTCTCTTTTTCTTTTATTTCTGAAGGTGTCAACCCCACCTCTGATTCACTAGATATTTTAAACTGAAGAAATGGACGGCTTTTAAGGGCAACTACACGGTAGCAACATACAACACAAAATGACTTGTGATCGTAACGTCAGTCAAATAAGTTCAAAGTGAAAATACGATACAATTTATTTTAAATAAAATTCCACGTAAAAGTTACTAATAATAAAAAAAATTAAAACTGACAAACATAATATATTTATTGTGATTCCAATGCAATCGAACGAAACATTTACTATAACGATTCATTAACGTTAACGTAATGATTCTATAACGATTAATAAAGTGTCAATACTTAGTGTGCTAACTTCTCTGTGATTGGTCAAGAACCTGTGTCATAATGAAATCTGTATCGTCATGAGTATCATAATGCAACGAGTTGCACTAAATGACAGAATTTTACAATAGGAGTATAAAAAGTTATGTTTATGATAAGAATTACTGCACTTCTACTGATTTCCCTTCCCTAGAGACAACCAAATTAGTTATTTAATGTAGAAATAAGATGTAGTTACACTACAGAATGAAGAACGCTTGTAGCGCGTGGGAGAATCGAAATGAATGCCATATATTCTTTTAGACCATTTATTAAAGTTTAAAGTGTCGAAATGTTATTACTTCAACTGAAGATGATTGTTTCCGCCTTGTTTGGAATCATGGTTTGGGGAAATTGAGATTTTGAGTATTATTTTTGAGCTTCGTCCAGAAGAATGTTCACATGGCAACAATTTGAATTTGGGACTAATTTTGAAGCTTCTTGAGATTAAACGTTTGTTTTGTAATGAAAATGAGATATTGTAAAAGCAATAAAATAAATTTATTGACAATTTGTGAGTTGTGAATGTTCTGATAATCCGCGTAAGAAATTATAGAAATGACTTTAGGTCGTACTAAGCTCTTTTAAAAAATGGTACACACACTTATTACGTCTCATCATACTAATTTTTAACTTCGTTAGTTTAAACAAATAATAATTCATCAGCGCTTACAACGGTATCATAAATGTATTTGAGAATCATATTTTTGATCCAATAGATTAAACCATTGAGCTGAAAAGAGAGAATGCATCTGTGACCTCTTACACGTATACGTCTAGAGGTATATTGAGTGCAAATGAATGTTTCCGCACTAAGAGTTTCCATTTTGTTTTTACCATCGGTTGGAACTGACGTAGGAAAGCTAATTAGTGCGATTGATTCAGAGCTAAAGTTGAAACCGCGCTGAACAGTGTGTTTCGTTACTTCGCACGAGGGAACTCTTTAATTTTGTTTTGCGTGTTTGTTGATTTGAAAACTTCCCCCCTCTCTGTGAAAAGCCAAGGAAGAGTGGAGTGCTATATAGTTTGTGTATGGAAGCGTGAATTAAAGGACACGGCTTGTATAAGAGCTATAATTAATACCTTGGCCTTCGAGTGGTTTTCATTGAAATAAAATGAATAGAAAGGCTTGGAGTTGACGTGTGCGCGTCTCGCTCCCAAGGGCAAAATGTTGATCAGATCTGATGTTTCGAAATCCAAAGCAGTGCTCGTGTTAAAATTTGATATTCGGAGTGTATACGAGTTCGTACCACATTAAGTTTAGGTAAGTTAGTAAAGTTCCACTTGTAAACTTTTGTGTTAAAATAATCACCTAAGAAGAGTTGTTTTGACTATATACAGCGTGTAAAAATCTTGTTTGTACACTTAATTTTTATAAGTAAAAATTAAATATTTACACTAAGTTATATTTTTTGTCTTATCTTTATTTTTCTTGTCTTCTTTATATAACTCTGAGGAAGCAAAGACAACCAACAATCACTTAATTTGCTTTCAAATAAAAATACAAATAAATAACTTCACAAAAATCTGTCTATTACCGTACAACAGTCGTATTTGCACTCTATCAAAAACGTAAAGAACATATTTAAGAATACAGAAGAAAAAAATTAATACCCTGACTCATAGCCTTTAGCTTCGAGAACTACTTTGCATCGTCTCTGCATTGAATGCACCTCATATCATCAGCCTTTCCCCATTCTTCTGCCACAACACGTTTTAATTGTTTCAGTGACTGAGGTTTTCTTGAATCACTCTTTTTTCAAACCAACCCTTACATGTTCAATCGGGTTCAAATTATGAGATAAATGGGGAGTTTGTAATTGCTGGGCAATTTCCATGCCACTGTTTGCAGAGATAAGCAGTGTTTTGGGAGCCATATGATTAGTTTAAAAATCTACCTTGGCCCTAATTGTATTTTTTCTGCACTCTACTTAACATCTTTCTTTAAAACATCTAAGTATTCCCATTTTTTCATAACGCCATCAATGATGTGTTCCAACACCATTAGACAAGCACCCTCAAAATATCATAAAATCTTCTCTATGTTTCACAGTAGGCAGTGTGCTGCAAGTTTCGTTGGCCGTATTTATCTTTTTCCTCATCGTTCGGCATCCATAAGAAACGTAAAGAATTATTTTCGTTTCATTCGACCAAATAGCATTATTCCTGAACATCGCATTTTTATTTTCGGGCGCATAGCAGAATTAAATTCTGGCACGTCGATTTTTTCTACTTACGAATGGCCTCTTTCGAGCTCTTCTGCCATGATAGCCGTACTTCCACAGTACTCTGCGAATTGTCTGGTTTGATAGTTTATTTTGCATGATTTGTTACATAATTTTGCGGAAGTTGGGAGCACTTAATATAAAAGGTTTTGTCTGTTCAATTATGAAACGTTCGTCCCTGTCACTAAACCTCTTTTTTTTGGCTTTTCGCGGTAGGTTCTTTGTTGAACCGTTGTATCAAAACTGGTTTAACACGTAGAATGAGGTTTGTTCACTCTGCGCCCAAATTCTCTGTGTAAACCAACAGTTATGTCACTGCTAAGTTCTTTCCTCTTTCTCATCAAGAAACACACTAATCTTCAAATGAAATAGGCTGTTAACAGCCCTATGTAGGATATATGAACGTGATGAAAAGTTTTAACAGATTAGGATTAAGGGAATATATTAAAGTGCACAAACAATGTTTCACCTGGAGAGAATGAACTTATTATAAGGTGGTTTTTGCGGTAACCTCTTGCTTCTTTTCATAAATTATGTAATTCTTACTAATTTTTTAGTTTTAATAGATTCGTAGTAAATAATTCAATAAAACATTAAGAGTATTTTCTATGCAATAGTCCATGTATATCATTTACTCTGTACCAACAAGACTCTTATGCTCTGAACATTTGTAACATAATACCTTCACATTCATGTGAATTACACATTCCGGTTAGAATAGCAATTCAATAATATTCAATAAACAAATATTGAAATATATTTGCACACTGTCAATATACCCATCGAACTTATTACATAGAATACATATTTCCATTCTGAGGATGCAAATTCGTTATAGAATCATAGTCAGTTATTGCTTAGTTTAATCCAATTTCATAAAAAAATAGAATTAACTCCACTACATTGAATAGTACTATATTAAATGGTTCCTTTTCCTGCTTTCTGAGTAGTGCTTTCCGAGTAGCGCTTTCCGAGTAGCGCTTTCCGAGTAGCGCTTTCCGAGTAGCGCTTTCCGAGTAGCGCTTTCCGAGTAGTGCTTTCCGAGTAGTGCTTTCCGAGTAGTGCTTTCCGAGTAGTGCTTTCCGAGTAGTGCGGTTTACTGTAATACAAAAAAGCGTCAGGTTAGTAGAAATTCTAAGAGAACGTCTGAGTGCAACGTGGTGAGAAATGGCGCCCGAATGGGACCCGAGGTTGCGAGACGAGCGAAAGGGGCCCGAATATCTCTCCGCATTCGAGACCGGAAGCGAGGCGTCAGCAGCGCTGAGGCCGAAGCGCGCCGGATACGGCCTCGTTCTGTGCTCGTTGCTTCCAACGATGCGTCTTCCACGCATGGCGCTCACCTCGCGTTTCCTGGGCGGCAGCGCGGCACGGAGACGCCGCGCGTATGAAGGCGCCTGCCCTTACCCTCGCGGATATATGCGTTTATTATTGTTATTATTATTATTATTATTATTATTATTATTATTATTATTATTATTATTTGTTACACTCTTTTCTTACCACACTACCCGTTCTCTTCCGTAGTCCAGTCATATTCTATGTCGGAGAGAAATACGTGTGTCATAGGAATCAGTTTTTCGGCTGAACCCCTCGGTAAGACAAGGTTGTTAATCTTTGAATTATGAATCATGAGGTGATAGAATGATGATGATGATGATGATGATGATGATGATGATAAGTAATCGTGGACTTTTTTATCCATCCCAACCTTGTGGCCTTGTGGCCGAGGGAGGTGACGAAAACCTCGGTCAGGATGGCCGGCTCAGGGATCGAACTCGGGCCTCCCGACTGTGAAGTCAGCGGGTTACAAAATGAGTCACTGTGCTCCGTATTATATAAATTATGTTTTGCGACTGGGCCATCATGGGGTCACGCGATTCGTGCATCCCACTGGAGCTCAGACGTGATTATAGGGCTAGGTGCACGTCACGTTTCTATAAGGGTGAATTTTATTAACATTTGTGTTCCCCACGGTGTACCCGATGGGGCATGGAATGGAATGAAATGATGATGGTAATGAATGATGAATGATGAATTAGACGCATGCGAACATACAGAGACCCACAGAACCATGCTCTGTGCAGAACTCGCACCCGCGATCCCTTCCCCCACTGCGTTTATTATTGCTATTATTATTGGATTTATTATTGTTATTATTATTACTGTACCATGTTTATTCACGGCAAAAGATTTAGTTGTTGAATATTTTAATAACCGACGTAACATGTTAATAATTATTAACGTCATTAAGACAAAAAGCAAATTACCAACTGAATATGTTGTTTGCTTTATCAGGTGTCTGCCATTCAATGCTTTCCGTAATAAGATCTTCTTATGAGATAAAAGCATGTAGTTAGGAAATTCCAGTTCTTGGAATAAGTGTCCAACTACGACATCTTTAGTTACAATTTATTTGTTTCGATTCTTCGCGATGGCTGACGGACGGTTAGTCCCAGAATACGAACGTACTGCAGTTGAATTTTATCGTTTTTACTCATAATGAGTAAATTTTACTCACTTCAAAATTAAACAATTTCACTAGGAAACTGTTGTTACATGCAATTAGTAATTGAAATATTGCTAAAGAACTCTCTATAAATTCTAATTAAACACTGAAGAAACTTTTAAAGAATCCCGTCACGTCTTTATTAATGAGTGTGGCTGCCTGGATTCTGTTGTACCGGGGCACTTGAATACTAGTAGTGAATAAATTTTACCTTCAAACCCCAAGACATTCTCTGGATGTAAGAAATAAAATTGAAAAAGAACACCGAGATTACGCCTATATTAACGTCGAAAGAGTAAATATTACACTGCATGGAGGTAGTATCTCGGTGCACCACAACCGGGATGAAATCTTTAAAAATATATGCTAGTGAGTAAAGTTCACTAATCGCTAATATTTTAGGATTAAATCCTTCAAGGACGCTGTCCGTTAAGATTGGCTTTTTTTCGCTGTTGTGTTGAGTCAATATAACAGTTCTGTTTACGAAAAATGTAAAATATTCTCCCGGTTGTAACAATCATTCTACGAAACAGATAAAGTGACTTTTAATGCTTCAACTACACTTCGGAAAAATAATGTCTTTTTGAAATAACCGACAAATGACCAGCGATTGTGTTATCAAACAAAGGGTTTTGAACCTGCATCCCAATTAGTACTTTGACATTTCGTCGAAGCGCGTTGTTTCATTTAAAATTACGATAGTATTATCTATGCGTTATTTCGTTCTCCACCTTCCGCGTATTTTATTGAGAACTTGTATAACTCGAAACCGGCGCATCTTAGGCAAGTGCTTGACAATTCAATGCTCTGTGACGTCACAGAAATCTTCTCGTCTACTCCGAACCGAGTAGTGGAGCAAAGGAACATCCGATGCGGAGGCGGGCGCACAGTGTTCCCATGATGGTACGGAAGTGGGGGGAAAAGGCTCACTTGGAAAATCGATAATTATTCTTTTTAATAGTAATTATTATTTAGAACATCTATGATTTAAAAAAAATATGAAGAATTATATAATAGAGCATATATTGTTACATAACTCAAAGCAATATCCGACTCTTTTACCCCAACCAGTGCTGTAATTCCACTCCCAGTCTTATATTAGGAAAGATTTTTGGAAAAGTTTAGTTTTAATATAATACAATAATATTTTATACAATTGTATATAATATAACGAATTAGTTCGTTTTGAAACATTAATTAATGTTAACAAATAGATACTAAATAGGTACTTGGTAGGGGTCACGTGTGATACTTTGAACCCCAGGTTTAATTATTTTTGATGTGGTGTTATGTGAGAATTTTGTAATCCTTGTGATTTTTAGTATCTTTTCCATAATCTTCAATCTCTGAATCATCCCATCATTAATCCAATTCACTCATCCCATGATTCGGGGCTATTTAAATTCTCAGAACTTATTTTTGTCTTGCAGGTTTCTCTGGGTTGCAAAGCTACGTAATACATCTTTAGATTGGGCTTTTTAACACACTACAATTCTTTCGAACGCACTAAACACTTCTCTATTGTTCCACTACAAAAGAAAACTTTTCTTCCCGAAACCGAAAGAAAATCAACAGAGATAGATGATTTCCCCCTCAGGTTACCTGACACACCGCAAAGGCTCACTGTGAAGGTGTTCGCCACCGGCGACCTTCGTCTGCTCCTCCTTCCTCGCCCCTTTGCTCACACAGCTTCTCTGAGGGGAACGGTGCTCTTACGTCATTTATCTCCAGTTGCCAAACGCTGTCCTAGGCCCTTAAAACTTTGTTTTCCAGAGCCTGGGTGATGTTTCCTAGGCCGAAATCTAGTGGACATTTCTATATCTCCTTGGAGTTTGCGATTGCGTTCATTCGGGTACTCCTACGTAGTATAAGAGGCTAGAATGGTGCAAATAGAGGATTTCACATTTCGAACGATTCAACCGCACATTACAATGTTAGTAAATGCGTGCCAATATTACATGTTTACTCACGTATAGTTGCGGATTTGTATGTCGTACGAGTATCACTATCCAGTTTCTGACGGTTCGATGAGTGGTTGCAGTATATAGCTATTTTCACATTTAAATTAATGATTTACACAGTGAGAAAAGCTTACACTGGTACAACACTGTTTATAGTCTCTGAAACTAAATATGTCGCTAGCTGCTACGTCAGAAGGACATTCTGAGAACTTAAACATCGGAATTATTCTAGATCACGAAATTGTCTCTGCGTAAATTTGTCAATTTTTGATTTGACAATTTGACAAATTTGTCAAATTTGTCAATTTGTCTCGATGATTTAAATATTTTAATAGAAGAATCTAACGAGGTTTTTTGCTGCTTTTGGTCGTGATGTTTAATATTTGCTGCACTGTTTGTCTTTACTGGATATTGAAACACAGACGAAGAGTCGAAGGGGATGTCGTTTTATTTTCTGCCGTGTCAGCGCGATATTAAAGTTCTTTGCAAAACTGTTTCTCATTAATTCGTTTTCTGTCCACCCGAAAAAATGAAATATTTATTAGAGTGTGCGACGCTATGGAAGTTACGCCGACTAGTGGTCACTCTCGAAGAGCGTGAGATTGCTGAGAAAAATATGTAATCTGTGTAAAATATGTAATCTAAAATGTGTCTCTTCTGAAACTACTTAGCCTATTCATACTAGCAGGCTTAGGTTTCAGAACTAAATTATGTAAGGATTTCTTTTCACGAACCCTTCCAGGTTATTTTTTCCACCAAGACTTGTCAGTTGATTTCCAACAAGCTACTATTATCTCACTTGCCAAAACGCGTGTCACATTTTCCTCGACTAAACTGGCGAATGAAATAACGGGTTAATGGCTGGCCGGAGTGACGGATTATCAAATGAGCTGATACTCTGTTGAGACAATTGAACAGATAAACAGACGGTGACCTGAATCATAAAACAAATAGAATCGGGCACAGGAAAAAAAGGTACGAAATGAAGCGGTTGGATCCAAAGGTGGGAACACAAATGTTCAGAGAAGTGACAAATACAAACCGGGTTTCGGGGCTTCGAATGCAGGAGCACTGAGGTAACGTGCCGGTGGAGACGGAGGCGCCGCTTCATTGGCGCGGCCGCTTGCGCCGCTCGCCGCGACGTGGGCTCATCCTGACGCGCCAATAAAAGTCCCTCGCCGCCGCGTTACCCCCAGCGCCGCAGGGGACGACGACGTCGACGACGACAGTGGCGGGTGGTGGTGTTGATAGTGATGGAGTTGCAGGAGGTGTTGGCGTTGTTGCCTTTATTGGTGTTGGTGGCGGTTTTAGGAGCGGTGTCGTGATGTACAGAAGCGATATTGATGGTGTGAAGGCGGTGCTTATGGTGGGAGGGCAGTGCTTATGGTGGGAGGGCAGTGTTTATGGTGGGAGGGCGGTGGCGATGTAGGAAGTATTTGTCGGAGTAGGGAGGTTGCGTTAGTGTCGGTGTGTGTGTATTTCTGTGAGTCTGTGTGTATCTGTCAATATGTAACTGGGTCTGTCAGTGTGTGTCTGGGTCTGTCAGTGTGTGTCTGGGTCTGTCAGTGTGTGTCTGTGTCTGTCAGTGTGTGTCTGGGTCTGTCAGTGTGTCTGTGTCTGTCAGTGTGTGTGTCTGTGTCTGTCAGTGTGGGTATGTGTCTGTCAGGGTGCGATTGTGTCTATCAGGGTGGGTCTGTGTCTGTCTGCGTATCGGTCTGTGTATCTGCGTGTCGGTCTGTGTATCTGCGTGTCGGTCTGTGTATCTGCGTGTCGGTCTGGGGGGAAGGAGAAGGGGAAGAGGGGATGGGAGGAGAGGGAGGAGCAAGGGAAAAAGGAAAGGGAAAAAGAAGAAAGAAAAGAAGCAAGAAAGGGAGAAGAGAGAAGAAAGAAGAGCAAGAGATAAGAGGAAGAGAAAAAGGAGAAAGGAAGGAGAAAGGGAGGGAGAAAGAAGAGGAGAAGAGCAGAAAGGAAGAGAAGGCAGAGAGAGGAAGAAAAAGAAAGAAAAGAGAAGGAAGAAGAGAAGGGAAAAGAGAGGAAAAGGGAGACGTAAAGAAGAAATAGAAAAGAAAGGAAAAAAAAAGACAAGAGTGAGAAAAAAAAAAACAAAAGCAAAGAAAGCAAAAAAAGAAAGAAAAAGAAAAATAAAAGGAAAAAAGAAGAAAAAAAGATAAAAAGAAGATAAGAGAAGAAGAAAGAAAAAACATAAATAGAAGAAAGAGAAAAGGAAGAAAAAGAAAGAGAAAGAAAGAAGAGGAAAGAGAAAGAAGAGAAGAGAAGAAAGAAGAAAGAGAAAGAGAAAGAAAAGGAAGAAAAAGAAAAAAGAGAAGAAAAAAAAAGAGAAAGAAGAGAGAAGAAAAAAAAAGAAGAGAAGAAAAAGAAAAAGGGCGAAAAGGAAAAAAGAGAAGAAAGGAAAGGAAGAAACAGAGAAGGAGATAGGAGTAGAGGAGAGAAAGAGGAAAAGATGATAGAAAGAGAAGAGAGGAGTCAAGGGAGAAGGCAAAGAGGAAGAGAAAAAAAAAAAAAAGAGAACAAAGAAAGAAAGAAGGAGAAAAAAGAGAAGAGAAAGATAAAAAAAAGGAGAAAAGAGAGAGAAGGAAGAAAGAAAAGAAGGAGAAGAAAAAAAAAAGAAAAGGAAAGAGAGGAGAGAAGAGAAGAAAGAAAGAAAGAGAAGAAAAGGAGAAGAAGAAAAAAGAAAGAAGAAAAAAATAAGAGAAGAAAGAGATAAGAGAAGAAAAAGAAAGAAAATAAGGAAAAAAAGAGAATAGAAAGAGAAAGAGAAAAAGGAGAGAAGAAGAAAAAACAAAAAAAGAAGAAAAAAAGAAACAGAAGAAAAAAAAAAAAAAAAGAAACAACAAAAAAAAGAAAAAAGAAAAAAAAAAGATAAAAAAAAAAAGAAAAAAGGAAAAAAAGGAAAAAGAAGAAAGAGAAGAGAAGAAGAAAGAAAGAAGAAAAGGAAAAGGAGAGAAGAAGAGAAGAAAGAAGAAGAAGAAAGAAAGCAAAGAAAAGAAGAGAAGAAGAGAAGAAGAAGACAAAAAAGAGAAAAGAAAGAAGAAAGATAGAGAGAGAAGACAAGAAAGAAGAAGGAAGGGAAAAAGAAAAAAGAAGAAGAAAAAGAAGATAGAGAAGAGAAAAAAGAAGGAAGAAAGATAGAAGAAGAGGAAGAAATTAGAGAAGAGCGAGAAAGGAAAGAGAGAAAAGAGAAGGAGAAGAAGAAGAAGAGAAGAAGAAGAAGAGAGAAAGAGAAGAAGAAGAGAGAAAGAAGAGAGAAGGGAAAGTAAAGAAGAAGAAGAGAGAGAAGAGAAAAGAGAACAAGTAGAGAAAGTGAGAGAAGAGAAGAAAGAGAGAGAGAGAGAAGAGAGGAGAAAGAAATAGAGCGCAAAGAGAAATGCTTTGGTCGCAAAAAGGCTCACATAAAACTGCGGCGCTAAATCAAGCCACGGGCGCGGACTGCGCTTGCCCGCCGGCCTGCAGCGGGCGAAGCGAAGCAAGGCCGCGGCCGCAAGGGCAGAAGCAGCAGGGTATGATGAAGGAAGACCCAAATGGTGCAGAAATAATACTTTCATAACACGTTAAAAATAAACGATTAGCTTAGGTTAGTGATTCTCTTTCTATTGCTGGTACACTAGTGGAGTTGGTAATAACAGCGACCAGAGTTACAATAACATCGATGTGGGGTTCCCTACTCAGTAGCTAGCTGGGCAAATTCTCTAACTAGCGATTTATCCACAAATTTCTCAAGCCTACTAGTAACACGCTATTTAATAAATCTTCCAGCTAATCTTCAGATAGTAATTACTCGACAGAGCTTGCTAGCTAGTGAATAAGAACACAACTGTGCGCTAACAGAAACTAGAAACTCACAAGGCTTTGTCAATTTCAGTGTGTCTTGTATTACTAAAATCTGACATAATTGTATTTCCTCACTCTATATATATACCTCTGGATAATTACTTCATTTTCGCAATGAATATTAATGACGATAGTTCTCTACATGAAAAGAAAACGTTTACTGAGTAGAATAAACATTAAATAATCATATAATTGTGTTGTGGTAGCAAAGACTCAGAATTCAATTAATAACTTCATATTTAAAGAAAACAACTCTAGCACTTGCAAATCACGGCTTCAGAATGGATCTTTCATTTAAAAAAAAAATCACCGTCGAACAGGGCAATAAACTTTTCAGCGTAAACAGGAAGTACATAACTAAGCCCATTATTTTGGATTGTGGAGAGGAGAGAGAAAAAGGATCCTGGTCGACAAGGATGAGTGAAGCCGGGAACAGCTTTTGCCTAAATCGTGAAAGGAAGAAGAAAATAAGAATAGAAAGAGGAGAGAAGTGCGCACGTATCTAGTCATACCGTATTGTATTTTAATTTGCTTCTGTAAAGCTTAGTGTGAAAATGCCTTTTTTTTCTTTGATACGTTATTCGTAAAAAGTATGAAGAAATATGTTTTACAGTACAATATTGCTAAAAACACGTGTGCTTCGTGAAAAAAGTTTGAGGTACAGACTACAGCGCACCAAAGTGAAAGAGAACCACGATAGCTGCTCCTTATCCGCTGGCAGCTCCATCTTCTGTGCACCTCAGCCGCTGGCGCTTTCCGGCGCCCGCCGTTACGACGCTGTGCGACGACGGCGGCGCGGCGGCGGCGCGGGCGGCGGCGGCGTCGGGCGCCGGGGAGGCGTGGCGGCGAGGCGTTACGGTTATGCCCCGGCCGAGCGGAGGCGCGCCGCGACGCCGCACCGGCGCCGCGCCGTGCGGCTCGATGCGCCACCGCCCGCGGCCACCGCCAACATCGTCAACCTATACCAGCCGTAGCACTGCTCTCAACCCTTCCCGATGCCGACAGCACA
>BOPP01000029.1:10546875-10603477 GCA_017312745.1 Gryllus bimaculatus
TCTTCCCACCCAACGACACCTCGGATCCCTCCCCCTTCCATTATCACAACGACTCTTGCCATATCATGAAGGGCCTCACCCAACTCCCCCCATTCAACCACGCTTTGTCTCAACCTGCACTATCCTGACCATCTCTCCCTTACCCACCTAGTTGCCCCGTCCCACCCTTCCCACTCCGTTTGCTCCTCCCCATTCCGCCCACTAGGCCTCACCCGCTCCTCCGTCCCCCCGCCCCCCTCGCCTGGCCATCCCACCGCGCACTGAACGTGTTCGATAGCGGCGCGTACAGCCTCTCGCCGCTGTTCTATACGTCGCGAGTTTTTTTGGTTGGTAGGCCCTGGCCCCCGAAAAACGTACGTGGTGAAATTACCGCGTCGAGTTATTGTGTCGTGAATCAACGCGAGGTGTAAGTGAATGCGAAAGTGTTATTGTGGAATATACGTTAAGGGAACAACGGGGGAAATTGATTGGGTCAACAACCGGTTCTAGTACGATACGATTTATTGAATATTTTGAAATGAATGTACAAAATGTACTTCTTTATGTGTTTTATGCTGCAAAGTTCTAATACTTTTTGCGATTGTTGTACTATTTTCATATCATTAAGTCCTAAATTTATACCAGATACTCCACCTACTCCCAGACAATTTGCGTTTAGATTTTTTGATGAAGTAACTTTATGTTATTTGATTCTTTTTATTTTACAATAGAGGGATATATATAATAAAATATAATTGTCGAAGGAATTTGGCTTTAGTAAAAACTCTTGCTATAAATGTATCGTAACTTCAGATTCAAATACCTTCCTTCAAAAGGTAATCGAAATTCAAAAAGTAATCGAATGTTGTTTGTGAAAACAATAGTAGTGTTTGAAAAACACGATGGATATGCTAAGTGATCATTTAAATAATGATAAATTACTAAACCGTGAAAATAAAAATAGAACATGCGAATAAAAAATGTGATAGTCGTTCAAAACAGAACTGCAATTCAAGGAGTAAAGTTACATCGTTGACGGCAGATTGGCTGATAGTCCGACCTAATAAAAACCGATGTTTTTTAATATATAACTACAACGAAAAAATTGGTAGTATTTAATTTAACTTCAAAACAAAAGCTTTAAGTATGATTTTTGTTGAAGTAAACATTACACTGGGATGAATTAGCTAAATGAGCTTTGCCTGTGAAAACGGTTTTCGAGCTTTTACGATCTGTTTCACGCAAGTGAATGACTCGCGTGGTGCGTGTGACGTTATTATATTTTGGTTATATATCAATCAGGATAACTCTCGTACCAATATCGCTTCATATAATTGTTTGTTGATTTGCACCCAAAGTAAATTGCAATATGATGAGCATGTTTCATCTATTCATTCACATTACTAAACAGCGAAACAAGAATACTCTAACTACCATTAATTCCGTTTATACTACTTTAATAATAGTTTTAGATGCTTGCTCTTGAGCTTTTATATATACTTTAGATTTGTATTCTTATTTCTTTTATGCGAAATAATCAAATTGGAAACATTATTTTATTCATGATCCGTTGCTTAATAGAAGCCTTGATAGAAAAGTTGTTGTTATTATTATTATTATTATTATTATTATTATTATTATTATTATTATTATTATTATTATTATTTACGGACTAGTGTGAACATTTCTCACTTTAGAATTGGTTATTTTAAAGGGAAAGTAGTTTCATGCTGCATTCATCGTTGAATGGCCAGGTACAGAACGTTATAACTATGCGTATTGCGCGTGAAAAAACATTATTTAACATTCATAGTATTGCTTAACTTTTATTAATAAACTGAAATTCTTAGATCTGTTCAATCAAATTACACGATCGAATATTGAACTTCATTTTACACGAATTTTGAGACTTTGATTGATTTTAGTAACCCTTGCTCAGAAGCAGTGTAGAATGAAGAAGTGATACATCTCGAAAACTCAAAAAGAAAATCCAAAAATTAAATAGGAAATATATGAAATGGTTAACAGCTTAAGAAATATACCAAGAACTAGGGTTTAAGGGCCTAGGACGCAAAGTATCATAGTTACGCTCGATGGGAATGTGAGAGCTTAACGCGAGTTGATGGTTGCATGTGCAGATGCAGTGTTCTTGACATAAATTAAAATTTTCTACATTATTCATTTTAAAAATGTTTGATTGATGCACCCAGAAAGGTAATTATATACATGTTATATTAATTTAACCTGGTAGTACTTTTCATATAATAGTTTGAATAAGGCTTACTATTTTTTCCTACAATATTGAAAATCGATACTGTATCAAGTTATCAAAAATTAAAATATTTAGTTAATGCATATTCAGTGTACATTTAATGCTCCTTTGTGATGCTTCCAGAAAGTAATAGCCTGTTATTTGTCCCCCACGGCACGTTGTCGCCTGCGAGCAAATGACATATGATATGTTTCCTGTTGACAAATAGGCCGCATCCCATTGTCGGGAGGGGATTCTGCATTAATCTCTGCCGTTATCATTTCAACGAAGCCCCCCCCCCACACACACACACACTACTCTACCCTACCCCAGCCACCCAAAGGGAGTGTGTGTGCGATTGGATGCGTGAGGGTGAGGGCCGGGTTCTGTGGAAGAGAGCGGAGCGGTGGTATTATTAACACGGGAATACCATTCCCTTCATTACGGTTGCTACTAATCACGCCCACTCCGAGCTCTCGTTGCCGACTTCTCCGCGCACGCGCGGCAGCGCTGGCGGCGGCGCGTCACCGGCGTCGATGGATGTCGACGGCGATATATCTCGATCAGAGCGCCACTGCAGACGCAAGCCGAGCGTGATTGCAGGCCCACTAATGAGGATGGATGTGCAGTTTTTACCCAAGTGCCCGCATCAATATTTATATCCCGGTTGCCTAATTGATACAGTTCGTTCACTTTTATTACTGACCCGGCATTAATTCAAATTACTCGCCTGTCTCTCTTACTCGCTTCCTTTCTCTTTTGCGGGTCTGACGGAGTTACGTGTGGATCGTGTTTCGGGTGCGGGAGATCGACCATGCACCGGCGTGCGCGTGCTACAGGGCCGGGTTCTCTAATCTTACGAAACGCGTTTTTTTTGCTATGACACGTTGTGAACATGTGTTTCCACATACGAGGAAACGTTGGTTTCTTTACAGATTAATCCACTAGGCACTGGCGTACAGCCCGAAACTTGCATTAGAACCTTAACATAGTCCTGCTAAGTCCTGCGTGTCCGAATCTGAAGCAGCAAGTGTCTTTCCCGAGTGTGTGTTGTTTTAGTTTTTTATCCATTTTCATCAGATTATGATTAACAAGTTATTAACTATTTATACTCGTCTTTTTTTAATTTTTAGAACTGAAGTAGCATTTTTGTCGTTTTACAACATATCGATTACAAATAAACACGTACGTATCTCCTTTTAAAGTGAAGATATGTTTTATTATCTCGGGAGAAGCAATATTTGGCACAGTATCCCAATTAGTCTATTACCAAAGTCTGGACTTTTTTATTGAAGTAAACCTTTTTATTACACTCGGAGACGCATGCCAAAACAATAAAAGAACATTCGAAAGTTTAAATACCTCAAATGTCAGCATTAGTGACAAGAGGTACAAAGTAAATATCTTTATTCGATGGTCCTTATTACACGTTTAAAAATGTTTAAAAATTATTTTGTGACAGGATAATTCGCTGCCGTGACTCAAGTCGCAGATTAAGGGAAGGGCATTTGAATCCTAATACTCTGAGAAAGATTGGGGATTGAGGATCTAGAATCAGTCATTCGACTTTGTCCATCGAAACATTTTTCAGTGTTTCTTTCCTGGCTGAATCTGTCTTACAAAGTTGTTACATTTTTCACATTAATTAATTTATATAATTTGACATCTTAATTTCAGAGTGGAGATTATTTACTGTCTTAATCCCGCTCATCCCAAGTAGAATTACTTGCGTTGGAGAAAATGAATTTGAAACGAATCTCCTCCAACGAAATAGTAGATAAAGATTGTTTTTAAATCTTTAAACCTTCGAGGTCCTACAAATCTTCTTTAAACGTCTCTGTTCTTAGTTTTCTGTTTCTTACGTTTTGCTTTAAAATACTCAACTTAACAACAACAACAACAAGCAGAAAGTATCGAACGCTTAACATTTGTAAACTTATTTATGTTTTCAAAAATTCAAAATATGTTACCTGATTTTTCTTTAAATTGCATTTTCTTTGAAATCAAACAATTAACTCTCAATGACTTAATTTCAACTTAACATATTGTCGTGTTTGATATTAATTTACCTTGTACTGGGAGCAACTAGCTTAATGAAACGCCTTACAGCGCGAGCATTTCTGAGATTGGGAGGTTTCGGGGTTCGATTGCGGTAAGAATTCAGAATTTTACTTTCTGTGTTTAACATCGGAGAGATTTTGGCCAGAACCGAAATCTTAGGCCGACTGCTCTAATCTGTGGTTTTCCTAATCAATCCTAGACGAAGCAGCTCCCTTGAAACATCCATAGTCCGAGAAAGATTTTTCTTTCCCATTCCCTTCCCATCATAGTCATCATCCTGTTATCTTCCTCAGGGCATCAACTGATGTCACTGCTGTGTCTCTGAGCGGGAAGTTCGAGTCCCGACGGAGACAGGATTTTCGACGCTAACTTTATAGCTAGGTAGAATTCAGTGTCTGTCTGGAGGAGACTTCTAGCGGCCGGCTGCTCTGATCGATAGTTTTCCGTGGTTTCTCCTACCAATACCAGATGAATGCCGGAACAGTACCCCAACAAACATGGTCCACGCGCGATCTTTCCTTTCTCTTCGTTGTCGAATTCTCAGTCCCTTGCGTACACATTTTTACACTTAAATGCCACGAGACCTCAAGAGGTAGAGCTGGTCCCTGCTGGGGCAGTGGCCCGCTGGTGGGAAATAGCTACTTAGTAGGGAAAAAACCCGGCTTGCTGACTCGAAGGTCGGCGCTAGATCTCGCCATCCAACGGGGAAAGACCGCCGCCTCGCGAGGGGGAAAACATGCTCTACACTTTCGTGACCAAGAACCTTAGCAGATGGCGCACCCGGAGTTGCTAATCCAATCACTCAATCAATCCATCCATCCATCAATCAATCCAATTCTCTCTCCCTATTCGGACTGACGCCGGGGGGGAGTATGTCTTATCCTATTCCACTCCATTGTAACCAGCTTGCGCCGGTGAGAAGACCTTGCCACTGCGCGGAACCAACGCCAGGAAAGAAAAAGTGTACATAATTATGTTTCAGGTGAATGCGACAGACTTGTCTCTCTTAAATTCGTTTTTAATAAAATTCTGATAAGATCCACTCTAGTTTTGCTAGTTGCCTCAGAAATAGTACGTAACCTGTAATAAACGTTACTCCACTACCGTGAAACGTTAACTTTTCGACGTTCTCATGAAGAAACTAGAGG
The DNA here is from genome assembly GCA_017312745.1 of Gryllus bimaculatus. NCBI lineage: Eukaryota > Metazoa > Arthropoda > Insecta > Orthoptera > Gryllidae > Gryllus > Gryllus bimaculatus. Next base: position 10,552,315 of record BOPP01000029.1, read on the forward strand.
AAATCATAAAATATACTGAGGAGATTCGAGTGCTATAATTCTTTTTCAAACATATGGTATTGAAACCATGGCATTCTCAAGGTGTTGACGTTGTGGCGCCTGCGAAGCACAGCTCACCACGACCTGTCGACGAAACTTAAAGGAGAGCGAGGATTCACAGGTAGACATATTAGCTCGTGCATTAAAGGTGAAAATCAAATATTTCAATATTGTGAAACCTTTCAATGCAACAAGCAATGAATGTGTCATCAAAGCCTGAAATATATTTCAATATCGACACGCATATGAAGAACAAAAAGGCGTTGTTCTCTTTCATTTTTAACTATAACTATTAACTGGAATTGTTTAAAATATTCTTGAAAATATTTAAAACGCTAAAATTTAAATAGTTTGGAACCAATTATAAACTAATTTTGATTTTATTAGGTTAGATTAGGCGTAAATGTTAGTAAGTTTTACCTTCACGAGTGAAGCATTAAAGTACGTATTCGTTTTTTAACTATTTCAAGAGATTGTGAAAATTTCTTAATTGGCGCAACATATACGAATTTTTTAAGACGTGCATTTAGTATTATTAATGACTGTGATAGTTCATAGTGACTGTTTTTTATAATAATATATCTTTATTAGTGAACGAATATACATAGTTCAGTATTATTTATACTACATCATATGTATTTTTTATGACTTATATTTAACTTAAATGCTAATCTTACAACTAAATCTAACTACACATGAATAGGAAACTCACAGAGCACCTATGTGATTAATTGACTTCTGAAAATATGCTGAGGAATGAATCTAATTTTCTCGCGCTTAAAAAGGAACGCCTTAAGAAGAGAAAGTTATGTAATGCTCCGCATGAATACACCAAATTTTCGGCAGAAACACTTATTATTTGGCCCTGGTAATGAAAAAATGAATAAATCCAATTGTTAAATTTAGAAAAAAATCTTGTAACACATGATGTATCCACAATCACTGTTTTGTTGGTCCTTGATACCAAATAACCGATTGAAGGCAAAACGTCTATGACAACGCTAATGGCTAAACTGTTCAGCCGATTTTTTCCATAATTATTATTCTGTAATCGATCTGGCTGATATGGATATTTTAATTTTCGGTGGTACTTTACATTAAACCCTAGGTCATTTTCAAAAAAATAGTGCCATCGATTTTGAACAAATTGTGATGTTGGATAGTCTAAAGGGAGGTTAACAGAATGGCTAATGTCTCATGTTGGTTGAATATCCTAATTTGTAGAAAATTGAAAAAATTGAAAAAAAAATTGGCGTGTTCCTTTAACAACAATTATGAAGACACATTTTTTCTTAATGAATTATGATTATCAAAAATATATCTTCAGATAAGGTCATATTGAATTGTTGGAAAATATGATTATTTTTGGAGTAATTGGCCGTCAAAGTTAGTCGCCAGTCGTGAAAATCCTACGCTTCTTGATCGGAATTTCATAGATATTTCGAGGCAGTTAGATGCTACGTAAGTTAGAATGTATAAATTATTTCATATTTCGTATTTCTTAGTTCGTTTCATACATTGAGGCTTGTGTTATACACTTACAAATTAATCTTTAAGAAATGATTTAAAACGTATTTGAAATAAATAAATTGAAATTATGATTATATTTTGAAATAAATATGAAATTATGATTGCTATCGTTCAGTCACTCGCTCCCAATTTACTCATTTCTCAGTTGTGTCAGTCTCGTTTGTCAGCTTGTCAGTTAGAATTTTGTATATAATTTCATGTTTAATTTTATTATTATTATTATTATTATTATTATTATTTATATTGTATTTATGTTACTTCATTTTAAATTGCGCCCTTTAATTGAGTTATATGCGAAAACGAATAGATGAGCAGTCGTTGTTTGCTGTTATCAATTGTTGTAAAGCCGCACAGATACCATAAGGGTGATAGTGTCGGCAACTTTTCTTTGGCGGTAATAAAATCTAATATTTTTTTATATATTAGTGGAATATTAAAATACCATAGTGTTAAATAATTACTATGATGTATTTTTCGATCTCTTTGCATTTGTTTGCCAACGCTATCAGTATCGTAATATTTATTATCTTTTAATTATTTTACTTTCGTTCATATTGCTATTTTTCGCACCAAATGTTCTAGGATTTCAAATGAGTTTTACAAAACTTAATTCGGAGATAAATTGTGGTATAAATAGTATTACATAACCATTAATAATGATAAGAAAGTACGTGCTGTTTTAGAACCACTAGTTAAGATGGTAAACAATAAGTTTTTCAGTAATGGCCTTTTGAGAGGTTGAAATCATGCCAATACTGATGAAGAATCTATACAATCGGTAGAGGAAGAAGGAAATGCGAAGGAAAACATAAGGTGTCGCATGAAATAATGAAACTCCAATATGTCAATTCAGATATATTTTTCTCTGGATACTATATGTACAGATATGATGTCTTGTGCACATTTTGTTTATTGAGGTACTCAGTACTACTTTGCCATACACACAGAATGCATCATGTGAATTTGTTTCTCATCAGATATATTTTCTCGATTCAACTTCTGATTTATCGCCTGATATTAATGGAAGAATTTAAAATATTAACGTAGTTTTTTTCAGTTTTAATCTAGAAGAGTAGTGTACGTAACAAGGGCGCGAAACAGCTGATTGTCGCACTCGTCTCTCTGCGTTAATCTCGAAGCACAAACTCGACTCGTGCGTAAATCACCTCTCGTCCGTGCTGCGTATACAATTTTTTAACACGCAAAGAGAAACGCAATGCGTAGATAATAAACAAAGATGTAGTCTATACGAAAAACACTTGCGAACCGTTACAGATGTTTCGCACACTGTGAAAAAATTAGCTGTTTCGTACACGAAAAACAAGAATGCTACCGCGTTTCGCGCACGGCGTGGTAAAGAGTATTTTCTAGAATCACATATAATTATTATTGCCTTGAAATAATTAAATTATTTACACTTGATAAATTTTGTCGCATTGGCATATGGCAAGCGTCGGCATTTAAGCAAATATTATCACGACAATAATTTTAAAATGGATATTAGTAATGTCGAATAATTTTACTTGGTAAACTGAAATGACTGAAATTTTCATATAATTCCATTAGTCAAATCATCTTTTTAAATCTCCCGCTTATTGAAGTGATTATGGTAAAGTTGACATTGTAGAATTCCTTCATGCGTCTTTGAGATGTCGACCACTAGAAGATGTTAAAACACAACCAAACTAAAACCAGCACCTATAACAATATGAAACCGTGTCATCGTATTTTAACCAGATTCTTCTAATACATGGCGGAATTTCAACTAACGAACATATTTAAGATTTTTCCATTGCGAAAGAAGTAGCATCAGAGGGCATCGTGAAAAGCTGTCTAGTGTTCTTTTTTCTTTCTTTTGACGGATTATTGTCGAAGAGCGTCCGTTGCTCCTTTTTGTTCTCCTACATGCAGAGGCTTAACTTCAGTTTGCAAGCCATGCTCCGCTGCGACCCTCCTGCTCGCGAAGAGAAATCCATATTGAGAACCTTTGAAAATATTGATACATTCGCTAAAAAGGATAAGTTTGCTCTACACGTTCAGTAAAATACTGCGGCGAATCCGGCGGCGGCTGTATATCTCTGCTCGGGCAGGCCGCTCGCCGCAGTTCGCTCGCCGCTGTCGGCGCGTCAGCAGTTATGAACTGCGCCACGCTCGGTGAAGTTTACGTCGCTTCTCAATCACTCCCTCAATGTTGTCGCGCCTCACCCCCTCCACATCTCACAGCGCGGATGTGATACTCTCTCCGGAAGGGAGCGGGGCTGATAATAGATTTTTTTGTTTTTATCGTGTTTTTTTTATGTAAAAACTTCCTGAAATTTTTAACAGAATTTTCAGGCGTTGATTTCGTATAGTTTGAAAACGTTTGTAAAATGAAAATGTTTGATTTTTTATGTAAAATGAAGACTGTAATAATATATTTTTCTATTGTAATAGTATTCAATCGAAAATTTGCAATTGCTATCTATGCACATAAATTCTTCCTTACAAAAAGTAATTGCTCATGGCTTCTTTGCACATCAATTAGGCTGTATTTGATTTATTTTCATTTAAAACGCTCGTTCGAGAGGAGGGCAGTAGAGGAGAGCTCTCTGATACAATATTTGGTGGGCGATCATCCTTGTCACCGTTTGACCGAATACGTACTTGATCTTATACTTACACTTGTTTCTTGTTAGCGGGGCATTATTATTTGGCGAAAATGTTTGTAAAGCAATTGAGTTTGCTTGTGTGGATAAACATATAGTTTTACCAACCGACCATACTGACCACGAATATTTATGAATCCAAACGAGATTCCTACAGCATCAACAGAGTACTGTAAGATAGTTCTCGCTTATTCTCTTGACTCTCGGTTGGGAATAAAATTAAGTAATTGAGAATATCTATTATGATACTCAGTCAGTTTTATGAGTTTTACGTAAAAAATAAAAAATTTAAAAGGTAAAATATTTCGGTCTTAATTTAGTTTTCATGTTTGTGTAAGGATAATGATATAGAAAAACCATCAAGCATAATTCACATGTTTGCGACTTGGTGTGCTTGAAGCAGTCTATTCTTTGTAAAATTTGTCTATTCCTTGTATGAAATATTTTGGTATCCCATCTGTAAAATGAAGTTGCGCTATAAAATAATATTTAAAACTTATTCGTGCGTCACGTTATTATTTTTTGGAATTAATACAGATAATAATTCAATTAAAATGATCACAAAAATAACTCTTTGCTTTTAAAAAAATTATCGTATTAGTTAAAGTTGTCATAGAGTATTGTTCTACAATACTTCTTGAAGCAAGTGTTTTAGACGAATTCCATAGACGGAGAATAAAACGTAGCACTTTTTTAGACTTTTAATTTAAATGAAAAATACATTAATTTCGTTTCACAATAAGAAATAAATTGCTTTTAATATCATCAAAATTAATACAATTAAAACAATTAATCTATTAATTGATCGTATTGTCTAGATAAAAAAGTATTCTGTGAATATTAAAACGGTTTAATGTTTAAAGTGGTCTAATAGATGTCCTCTTGTTGTTACAATTATACGATAATGTAAATGTGCGTTACATGTAATTTTTCTAAAATATCATAAGTGTATGTGATAGTTATATACTTAAATAATCCTTGTATGCACATCAATTGTCATAATGCTGGTAGACACTTCAGTTATTTGAAACTGCTTCGAACATTTAATAGTTGGGTCTTTTCATAACTTCGTCCGGCGAACAAGTTTGTTGGTATTAACAGTGCATTAGAACCCCGGTATTCGAAACTAATTGGGGGTGTGGTCTGTTCGGATTATTCGCAAAATAAACCGTACACAAATACATATATATGATTTCCAGACACAATGCAACGCAGGAATGGCAGTCTGCGGAATGTCAGCGTAGCGTAGCGACATGAGGACGTGGCAATGTTTCGAACAACGCTGTTCAGTACGTACATAACCGATCGCAAGCGGCAGTGGTTGCTATATTGTTTAGGAGAGTAAAAACAGTTTGTGCCGCTGGTCTAAACGGATATTCTATGAACAGTACTCAGAATTGAGTTGACTTATACTGTGTTCATGCTTTTTCGTTTATAATTTAAGTTAATATAAAACAAGTGTTTTTTGCTTATTTTTTCTTCCATCCCGAATTTTGTTTGAAGTATTCAAAATTTCGGATTTGCGGGGTACTTCTGTATTTAGTTTTGAATATGCCTCGTAAGACAAAGCTTACTTTTCATGAAAATGTTTTGAAATGTCACACATTTTACCATTGCACTTCTATTCAATTTCAGTTTACGTATCCAACGACAGCTGGGAGACATCCTCACATGATCAACCGTATTTTTTATAAACAAGTGCCAAGTTTCTTAAAAATAATATGCTACTTTTTACGTACTGTTTTACATGGTTACATATCTATAAGCTAAACCACTTGAGTAGCATTGTACACTTAAAACTTTGTATTGAACGCTGTTAATTCATTGCAATTTCTTTTGATGCACTGTTTTTTTCAAGACATTAGTCTTCGTAAAATTGATACAGAGAATATGCACGAAAATCTCTTTGCCCAGATGAATTACATTTACTACAAATGACTAAAAAATACAATACTCAGAAAAGAGTCAGCAAACTTTGAAAAGAAAAGTTAAATAATTCTGGGGAATTTATTCAGCTGGAAAGATCTAAAAAACTGTTCATATTTGTATAAAATTATTTTGTACAGATTCCTGTATGGATGCCAAATGCGAGTCTGAGCAGAGACACCATAGTGCAAATTTATTTATTTTACTAACAAATGAAACCACACTCTAGACTCCTCGAGAACTGACTTTGCAAGTTTTTAACTTCCTTCTGTTCAGAAAGCAAAGGTTTTTTCACAATTCTAATGTCACTAAATACAATTTTTTATTATTTCTTCAGTTTTCCAGTTCAACCTGAAATAATACCATTATTGAATTAACTTAATTTAAAAAGGTTATAATTGTTTTACATAACACCACTGTATTTCATATCAATATAAGGTATATTACACATGACGTCCATGTATAATGTGTAAATTTCAAGATGGAATTTCGATATATTCGTCTAAAATAAAACTAGTAATTTTAATTCTATAAAATAAATTATTTATCATGAAATAATAGTCCTATGTTTAATGTATATTTTTATGAGAAAATATTTGTAATATATTATAAAAACATTTTAAATTTAAAAATTGAATATAATATTTTTTTGACGAGTGAGACACACAACAGCCTCTTTTAAGTCCAGAGAGGTGGAGTATTGCACTAAAAAGTCCTTACCTGTACACTGGAACATGACAACTGGTAGGATATAGGCTACATTCTTAAACCTTTGTACATAAATTCACAGATTAATGTTCTTCACATTATTTAATTCAGTTTAAACACTGCATAACCCCGCAAGCAGTTTCATGTGTTGCTTTGCACTGATCGGCACACGACTTCAGTCAGGGAAAGGACCAACAGAGACTACATGGCGCCAGCGTGATGGTTCCAAGGGACGAATAGAGACTACACCTCGAACTTGGTGGTCCCAAAGGAGGAATAGAAACTGCGCTTCGAAGAATGGGGCGAGTGTGATGACCCCAAGGGACCAAAGGCGCGGTTGTTCCGAGGGATGAACGGCAGGGCGCTTACGCCTCAAAGAAGCGCGCCAGCGTGTTGGTTCCAAGGGGCAACAGGCACGTACACCTCAAAGAAGGGCGCGGGCGTGGTGGTCCCAAGGAACGTCAAGCGCATACCCCTTGAAGAATTGCGCCAGCGAGGTGGTCCCAAGGAACGTCAGGCGCCTTTTCCTTGAAGAATGGCGCCAGCGAGGTGGTCTGAAGGGCCGAACGGCGCCTACACCTCGCAGAATGGCGCGGGCGTGGTGGTCCCAAGGAAAGTCAAGCGCCTATCCCTTGAAGAATGGCGCCAGCGAGGTGGTGTGAAGGGCCGAACGACGCCTACACCTCGAAGAATGGCGCGGGCGTGGTGGTCCCAAGGAACGTCAAGCGCCTATCCCCTCAAGAATGGCGCCAGCGAGGTTGTCCCAAGGAACGTCAAGCGCCTATCCCCTCAACCATGGCGCCAGCGAGGTTGTCCCAAGGAACGTCAAGCGCATATCCCTTGAAGAATGGCGCCAGTGAGGTTGTCCCAAGGAACGTCAAGCACCTATCTCTTGAAGAATGGCGCCAGCGAGGTTGTCCCAAGGAACATCAAGCGCCTGTCCCTTGAAGAATGGCGCCAGCGAGGTGATCTGAAGGGCCGAACGGCGCCTACACCTCGAGGAAGGGCGCGGGCGTGGTGGTCCCGCCGTGGCGGCGGTGGCCCTTGCGGCGCCGCTGTGCGCGGCGTCGCGGCGGCGCCGTGCTGGGCGGCGGCGGAGGCGGCGGCGGCGGCGCCGGGGCGTCCGTCACGTCGGCGCCCTCCCCCGGCGCCAGCTCCGCTGCCAGCTCGGCCGCCTCCGTCGCCTCCCACGCCGCGTCCCCGCCGTCCGTGGTGAGCGGGTCGGGTGTCGCCGCCCGCTGCGAGGTGGGCGGAGGCGCCGGGGTGGTTGTGGTGGCGGTCGTGGTGCGGCGCGGGCGCCTCGTGTGCGGCGCAGCGCTGCTGATGGGCGGCGTCGTTGCCAGCGCGGTGGTGGTGGTGGTTGTGGGCGTTGTTGTTTTTGTTGTAGTGGTTGGCGCCATTGTTGTGGTGGGCGTTCTCGTCGTGGTGGAAGCAGCTGTAGAAGTGGTGGTGGGGGTGGGAGTTGTGGTTGGTGCCGTGGTGGTCGTGGTCGTGTGGCGGTGACGCTGTGGGTGCGGTGGTCGAATGGTAGGGGCCGGACGCGAAAAGACCACCTGCGTAGTAGACCCTGAAAAATCGGCCATGATTAATTGGCATCTCATCGTTGTGATTAATGAGCATGAATACTTTTTTAAAACTTTTATCCACAAATTGAAAATTTAAAGAGTCGGGACACCACATAATATTCCTCATTTCACATATCAAAAAACGAAGATATTATGTTTACCCAAAAATCCAAATACGGTACAAACAGGCTCATTTCAATTGTATGTATGTCTGTGTGTAAAAACAACAACAACAACAACAACAACAGCAAGACATGTATACACTGAGTAGACGAGTCTGAATTAAAACTTTTGTTTTTCAATGGTTTGCAAAAAAGAGGGTTTTTACAATATTGCTCGGTCTTTTCATTTCAGTTAATTCAACAATGACAACTTTGCGTTTCGTGTATTTCTCTCTGTCTTGAAATGCTCTGTTAAACATTGTATATGTTAAAGCAGAATATATCTAATAATTTTTGAACTATGTATCAACATTTTTTAAACAAAATGTACACTGTATTGTTGTTAAAAGTTTAATTTCAGTTAAAGTTTAAGTTATTTTATATGTATTTCGTGATGATTCAAGATATAATGTAGGTGTTTATGAAAACTGCGGAAGGTTTGATGAAAATTGTTATTAAAACAAATGATGATACTCTGATTGGAGAGCAAGCACCTTCCAAAATCTCGGGGCCAAAGGCTCCGCTTCACCTAGACGTACCAACGTAGTTGGGCTTTTCATATCATGAATCCGTATCAATCGTATCGATATTTAACCATAGTCATTATTTACTTCCATGATCATCTTATCAATGAGTGAATCTATGAAGAAATGTGCCTTGATTATAATGTAAGTTTCTAAACCTTCCAGCCAAATACAGTATCCAAATGATTTCAATTGACAGGTGATTGAGAAGGCAAAGAAATATTGAATGAGAAGCAAGGCTAACGAACTCGCTTCGTCAGCCACAAATTTCTAAAGGATCGACTGGGATTGGAACCCTAGAACCTACATGCGGAAGGATGATGGTTTGGCAACTACACTAATGGTCGTCCCTGATCTATGAGGTATTGCATATTCTGAAAAGTTGGACACAAATGCAAACTTCGCGTTCTACAGTTCCGGACAGAAAGACTGATTAGGACGCAATTCACCTCCTCACGTATTATTTGTTACTGACCGGTTATTTGTACTGACCGGTTTAGAAGACATAAATTGATATTATTGCAGTGCATGTGAGCGGGAGGTTCTGGGGTTAGAGTCCTGACGTTGGCAGGATTATTGACACTACCAGCTGTTGCTTCATAGCTAGGTGAAAGTCAGCCGGAGTCTGAAGGAAGATTCTTCCGGCTATTCTAATCGGTAGCTTTCCTGCTCAACCCAAGGCGAATACCGGAGCAATACCCTAAGAGCCATGACCCCCGGGAACGATCTTTCCTTCCTTTCCTTGCCCTATCCTCACCCTTTACTTACTCTTACATGCACCACACCACCACACATGCTGGGGCATCTATCGCGAGCTTAGAGCTCGGTCCGTCTGGGGCGGTATCAGGCAGGAGAGAGACACCTTTTTGGGGAAAACCCTGCAATCACAAGTGTAGGTTGGCGCCGGTTCTCGCCATCCAGCGGGGGAATATCACCGCCAGCTCCCGCGGTAAAACCAAGTACAATATTTTCGGGACTAATGAGCTAAGCAATCGACGCGCCCAGAATAACCAATGAATCGGCTGACGAGTGTGACGCTTCCTCCCACGGATTCGCCGCGTGGCTGCGTGGCGCGTGCTCACCGTGAGCGGGTCCCTCGCCGTCCTCGTCGTCGTACTCGTCGCCGCTGCCGTCCTCGTCCTCGTCGCCGTCGCCCTCCTCCGGCGGGGACGGGGAGGGCGCGGGCGTCGCGGCGGCGGTGGTCGGCCGCTGCGTCGTCGTGGGCGCTGCCGTCGTTGTGGTAGTAGTGGTAGCGGCGGTGGTTGTGGTTGTGGTGCGCGGCCGGCGCGTGCCCGCCGTTGCCCCCGAGGGAGGGTGCGTCTTGCGGTGGCGGACGCGCGGGGCTGAGGTGGTGGTGATGGTGAGGGCGGTGACGGGGGTGGGGGCGGCGACGGTGATGGCGGCGGTCGGCGGCGGCGGCGGTGGTGGAGACGGGGGTGGCGGCGGCGGCAGCGAAGGCGGGCCTCGCGTCGCGGCCGGACGCCGTCACACGTCCTGGTTGGACAGGCGGAACACAAGATTTAAATCATGGGCTGATGGAATGTTGTATGTACTCTCTACTCTAAAGAATGTTGTTACTTTGTCGCATTTACTTCAAAATAAAAGAGAGTTATAAACGTACGCGAATTTTTGACAGAAAAACTCTCATTGATGGAAACGAAAAAGTGGATAAATCTTGTTCCTATATAATACATAAGAACACGATTTATCCACTTTTTTGTTAGCAAGTCAAAATCAGTTTTTTGGCATAAATGGAACAACAGTAACAAAAGAATAACTTTCGTTTAACACTGTAAACCTTTGAAAATAGCAAATTTATAAACTCTACGTGAAAAAACGTGCTGCTATAGCACTACTAAGTTAATCTATTAATCTATTTGTTAAACCTTTTGACCTTGGGAGAAAACATAGGATGCATGTTTTGTTGTTATGAATTGTGCATTCGTAACTATCGATACGAACGTGATCAAAGCCTTCCAAGCAAATGCTTTCCCAAGGGATATTCTTTACGTAAGCGTTGTTATTTGCGAAGCAGATGTCTCTCGGTTTCCCAGTGAAGGAAGAAAACTCACTACTTTTTCTGCAGACCTTCCAAGAAAGTGTTTTCCGGAGAAAAATTGTTACCATGCAGTCATTCCAGACTGTGAAACAGTATGTCTTCCTGGATATACGTATCAGAAGGCATTTTCTAGTGAAATGCGAGTGCCTATCAAGATGCAATTTTGCAATACTATAGAATTGTCTATGCTGTAAGGTCGTCTTGCTGTTACCGTCCTAGCGAATGCTGCCTGAAGACTCAGAGGTCACTTTCTCCTCTGCGTCTGATAGTCGTCCGTATGTATGAAGGGCGCTCGTCAGATGCTGCACGCCTTTCATGCGAATGATCCTAGGAGTAAGAGGGGGATGATCATCTAGTAGGAGGATCAGGCGGCTAGTCCTCTTCTCACACTACGAGTAGTACAAGGAGGGTGGCTCACCTGGTAGACGGTGTATGCGACTAGTCGGGCCCTTGTGCTCCAGGAGGGGCCTGACTCACCTATTAGGCGGAGCAGGTGGCTCGTTCTTTTCTCATTATTTTTCTTGTAGTGCGATCGGGCGTGATCAACTGGTAGTCGGTGGAGACGGCTAGTTATCCTCTAGCGCTCCAAGGGGGGCGTGGCTCACCTGCTAGACGGTGCTGGTGGCTAGTCGTCCCTTCGCGCTTCAGGTGGAAGGGCGGTGGCTCACATGGTGGGCGGTGCAGGAGGCTAGTCGCCCTCTCGCGTTCCAAGGGGGGCGTGGCTCACATGGTAGGCGATGCAGACGTCTAGTCATCCTCCAGCGGTCCACGGGGGGAGGGGCTCACCTGGTTGGCGGTGCAGGCGGCTAGTCGTTTCCTCGGGCTCCAAGGGGGGCGTGTCGCATCTGGTAGGCGATCCTGATGGATAGTCGTTTCCTCGGGCTCCAAGTGGGGGGGCGTGGCTCACCTGGTAGTCAGGACAGACGGCTAGTCATCCTCTAGCACTCCAAGGGGAGCGTGTCTCACCTGTTAGGCGGCGCAGACGTCTAGTCGTTTCGCCGGGCTCCAAGTGGGGGGGGGGAGCGTGTCTCACCTGGTAGGCGGTGCAGGCGGGCAGCTGGCGCGACCAGGAGCCGTCGTTGCGGCAGCGCAGGCGCTCGTCCACGCGCGCCACGAAGCCCGCGGTGCACGTCACCGCCACCTGATCGCCCGGCTCGTAGGCGAACTTGAGCGGCGACACGCGGCCGTGCGCCGGGTCGCCCGGGTACGGGCAGCGCGCCTTGCCTGCGCACACGCGCGTCGCGTCGGCTCGCATCGCTGGCTGCCCGCGAGCAGAGGATAGGAAGCGTTCAGGAAGGAAATGTGACGGCATGCCGGTGCGGCGGATACATGGTGGAAAGAGATGGGTGAGTTATTGCAAATCGTACCGACTGTGGTCAATGAGATTTAGGCACCAGTCTGCGTCAGAATATTAACGGGAATTTTAAATGCAGCCATATACCAAAATTATCTCATTGTTTCAAGTCTTCAAAACAGATTTACAAAACATGTTCATACAATTCATCTTTTATTTCTACATGTTTAAAAAGTTCACATTCATCATACAATTTTTGGTATGTCGCCGTAAAAATTGTCACTTTATGTCACTTACAAAAATGTTACTCAATACTTCTCGCTCTCTATGCTATATGGTGGGCAACGCCTGATCAGGCTATTCAGACGATGTGTCCATGTTGTGGTCACGTGGTTCGTGAAACAAATGGGTGCTGCGCAGAACGAAGAAAAATCAGTACGCGGTGCGCTCACCCCTATCTTTACACCATGGGCGGATCCCTTGGTCTTGGAGAATGGGCGAGTTGCGACGGCTGCCATGTTGAAACCGAGTAATTACGATACTTTCAAATGAAATAGGTGTGAAATAATCTACCTCCGTAGAACGTGTTTCGCTATTCAAGTTTTAATACCAAATGTTTTTTCAAACAAAAATTATTTCCAAAATTGGCCTATACCTATATTGTACACTTATTGTGAAAGGTAGCTCTAACAATATCATTTCAATGAGGTAAATAAATAAAAGTGGTCAAAATATATACATTGTTGGCCACCTGTCTGTTACCATAAACATTTAGTACATTTATTGCAGGACAAACGTCTCAAGTGGTGTTGGGCAAGCAGCTTACTTGTTTTCAACATAGCTGTCACATTATGATTCAGTCTTGCAGAATGCAAGGCATTTTATATGCTTAATACTCTGTGCTCATATGCCAACTGGAGTGAAGACGGTACGATCAAATTTTCGAAGTGGCGTATTTCATGCTACAATTTTTGGGAAGGAAATTGATTCATATTTAGTCTTATAATTCAAGAGCGAATTCAACGGGTTTCGGGTACCGTTTAACGTGAAACGCAATTTTATAGTCACAATATTTGGCATCATGCTTTAGAAGCATCTTACGAAAAAATTAAAAGTAAAAAAACTAGTGGAAATGAAGATACGTCATTTTCAAAATAAGTTCTTCATAAGTGCAACAAGTTTGTATAATTCCTGTCTACTCGTACATGAAACTGACGAATAAACGGTGCTCCTTCGTAGACTGTTATTCTGCTCACGGAAAATTAATGGAACATTTTCCTTGACGTTTATTTCCCAACGAACTATTCTGTATTAGAATACTAATGAAGGAAGTAATATTGAGAATAAAAACAGAGAAATAATAGTCAATGTTTTATTTTTTTCATTGAATACTGTTTTAAGAATCAGACTACACTTTAGAACCGAGAGACAGGCTCACCGCCATCCTCAAATTGCCGATCCCCACTGATCGAGGAAAATCTACAGTAGATATTTCTACGATGCAGCTCACAAGATGCGAAACCTCTCAAACACTACTGGTCTCTCGTGGTGGGTAAACCAAAAATAATACAAGATATGTGCCTTTTTTACTGTAAACTAGCGATCAATGTCAGTTATTCCAATTGTAACATGTTGAAGATTTCCAAGCGTTTAGGACAATCAAGATAAAATATTTGATGTATAAGCTTTCGACTGGCCTTCCAACGTTTGTTTTAATGTACTGCATGTATGTTTAAGTGTGATTGTGTGTGTGTGTGTGTGTGTGTGTGTGTGTGTGTGTAAGGCGAGGACAAGAAAGAGACAGAAAAGATAACGGGCTGTCTGTGACTCGTTTGTTACAGTGTTGCTCTGTCATTTGCCTGGTATTGATCAGAGAACCCACAGGAGAATGATCACAGCATCCGGTCGGTAGAATTCTCCTCCAGACAGCGACTTAATTCGACCTAGATACCAACTAGTGCCATCGAGACTCAAACCCGAGGCTCTCCCGATGAGAGTCACAACAGAGATAGTGGAAAGATGGCTCTGAGGTTCATAACTAAGCACCGTTGCACAGTAACTGTAAATTTTGCGTTGAAACTTTTATATTAATTATTCTCTCATAATTAGGAAATCCCAACATCTTACAAAGATTTAACAATGGAAAGTGCATTAAGGTACAATACAAGGCGGAATAGCGCTCATTATCTTCGCAAACGATCGTCGCGTGCAGGCTTTTCGGCAGATGTGTTCGGGCCCCACTCTCATCAGCGCGCGAGGCCCATGAAATCCACACGCCCCGCTGGCGGCTCCGCTCGCTGGCAAATTTTGATTTGTTTTCGCTCTGCCGCGGTCGCGCCGCGCCGCCGGTGCATTTGTAGTTCCGCTCCGGCTAATGGATAGCTGTTTACGTCGCTGTATTCGTTATATCCGTGACGGTACGCGGGAAATGAGGCTATGAGTGAGTTGCCTGCGAGCTCGGAAATGCCGAGCTCTGGGGTAAAAACGAATCCGCACAGGGGTCTGATTGCGAGTCGGAAAGGCTGGTGAATGTAAGACCGAGCCTGAGATAGAATGAAAGGGGAGAAAACGAAAGGAAATTTTTCTGTTCTAATTTTTAAGCGGTTATTTGTTCGTAAAACCAATCCGTCATGTCTTTCATTAATCGTGGATAAAGTATTGAGAATATTGGTTAAAATATTTATTCATAATAACTTGCATGACTAGTATCTTGAAATCTTTTCTCAATACGTAGAAAAGTACATTTTACAGAAACGAAATGAGTTTTTTTGTACAATTGCAGACTATTAGGAGTTTTCAAACAAAATTATTCTGACGAATGGCATACGAAGTACAACTTCACGTTTTTTGAAACGTTCATCAAAAAAACTTATAGGACTTATATGCAAAGGCGTCCTGTATTCGAGAAAATATGATATTAAATATTCAACCACTTATTGTGAAAAAAGACAAATAATTTAAATTTAAATAAATGAACTTTAATTCGTACACTACAACACTTTTACACTTTAATGATAAAACTATTGTCGAAATCGTCAATTTTCCAAGTTGTTCCTTAGATTTAAAGAAGATACACGAATGTACTTTCGATTAGAGTTATTGTCAAACGAACTATTATTAATTTACTTGCTTGCGCAGTGAATTGAAAATGTTAAGATTTATGTAGCAAATGTTCCTCAAAAAGCATATCTATGCCACGCGTTCTGCACCAAAAATTTCGAAATTTTGTGAAATGAGCAGTTTTGTGACTACGTAAGTCACTCAGTTATGATGAATTATTTTAAATGTTTGATTGATTCTATTAATTGATGTAGTAGATCAGTATATTTCTTGAATTTTCAACGTATTATTTGTGTTAACTGAATTGCGAACCATAATTTAAAATCTCCAAACATATTCCCGAGGGCATCGCCAGATAATGAACTTGCGTGATACTTCCTACATTCGCAATTCGACTAAAACCACCCCGGCGATATTCCCCTCCTGCAAACACCTCACGCACATAACCCCTAGCGACGAGAAGTGCCGCAAACCTAGAGCGGACTTCGCCAGCGAACCCGCATCTAAATTCTAGCCGCAGTCTCCCGTTCTCTCTCACCCGCTGCCGCCCCCGGCCTCCCAATCTCCCCTCTTCCCGTTCTTCTGCCAGCGCCAAGAACAAGAGCCTCGCCTCGCGTTCGGTTATCTCCGCGCGCGGAGTCTGGGCTGAACAACGGGGCCGCGTCACCGCGCCTTCCATCAGCTCAGCAGATAGCGCCAGGTGCGTCCGGGTGGCGGTCAGGGTGGGGGGAGACGGGCCACGGAGATGGCGGCGGAGTGGTGGTGCAAAGAGCAAAAAGCGCTTATGCTATTGAACCGTCTGAGACATGGTCATTGCTGTAGAGTTCTTAGATGGTTTGCTTTTGGGCTACCTGTTTTCATATGAGGCGGTGGCACTGATACACGTTCGAAGAAGTAAGCTGATTACGGTGTTAGAGCGAATACTTATGCTAACTGTAATGATTTCGTTTCGGCAGTTTCATATATTTTAAAATTGAAAATTAAATTGTTTTCTTCTCAAAGTTTTCAATGCACATTCGATATTAACAGAATTTTAATGTTACAATAAATATATTATATTTTGTTGATGAAATCTAAATTCACAAAACCATTTGTGTGGTTAAAATTTTCATTTTTCAAATTTGAATCACGAACAGCAGTACGACTTTTTTCAGATATTGCATACTATAATGTAACAAGAGCAGTTAAAATATGTTTAATAGCTCTAAAACTTGGTAAATAGCTAAGAAACATATTTTCTTCTGCCATTTGTGATTTCTAGTTTTTAAGTAATATCAAACAAAATAATAAATGACACAATGAATAAGATAAATAATTTATCATGATTCTTTGTAAGAAAAAATACATACTTTAGAGTCAACGAAATTAATCTGTGGACACGTGTGAAGTGACTAAGAGATCAGAAGAAGAACTTATAAGCATAATATTTAAATGTACGGAATCTCTACGATCATGGTATTTAAACAGAGGGACATGGGAAAGAGCACGGAAAGAGTAATACATTTGGTGTGTAGCATACGTGATGCGAGCATATGTGCTTTAAAATGGGGACGTGAAGCCAATATAAGCCTCTACCTGTATTTTAGAAACCTATCTTGCCTACCAAAATGCCTCACATATGTCGAACGATTCACGTCAGCAATCATTACTGTACATCAGAAAGGAACTCTTACTACCATCCAACAACCGCCAAACAACTTGATTCGAGCACGCTCTCCCGCTCTATTGTAATCAAATAGAGTCGTCATTTCTCGCTTAAAGAGGAAAAGTACTGTTTCGGAATGAAATATACTGCGTAATATAAGCCATAAAACATTTTTATGCTTTTAGTATAAAAAGGAAATAAATTCCAATAAATATTTTATTCCGTAAGAGATATGCCCTAAAACCATGCCCACGTTCGTATTTTCTAATATTATGAACAGAATTTCAAAATTATTGATGACATGCGTGAAATATGGCTGGTTGGCAAGCCTGCAGCGGCGAACAACGGCCGACGGAAAGGGGGTGAGGCAGGAGCCGTGCATGAGCGTACATAAATAGGTCACTGGATACGCGCGAGGTAGCTTCCGCACAGATTGGGGTGAAGTACGCCGAAAAAGGACCAGTGGAAGCGTCGAGTGCAGGAAAAAAATAGTGGAAAAAGACTTAGTCTTTAAAAGAAGAAAATCTGGCAAGTGCTGAGAAAATAGAAGCCAAGAGAAAGAACACGATTTGGGGAAAAGAAGGGTCGAGAACGAATTGGAAAAAAATATGAAAAGTGAGAAAGTTTGGTGTTACTCGGATCAAAGAAGAAGGATGAGGAAAGAATGAAGAAGAAGATAAAGAGAAGGAGTAAGAGAGTTATCATCAGACGAAGAAAGGACAACAAAGATGACTTTAAAAAACTGTGACACAAAAATGTACACAGAGGAAGAAAAAATGGATAGTGGAAAAAGAGGAGACTAGAATAAAGCTGAAGGGGTTGAGTATAAATGTTATCAGGTGAAATAATAGTCGAGGAAAAAAGGAAAATTACATTGAGAAATGACAACAAACAAGGGATTACGTGAGGAGCTGAGTGAAATGAGTTATAATGTTTCAAAACGTAAAATAGTTAATGAGAACATAGATAGTGTAACAAACCTAGACAGAAGAGATTTAAAGATCAGAGAGTGAAGGCATAGAGTTTATATCCGATATGAATGACGTTGATCCAGGGACGAGCAGTGAAAAAACAAACACAAAGTTCCAAAGGTGAGAGACAATGGAGATTCGAAAAGCGGTACCGAGAGCGAACGTCAGGAGAAAGGCAACAGAGTTGGCAGCAACACGGCGCAAGCAAGCATGAGCGTCCATAAATAGGTTACTGGATCCGTGCGGACGAGGCGAGGAGAGACAGGGACGGAAAGGACGGGTCGAAAGAGGGCCGGGGGGGGGGAAGCGCGGCGAGGCGAAGCGAGAGGCGGAGACTACGCCGTACATCACGGCTGCTTATCTGGCGGGAGGCACTTTTAAAACAAAAGGGGCGTTAGCGAGGCAATAAAGAGTCCACGACGTCCTTCCGCGCGCCCTTCGCCCGCCAGATACGCCTGCCACCCGCCACGCGCTTCCCGCGCCGCCCTCCGGCTCTACAGCCGTCCGTCCCTGACGCCCTCCGGCCCTGAAACCCCACATACCTGAAGACTCCCTTCCTGCCGTAGTTCGCGCCTGCCGCCCTCATTCGTCACTGCCATTCCGTTCGTCCCTGCCGCACGCCGTCCCTACTGCGTTCCGTCCCTGAAGACCCCGCCCCCTGCAGCTCTCCATTTCTTTTGTCCTCCGTCCCTGAAACTCCATGTATCTGAAGACCCCATCTCTGCCGTGCTCCGTATCTACCGCGCCCATCCGTCCCTGCCACCCCAATCGTCCCTCCTGCACTCCGTTCCAGCCGTTCTCCGTCCCTGTCTCCCTTCATCCTTGCCGACCTCCCCTGTAACCTCGCGTAACCCCGTCTCTGCCGTGCTCCACACCCAATGCCCCATTTGTCCCTATCACTCCAATGGTCCCTGCTGCACTCCGTCCCTCCCGCGCTCCTGCCACCCTCTGTCCCTGACGTCCTCCGTCTCTGAAACCCCACGTACCTGAAGCCACCGTACCTGCCCGTGCTCCATCCCTGCCAGGCTCATTCATCCCCGTCACCCCCAATCGCCCCAGTTGCTCTCTGTCTCTGAAGATTCCGCCCCTGCCGTCCCTGAAGCCGCCGTCCTTAAAGCCCCCGTCCCTGCCGCCATCCGTTAATAGCGTGCTCCATCCCTGACGCCCTGTTCGTCCCTGTCGTCCAATTCGATCTCGCCCTCTTCGTTCCAATCACTCCCTCGTCCCTGCCATTTGCAGTTCACTATTTTTCGGGTCTCTTGCTCCACCCCTATCCTCCTCCTAATGGTCTCTGCCTGTTCCTTCTCTGTCCATAACATGCATTTTTCTGTTCGCTCTATGGCCTACATGTCGCGATCAATCCATTTTTCTCCCTTTCATTCGTCCCCTCAAGCGCTCCCTTCTCATCCCACACTTCCGCTCATTGCGTAGGGAATGGATTTTTAAGAAGCGCTTCTACCTAAAATATGACTAATGTTGAAAACAAGGATGTCATTCTCGATAAATAACATAATTGCTAGATGAGGATGCGGTATGGTCCGTGTATTTATTTTTCCGACTATTAAAATGAACACTCGACAAACAGAAGTATGCTCAAATCATATCCATAATTTCTTCGGTGAGTTGGGAACAATATTTAATTTTTCCCTCGTCTTAACAACTCTATTGAATCGCGATCGTGAGTTGAAGTTTTGCATGCATCTCGGAGTATAACAGAACCTACGAGTTATCAGTTTTGACGATAACTGCGAGGAGGGAAAATATTTCGACAGAAATCACTGGTTAAAAAGATCAATGGTCGATGCATATGTCATTCTGTGTAAAAAGGAAGAAAAGTGAAATATTGAAAGTCGGTTTTGCGAGTGGTTAGAGAGGAAAGAAAATCTCTGTGTGAGGTGTCCATGTGGTCTAGGTAGTGTACTGCCATCACCTACTTTCTGCCTGTGTCATTGTGTAATCATTGAAGTTGCAGGCCAATTTATTGCTGAAAACTGCGTGTAACAGTTTCCTTATTTATATTTATATCTCGACTCGATATATTGCAATTATTGCAGCAACTAGAAAATCCATCTACATAACTTCTTTCTACTTCTAAGAAAAAATGAGAATTAATATTAAATTAATAAAACGCGTTTGTTACATTCAATAATCCATCTATTCAGAAATAATAATTTAATATTGTGTCCACAGATTTAGTTCTTACCGGCCGAAACAAGATATCATTCGACTGAGATTGAATCAATAGGCTGAAAGCGAAATGCTGTTCTATTTCACCATACCGTGGGGGAAGGGTAAAGGCCGGGATAACAAGATTGGATTAAGCAGGGAGGGGAGAACGAGGATGAGGAAGTTACTAAGCTGGGTTGGGCTCCTCGACAGTTGTGTTGATGATGGTGGCTCCGGTGGAGGGAGAAGGAATAGAAGCAAGGCGTCATGAATACAACTGTTCTGACGAGTTCGTACTATTGGTAGAAGTAGAACAGAAATTAGGAATGATTCCGAAGTGATGGCACTTACGACTCGCGTACACGGGAGTGCAACTAGAGTCGCGAGAGGAATGTAAAATGTTGAAATTGTAGTTACTACTAACACAAAAGATCAGTAGAGATGGAGATGCGTTGAAAATGTAGCTGAAGTGATGGTACAATGCCAGGTTTCGTTCATAAAGAAGATTGATATTTTGCTGTGTCGGGAGTGCGTACATGAGTGAGGTAGCATTCCGTCACATCATTTGCTGTGATATTTATTCTCGTAGGTATAGTGCAAGTTTAATCCAGGATGTTCCTACAACACTGGAACGTGATATCCGGGGCAGACCTTCAATGAGGTTTTCGTATCTAGGTATCTCCTCAGAAACAACGCCCCAGACAGGACAAGCTCTGAGCACCCGACTGATCTCTCAATAACTGTGGTTGTGTTGTGGTATTCAAGTGTGTGTGTGTGTATGGATGTGGGTGTGGGTGTGTGTTCATGTAAGGGGAGAGGAGGGACAAAGATGAGGAAGAAAGATCACGCGGGGTTCTAGGCCTACTTGTTTGGGTACTGATTCGGAATTGCATTAAACGGAGAAACTACGTAAAATGTCCGAACAAAGCTGCTAGCCCCCAAAATTCTCAGCCAGAAAGCAGCTGAATTCGATCTGCTTGTCTAGCTAAACTCGAAAATAGAATACTGTCGGGAATCAATCCCTAGGACCTTCCGGTAAGATGCGCTGCAGTGGCAACACATGTTCTAGTGAGCCACCTCTGTTGATGATAATGAAAACAACTCTAAGTAAGATGGCGGTCACAGTGGAACCGATTTGGCTCGAAATTTTGGACGGCCGACGGCAGACGTTTTCATTTTTATGATCGCGATTCTTTCAAACGTCTTCTAGTAAATGGAAATGGGCTTGCTGAACCATAACGATCTCTTCCGACGACGTCCAGAACCACCACATCCAACAAAGTCTTGTTTTGTTTGATACTGTCGGTTTTATTCGTTCGAAATCAGTTGCTGACTCAAGGCCATCTGCAATACTAAGACTACCTTTAATACACTTAGGTGGTCTTGAGCGTGCTTGTTTCAAACAATGAACTTTGGAATTATTGAAAAATTTGGCAGATTTAGAGTGTAACTTTCGTATGGAATAAATCGGACGACTTTGCTGGCAGTCATCCGGTAGCGAGCAATATTTCGGCTGCACTGTGGGTGTAGCCTTAGTTTTGTTGTCATTTGTGAATCAAGGCCTAGAGAACAATTCTCAAGATCAGAGTTCGCTCCAAGAGTACGGAAGCGTAGTTTAGTGACGTAACTTCAGAAAAAACGTGATATGTTAGTGGATGAAGTAGTAATACGGCAAGTAAACGGCATTTGCGATGAGAAATGGATTCGCAGATATAGTAGCGATGGATGGAAAGCGTCGTGTAAGATACGATCGTACCCAGAAGCAACTGTCCTGGGATCAGCGTTGTTAGCTGAAATGAACCAGTGCAGAATTATTCTGAGAATTGGATAATATGTGTACAAGGCAAGAAAAGGTATACCACATCACGTCCACGAGAAGAGAGAGGATAATGAATAAAAGTACTAGGACAGCAGCGGCGGTGAATTGCAAAAGCGATGGCGATGGCATGCGAGAAAGGATTCGAAAAGGATAATAGAAGTAACTGCTCAATATTTAAGCTTTCATAGGACAATTAGACCAGTGGTTGGGGAACAATTCTGAAGCGTCGGTGGTTGTGGAAGAGGGTAGGGTATTGAATTAATGCCTTATTTTACGTGACGAGGCTCAGACCATGAGGCCTGCTCTTCCGTTTGACCACGCAAATGTACACTCCTTTCACCAAGTGGTGGAGAAAGGCGGTATTTCTTGGTCGACAAAACAGGCGATTTGAATTCATTTGGCTTCATTTAGGCTTGATCTTTTACATGCAGAAAATCTACAAACATAGGACAACCGGCTCTACTTCCCATCCGAAGGAAGGATTTTGTCGCCCTTAAAATCCACGGCTTTCGATCGGTTTTGAACCCGCGAACTTTGATGTAACAAGCCGATACGCTAACCGTTACACCATCGCTGACGAAAAAAAAGCAGCGCCCAGAAGGGAATGCAGAAGTTCCTGAATGGACTTGCGCTAACAGAAACGGCCGGTGCATTGGGGAGTGTAATGGCATAGACGCAAGGAGTGGCGGTCGATAACATAACAAACAATTCTGCGTAGCATCATTGTCAGATGGGGGGATGAGACGATGGAGGAAGATTCTAAAACAAATGAGACTACAAGAAGAGAACGAGATAGTCAGTCTAAAAGTACAGCAATGCAACCAGAAGAAAATACATTAATGGATGGAAGTAGAAGCAACAGAAAAGGCAGGTGTATTGGCGATAGCGTGCTCGAGGGGTCGTCGAGGATAATAGAGGCGACTGCTGTGGTGTGGGCGATGTCGGTGGAGGTAAACCGGGGGTTGGCGTGGCAGACGGGGTGAGGGAAGGGCTGTTGCGGCGGCAGCTGGGGCGACTGCGACGTCGCGACCGCGGGCGGATCTCCGTCCCCTCGCTCTAATGTCAGCGGGCCCTCTTTACTTAGCGGTGGCCTCGGAGGGCGAGGGTTCTCAAGGGCAGCGGGGGCGGCGCGGGGGGTGCGCGCAATTTGCAACGTGGAAGCGTTATTCTTTACTCATTTAACTTGGCATAACAAGGGGCGGCTACCCCTTGCGTCGCGCTCCGCTCGCGTGCCGCTCGGAGCCCGCGCCGGGGTTGGGCGCCGGGGCTCCCCTCGTCGGCTTGTTAACAGACAGGTTGCGGCTGGGGAAGGGGGCGCGGTTCGCCGGCTATCTTTTCATGAGCGCCGGCGACGGGGGGGGGGGGATAGGGGGGCGGGGATGAGTCGTGAGAACAGGGCTTGACGCGTACTCTCTACCCCCGCGCACGGCGTCGCCTCGGGTACCCGCTCCCGTCCCCGTATCCCCGTCCCACGCGTCCGGAGCGTCCCTACCCAGTCCGTCCTTGTGTACCCGTCCGTCCTTACCCGTCCCGACCCCGCTTCCCCACCCCGGTCTCCCACCTCCGGTCCCCACCCCGTCCCACGGCCCCGTCCCCCACGCCGGTCCCCACGCCCGCTCCCCATGGCACCGCCGGTCCCCAACGACCGTCCCCACGCCGTCCCCACGCCGTCCCCACGCCGTCCCCATGCCGTCCCCCACCCCTTCCAACGCCCCGTTCCCGCCCCGCTCCCGCCTCGTCCTCCCACCATCGCCCCGTGCCGTCCCGTCCCTGTCCCCTTTGCCAAGCTGGGCCCCAACCTACCGCGCGTTGCCTCGCCCTGCCTTTGCAGCCACAGTGTGCGCGCCGTGACAGCCGACGAGCGCGCCGCGCCGCGCTGCGCTGCGCCGCGCCACGTCGCGTCGCGCGACGGAGCCGGAGAGAGGACGTTGTGCATCGGCGCCGCCCTTCGGGGCGCATTATATTGTTCCCGGTGCTCCACTGCGACTCGAGTGATTTACTCTGCTTTTGTGTAACGATTGAATGAACTTTTTGTCGCGATCGGTGCAGTACTTATAAGCGTAGGTGAGGGAGAGATTTTATCACGTTGTGATCTTTCTTTTCTAGGTAGATGGTCACGGAGATACTTTGCCGTTTCCTTTCACGGTTTGAACGATGGTAGGGTGATCATGAAGGTTGAATAATGATGAAAGATGACTGCTGATGGAAACAATGATTGTTCGGGTGAGATACAGGAGCCAACACTCGCACTATACGAAGAACATACCGGTAGTACTCGTTTCTCGTACATGTGATTCTACTGCTGTGCCTATATGGCTAGCGCTTCTTTGTTAAAATGTGCGTTGTTTTTAATATGAGAAAGCTAAAGTTACGTATGGCTTCTAAAAAAACAATCTACGAAAGTGTCGATTGAGTACTTTTATACCTCCCTAAATCTCTATAAAAACGAAAAGGAAATTCCTTTGAATGGTAGGAACTTGAATGTTTCACAATTTTAAAGGAGATATGGGATTTAAAATCGGAGCCTTGTTTCTTTCCTGAAGATAACAATGCAGCATTACGAACTAACGTAGAATACAGGGAAATGTGTTATGTGCACATTTCGTGCATCATTTTCATCAATAAAGGTTTCAATGGTGTACTGATCACGAACATCTGAAAACCATTGAATGAATCTGAAAACTTGTATCGAGTAACACATTTCGGGGGTGGGGAAACAGTCCCTCAAGTCAGTCTGAATAAAGTATAAAACTACTACTAATTTGACTTCAAAACATAAGTTTTTAATGAGAAGGCATTTAAATAACACATTTCCCTGCATTCTACGTTAGTTCATAATTATTAAATAACAAACAGTTCTCTACCATAAATCATGACCACGAATTTTTAGCGTGGTGAACACATTCGTTGCAAAATTCGAATATTTGCTTCATCATCACTATATTATCGCTGTTGCAGTGCTTCTCCGTCGAGAATGGCAGTCTCAGCTGATTTTTATGTATGCGCCAAAATGAAGTGGGAGAGTTCGGTTCCCGTGTTACTGGAAGCTATTGAAAGACATCACCATGTTAATGTTTCGAAACCGTGTTTACCTACTTTGATGTTGGCAGGGAACACAATGTTCTCAAGTATACGAGTCATTAATTCTCATGTCATGTTCAAATATGTGGGCACGTGTTTCGAAACTGTAAGTAGAAATAAATGGCGAATTTGTATTTGGCTTCACGCGTTACACTGAAACGGCCAACCACAGTCACAGAAATATGCTATTTGTTTTCAAAAAATTCGTCTTTCAGTTAATCCTGGTGAAATAAATATGTTTGCACCCTCTCTTTATTTTTATTTTCTGCTAATAAGATGACAATAATTCAGTATCAAACACCAATATCACAAGAAACAAAAAAAAACGTGAATACGCGTAGTTATGAGAATCCTATTTATGCATCCTGCGTTTTCCAGTTGTCTTAAAAGTTGAAATAATACTCTTAAAATTTACAACAAACAAAAAAATTAAAAATCAGGTACCGTGCCGTTAGTTGTAATCATGATCCTTATGGTCTTGGGTAGCAAAGACATAAAAGGTAAGAGAAGACTGAACAGACGAGATAGTAGTAAAAATCAAACCTCAAGAAATTAGTAGGAAAATGAAGAAATAATGTGGTCATGTTTGGAGAGAGAAAAACATAACTTGTTAAGCGTGTCAGGAAGATATTCCCTTTTCTCTCGGTTCACAAGTGTACTTTCCTTTTGTCTCATGGGAACTAAGCGACTGTTCATTAGACCGAAGCAATAATATATCAATAATAAATATCATTGTTCTTTGGAAGTTGTATTTACATTTGCAATAAACTTTGTTAAAAATAGTTTTCAATTCTTTAAATAAAATAGCGTAGATCATACAAGTAGTTTTCATTTATTTCTCCGATCTATTTTTCTCACAATTACTACGAGGAAGATCCCTTGGTTCGCGTGCCGTTGGCGACAGATTTTCGACACTAACTAGTTAGCTTGATCGAATCGAATTCAGCCGCTGACTTCAGGAGAATTCTGGCGGTTGGATGATCTGATCGGTAGGTTCCTTAGTTTCTCTTATCAATACCAGATAAATTTCGGAAAGAGTACCCTAACAAATGGGCCATGGACACTTCCACTCCCTATACTACCGCACATTACGGTTACTTACGCACAGAGAGGTTGAAGCTTGTCTAAGCTGAGGCGGTGTTCCGTTGAGGGTGATTTTGGGAAGAGAAAATGCCCCGCAAACCGATCATTAGGTCACCTCTGGGACTTATCATCCAGCGAGAGAAGCGTCGACACCTCCTAGGATAAAACATTCTCGACTCGTACATTAAAGGGACTAACGACTATAGAAGTTGACGTGCCCAGAAACATCAGCCAATCCTTACAATCACATCTTCTCTCTCGCTCATCTTACTACATGCACTACACCAGCGGGAGCTTAGAGCTTCTCCTGGCTGGGGTGATGCCCCTCTAGTGGGAGATACCTGGTGGAGGGAAAGGCCGTTAGCCAACGATGTAGGTCGGCGCTGGATCTCACCATCGAGCGCAGGAAGGACACCACAACTTCTGGAGGAAACACAGGCACTAAACTTACAGTACTAATGATCTTAGTAGTTGATGCTGTCACCATCACAAATCAATGAATCAATCTCTCGCTCATTTCCCGTGAGTGCAAAGCCGCGCGGGAGGGGGGGGCGAGGCGGCACCGGCGACCGCCGCGCTTCAATGGTTGAAAGCCAAGAGAGAGAGAAAGAGAGAGCTCGAGCGCGGCCAGAAGAGCCTCTGAGAACTCCGATTAAAAGAGCTCACAATGCAGAAAGTCGCGAAGGAGGAGGCAGAGTTGGCAGCCCAGGCGGAAATGGCAATTTCTTCATGTCATTGTTTCTTCTGTCAGTCGATTCTAGCAGCGCCATTATCCTTAGTGATGTACTTTCGCTCGCGAAAGAACGGAGTGGCTGAAGGACCAGAATCAAGTCGAACACATGATCGAATCACGTCTAATAGTCATCAGATATTCAAATATTTCTTGAATGTTCAGGAATACATCCGCATAACGTTTCATAGAGGCATTTTGAGTTTGGATCTCTTCCCTGATAGTGTCAAATATTTTTTTAATTATTAGCTTGAAATAATAATGCATATTAAAAATGGAATACTTCTTTGGATGTTATGCGATCTATTTGTTGTTATTGTTTTCATACAATAGTATAAATAGCAACAAAATCCTTTTTGGCAGAGGAGATCATGGTCCTCATGAGTCTGCCTTTTAGACCCGCTACTGTGGACGAGCTAGTGTCGAACAGTTAATTCTATGAATGCCTTGTGATAAATTAACATAGTATTTTTGTTGCACGCGGGGCAGGTGTTGGTTTACTACATATTTTTCTGATTCATATATTTATTTGATTCCTCAGTAGCATACGATGTAAGTTACTCAGAATACGTTGAGATGTAACAGGTTCTCACTTAATTTACATCATTACATCGTGTTATCCCATTTACTCGTAGCTTATCTCATTCACTGTATTCTGTAAAAGCAAATTGTATCGCCTGATGGGGATGTAATATATGGAAATCTGATTAAAAAGGAAAGGAGTTCATAAAGCACCATGTGAAATCACATTCCCTGCTTGTTCTGTACTGACCAACTTTCTCTCTAAATCAGGTTCGCTTCGTAAATTAATCAAGACTTGGTTTTGCTGTATTTTAAAAAAGAACCAAGAAATAATATTTTTTAAATGTTCATTTTAATTTTCATCAATAAAACTTTTCTATTCCTGTACTTCGAAGCAAACATCGGAAATCAATTCCCCTAGTCTTCGAGAGTCATTGAAGAGAGACGTCGCCTTCCTCTGAGATCTCACGGAAGGGCAAGAGAAGGCGAAGTGAGAGACTTCGATGGGAGATGAGGGGCACAGTGCTACGTCTTCATTTTACAGGCTATCGAAATACCCACGTTTGTGGCTCTCGTGTTTGGATTCGTTTCTACTCCTCAATGCTTTTTCTGAAGAGTTGATTTTTTTTTTGTAAAAACAACTCTATTGAAGATATGTGATACAAATTATTCTGCTAGAGAGTGAAAACCAATAAGGTAATTTTCACTGAGAATAATCCCATTACCTGTTTTATATTCTGTGTACATAATAATTGACATCGGGTAAAATGGAACAGAACCAGAAGAAAAATATACCCAATATTTATTATACTAAAATTACACATCAAATGTTTAAAAAATGTGCTAATGAAATGGTCCAGTCTTAAAGTAATATTTGCTTCAAGGTCACGTTTTTAGTTGAGTATACATTTCGTTGAAGAATCACAGTCACTGAACAAATATGTGACATTATGAGAACATTTCTTTTGATCTCCAGGGGACAAGTTCTGAAATGAATATGAAAATAATTTGTATAAATTTCAAAGAATTAAAATCCTACATTCCTATCAAGTTTTAGCTTGGTTTATTTACTTTGAATTCGAATTGATGCTGTATTGGAAATGATCAAAAATTTGTTAAGAGTAAACATACAAAATAATTACCTGTGTTTGTTTTTTAACGAGATTCAATGAAATCTGAGATTTCTCTCCGGTAAAATCAGATCTAATTTCTTGTGTTATTCTATTTTAGAGTAATAGTTTCATCAAATCCTCTCACCCCGTGAAATATGAATTAATTGCTTGTGTCTTAACAGATATATAAATATTGAACTTTTCTAGTACTACTATGTTGTCGATATTGTACTTTTTTAAGATTGCTTCAGAATAAATTTATAGTGACTGATAAAATTTTTTGAAAACTTTTCGTAAAATTCTCTTTAATCATTTCGTGCAGATACAGTCAAACCTCGACGTAACGACACTTTATAATCTGCCACCCTTGGTTATCGTCATGAGTAATCATTCTTCTATTACTAATACATGGTAGTTACCTCGATAAAACGCCAACCTCGCCTACCGTCTATCGCCATCGAATGCAGAGGTATGGAGAGGAAGTGTCATGTTAGGAAAGTTTAGGAAGCAGTCGTTTGGACCTGCTGGTGGACGAGGTTTGACTATACATAAAATCTCTTCGACTACCGAACACGAATGCAAGATGGGTTGCATACCAATCAGGGGAAATCTCATGTATGTAGAAGCATGACTTTTTCGCGCGCGCGTGTGTGTGTGTTTATTTCCCTGATAATGTTTGTTCTGCTCCATAGCGGAAAACGGCAATCAATTTCACGTTAATTTCTCTGTAATTTTTTCCGAGGTAGGTGATAAGAAATATCGAGTTTTTAAATTTGTATTGTTTTTAGTTTAAAAGAGATACGAACTATATATGAACTATAAATAAATTACAATAACCGTTTGTTATTCATTTATTTTAAAAGAAATTTATACTATCATAAATTAATAATTACTCTTATACCGTATTTACTTTGTGAATTATAACAGTTGCTCAGATAACAATTATAACTATTGCTCAGATCACAATAGTCATCTTCGATATCATATATGGAACATATTTTCGAAACAATTCACTAACTGAAGGTTGATGAACCTTCTCTATTGGGATGTTGGCTTTAAGAAACACTCTTGTAGTGTCTTTTATGGATTTTCCTGTTTGAATCTTGGATTTGTTTCGGCTTCCGAATGAAAGTTCTAATGATGCTTGGCGCTTTGATGTTTCAAAACTATTTAAATCCCGCTTCAAATGATCTCCGTTTTAAGACTGTGTTCTAATCTCTTCTATCTTACTCTAGGTGAACATCACATAACTTGCATATTGAAATATTGCTTTCTGAAACTATAAACCTTTATTGTCAAATCCTTTATATCTCCTGTGAACAATAACAGCGGTCGACCGACCCATCTTAACTACTAATGATTAGGTCCGCGTTGCCAAAGAGACGCAGCCGTCGCCTCGCCTAAGGTAACCTTGCAATAAACTTCATTTTCAGTTACACAATACAAGTGACTAAGATAATCTTTGAAGAGTATAACATATTATTACATTACTTATTATTCCACGAATTGTCAGAAACAAGAATATCAGTCAAAGTTGGCATCCTATTCACCCATAAAACTCTTCCTGGGATACATTTCCTCACACGCTGCGAGTTACGTTTGTAAGTAAGACTTGATCTCTCCAGGTTTTATGAATTTCGCAAACATTTTACGTTTGTCGTGAAAATACACCAATTTCGCTTTAAAATAATTTTCTTGCAAAAATTCGCAAAAATAGAAGATTTTCAGTACCAACAACTCAATCCGTTAAGGAAACTCGAAACAGTTTTAATTTTTTTTGCATTTATCGTTAAAACGAAAAACGCAGGCCTCTATACATGTTTATTTTCATTACGGTATTCTAATCCATTTGCATTGACCGGAATTAATCGTCAATCCCGCCGCCTCACTTCCCTCAACGTTTTTTTTTGTTCGTGACGCAACCTGTACCGGTAATTCTACCGAAAAACGTATGGGAGAAACACAACATACACAAGGTTATGAAAGGTCTCATTCGGTTAGTTATTAATAGAAGATTTAGGGGCAAAATATCAAATTTTTTAAAATCTTAGATTAATGATTTATTATTTACATGTAATTAATGCGCACAAGATCTTCCGCATGTAATTTGCATCACAGTTGCTTGATAACTATGTTATTTTTTTGAATGCGTAAATGGTCTATGATCAGGTCAAGAGTAATTCAATGGTTGAAGCATCGTTGTAACACGATATATTTGTACGTTAATAGGCTAGTTTGACAAGCAAATTATTTCTTTTTATTCGATGATCGCAGCTGCAGCGCATTAACATAGAGGCTATTCACTGAGATACATTAGGACGAAGAACAGTTTCAAATTAGATTCAAGCCCGTGGAAGGAAAAGTAATATTTTTCTGTGAATATTTTGGACAGATATTACATTGGCAAGAAAAGTCCATACCCAAAGTTCTGCTTTAAAAAAGCAAGGTTTATGAGTTGCACTTTTTTATATTCAAAAACTTGTACAAATAGCAGACAAATAGCATTAGATCCAATAAGTAAATATATTGGCAATATTATTTAAATTTCTAAAAATTAATTTAAGGACTTGTTTTATGTCGAAAGATGTAAGTATATTTCATTTCATTTCACTACTCGAATTGTTTATTAGAATTTTCAAAACGTCGCTTAATAGTGAAGCACCTGTTGTTAATACTTTTATCGATTTATTTCACTAAAATCTTCCAAATATTTCACTGATATTATTGTCTATTTTTTCGCTTTAAAAATATGGAAACATACAAAAAATAATGGCAGATAGTAGTGGAATAATTTTAATCTTAACAAGACAGTATTATAAGGCTTCAACTTTCTTCGAGAAATGAAATCATTAAGAAGTCATGTCCATCTACATTTGACAAGCATCCCACTGTGAATAGCCGGTGACGCCAACCGCCCTCCGTACACAACGACGAGGACTCTGAGGGGCGCCCTCACCCTCACCCTCACCCCCACCCCCACCGCCACCCCTGCACCCGCCGCTACCCCTCTCTCGGTCTGCCACGGTTCCACCACTGCTCTCGCTCTTGTCCCTGACGTCCTGACCTCGCACGGCCCCGCGCCTCCCCTGACAGCCGCTACGCGTCATCGCCCCTCACACGCACATGACCGCTCTCCCTCTGCCCCAAACTCTCCAACTCTTTGCTGTCGCTTCAGATGAGTTCAATGAAATGCATTTTAGATTCTGCATGTTTTTAAATTGTAAATTGCCTTTATTTTACTGAAGTATTTTATTCCTGTTTTAAATTTCGAAATACACAATTCTAATTTAATTATATTCTATTCTTCTATAATTTTATTTTTCTATAATTCTATTCTTCTATAATTTTATTTTTCTATAATTCTATTATTTTATAATTATATTATTCTATAATAACAAATTTATAATATTACCCAAGGTGTATCGGAATAAATGTTTTCTAGGTCATGTTCAAGGTTAGAAAACGATCACTTTTCCCAAAGAACGATTACTAATGAATTCTGTGTAGCGAAGTTACACACATGAAATTTCCCCCTGATTTTTAGCTAACTCCTTATGCACCTGTTCCGCTGGAAACGTTCCGAGCCAGGCAAGATGATTTCATGTACAATGTCGTATATGACGAACGAGTTCCCTAAATTTCAGGAGTAGGCGTCACTAGTATAAATGCATATCACAACGATGTATGCAACTTCTCACAATGGACTTAGGCAAAAAGTTCGAACCCACTACAAGCCTTAGACCTTTGTTATGGCAAATTATAGGGCATGTTCAAGAGTAGAAAACAATCGTTTTCCCAATAAATGATTACTACTAAATTCTGCATAGTAAAGTCACACATATGAAATTTCCCCCCGATTTTTAGAAACTGCGCCCGTGCACCCGTTCCGCTAGTTACGTTAGGGCAAACATTTAGGGCATGTTGAAGGGTCGAAAACGATAACTTTTCCTCAATGAACAAATGCTAATAAATTCTGTATAGCAAAATTACACAAATGCAATGTTTCCCTGATTTTGAGCTAACTCCTTATGCAACCGTTCCGCAAGTCACGTCCCAAGCCGGTCAAAATTATTTCATGTACGATGACGTATATGACGAACGAGTTGCCTCCATATCCGGGGCAAATGTCATTTGAACAAATGCATATCACTTCGATGTACACAACTTCTCACTGTGTCCTTTGACAAAACGTTTTGTCTAGCGCGAAGTTTCTAACATTTATTCCGTTACATTCCGTGTGACACTTGAAGAGAAGTTAATTTAAACCTGTTGGTGATGTCTGGGTAAAGGTAACACATTTCTTTAAAAGTCAAGCCTACGAGGAGCGGTGCAATGCGCTAGGTAGTGGCTTGTGGGTGGGCGGCAGTGGAGCGGCCCAGAGCGTCCGTGCCGTGCCGTGCCGTGCCGCGCCGCGCCGCGCCGGCCGGATTTGCGCGCCCCGCCCGGAATGCGGCGGATTAGGCGGCGCGGGCGGCCGTGAATAAACCTTTAGGCGGCAGCGCGGCGCGGCGCGGCGCGGCGACGAGGCGTTGTGCACGGGCTGCGAAGGACACCGGAGACGAGGGCGGAAATGAGGGATGGAGATGGACATGGACGCAAAGATGGGAAGCAGGGATGGAGGTTGAGGACAGACACGGTGGAGAAGGTGGAAGTGGGTTTCGGATATAAATGCGAAAGTGGCGCGTAGAGGATGTAGACGGAACTAAGATGGACATGGAATGAGATGTGAGTCTTTAAAACGTTACGCGGTCGTATGTGGTAGGCGTGATATGGTAGGAGGGATGTGGCGGGCGTGATGTGGCGGACAGAGCAGAAACGCAAGCGGGAGATGGCGTGGCAAAATAAGTGCGCAACAATAGTAACAAACTGCCCTTTTACTGGATATTGTTATTTATCGAGAAATGAATAAGTGTATGTTGGAACATGGCACTTTACAATTTCTTATAACACACCATTAAAAATACAGGTTATATTCCGGTAACGTGAGTTGTGGGAACTATTACAGTAGAACGAAGAAACGTGCTACTATTAAAGTTTAATCTCAAATATTATAATTTTAATTTGAAGTGGATTTGTCCAACGGAATGCCTAACTTGAAACAGAAATATTTTGCCGATTGAATTGGATTTTAAGTTATCGTTAATTTTACTGTTCGCCACACAATTAACGTGTAGGGAAAATTCTCATTTGATTATAACATTAAATAATAGACGAAACAATTATTAATATTAAGACATTTAATTAAATATTGAAATGTTATAAAATATTTTGCAATAATTTCACAAGTCCATCATATTTTGTTCATTATAGTATCTTTCATCTTTTTTTCATTTTTAGAAAGCAATCAATGTTTCCTTCCGAGATAATATCATTCGAAGGTAATAGAATTAGTAACACGTCACCCAAACGCGTCGCTGCCCATTATATCAAAACCCCTAGGCAATCCATTGCTTTCACATCTTGTTCCGCTGTGAACTCCCACCTCCACCACTCGCAGAGGCTCTCAGAGTCAAGGGAGAATTGCAGAGGGTGTCAGCACCCTAGTTCATATGTGACGTTCACTCTCAATTTAATTGTAATATTTGCGAAGAAATTTGTCATTGCTGGTCTTGAACAAGGACAAATCCATTGATAACTCACTCAAAAATGTTATTAGTACGTTCCTTACACTTCATTATAAAAACGTTATTATTATCAGAATCAATAGAATAATTTATTGGTTGAAGTATTTTCAACATAATCCGGTCTCTGAATGGTCCAAAGCAATCTTGGTTAGGGATCTACCGAAAAATTTCACAACCCTTTTATCTATGACATCAAAAACCAAACTGTAAGAGGGTAGTCGTTTGGGAAATAGTTCGAATTTAGGTACTGATATATTGGCCCAAACATTTTTTAATATTTGTTTCAATACATTTCAAAGGATATTTTATTTTGTTATTTGAAATGAGTCTTATTTTTTAAGTGTTCATACAATGGAAGTATTTTATAACCAGTTTGGAGCATGTATTAAAATCCACTGATTGAAATATATAGTATTATTACAAATATATAATAAAATTTAAATGTTACATTAAAGAGCGTTAAATTTTGTTTTAAGAAAGTATTCCATCCTTCTTTGGAGAGATACTAGAAGAAATGGCAAACAATGAAAATTTGGTCGAACCTGCTACTTCATTAGTACCCAAAGGGCTAATCACTTGTTCTAATGATCGACATTCTAGAGCAGAATGGTCAACAGACTACATTGCCCACCCCCACCACCAAATATATTGAGCTATTGAGTAAATGAATCCATGCGAATGCAATTAATTCCTAAATAAATAATAATTATATTACCGTGGATGTGAAATTGAATATCGGGAGATTAAGCACATTTGGTCGTACTAATTACTGGTAACTTGATGGCGTGAGCGGTGTTGCACAGATGGTATCTGTAATCTAATATTGATGGGTATATCGCGCTTCTGTAGGCTTTGCAACGTTACTGAACTCACCCAATCTTGAATAGAAGCAACAGTTGTGATACGCTTATTAATATGAGTTTTAGTCTTCTGTGTTTGAGATCTATCTCTCCCGAAAAAATGTGTAAAAGTATCATGTCGAAAATAAATTTAGTGTAAACCGTAAGTAAACATTGGTGTGCATTTGAAGCGATATTAAGTCTGTCTTCAACGTAACTACATGAAATGAAATTGTGTCACTAATAACCATGATTTCATTATCCTTTCAATTTCATTTTGCGCATATTCATTTTGTTCTTACCTGTATAATAGTTTTATTCGTCAATGTGATGTATAATAACTTCGATACACAAATAAAAAAAACTTTGCAACTTCACTGCCTGCGCGCTTTACTTTGGTATCGTTTTGTAGACAAAAGAAGTCTTCCCTGGATCATGCGTGTGTTTCACATTGTACCACCACGCATTGTACAATATGAGCCAAATGTAAAATACGTGGGCGATGTTTAAAGAGCGCGCAGTGCATTTATCGAACCGACTAGGTGCAATCTATCTTGAGAGAACTTACTCTACTAATCAATCAATCGACACTCATTGGTAATTATGATGCTTAATAAAGAGTATGCATTTGTTGAGACATTTTACGTTTGCTCGATATGGTTTCTCAGACACTTCCGGGTCCAGAAATGCCGTAAGCCATAGGCACTCAGTCAGACGTACGTCCTCACTCTCCAACCCGTACACACTCTGCAGCTCGCCCGAGACATTTAACGAATTCTGATGTGGGTGCGTTCCGCATACAGTCTGCCAAAATCTTTTGAATTTCTTTCAAGAATCACAGAAGGAAGATAAGTCTAGTCTAACATTGAAGTTGTCTAATATTGTGTTGTGTAATATTGAAATTATGTAACGAAATACGAATATATTATGAATGGGGAATGTTTGTTGTCTATTATTGAAACTGTCATGAGTCCGTATCACTGACTGCTCGACGAACATTTTTCAAACGTGCAGAAAAACCTAAAGAAGCGACAAACAAATTTTTCTCTCTAACTGCGAAATAACATCTATCTTGTAATGTTGTGTGTTATTTCTGAGAACGATTTGTTGTATAAAAAAATACTTTCGCAACCAACTTTATTTATTGTTGAAGTCATCTTATGTTTCATTCCACAAATTTATGAGTTTAATCTCTACCGTTGAATTTGTGTCGATAAAACTCCTTAGCAGCTGCATTTCAAATAGAAGTCGCAGACGGTATGAATGTTGTAGACTTCCGGGAATTTTATGTAAACTAAAACCTAGCACAATCCAACAATTAAAAGATACTTCTATCTCTAAGTTGGTTTTAATGACGTGGTTAGTGTAACGATCTGCGCTTGAATAGTGTGAATACTACATTTGATATCTTTTCTAAATGTCTAGTTACAACACGCGTGCATTTCTTCTGATTGCGAAATTCATCCAATGAGTAACAGCAAATTAATACTGAGTGAGAGAAAACATCTGAGTAAGATACCTTGGGCTTCAGTTATAATCGACGAAACGTTATTTTTCGGATGTTTGAAACAGAACCTGCTTTCTTTTTTATTCCATTTTTTGTTTTTATATTTCACCTTTGGTAAAAACAACGGATGCAAATTGTGTGTTGAACATCGAAATGTGAATGTGTTATTTCTGTAAATACATTTATTAATGTCTCAAATTAGTAAATGTGCTTTTTCCATTTCCAATTAATTATTCTCGAAAATGGAAATAGCACAAAAATGACTTCAAAGAATAGAACTGATTAAGGTGCATAAACTTCAATTATATATAAGGTAGCTTCGACGCTAATGTAATTGCTTTTTTTCTGAGCTCCAATGTCCCCCGTTCGGAAAGCGTGGCTGTTCTGTTTCTGGCGGAATCCGATTCTGCGCGTTTGCCAAATTACTTTGAACTTTATGACACTTACTGTTGTGGACGGTTCCGTTCCCCTACCGAAATTCGTATATAATATGTTTTAGGAATGTGAGAGTATTATATAAATGGCATCCTTGTCCCGAAATAATTACTTAAAAGCAAATTCATTTCATACACCTCGTTTCTACTTAGTTCATGAACTATCCAATTTTCAACGAAATGTTAAATGCGTTAAACATCCGATGATAAAATTTAAAACACAAAGTTGCCTGTTGTGGTACATGAAATACGAAATTTCGCGAGGAGATGAATGGGGCCGAGTACCTGCGTAATGTACTTGGTCTAGTGCTGTGATTTGGTCTGCACGAACATATTCAAAAGAAAAATCTGAAATGCATTTCCTTTCATTATGTGGTTTACAACGTGGGTTTATTACTGGGAATAACGAACAATACATAAAATGTTTCCATGCATAATACCGCGGTAAACAGTTCTATTTTCGTATTTAATGACAAATATTAGAATACCTGTGTCTCGTATCGTTAAATAATTTAAATAGTAATATATTTCGTAAATTATCGTGAATTGAAGGAATTGAACGTTCCGTGCAAAACCTCTTTGTACTCTTGTAGAAGCGATGACTTTTGATTGAAAAAGCGTATTACTAGGAAATAGAGCTACCGATATTTTAGATACGTATACACGTCGCCTATTTGCATACAAGTTTTAAACAAATCCTTCAAATGTGAACGAAAACAATCAGTACCTAACATCACAATCTATAAATCAATAATTAGACCCCTTGTGCTTTATGCATGCCCTATTTGGATAAACACCTTTAAAACTAACTCAATAAACTAAAGATCATCCAAAATCATTTCCTTACACTTTCCACTCAAGTAGCTTGGTTCATCGCAAACATTCAACTGCACAATAAATTAAATTTACCTCCTACAGTTTACCTTTTGCGGTTCTGTCTATCAATTTATTCTCCGAAATAAACACAATAACCCAAGCCACCCATTACGACCTAGCCACCACCTACCAGCTCCCAACTAAAATTAAAAATAGACACCTATTAAATTCATTCCTCAGCATATTTTCATAGGTGCTCTGTGAGTTTCCAATTCTTGTGTAGTTAGATTTAATTGTAAGATTAGCATTTAAGTTAAATGCAAGTCAGAAACTACATATGATGTAGTATAAATAATACTGAACTGTGTACATTCCTTCATTAATAAATATATATTAAAAAATTAAAAAAAACAATCAGTACCATTCACTTTTCATTTAAGGAACGAAAGTTTGTACTACAGTGATTCTGCGCATACAAAGTTTAAAATGTACTTTCATTCAATGAACCGAAATCCCGGGTCAAATAGAAAAGAGGTATTAAATATGAACCTCAGGTTGGATTAAAGACATAATTTTCTCTATCAGCACAACGTCAGTAACACATCTTGTTGCAGAAATCTTGTTTGTCTTTTGCAAACACTTTTATTCATATTAGCTTCAGTAAACACTGAAAAGCTTCTATTCATTACTTTTTTTAAAATTTGTTCTTGTTTCCGAAATGAGCAACTCAAATACGTGAAAATGGAGAAACTGTCTCCTTAAATCATTCTCTCATTTTGCATGTTTTACAACACATCATGTTCTTGGACATTCTAATAATTCGTGTGCTTAATGATCTGCCTCTGCCCTAGTTTCTTATTAGAGTGAAAATGTTTACCTAGGGGCATCATGACAAAGGAAGAGAGAGAAGTCTCGCTATTTGTATTTAATATTGTAGGGCCTCCAGGCATCGATCTCATTCGAGCCCTGTTCTGCTTTGACCCCCTGACAATACGCGTATCACAGTAAAGCGGTAAAACAATTCCTTCGTATATTTCTTGCATGGGATATAGCTGAACTCGAAAATTCAAACATACGTTTCATTTATTATCATAACGGCGAAGTGAAGTAAAACTAACAGGGGTGGATATCGCTTTACCAACGTTTTTATTGTATTCGTATAAATATTAAGTCATATTTTGGATGATATCCTTTCCTCCATTGTAGGTTGCGAAAAGAGTAGGATAGGGACATACTTCGGCGTACTTCCCCACACTCGTACTCTACCCTGACTGGGGAGGAAGACTGGAAGGAAAGGAAAAAGTATGTGAAGATTGTTGGTTGTCCGTTTCGATCTATAGAATGCGGCTCGGTTATTTCTCAGAAAGTGATCAAGTAAAGACAGACAACAAGACAAAACGACGTAACAGCAATCAACCAACTAACTAAATCCCGATAGAGGCCACAAAGAAGCTGATGTATAGTAAATCAAGCAAATTTTCGGTAGCCTCCCCGAGTCAAACTCGCGATTCATTCATCGTTCATGCCGTAACCATTTTTGCTAGCCGTCCTGGTACGTTTTTCTTTATTCAGTAAATTATTGGCATTCGACTGCACATACCACCGTCGTCCGTTCAGACGGCCAGTTGGAACGCAATCCCAGTTGATTCTTGGCTGTCCAACGAATTCAATGTCCAAGGCATGGCTGCGAAAGTTCCGGTAATCGTTCTGCGAAATTCTTAAGAGTTTTATGCAATTTGATTGGCGATCAATGCTCTTCCATTGATCCCTGCATAAAATCAGCGTGATTTTGCGCATAACGTCAGCGTGAACGTTGACAACTTGAGACGTGGTCGCGCAAAAATCCATTGACTCTGCCGCTGCAGCTTAACTTTTCACATCTTTTCACTGCCTACGAAACTTACACGCTTCCTTTTACCATTTAAACAATTCAAAATTAGTTCGCCTGAACTAGTTAAATACGCTACATTTAATACTTCAGAAACTATTTTGCTTATTCTAGGTACCCTTGTTTTCTCCCTATAACAGTTCTAAAGTGTTTTGATTCAAATAATATAAAAATTAGAGAAATAATGGCATTTTAACTGTTTTTCTGTTAGATGTAAATTTTTTTACGAACAACAAATTTATTGCTGTTTCGATACAAATTCACTTGCATATCATTTTTCCGTTCTCACAAAATCTTAGCTCCTGTCGGAGTTCGTCATATCATATATCTCTCAAACAAAGTCTGCTGCTTTTGCAATCTCATTCACATTCTCCACAGCTCTCTGGCCTTACATCAACTTGTTTCTACAGAGCCTAGAATTACTCTACAACGTTACAGAATGGCTTGAAGCACATTGTTCTGCAAAACATGTGCAAAACATTTTTCTTAAATCAATTTTTTACAACGTAATGCTTTGTAGCAATACAATATTTAAAATTTGGTATATTGAAAATGGGTACCAATAATTTGAGGCTTTTATTAATAGTAAATATTGGGGAAATATCCGGCTGAAGCATGACATTTGCCACGCCATCTTTACACCACTTCCAAAGTCATAATGACACCTACTAGAAATATACCCTGTATATATACTTTACAGAGGGTCTTTGAGGTGGGTATCTACCCGGAAAAGGGTTGAAAGAGAGGATTTCTAACATGCTCGAACCGTAAGCAGGTATATAAAGGTCCAGTACTAAAAGTACAAACGCTACAAAAGTATTTAAAAAATGGTTGTCCTACACGAAACAAAAAGTACAGCTGCGGTATTCGAGATCCATGATACTGTAACAAGTTGTCCCTCGTGGATCTGGTATACTGCAACTGTTCTTTTTTTTTCCTGTTCGTTTATCAACCTGAGTTGTCAATTCCCCCCGCATGGCGGCGCTAGCAGCGCGCGTGTACTCACAGAGCGGCGGCGGGTGCGACCAGTGGCCGGTCTCTGTGCAGACGATGGCGGACTCGCCGATGA
Organism: Gryllus bimaculatus; assembly: GCA_017312745.1. Lineage (NCBI taxonomy): Eukaryota > Metazoa > Arthropoda > Insecta > Orthoptera > Gryllidae > Gryllus > Gryllus bimaculatus. The sequence continues at coordinate 10,593,132 of BOPP01000029.1, forward strand.
GCTGGTGGTTCTCGCGGCAGGAGAAGCGCACGGCCGTGCCGACGCGGTGGCCGCGCGGACCGCGCTGCCCGCGGTGGCCCCGCTCTCGCTCCCGCTCTCGTTCTCGCTCTCGCTCCCTCTCACCGCGCTCGCCGCGCTGCGTGGCGGGCGCCTCCAGCACCAGGCGGCCGTTCTCGGGAGCCACTGGCGCCGGGCACTCCACCGCTGCGCACACGCACATACTATTCTTAAGGAGGCTCCACACATGCGGCAATCGGTGTATCCCAAGAAACTACTCGCCGAATTCCGAGTGATGTGAACAAGTGTACTTACGATGCGTCGAGCGTTCAGTATTCGCACTACCGACCGCGTGTCGGTCGATAGGGATACAACAAACGGAGCGAACATTCGCCGAACACATCAGCTATTCGGGATTGAGTGAACAGAAGCTCGCTGCTTGGGGAATACTGAATGTGTGGAATCACCTTTAGACCTGTGTCACACGAGCGTTACGTTGACGCACGATAAGAAGCGCGCGTCGTAGATTAACAATGTCTCATGCGGAACGGCCAAAGCGCTCGTATGCCGTTTTGCAAAAGATAGTGTTATTCTACGAAACGCGTTACTTAACACGCGTCAATGCAATGTTCATGTGAAGGGGCCCGGCTTCGTCAACAAAACATCCAATTTTCTAAACACCGGTGTTTAAAATTAAAATAGAATTTTAATGAAACATCACAGCAAAGTCATTAACTTTTTAAGCATTGCAGTCAAACGTTAAGGTTATTAGTCCCGTAAGCATCGTGCATGCTTTTAATGTGGAAGCTGGCAGTTTCCACCCTGCTCGATGGCAAGATCAGCGCCGACCGAAGCATCGGCTTGTTGGTCTTCTGATAGGTATCTCCCACAACCGAGGCATCGCCCCAGCCGGGACATGCTCTAAGCTTCCATTGGTCTTCCAGCCTGCGTAGTAGTATAGTGCATGTAAGTTTGTAAGTAACGGTTGAGGATAGTACAATGGAAGGAGGAAGAAAGATCGCGCGCGGTCTGTGGCCCGATTGTTAGGGTATGCTCCGGTATTCGCATGTGTTGATCGAAGAAACAACGGAAAACTATCGATCAGAGCAGCCGGCCGCCAGAATTCCCCTCCAGACAGCGGCTGAATTCGACCTAACTATGTAGTGTGTCGAAAATTCTGCCAGCGTCGAGCCTCGAAACCTTGGACCTCCCGGTCAGAGACATTGCAGATGCCCTGACCTACCTAAGCCGGGGTTTTCAAACATTGATGTTTTTAAAACGTTCTCCATAATTTTTAGTTTCCATTAATATTCCATAATTTGACGGTGGTCGCATTTATTGATTTGTAATTGAGATTTAACTGCCAAATTAAAATCAGAAATGTCAGAACAAATAAAAATATTTTATTATCCGATTCGATATTTCAAAAAAAACGATTACATATAGTGATCAAGCCTTAATTTTTATCGTTGCTCGCTTTGGTGTGAAAAATGTCCAACTTACGTATGTACATCTCCAAATTAGTACAATATTTTACTATGATGGTACTTTTCTCGCTCAAAAATAAAATATCAATCACGTAAAATATTCGAATACAAAACATTGATGTTAAACATCGCCTTCGATTATAAATACATCGATTTAAAATACATCGATTGATTATAAAAAAATAGATGTTTTAAAACATTAGTACTAAGGTCGTATCTCTACCACACTCTCTCATATGTGTACAATAGTTTTCTTCTCAAATGTACGACTCAACGTTTATAATTGCAGGGATTATGTTTTCACATACTTTCACAACGCCACGCTTGCAGAAACGCACTGTTTGGAATCAGGTATTGATATGTTGATAATATACATAAGAAACATGGGCATAACTTTAGAATTAATTAGGAAGCAATGAAGAAGGGACTACACTATTTAGTTTCTTGATTGACAGAAGTGATACACTCTATCTAATATGCAAATAATGTTTTATTTTATGGCATCAATGGAATTTTCTTGTATACATAACAGTTCAATATTATGTATGTGTGACAATCTCTGTGAGGAGAAACACTTCCTCCTTTGTAGTTGTTTTTACATTCTCGTTACGGAGTAGATGGAAAGTTATGTAACGCAGCGCGAAAAAAGCCATTGAGCCGATTTTCTCCAAAGTTGTTATTTTATCAATCGATCTGGCTTGTGTCGCGGTCGATTGAATTTTAAAGCAATATTTTAATTTTGGATGCTTCTTTAAATGAAGCCTCTAGGACACTTTTCAAATTTTCAAAAAAATGGCTCCATCATTTTCGATTAAATTTTATTGGATAGTGGAAAAGGAAGTTTAGGGGAAAGCTGCAAGTCTCATGTTCGTGGAAAACGCTAATTTTCTAAAATTGCGCAAGTTTAACATTTTTTCGGAGTCTTCCTACAACTAAAATAATGAAGATAGTGATTAATGAAATCTGTTAGTTAAAAATAGATTTTGAAATAAGGTCATGTACTACTTTTCGAAAATTTAAGGACTTTTCGCGTAATTTTGCGTGAAAGTGGCGAGCTGTTTTTAACACCACTAGTTTCATCACAGTGGTATTGTGTCAATGCCTTTCTCATTATGAAGGATAGTCGAGTGATAGGGAAGAGTGAGTGATAATAATGGATGACTATGAACACCATAATATTGAGATAGGATACGAGATGTTGAGTGAAGCCAACACAACACTACATGATGAAAATGCGCGATATAGCGTTTCGAGTCTGTACGTTGTGGGTTGTTCCATATATTACTATTGCAAAAGACATGGCAGACTGAAAGATATGTTGAAATAAATCAATATGATGAGTTATATTATATTGTCATTAATTGATTGAATATTTTTTCTGCATGCGCCAATTACTGTGGTCATTAGTTTCATAGGTATATTGCATGTTCGTATATTCAGGGAAGTAACGCGGTACCTTCCTCGCTAGAATCTGATGTCCGTCACCAACACGTCGTGTTTTGGGGATATTGTCTCTTTAAGTCTTTCCGCCTGTGGGCACCGCTCCAGTTGGGGCAAGCTCTAATCTCTCAACCGCTCTCATGTGCATGTGTGTGTATTTGTGTGTGTGTGTGTAAGTGAAGAGAAGAGGGTGGGGGGCCAGGAGAATGAAGTAAAATCGGTCGTGGTCCGTATCTCATTTATTATGCTACTGCTCCGCCTATCATTGATAAAAACACATAAAACTTCAATAAGAGCAACCAGGCGCTAGAATTCTCCTCATACCAGCTGCTCAATTTGACCTATCTATAAAATCCCTAACCGTCTAAACTTGAACCTTAGAACCTCTGTCAGAGTCGCTACATTTGTTGCCCTGAACTGTCTCAACTAGTAAGGAATTTGAAGGGTAGACCACAAACACCGACTTGTTCCCGTGAGCCCGTGAGATGACATAAAGAAGAAAATAGTGTTGTCTTAAGCCAACTCAGTCGGTCACCATTATTACTACGCATCCAGATATTATTTTCGTCTAATAATATTCGTGTAATAAAAATAAACATATAATATTTAACAATATATAATATTTAACAATATATAATAATAAAAATAAGCATTAAAGCTCATAAGTTCGGTCGCACTTTTCAAAATCGAGAACGAATTACATCAAAACCATATATTGAAAACTATTTAACAAGAGCCAATGCTCCAAGTTCATTACTTCCATTGTAATGTTGTTTGTAATGCCCGGGCACTTGTATGTTATTTATTTGCTCGCTCTGACATACACTGAATATGCCAGTATTTTTTTAGTTGACAGCCTACAGGCTCCCAACGTTGCCGATAAATTTTGGCTTGAGTATTTGGTGCCAGAGAGCTCGATAATAACAATATTTATCCATTACTCCAAGCGGCAGCAAACTAAGTGAATAAGTGATACGATAAGAACGGAATTGGAGGCTTGAATTTGGTCTAGAAATTATCCAGGATTCTTTACATTCTTCAAAAGTGATATGGTATCTGTGCATTTTACCCACTTTGCAAATCCACGCACCTCACCCAGTATCGAACCCGAGATCTTAGGAGGAGGAGGAGGAGGAGGAGGAGGGGGGATTGAGCGACAGTATGCTAACCACTCACGCACTCGAGGTGCTCATATTACTTCCATTGAGACGCCCAATGACGACGGCTATAACGGTCCGCCTGTTGGCGCGGCCGCGAGTGCCGTTCCGGAGGACGTTAATGCGACAGCGAACGGCCGCCTGCAATCAGCGCCGCGTCCGCCCCGACCGGGCCGATCTCACTTTGTGTTATCCTCCGTTTTATTTCCCTGCGGGTCTCTGCGAGCGCCGTCTGCTGCCGCCGCCCCGCTTCCCCACGCCCCACGCCCCCCGCCCGCCCGCCACACCACAAGGCCCCCGTCTCCCTACCACACGCGCCACACCGTGTCCCGCCGCCCGCTCCCTCCCGCTCAGCCTCCCGCTCCCGCCCGCTCCTCCGCTCCGCCCGCTCCGCCCGCTCCCCCGTCGCCGCTCCCGCCCGCTTCCCGCCGCGCTCCCGCCCGCTCCCGCCCGCTTCCGCCCTCGCTCCCGCCCGGCTCCCGCCCGCTCCCGCCCGCCCCCGGCAGCCCCCGCAGCCCCGCAGCCCAACGCCGCCTCCCGCAGCCCCCGCAGCCCCGCCGCCCGCAGCCCCCGCAGCCACCGCCGCCCCACCGCCCCCGCCGCCCCCGCCCCGCCCCCGCCGCCCCCCGCCCCAACTCCCACGCCGCCCCCCGCCCTGGCCCCGCCTCCCTCCCCGCCATCGCCTCCATCGCCGCCACCCCTCTCTCGCCGTCCCCCCTCCCTCGCGCTCTCGCCTCCTTCGCCACCCCGCCTCCTCGCCACCCGTCTCCCTCGCCCACCCTCGCCTCCCTCGCCACCCCCGCCTCTCTCGCCGCCACTGCCTCCCTCGCCGCCCCGCCTCCCTCGCCACCTCCGCACACCGCCCACCCACAACCACCATCCGCCTGACGCCGCCCGCAGCGCCGCCCTATTCGAGGCGCGGCTGACCAAGCCAATTCCGCTGCCGGAGACCTCAAGCCGCGCAGTCCCGTTCTCGTCACCAGTGCCGTTTTCGGTGTCAGCGTTTTACTGTCGGAGCACTTGTCTTCGCCTCTTTTGTCATACACCGGCTTCGGGCTCGGTGGCAGCATTTACGTTGAATAGGGAGTTTTTGCCCGACGAAGCGTTGCAGCAATTGACAGCACTATTGATCTTCTGCGCATGCGCAGTTCAAGTTCCGTATCGCTTTTGTTTGCTGCGCAAGTGCAGAAGATGAGATTGCAGTCAGTTACTGTACGCTGTGCCGTGCAAAATCATTTTAATTTTGTAGCACTGTTGTGCGGGAGATCCTAGGAGTGGCGGGTTTTTGACGTTACTTTCCTACTTGTTCTGGACGAGAATATTAGTGGTTCGTTACTCTGTTTGGTAGTGTCCGTAGTTTCTATCATCGGTTCCAGGCGAATTTCCGAGCGGTACATCAACAAACTAAGAATCACGTGAATGTTTTTCTTCCACATCCTTATTCCTTTCTATCCATTTTACACAGGTACATTCACTTTCATGCACGGCAACATACGTAAAGTCACCAGTTGGGTGAGTGTAACTCTTCCTGCGGGGGAAAGACGATAATTGAAAATGTGACATTGCAGTACTTCAGTATCTATGATAGACTTTCTAATTTATGAAATCTGTTCTTCAAAATTAGATTTTTAAATAACGTCAATTACTTTTTTCGAAAATATGAGTAGCTTTTTCCTGGAGAATAATTTACTTCAAGTAAAGACAATTAAAACTATTTTCTTTCAATATTTCTTCATTTTTTCTTGATAAGAGCACGCTAATAAAACTAGAATAGATTTCATTTTTGTTGAATTCTGTGAAATTTCGAAGATATCAAAAGTTACAAATAAACCGAGAAAATATCTGATGTCATATCCCCACTAGTTTTGAATAATGACGGATCGATGTTCTAATGTACTGTAAATCCGTAACCGAAATACGGAATTTAGTTCTATGAAGATACTCGACAAAATGAAAAACAATTCTGAAACGATTAACTCTAATTTCCATTTTTATTTACTTCTTTATATCTCTTTCCAGATATAGAGCTGACAGCGCAATCTCTGTCTTTCAAGCTCAAAACCAGTTCGTGTAATGAGCAGATCCTCTGCAGACTAAAATTAATGAGTTTTGCAGTGTAATTATTACAGTTTTTAAATTATTGTATACCATACGTGGAATTTTTGTTATTGATTTATTAGAATTAAAACAGGGGTTTTTGTGATATTGTAATATTAGATTAGAAATTGTTACATCGTTGCACACTCATTCTATTCTCGTTACATTTATTTTACATCAACATCATTATCATCTTCATAAATTTGAATTTCATCTACATTTAATTGTGTTTTTAGAAGAGCTTTTTATACATTTTAAAGGTTTTCTGTTTTTAAATTATCGTACAGAGAGTAAAACTAATATAGTATATTCTATAATATAGAAGAAAATAAACTGGAGTAATATACACGTACGTAGTACAGTAAAAGTTATGGAATGCTGTGAAAAACTGTTTGTATTTTTAAATAGACGTTTTGGGGTCCCCTGATATGAAAACAGTTTTTTTCAAAACGTACTTCCCTCTACCCAGTCGTCGATGCGGCCGTCGATCCGGCCGTCGATCTGACCGACGATCCAGTTGTTGATCCGGCTGTCGATCTGTCCGTCCGTCCGTCCGTCCGTCCGTCCGTCCGTGAACAACGCTAGCTACGACGGAAGAGAATAGAAGTGGCTTACTAATATGAGAAACTTTGTACCTTATGAAGAAGCTTGTACACAACTTCAAAATATTTCATCAAACTGTATTTTGTTTTCTGCAGTTAGTGTTCCATTAGAATAAGTTAAAAACCATTACGAACCTACAATATTGTAACTCCTTAATTACTCTTTTCTTTCCCCAGTTGTTTACATTTCGTTACACGGAATGCCGTAAATCAAAAAATATAATAAAAATAATATGAGCTCAAGTATACAAAAAATATACATATTTCTTTCTTTTTTCTTTCTTTCATTCCCCTTTCTATCTTAAAAAAGAAATGTTGATTATTTTTTCAATTTTCCTTATTGACGTTTTGAAAGCAATATAATTTAATTTTGTATTTTGAGGTACTCATCGTTCGATGCGTTATGACTGTTAAGACTGTAAGAAATGAAAATAAAAATAAGTGTTGCATTTCGAGATCACCCGTCTGCATCCTGAAATTATATTTTTTTCCCTTTTGACCTCTTGAGAAGGCTGCATTCCGGTCGGTGTTTTGGGATAGGGAATGATGAAACAATTTAGTGAAGTTTCGATTCCTGAGAAAAACGAATAAATGTTCTCGAAGTGGTCGAGAGAAAACCTGAATCACAGTACACATGGTAGAATCTTTGGAACTAAATATGAACCAGACCTAAATATACTCGTACTTATTTCAATTTTCAGTTTTCAATTATTTCAATTATTTTAATGGAAGACTGTGGCCTTGCTTTTCCCTCCTCCTTTGAGCAGCCTACTATATACCAAGATATCAGTTTCAATAAATTAATAACATTCTGTACGTACACAAACCGCTGTACTTACACAAACCGATCGAAATTAAAAGAACCATGTTACGGACACATTTTTTTTAGTTTTCTTCAAATATAAAAGCGAAACGAATATCTGGGAAGCATTGATGACTGCGCGAGCTGCTCTTTCTACTTTCGAAAAAACCCGAACGAGATTCAATCGGACTGTGCCATTGAGGAAAGGTAAAAGACTAGGAAAAAGTTGACCGCGGAATGTAATCGAGATAGTATTTAATTGCTGTCTGGGTGACGCCGCGTCAATGGCAAAGGTGCCGCCGTTTCGGTCGCCATTCTGCGGCTTTCCTCAGGTCGAAATGCCTTAGCATGCGATGGTATTACCCGGACGTGGTATTACGCCATGACGATGGCATCACCCGGACAGCCAATTAAATACTGATTCCGGCCGCAAAAGCCTACGCTCTCACGTAATCGAGATAGTTCATGCATTGCATTCGGGAAAGCTCTATGATGCAAATCTATTTTAAGCCTTTGTCGTCAGTTGAGTACACACTAAGTAATAATATTAATTTTAAGACTAAACGTGCATACAAAATCAATCAGATTTTCATATAAGTGCAGGGAGAGGTGGCTCAAGGCATCAACTGACGTCATTGCAGTGCCTCTGACCTGGAGATTCTAGATTCGAATCCCGACGGTGGCAAGATTGCTAGATTTTTAGATAGCTAGGTCGAGTTTAGCCGCTATCAGAAGGAGAATCCTAGCGGCCGGCAGTTCTTATAGGTAGTTTTCCATGGTTTCTCTGATCAGCACCTGGTGAACGCCGGAGTAATGCCCTAACAAATAGGTCACGGACCGCGTGCGGCGATGTATCTTTCCTCATACTTGTCCTATCGTCACCCCTTACACGCACTTACAATAACACATTACACTACCACACATGCCAGAAGACCGGTCGCGGCTTAGAACTTGTCTCGGATGGAGTGGTGCCCCGCTGGTGAGAGATACCTGGTTGGAAAATACCGCTAACTGTCAGTAAGTCGGCGACGGATCTCACCATCTAACAGGTGAAGATCACCGTCACCTCCCGAGGGAAAACCAGCACGATACATAGAGAACTAATGACCTTAGCAGTTCACGCGCCCGTAATCCCTGAATTAATCAACCAAATTAATGTTAGTGTGTAATACGATAAAAAGAATAAATAAAAAGCAATTGTGATAAACCCTATTATTGCATTGTCGCCTTCCATCTTGCACATCTTTTACACTTCCAACGTTTCTGTAACTAACGATCTACTCAGCGCATTCCTTCTGCACTTGTCAATCCAACCCCCTTCCCCGAGCGTCTTTCCCCTCCCCAGCGCCTCCCAAGACGCCCCCCCTCCTCCACCGGGCGCCACGGCCAAGGCTAAGGCCCCGGGCTCGGCGCAGCGAACTAATAAAAAATGAAGAGTTTATAACGAGCGCTGTAAGCAGTATTTATGCTCCGGAGCCGCCCTTAATTATGACTGATATTTACGAGTGTATTCTATACCGTTATTTAAAAGGATTATAATTAAGGCGTAATTAAATCTATTTAATATACGGCAGTTGTTAAAGGGATCTGAGTGTGCGGCCTGTGCTCTTAGTGCAAATGAATTTAAAACTCATAAACTTGGAGTATTCCCAAAGTTAGTATGTTTATTATTTATAAAAGTACTTCTTTGGGAATTCTATCGTAAATTTGGTGACGGAGAAAGGCTGCTTCTTTACTTTTGCGGGGCTGACAGACGGCGCTTGCCACTAGTGAAAAATTATTATGCATAAAAGGGGTGCGGAAAGTTCAGTAAAAATTTGTCAATTAGCAGTGAGAGGTATTTGAGCTGCAAGAGAGTTGAGCTTTCTCTTAACCATTTATTCAGGTACGTCGGGTCAATAGTCGCAGTTTAATGCATGATATTGAATTTTAACAGTCAAAGAACATACCATTCTAGTAAAAATATAAGAGATTACACCTCATTTCGGTTAAAATTTCTATAGCACATAATATCTTTCCCCGTTTCTTAAATACGCTTTACCCTGTGTACAATTTCATTTTGCACTTAATTATCACATGGTAATTTAATGACACATTAGAATTTACATTCTTTTTTTTTTTTTCAAGCTTAGGAAATTATTTTTTCATATTTAAGATCTAAACCAGAATCATGAATAGAAATAAAACTGAAAATTTATAGGATATCGAAAATACTCATTTAAAAAATTAAGGATTACCTAAAATTCTAAAACACATCAAAAATAAGACTAATACAAAAATAGATAAACTAGTACAACAAATGAGCATTGCAAAATAAGTATTTTTGTTACTTCAGATCTCTAAGAATCGCGCAAAAACATCATGGTCATTTACAAAAACACGTATTTTCAAAACATTTACATACATTGAAAATGTAATATTCTTCATAAATGTAAAAATTGAATATTATGATGTCTAAATTAAATTTCATCTCGACAAGGACGATTTCTTTGTTCCGTTTTGCGTAGCAGGGGGACCAGATACTTCCACCGTCGGCGCCACCTACCCCCGCCGGCGTCAAGAGAGACGACGGCGTGTAGACCTAAGGTCGGCAGGGTCTCTCCTGCGCGCTCATTTTAATAACCTGCGAAATTAAACGTTTGATCGCAGACGACTGCAAGTCTCCGAGGATTTAATCAAACTTGGTGATGGTTTAGCGAGGCATTGCCACGCGCCGCGCGCCGGCCGCTGCCGTTGGTCGGAGGGGAGGTGGTGGAGGAGGGAG
>BOPP01000029.1:10603543-10624097 GCA_017312745.1 Gryllus bimaculatus
AACCCTCGAGCCCCCGGGGTGCACGCGGAAGTAGGGTCAGATGCTGCTGGATGGGCGATGGGAGGAGCTTTGGGGATGGGTTTAGAGGATAGGAAGGGGATCAATCGAGAGGGAAGATAGGAAGATTAGAGGATAGGAAGGAGATCAATCGTATTGGAGATACTTCAGAATTGAGGTTGGTCATATGCTGCTGGATGGGCGATGGGAGGAGCATGTGAGATGGGTTGAGACACTACGAAGGAGATAGTTTGAGAGGTGGGGGATAGGAGAGACTTCAGGATTGAGATTGGTCAGATGTTGCTGGATGAGCGATGACAGAGTATCAGAAATGGGTTGACAAGAAAGTCAGGAGATCTGTAATTAGGTGGGGGATAGGAAAGACTTCAGATCTGAGATGGGCGTGTGGAAGTAGCGTCGATTACTTCTAGGCTGTCCGGGTGACGCCGCGTCGTTGGCAGATAGGCCGACGTTTCACCTGTCACGTCGCAGGCTTCTTCAGGGTACTGACATAGTAAAGCTCCGCCCCCCTGAAGAAGGTACCCTGAAGAAGCCTGCGACATGACAGGTGAAACGTCGGCCTATCTGCCAACGACGCGGCGTCACCCGGACAGCCTAGAAGTAATGGACTCGAGCCGCGGAAGCCTACGTGTACAAGTAGCGTCGATGCTGCTGGATGGTCTGGAGTGCTGGATGAGAGAGGCATTAGTAATAGTGGGAGGATAGGAAGGAGATCAGTTGAGAGGTGGAATATAGGAAAAAACTTCAGAACAGAAATGGGCATATGGAAGCAGCAACATATGCTACTGTATTGCCGATAAGAAGGGCCGATCGAGAATAGAGTATAAGGACAGGAAGATCAGTCGAGAAGTGGGGGATAGGAGAGAGTTCAGAACTGAGATGGACGGATGTGGAAGCAACGTCAGATGCTACTGTATGGCCGATGAGAAGGGGGAATAGAGGGATTGGGCAGGAAACTCAAAAGAAAGTTGGGGGGAAGGAGGGACCTGAGAATTGAGATTTAGACACACAAAACAGTATGACAGCATGTTAGCGTATTCGACAATAACGGCACTAGACTGCTAATGACGGTCTGCGTGATTGTTGGACTGTTATTGCTCACTAAAGCCAGTGAGATTCCGAATTGACGAGGAGAAGCAGGGCCGCTCTCGCCATTTCAGTTAACGAATTGCGCCAGTAATGCCGTAGCTGCTTCAACGCGAAGAGATTTCCGCGTGATGATACAGAAAAACAGTCCCCAATCTCTAATCAGTGGTCTCCGGCCACTGATTGGCTAGAAAATGTTTTTTTGTGCTGAAAAATCTTGATATCATTTACAGTTTTATTTTTAATAATATACATAAATTCATTGAACATTTAAAAAAAGTCAAAACAAATATCACGCTGAAGTGTGTAATAGTTAAGTACGCTTGAATTATTTTGTGTGGATTAATAATTAATGTGACATCAATAATTTTTTCATCTTATTTTAAATACGTCTTCTTGGTATAATGATATTGCGGCAATAGTACGTGAGATATTTCGATTCGGTTGCTGCGCGGGGTACGGCATGAACTAACTGTTTTCATTGACAGAACATAGCCTAAACATTAAAAAGCTTCTAGAGAGGAGAGAGGGTTATTTTTCATTCAACCCGAGAGTTCAAAACCATCTACGTACTACATTGCTAACAAGGATATGTTATATTTTTCGGTTTTCTAGTTGCGGGTATGCATAGATGAATTAAATAGCATTGTCATTATTATTGTTTCATCTCCTTGAAGTCAGATTTTCACCCAATATGACGTACTATATGTACATATTTACAGACAGGAAGATAATAATATAGGATATAATATTTAATAATCACTTACCCTGGTTCTTATTTAATAACTATAACATTATCTTTCGCTGGATCCCTAGTTACATGAAAATAACTGGTAACGAGAAAAGCAAGCAACACAATTGGTCACAAAGTCGCCAGACTTACATAAATCTCTGTTGCCAACATTAGAGACTCAGCTATACATCAAATATCGTAACATTGATTCAAGACAGTCTGAATAGAAGAGCTCAGGTTTTAAACTCACCCAAAGTAAGAGGCCATTGCATAGAACCCCCGCGGACAGATATTGGCAAAGAAAGAAACAAATCGCTCTCTAGGCCTGTGTTCGATGTTAAGGTCAGTTGTAAAACGCTGTTGAACAACATTTTGTAACATCTATTGCACAACAATGAAGATTAGAATTTCAGCTAACTCAGAAGCAGATGCATCAGGATATTTACCAAAATATTGGTGTACGAAATTACCTTAAAAACATTTGTGTGCTGTTCTTTGTGAACATGTTTGGCGTATCATGTGGACGATCTTTGTGGCGCTGTTTGATTTCGTGTACTGAGGAGGCCAAAGACAGGAAGGAGAATGAGTGACGTCCGCGCTAGGAAATAAATAAATAGTTTAGAAAACAATTAGTAGATTAAAATATACTCGGCTTCTGACGGCAGGTTTTTCCCTCTTTAGTTATTTTTTCCCCTCAGCCCTACCTTATGGTCACTTTTCCGCGACTTTGATGCGATGGAGAGACCATTTGGGGTGAATACCAGAATTCGAAAGATTAGAACGCGAAAGGATGTAGGTATTGTAATAGCTTAAAGGCCTTCGGCCTAGCCACATAGGATCAATCCGTATTTTATGTGTAATAATAACCTATTAAATAAAATGAATATCACAGAGAATAATGTAAAAGGGTCGAAGGAGCAAATAGATCTTTGAACAGACTCTGTTTGGGGTCTTTTTCTCCCCAAGACAAGTCCCCCAGACAAGTAATATTTCGCAACATTCTGAAACTTATTCACACGAACGTCTCCTTTTAGATATGCGGTCTACTTTTACCCATGTAATCTCTTCAGTTTTCTAAGTTTGTTTCCTTGTTGGAAATAATGATTTTAATACGTTTCTAGTAAAATATGCTGCAGTTGACATCTAAATGACAAGAAACATTCTAAAAGCGTGTCCATTTCATTTTTGTAATATTATGTTGCGGTTTCTTGGTGATAATTTGGTGTATTTGTCTATTACAATTTGGTAACCCTCTTTCAAACATTCTCACGCTGGTAAGATAAACATCCATATATTGTGAAGGCGACATGCTAGAATGCTTTTTCTGAAAAAAAAACAGAATTCTTTGTTATTTAGTACAATATGGTAAATAAAACAAATAAATAACATAGTTTTCTCAATTAATAATTCCAAATAACATTCCAGCATCAAATACTTGTAAGTTATTGTGTAAAATGTTTGGGGTCAAAAAAGACCCCGTACATAGTCCACGTAAGTATTTGAGAAATAGAGTCGAAGGGTTAAAAGGGGAAGATGAAGAGAAAAAAAGTTGGCTCTCCCTGCTGTAGACGTGCGTGGATGGCAGAGTGGCCCTGGCGGGACGGCCGTGCACTGACCGCGGGCGCGCAGCGCGTGTCAGCAAGGGCCGCTTGATGGGTGGAGATGGATGCGCCTGCTGGGCACGAGGGCGAGAAGATGATGGAGCACCGCTTGTGCATCAGGCGTTACATGGCATTCCGCATGCCGTGTCAATTACCCTTCTCGCTCCAAATTTGAGGACATGCATGCCACTCGGATGCATTTGCGAAGGACACGAATGAACGGTCGCCCGATTGGGAGTCAGAGCGGGAATGTGTGGTGCATTCAAGCCCTTGGTGACATGCACATATAGAGGGGAACTGCTAGTGGGCTGAATATTCTTTCAAAATAAAATAAAAGTCATTGCCCTTAACTGCTGTGCCATTATATTTGTGGTCTAAATAGAGCTATAAACCCCGTGTCTTAAGAATAAACGTTCCTAACTTGTAGGACTTTTAGAAGGATCGAAGAAGATAACTATATGCCAATGTAATGGGAAATTTCATATAACAAAGATTCATATGCATCATTCGTTCTCATATGCACCATTCGTTGTTAACACATCATGTACAGGTGTTCTTAGCTACATGAATTCTTTTTAACTGCACCAGAACGGGACCTGGCCAACTCGACTGCATAATGAGATATCTTCTAATCAGGATCAAATATTAATCTTATTCTTAAAAGTATTAAAAAATAATAAAAATATGTTTGGAATTTATTCGATGTTATCGGCTTCCTTCTCTTAAAAAAACAGGGATCAAATTCGGGCCTTTACGGTTGAAGGTTCAACAATCACATATTCTAATTGATTGTTTCAGTGTTTTAGAATTTCATTCAGTTTGTGATATCAAAATATTGTGCATTTTATACAGAGGAAAAGCAATGTAATTGAATCGAATAATGTGTCAATATATTTCCCTTGATTTTGATTTAATAATTAGATCATTGTTGAATAGAAACTTAAATGGTCGGGAACTGAGTGTTCAGATGGTAGCATAAAAGTCAGCAAATGCCATTCCATATCATATTTAGCATGTGTAATAGTTGATCTACCCAATCAAAACTTGTAAAGTCTCCCAAAAGTAAATACCAAAACAACCATGACTAGATCACGAATTCTAAATCTGTCAGTACTTTCTATAACTTGTTATAGCTGCTTATACAATTTCTTCAGCGTCTTGTTATCTCAGAGTTGTTGAAGATTTGACTAGCGAATTTTATGTATTTGCACTTTTATCAGTATCAAAAAATGCGCACTTTATATCTCTCATCTCCTTGTTCCTTTTCGATACAGCATTTTCCACATTCTTTTTTTCGGTACATTTGTCAAATACCTAGGTTCATTGACAAATATCCGCCGGAAAAAGCCTTTTATATAAATGAGAGTAACGTAGAAATTTGTGCAGATATCTACGAGTTCTTGGTTTTAAATTCGTAGAATCTGAAAGGTATCTCGAGAGGTCCGGTATTTGGAGTTCTTGGTAGGCGGACGGAGAGAATTTTAATTAAATTTATTCTGAAGAGTTGGCGAAAGCTGTCGGTGAAGTACCGCTTTAAAAAAGAGTCAGGTTGAAATTGTGTTTTGAGAGGTCAAGGCCTTGAGAACCACTTTTATGATTTAGAAAGTGAGAAGACAGATATGACTAAAGAGAAGAAAAACAAGCTCTTAAAATACCATGAATATTAAGACATTTGAAGTTGTACCATTGACAATTAATTCAAAGGTTCTATCCTCTCCGTCCGGAGGAAGAAACTTCAAAATGTGGTTAATTTTCAACATTTCAAAGTTTCGTCTTCTCAACAGAGAGTATAATTAATTGGTATTGAATAAAATAATTGAAAAACATTTTCGAGTGAATATTTATTAATGTCTACAATCGATTAATGAATTCTTAAAGATGATTTAAATCAACCTAAAATACAGTACAGTGCAATTGTTAATTAGCATATTTTGCCTTCGCTGGATATGTTTCTGGGGAGGAAGGAAGGCGATTGTCACTATTGAGAAATTACAAGCAGTCAAGGTGCTATGTCCAATGATTCTTCAAAACGGTGTCAGGACCACCCGGGGTGATAAATATATTGTATAATATAGTTGTATTTTATAGTATATAGTGGTATGTAGCAGTTATATATTTTGAAGTATATATAAATTGCTTTTTTAATGAAAGTGTTTTGTTCAAGCGCAGATTATACTTCTGCCCGTATACGGCACATGCATGTTTTTGATAAATCAAATAGGTTAAATCAAGTATTATACTAGATGAATAAAATGTTAAAATTACGGTAATATTTGTGTAAAGTCAGCGAAATAATAAATTTGAGAAACTGATCATGACAAATAATAAAAGCAAATACGTTTTGTAGATGTTCAAATATAAATTGAATCTCTGTCAACTACATTTTGAATGTTATTAGTATTTGGTTAGATTTGGAAAATTCTACGTTTTATTGGAACTTTAGATGTCACTTGTTATCAACTTTAATGAATATTCTAATTTAATTACTGAATTGATGTAAATAATAATAATAATAATAATAATAATAATAACCTGAATTGCAAATAAAAGTTATAAATTAAAAACAATTAATTGATATTCCACGGGGATGTGAATGCTGTCCCAAACGAAACTTGGGCTCGACTCGTCAACGGTTAGCTGCTTGCTGTGTGAAGAATTTGCAACCATAGAATTAAGAGCTACTGGAGAGCTCTGAAGCCAACAGACCGTGAAACGAATTAATTACCATCCCCAATATGTCACCCTCCACATAAGAGATCGCGCATTTCCACAGGAACTTTTATCTTAACATATCTATTGTTGTTTCGACCAAACCGTCCAACCCATCACCATTGGCGTCGTTACTGCATTCACTTTTCATCTCCCTCTTATCAATTCCATTACAGTCAACCCTTCATCACTACCACCAGTCACTAAAACCTTCACTTTGGCACCGAACTAACGTGGATACTGGTAGAGTAATGACATGGACTAAAGAGGTATATATCATTACTCTATGGCAATAATATAACCCTCTCCACATTTTCCACCATCTACAACAGCCAACTTGAATCCCTTTTAACCCATAACCATAATCAACTCTACCATTATCATCATCAACACATAATTATCAATATGACCAACTGTTATGTGTACGCTCATACTACTCCCATTGTCACTGCCATAATTAGTGTTTGTCTCCATGGAGACTAGCCGGGTTTTTCTGCCCACCTTCACTACCCGCTTCGTGCGGGCTAAAATCGATCCACTAAACTCTCGTCCTCGCCCCTCCTCCCTCCTCTCCTCCCGGGCGGGTCGGGTCGGCGCCCCCTACTCACCTCTCCCTCGCCTTCTCCCTCCCTATGGCCTCTACCCCCCTCCTGGACCCTCGTCCTCGCCCCTCCGGCCCTTCGCCTCTACTCCTTGGGTGTTCACAGCCCCCCCCCCGCTCCGCCTATTTTTTTCCTCTCCCCCCTCCCTTCCTCTTTTCCCCTCTCGTCCTCAACCCCCTCCGTTTCCGCCTCATTTCCCAGCCCCCTCTCCCTCCTCCCCCCCTCCCCCTACCCTCCCCTCCCACTCCCTCCTTCCCTCCCACTCCCCTTCTTCTTCCACTCCCACTCCCTGGTATCTCCCCTTCCCTCCCTCTCTCCCCCTGCCTCCCTCTCCTCCCTTCCATCTACCTCCCTCCTCCCTCTACCTCCCTCTTCCCCCCCTTCTCCCCTACCTCACTCACCCTATTCTCACTCTCCTCTACCTCCCTTTCTTCCTTACCTCCCTCGTCCTTTCTACCTCCCTCTCCCTCTTCCCTCTCCCTCCCTGCTCCCTCCCTTCCAGTTTCTACCTCCCTCTCCCTCTACCTCCCTCGCCCTTACCTCCCTTCTCCCCTAACCTCCCCTCTCCCTCTACCTCCCTCTCACCTTCTAACCTCCCTCTCCCCTCTACCTCCCCTCCCGCTACCTCCCTCTCCCTCTACCTGCCCTCTCCCTCTACCCTCCCTCTCCCTCCCTCCCTCTACCTCCCTCTCCCTCCCTCTCCCTCTACCTCCCTCTTCCTCTACCGCCCTCTCCCTCTACCTCCATCTCCCTCTACCTCCCTCTCCCTCTACCTCCCTCTCCCTCTACCTCCCTCTCCCTCCCTCTCCATCTCTCTACCTCTCCCTCTACCTCGCTCTCTCCATTCTCTTTCTCTACCCCTTCTCTCTTCATCACCTATCACTCTCTTCCTCTCCTTCTCCCTCTCTCTCCACCTTCGCCGCCACCCTGCAACTCCACCTCCACCACCGCCCGCGGCAAAGGAAGTTGCGCGGACTTGACTCGCTACGAATTGGCCTGGCCGCAGTTTACGCGGGAACTTGGTGGATGGGGGGGGGGCGCGGGGCGTGCTCTCGTAGCGCCCGCCCGCTCTCCGCCGAGGGGAAAGCGCAAGGCCAAAGGGCGGGAGGGAAGGTCCCCGGTGATTGATGCGCCCCCGCTGCAACGA
Source organism: Gryllus bimaculatus (assembly GCA_017312745.1). NCBI lineage: Eukaryota > Metazoa > Arthropoda > Insecta > Orthoptera > Gryllidae > Gryllus > Gryllus bimaculatus. Next base: position 10,611,440 of record BOPP01000029.1, read on the forward strand.
GGCGCCCCCTTCACTGCGGTCTGGTCGCGTGTGTTGTTTCACAGGCAGTGAGGACGGAGGGGTTGAGGCGATGCCGTCTAATGCGCGGGCTCGAGATCTTCATAATGGGTTTCCCCGGAGTGGAGGCTCAATTGTTTCCAAATGTACGTTCTACTCGAGCTCGCGGAGTGGCGAGGAGTGTGATTATGTCGTCGGGTATCTGACAGGTGGCTCAAAAGGTGTGGGATATTTCGACTAATAGGTGAAAAAATTTCGTACAACTTAAGTACATCAAATCCAATGTACTGCGTAGTTTGTATAGATTTTTTAAAGTGCATTTAGGATGTCATGGTGTAATATTGCTGTATTTTATTATAGAAAACCCTTATTAACGCGAATTCAAAGGGAACGAAATAATCGGAGATCGTGTTATCCGATTATTATAAATGACCGAATTGGAGTAATCTCGTGTCGGGACCCAAGTTTGATTCATGTTGCGGCAAAAATTCGTGTTAAATGAGTTCGTTCTAACGAGGGTTTACTGAATTATTTTCACTTAATTAAAATTTTTTAGGTGTCTTTATTGCTATAAATGATTTTTATACCAATATTTTTGCCTTCTGATTTCTCTTCGTGAGCATGATACACTTCGTAATTCTGTGTAAACCTATAGGAGTTTTATATACATCATATACAATTAGCGTTTCGGAAGCAATCATTTTGACACTTTTGATGCATTTGATGCTTTGATATATGTAACATTTCTTGTTGCAGGTGAGTCATGGATATGAGAAAATGTTCTGGATGTAAGAATGTCCTATATTCACTATTTTCATCATACGTTGAATATTTTCTTCTGCAAGTGAGTGACATTTTTTTCCTTTTACTCTACAAATAATATATCTAGCCAGCGAAGAACAAAAAAATTCAACGATTATTGTTAGTTGATACGAATTAACTTTGGTAGACTGTATTTATTTCTACGCATATTAAAAATACCTGAAAGTGGGTTACTGTAAATATTGTGATATTATAGTTGAAACTGGAACTTCCTGTTCAGGCATCTAAAAGGCAATAGTCGATGATAACTATTGATATTGGTGCGACAATAAATAAACGGAAGTATGAAACGGAATTAAAATTAAAAATATATGGGTTAAACTTTCAATTAAAAAGATCATAGAGTTCAGATAAATGAAAGAGATGTCTCAATTTTAGATATAAGAGGGGGAGAAATGCCAGTTTGAATAAAGCAGGAAAGTAAAATATTGTCTTTGAGGATCTTTTTAGATCACTTACTTCGAGTGTGACTTACAATTATTTGTAAGGTGCCAAATAAAATATAATTACAATTAAGTTAGTTTCTTTCATTCCAAGTTATCTTTTTCACTTGCAATATGTATGTATCACTTCAATCATTTTGACATCTTTTTATATAGTATAGAGAACGTTCCATGTTAGAAGTTAGAAGGTTCCTTGATATTTAGAAGGTTCCTTGTTACTGTATCATGAATTTGGTATACTCCAACGGTTCTTTTTCTCGTGTGTCCTGCTGTTTGAAGAAAATGGAAGTTTGAAGAAAATACACATTTTTGGGGTTCCTGATTGCTAAGAAAAGTGTTTTTTAATGTCTGCTTATTTTACCACTGTTTATCTGTCAACAACACAAGCTCCTGAACCATAAATAAGATTTCCCCCAAAACGGATATTCTCTTATCTATCTGACCACACAAGGCTTTCCGAATTTCAAACATATTTAAAAAAATGTTCGAATACTGTAACTGAAGCATAAAAATAAAATAGTTCAAAATGCGTAGCTTGCACGAACATAAAATTAGTATATTCTCCTTTGAAACGGTACCCAAACATCACTAAGCAAATGTTTTAGTAAGAGGCGAAAAGTCCCCAAAATTTCCCTTATCGCCCCTCAACGATAATCGAGCGCTCGCTCTCCTTAATCGAATCGCGGCCGCCCTGTGTGGGGGCGGACCGCCGCGCGACCCTTGCGCATTCGCGAGGGCCCTTAAATTGAGACGTGGCCACCGCGCCCGCCGCGCCTAGGTGGGAGCCAGGGGCCCTCGCCGCGCCGGAAGAAAGGCGCCCCCGGGGGCCCCCGCGGCATTAGGAGGAAACCCGAGAGCGCGGAGGGGCCGCGTCGCGCCGCGCCGCGGGGCAGTGGGCCGGGGCCGCAAGACACGCTCCCCGTGCACGATTGTGCCCTGAGGAAGGCCATAGAAAGAATGTTGAGATAAGAGGTCTGGGTGTAGAAGCGTTCGTTTGGGTTGTTCGGCTATAGAAATGTTCGGATATACAAATGTGCGTTTGGGTTGTTCAGATATAGAAATGTTCGTCAGGATTGTTTGAATGTCGAGGTGTTTCAATGTGAAAGTGTTTGGATTGTGAGATTGTGGATGTGTTTGTTTGGATTGTAAGATTGTGAAAGTTTTTGTTTGGATTGTGAGATTGGGGAAGTGTTTGTTTGGATTGTGAGGACGTGGAAGTATTCATTACATTTGGAATCGACCCTCGTTTGACGAGAGGGTTTTACAGATGAGAAAGAAATCAGAGGCATAGAAAGAATTAAAACCGGGTTGCAAGTACAATAATGAGACCAAGGAGGCGATCATTAAAATTCATTAAACATGCACTGATACTTAGAAGACGCGGTTATAAAGACTAAGAGCGAAAAATGTTATTTGAAAAATGGAATTCTCTGAGAGTTCCATGTCACGAAATGTTTGCTTTTGCGTTGAAGAATATCCTAGATAAATCTTTAATTTTGATGGAAGCTTCCAAAAAGACTTACGAAGTATCTACCTATGCACTTGATGACTGACGATGGTACAGCATAGCTCAACTCTGTGTAAGGGTTAGGTAATATATTCTATTCATAGATGAACCCACCTATATTCATAGATGGACTGAAGGAATGTTGGAAAATCTCTTTATAAACTACGTGTAAATGCTGCCCATTCATTCACATGCTGTTTAGCTAATTTCCATCGTAATTAATATTATGTCACATTTTTGGAAATGCCTATGGAGCAAATAATCACTTACGGTTACTCAATTTAATTTGAAAATGATCAAAACTCCCCTTATGACTTTTATTGATCTTCAGGCTTAGAGTGCATGCAATGCAATTTATGTAAATGCTATTTTACATCTTCAAATGACAAAAGTATTATAGAGAGATGTAACTATCGAATTGTGTCCTCCTAAAATGGCACAAGCAGGCACTGTGACTCGAATCAAGGGAGCTTGTGCTCACTATGCGAAGCCATGAAGGGCGGCCTTTGCAACTCGTCGAGTGATTACCCCACTGTTATTGGGGAGAGCTGAAGGGGAGTTAACGTTGAGAGTTTTAACTTTTGTAAAACATGTCCCGCCCTGAAAGGGGACTTTCAATTCAAAGTGCACACAAAAAAAGAGTTCTACAAAGTACCGAACTTGATGTCACCTTATAATATTCTTTTCTACTGATTAGTTCGTTTTTCTTAACGTCTTAGAAAACTAAATAATAGGTCTCATCCTGAAAACGATTTTTATGTATTTTTTGTCGTTTATCCCAATATCATATAAAAATGATTGAAAGATTAATATGAATTATAACAAAGATTTGAGTACTTATATAGAGTGATGTTTTCATTGTATCCAATCCTGGCTATTCTGGCAGTTGGTCCTGCCAATTATTATGAATTGTATAATGATGCTAAATAATAGGCGTTGACCTTCTATTACAATGCACTTTATCGAATGTCTTTGTTACATTTCTTTGCCCAGTCTTTAAGAATTATTCACTGAAAAGTCGTTTATTTAACAATTAGCCAATTTGTTTTCCAAGCGGTATTTCGGTTCATTTCGTTCTGTGCTCTAGGTTGAACATTTGAAAAGCTGAAACGTAATAAATGGTAATCCTCAAAATTTCTATTTTTGTGATTCTGTATTTTTTGCTACTTTTTGTCCTTGAAATGTGATTCTCAGTTTAATTTATGTCTCGTAAATGTACATCAGTATTTCTAACTTTGTGATACACATACAACTCCTGAAACGAAATTTTCTTCTTCCTTTATATATTATTTGCAAACGAACTCACTTGAAGATGAATATTCGAACTTGAGATGTCGCATTTGAAGTGACACACTACCCTGATAAACAAACTCAACTTTAATTTGCCAAACTTAAAATTTATTAATACACTGGATAAAGAAAAACAATATAAATGTATAGGTAACAGAGAAAAAAATAAAAGTTGTACCACTTTACATGATGGAATTCAACAATACAATGCTTCATTGAGCTTATACCGGGAGAAATGTGAACAACAGAAGAGCTAGAATGAAAATTATGATAGAATACCGATAACCGAAGCGAACCAATTACGACCAAATACCGAATGTCAGAGCAGTACCCTGACAACGGGCCACGAATCACAAGCGATCTTTCTTTCCTCTTCCTTGTCCTATTCTAACCGTTTACTTACACACACTTACATGCACATCACTACAACACATCAGTCGGGAGCTTCAAGCTTGTCCCAGCCGGTGCGGTGCCCGCTGGTAGGAGATACCTTGTTGGGGAAAATTCCCTCAAGCCGATGTAGGTTGGTCCCGGAGCCCGCTCGCCAGCCAGCGGGGGAAGATCACCGCCACCTCTCGTCATAAAGAGCATGCATCACACTTACGGGACTAATGATTATAGACGTTGACGCACCCGGAAACACCAATCTATCAGTACACATATACATACGCACATATACGCATCACACTACCATATATATTGGAATATTAGATCTCCTGGATGGGTCGATGCCCCGCTGGGAGACACCTGGAGGAAGAAACCCTGCGTGTTTGTGAGCCGGATTCTGTTCCAGTGGGGTGGGAACATTCCACCTAAAGGAGATCACCGCCACGTCTCGGCTATAATGGCTCTGAACACAATAACACTCACTGGACTAATGACGTTAGTGGTTGCCGCGCCGGGAACACGTACATCGTCGTGCTCAGTCGTCGGGGCGGGCGGGCGCGCGAGCACTCACCCTGGCAGGTGGGCGGCCGGCCGGACCAGCTGCCGTCCACCTCGCACTCGACGCCCGGCGGCCCCGTCAGGCGGTGGCCCCACGCGCAGCGGAAGACGGCGCGCCCGCCGTACGACGTGTTGTGCTCGACGAGCGACAGGCGCGGGTCGTCCACCACGATGGGCGGGCACACGATGGGCTGGCAGCGCGGCGGCACGCCCGACCACTTGCCTGCGCACACACACAGAACTAATGAGGTGGGGGGGGGGGCAATAAAAGACTTGGCGAGGCGCCCCCGGATGGGGTTTGCATGCTAAAAATGTGTATGTGTTTATAGAAATAAAATGAAATCGTCGTAATAGGGGCATCATAATTTGTGCTTTATATAATAAAATTAGAAGCTTAATAATAAAAATAAAAGTTAAATATATACAGTTGCCTGACTCGTACATCGTCAAGCATTGAAAGTTGATTGGTACATAGACAAACATAATTTTTTTATTGCAAAAATTGGTTATTTTGTTCCGATCTGAGTAGCAATAACTACAGTGATGGTAGACGTGTTTCCCAGTGGTGAAGTCTTGAAGAATCTCCAGTTCTACCCGATCTGAGGAAAAATATATTTGAGAAATAACAGTTCAGTCATTATTTCAACTGAGACAAAGTCTGTCTCAGAGGCGAACTAACCGTTCTATCAGAATGTTAATATAAATGTAACTAACGGTAAGTTAAAAACAAAAGTTAAAACTAAGTGTAAAACAATTATAATTGATTTAGAGGATTCCGGTCTTCGTTGCAAGATTGTGGGAACATCAAAGCACCTACGGGGATACAAAACATTTCATTCGATTTATTATTACCTGGAGATCATGAGAGAAATAAAAGATTCATCATTGATCTAAGTGGTTTAATAGCGGATCAAAATCCAGTGCTGTCTTGGAACTCCGTTCCCATACGATTCTTCCGTCATGATCTCGTAAGACTGGTCGTGCTGCGAGTATGCAGCAATTTGGTCAATACTCTAACTGCGCGAAACACCGTCGAGAAGGGAAAAAAAGTTGGTATTTTTTATGTGTAATCCAATAAATGAGTAGCTGTTAGTGATAGACCAGTAGCAAAATTTATTTTCTTAACGACCTAATATCAAAACGTTAATCTAATAAGTTTAAAAACGATTTTAAAAAACAGAAATGAATATATAACCCCATATTACGCACACTAATACACAGTAAGACGGCAAAAATTACTTGAAATATAACGTCACTGAGTGATTCACCGAACAGACAACTAAAATTGAACGCACGGTACATCCCTCCCACGTCTCAGATCGTCACCCCCTCTGATTGCAGTGTAGCCACCTGGCAGCTCGTGACAGCGATCTGCACGTGCCAGTAATGGGACGATCCACCAATCACGTTCCGCCCATTTATCAATAATCAATTACGGCTAAAGGCCAAACGCTATCCATGATTCATCCTAGTTATTACTCTAGTTAGTATGAAAAGCGATATTAATTGAAACATAATCTCCCATTTTAGACCATATATTTTGTGATAACCATCCTATTATGTTTTAAGTTATCACTGACCATTTTTAGATGTATTTATTTAACAGTGTGTATTTTTTACTTAGGAATATATTTTATACAATTTATATTTATTAATTTTGCGTTACAATATCAATTAACCGAATTCAGTGCAGTAAAATTATTATACTTGAAATTTTGCTTGCACGAGAGAGAGTTTTCCACAGCCAAGCATTATATCGAAGCATATACGGCGCGCCGAGGTGTAGAGATTGTGTGAAGTGTAGCGTTTGCGCACACATAACACTATTATACTACTTAATTATTCACCGCCATGATCAGAGGTGCACGTTTTTCACTCTCGTTAAGTGGCAGCAAGTACTTTCGTTTCGAAGCCTATGTGACCAAATCTCGTTTCGTAGCTTATAAATCAATTTGCTTCAATGTTATTTATTGCAAATAGATGAGTGGTGAAAAAATATCAAACATGCGTGAGGTTGATATACGTTAATAGAGACAATTAGCACGTTGCTTAGGAACTCGGTAATCAAATAACTTACTCGTTTTCGCATTTTTACATAAATACATATTAAGTCATTATAATGTAATTACCATTTAATTTATTTTTTGGTGTTTTCTATTAAATGCACTATTTTCAGGAATAAAGCATACTTGTCATTTTAGGCAGTCAGCAGTACATTGTTTCGAGAGGACCAATCTTTCCCTAATTTCCCTTTTTAATCAAAACGGGAAAAAAGTTTTGGTAAAATCGAAATTGTTTGAAAAGTTGTTTCTTAAAACAAACATAATACATAAAATAACTTTCAAGAAAGTTCTTGACTGCAAGATTAGACCGAAAATTAATGTTTATGTTTTAATGTTATCAATGTATTATTAATTCATCAATGTAATATTAAGTATTCATGTATTTTTTTAATGTTTCCAAAATCTAAAAAAGAAATTCGAATAGAAGAGTATATTCAATCTACTGCAGGAGTCATTTCAACGTGACATGGATTAGAAATCAGCCCATAGCCCAACCTTAAGGCGGGGAGAGGGTAAGTAACATGGAAGGGGGGATTACGCGCCTTCTGCTAGTCTAAGTTTCCAGGAACTACTCCAGCATACGGCACGAATTGATGGGAGGAAAGTACGTAAACAGTTCGTCAGAGTGTCCGTTCTGAAGACGTCTGACCATCCACGCAGTAAATCACATTCCAAAAAATTCGCATTTTGAAGATGAGGGCATTTAATGCTAGATAACTTACAGAAATTGTCAGCATGGTTACATCATGGTGAATAGCGTGTGAAGTCGAGAAGAGGTTTTTGCAGAATTTGTAGGTAGAAATGTAGGAAATTTTGATCTGTGGCAGCAGAATGTAAGCTAAAATCCTATAAAATCAAAAAGTCCTAAACGTGCTCTAGATTCACAATGGTTCAACTAGAGCTGCTCATCAACCGCTGATCTATACATATAACTATATTTTTGCGTACATATGAAATAAATATAACTAATATTACAGATGCAGATAATTATATAAACATATTAATGCTACCGTCATGATGCAGGGATGGAATTATGGCAGTTCGCAACACACCCAGCCGCCTCAGTTGGGAACAAATGCATATTTTGACCACGTAATCGATTAGCATTTCGATTAGCAATCTGCCACTATCATTTCATGTTCGAGTTGACGCATGTGTAGAGGCTCAAAAGTGCACTGGATTGCAAAAATCCCTAATCATCTCTGTTCGGAATCTAAGACGTGGAGTCCAATAACTACAAACGCTGGTTACGAAATCGATATTCCGTTTATCTTAAAGTAGCCCCGACTCCCGACCTTAACCTCACTCGATCTCTTTCTCGCATGTTTCTTTGCAAGCCCTCCTCTTCCCCGCCTTCGCCCCACGTTGGGCTCACCCTTATCCCGTCCATTCGCCCCCATTGTGCCGTTCCGTCTCCATTGACTCTATTGTGTCGCCCGAAAGTCACCCCGCCGCCTTCGCCAGCCCTAAGCCTATTATCCTCAGAAAGGCGTGCTAGATGCGAGTCTCGCGGCAACTGCTAACAAAGTCACCCCGACCCTATCACAGACTTAAGTCTAAATGGAGGAGGTTTTCATTAATGTTATCTTTTTTAAATCTAATTATATATAGCTAACAAATCTATGTGTTTTAAGCAATAAATCGACTGCTTTATCGGCTGTCGATAGCTCAGAGTCAGTATTGCCACTGACTCTTTATCAGAGCGAGAGGTCCTAGGGATCGAGTTGAGATGATGGTGGAATTTTCGACACTGGCTACATACGAACTGGTTCGAATTCAACCGCTGTCTGGATAATAATTGTAGGGGACAGATCGGGCTCTGATCGTTAGTTTTCCGTAGTTTCTCCGATCAATACTAGGCAAACGTCGTAACAGAACAGCGCGTCCTCTTTCTTGCCCTATCCCCTCCCCTTACTTTCACACACTTGCGCTTAAGTGCACAACACAATGCCAGGCGACCAGTCGGGAGCTCACCCTTACAGCCTTGCTCCGGGTGGGGCGGTGCGCCTCTGGCGCCCAATGTCACCATCCGGCGGGAGAGAAACACTGCCACATCCCGCGACAAAACTTCACTACACTAACGGGACTGTTGACCATAGCAGATGATGTGCTCGGAAACATCAATTAATCGATGTGATTTCTAGGCTGTCCGGGTGACGCCGTGTCGTTGGCAGATAGGCCGACGTTTCGCCTGTCATATCGCAGGCTTCTTCAGGGTAGTGACACTGGGTAGTGACACAGGGTAATGACCCTAAAGAAGCCTGAGACATGACAGGCGAAAGGTCAGCCTCTCTGCCAACGTCGCGGCGTCAGCCGGACAGCCTAGAAGTCATGAACTCGAGCCTCGGAAGCCTACGTGTACATCAATTAATCGACTTCCATCAAATTTTAATGTGCAATAAAAGGCTAAACATTTGATGTTTCAAGGTCTCACTGTACATAGTGCGTGCCAAATGAAAGTGTTTCAGATGCTAATCGTTGTTCAGAGCAGAAAAGGGAAGAGCTCATGAGATCCACACTTCGCTCTAATTAGTGTAGAAAGCATCACTTCTTCATGGATTCCATATTTTGTGTGTTCTCAACTTTTGGCAATATGATTTCATCCCTTCAGTATTTTTCTCATAGTCTGCTGTAAAGTAGGGGGTTTCGGCACCTGTGATGCATGGTGAGCAATGGTGATGCTATGGTGAGCGCATGCAGGGGACAGAGATATTCTATCGATTTCAATTGTGGGATGTAGACTTTTTAGGTTTAAAGGACTTTCATCTAGCGGTAGAGGGTGGTGTAATGTGTTTTACTTTGTACTGCAAGTAAATTATAGAAATGTAAAATAAATTTCTATTTGGCCAACTAAATAAATAATAATGGGAATGTTTAATATTAAATAGTTTGCTACACACATACTACTATTTTACACATACTACTTGCTTTACTATTTTTCGAAAACTGTGTTTGGAAAATTTCAACACGTGACGCGCGGCAGCCTTTTCAAACACCGCCGCCTGGGCGCGCACCCGCCTCGACAGCGTCGCCCGCAATCACTACTTCCGCCACAGGTGAAGCGGGGGCGGCGGGGGCAGTGGGGCAGCGGGGCGCGGGGGCAATTGATACGGGGCAGTGGGCGATGGGTGGGGACGATGGGCGATGGGGACGGTGGTGATGGGCGGGTGCGGCGGGCAGTGGGCGGATGCGGATGCGGCGGGCAGTGGCGATGATGGGAAGGGGAGGGCGGTAGGAGGGGGCGGTTGGCGATATGTGGGCTACGACGGGCGGCGGGCAGCGCGTAAGGCGATGGAGGACGGCGGGTGGCGGCGAGGCGGCGGGTGGCGGTCAGTGGGCGGCGATGGGCGAGGCCCAAAAACGCATGCAAATGGCTGGCGGATCGCGGCTTATTCGCTGGCTATTGGATTGCGCCGTAATTGTTTTGTAAATATGAAGCGCGCGATTGCACGGGCGCTCTCGTCGCTTCGGCCGCGTTCCGCACTGTTCCAGCGAGCCGCAGCGTTGCCAGCGTTCGCTTCTGAAGCAATGCCAGTGCGAAAAGTAAGATTTAGTGTTCAATATTTTAGCTGTTTGGAGAGGGCTTGAGTACGATATGACGATGTTCAAATGCAGGTTGGGAAATGTATGCAGGTGTGCGGAAAACCTACATGAGAATAATTAAAATGAAACGGAACTAATCAATCTTCACAGCCACTACGTGTATTACACCTTTGTGAGGAATACGGGCGCACGAATTGTTTTCTAATAGACTATTCTGTGTGGTCTTTGTTCTTCGTATCAATATTGGATCGGATCTACAGGTGATCGTGAAGGCTACACGCGGATCATTATTGCTTAGTCTTTTTTCGAAGTCTGTCTCACCTGTACTATAAATGCGTTTTGCATGATACGCGACCAATCTTTGTAAATTAGGTTTTTAATCGCCAAAGGCCTCGAGAAAACGTTCCTCACACTGTAATCTATAGGATGATACTTTCTTCGATATTCTATTACATTTTTCCTGGTACGGCACTTCTTGTACCCCACGTCTTTAGAAATGTACAGAATCTGCAACTGTATGTGAAATTAAAATAATTACTTGATATTCTATGCAATTGAATTGCTCTCTGTTCGATAATAAAGTTAAATTATATTACAACGAAGAGGGTTGTACTTGCTCGATCCTGTTATTTTTACATGGACAACATTACATATCTCTCTCAAAAGTAAAAGCGATTGTATTATTGTTGTGACTATCAAGGAAACCGAAAAGCAAAGTGGCAAGGAAGACTGTATAATTACTTAAAATAATGTTTTTTAAGAAAGGGTTGTGAATTGTTTTCAGATCATATATCTATAATACTGAATAAACCTTTATTGAAAAATTATTTTCCATTATCAATTGCATTGTTTTTATTTTTATTTGATATTGTTCGCGTACATTTGAAGTTACCTAGATATATTTTTTAAACAAAAGCATTTCGTTAACAATTTTCCCCTTTAATATGAAAATGGAAGGATAAGGAAGAGGGTGGGGTTTATCATGCTAGAGTTTTCTCGCGAGTACGCTAGTCATGTATATATTAAAGAAGATAAAGGATACAATGCATTATTTTTATCACAATACCATGTGTGCATAAACTCTTAATTACTTTATGACTCAGAAGTCTATAAACCTATGATTAGTAACAAAAATGTGCCTTAATTGGTCATGTGAAAAATTTAAAAATCTGGCAGTAGTGAGAATGCAGATCCAGTCACCTTGCCCTTCTGTAGCCATAAAAAACAATTGATAATGCCACTGATATTGAATGAAGGAGACATTTGTATTTCTGACTCTGAATACGCCTACGGCATTTTGAGATGTGTTTACGAGTTCGTTTTGTATAGTTTTGTTAGATATCCAGGAACCCGGGAAAAGTCTAGAAACAATGAAATGGTTTGGAGTTTAACTCAAAAATGAAAATATTTGATTGTGTTATTCCGCCCATTGTCAAGCAGCGTATACTGACTGTATTCCCATGTTTAATGTGCCACTGCTTATGACACAGTTGACGACAGCGATAGAAATGCTCCAAGGAAGAGTTCGTTGGCTATTAAATATTTGCTGTGTAGTGTTGAACAGCGCGCTAGGAAAGTCTCTCCGCACAGGCGAGTCAGGGTCTGCCACCGACACGCTTCCTTTAGCAAAATCCTTTACCAAAATAATTCGTAATTCCGAGATAATAGAGGAACTGAATTAGACTGAACGTAGAATTTAGTTTCAGATAAGTTCACAACCAGTTTATTCAGAAAGGCAAGAATATTGCCTACGTATTATTGTGATATGAATGTATATTAAATCAAATCACTTAGGATTGAAAATGGATTCAACTCTATCTAAAGATGATAATTAAAAATTATCATTTCCCAGATCTTCAGGAGATCAGTGAATCCATTGACATATTCTGTTGATTCTTGTGACAAAACATCATTAAATCTTGCTACAGAGCAATGCACTACGCGAGAAAGTAGATGGTGATAACTAAAAGAAATGCTACACTATATAGTATACAAATATAATGTAATCTAGAATGTTGGACCAAAAAGCTTGTGTAATGTACTCACAT
>BOPP01000029.1:10624122-10683928 GCA_017312745.1 Gryllus bimaculatus
GTATTCAGTGATGACGTTATCTAATACACGCCTTACTTAATTATGACTCTATTAAATATATACACACGTTGTAAATAACACATCGCGGATATTTTAGTACAGACACGAAAACTGTCAAAAAGTAGTTTTCCACTTGTTATTACCGGTGTATCCAACCTCCGGAAGCCACGCCATCGTTCTCGAAATGGATTCTAGAGAATAGCTGTGATTGTAATTGCTGTCTCAAATACTGATCCTCGCATGTTACTTTTCAGAACCGCGCAGAGGGGTATAGCGACAGAGAGAAGATAGAAGTTGGGAGGTGGGAGGAAGGGCGGTATCACCACGAGAGAGTGTGCTCGTGCGCGTCAAGTTAACAATGATAAAAGCCGTTGGGCTAAATATCAAGAACCTTCTAACTTCTCTCACAACACTGCGCACGACGCGACTCAGCCCTCACTGCATTGCGTCATACTATAAAATATACAACCCACTTGCAGTGTGAAGTGAGCGGATTAAGAGATACCTCACCTGACCAGTAATGTCGCAAGTGAGAAAGGACACACATAACTGTAGACACGTAAGAGACAACTAGACGTTAATGGTGACCTAATGTATCGCACTCTATTGTGGACGACTCTGCAACAGAGCGCGTAAGATTAACCACCTCGAACTGACACGGTCACTAAAAAAGGCATCACCCAAAGAGCGAATTATTTTACCTCCGGATACTTCAGACTTCACCAACTAGGCGTCGTCTTTCCGCTAGCTCGTGCCGGAACCATATGATCTCTCACAAATTGACGACAGTGCTGCGTGCTATCCTATCTGTAGTGTCGTAGTAATCTGCTAAGTGTCTTTTGTAATGTGAAAAGAGCACCTGTATGACCCATTAATATTGTGTGTATATGTGTAAACTCGCGATATATAATGACATACTATATACGTTTCCTTATTATTGTTTCACGCATACAAATTGTATATAACAAATACTGTCTAGAGTCGACTTATCGGCACGAATTGCCGCTCCTTTTGTCAGATGCGGCTCCCCTGCAAATCAGGGAAGTATCCACGATATACGTAACAATATATAGAATGAATCACCCGCACAGTATTTTTTGACGAGGTTAAGCGACACATTATCCGATGCTGTGTAAATGTTTGGTAATGATTGGCGTAGACACTCACTTACAGCTTTTACTTATATACTGTTCGTACACTCCCGTAAAATGTGCCAAACTGCGTGAAATCGAGATAAGTCGTTTACATCTCTTTTTGTGTCTCTTCGCTATCGTACAGCTAGAATATATTATTCGCTCACTAGCACCTAAAAGGAACAAAAACCAGGTCCACTCCAACTCTGCGATGAAAGTCAACGAATGAAGCATATCGACTACGGGTGCATAGATGCAAAATATGAATGTAGGAACCAATACCCTTACATTGCGCAGGAGCAGTCTGGTCTCATATCCGCACGAAATCACCTGCTAGAGCGAGAGAAAAATTGCCTTCTATCTACTCATTATCATAACTCGAGCAAAATTCGTAAATAGTTGCACTGGTCTAGAAGAGTGCGTTAACAGAAACTCACTGCGTTCACGAAGAACTGCGCTCGCAAATATACCAGGTGCACTACTCTAACGCCGCATGTGGACACATCTATGCAGAACTTCCGGTATAGGGTTGTAGGAGCAGAGAATTACGAAGAGTGAGATCATTAGCTGTCACGAAGATAAAGAATGCGAAGACACGAATAATGAAAATAATTGAGGATATATAAATATTACTCTCTTTGAGCTAACAAATAAACACCTACACACAAGACTAACGGTATATTGAGCCCGTCCTTTCCGACCCATTACGACATTGACAGTGAAAATAATTTCAGTAAACCACCTGCAAGCTCAGCTCAACAGACAGAACTCCTCTATAAACAAAGCACACTTGTTGCTGACACTCAACATGACGGTTGTAGGGCGGGGGTGCGCGAGGAATGAGAATCAAACACCCCCTTGCTTCCGACACGAGATTAGCGGTGCCGGAATTTCACGGCCTGCATAGTAAATTACCTATTTCTTATATAATTAATGCACCGTATGAGACGAAGCGATCTTCTCAAGTGTAATCCTCCTGCTGGTTCCTCCTCTATCACCAGTTGCTCTACCTGAACCGAGATTCTTCTATAATAAAATTTACAAGCTAAATATCTACATCGCGACCAGTCTTAGCGATCTCTCAGGAAATTTAGTGTGCAACTGGTTAGAGAAGAAATCTCATACCTTGACTAGAACGTAGCGCATACTCACATGTGTACACTTAACGATTTGAACGACCCTTCCTCGCGCCTGATACTTCGACAAGACCGTTAGCAAAGTATGGGTTTTTTCATCTAACCCCGTACTATCAAAGATATCCCTGAACACCCTGGAGCACACCCCATATGTCAGGGCTTATTCAACATGACAACCCATACCAGTATTATGCACAACTCTGGTGCGCCACCTCGCCAGCGAATCGTCAGGAGTAGAACGTACGATTTGGAAACAATTGAAGCCTCCACTCCGGGAAACCATTATGAAAGATCTCGAGCCCGCGCATTAGACGCATCGCCTCAACCCCTTCCGTCCTCACTGATGGTGAAACCAACACCACGCGACCAGACCGCAGTGGAAGGGGCGCGCCTCGTTGCAAGCGGGGCGCATCAATCACCGGGGACCTTCCTCCCGCCCTTTGGCCTTGCCGCTTTCCCCTCGGGCGGAGAGCGGGCGGGCGCTACGATAGCACGCCCCGCGCCCCCCCCCATCACCAAGTTCCCGTCGTAAACTGCGGCCAGCGCCCAATGTCGTGTGAGCGAGATTGCGATGAGTGCCCCCGCGGTCACCTTCTCTTGAGACCGCGTCTGAACTAGTTTGTGCTGATGAGTGGACAGATATGCAGACGCTAGGCTCGAGAGTATGCGGTGTACCACAGAACCGCGAATGAAGCACGAGAGCAAACGAGCTCACTAGCGAAAAGCTAATGACGAGAGTAATGAGCGCTAGAGACCGAAAAGATAAATGCACACGACAGCTGAGGCTAGAGGAGAAGGATTAGCGTATACGAAGACGAAAGTGAGCAGAGTTGAGTGACGAGAGGCTAGAATGGGTGCACGAGTGTATTCTACGAGGGAACAGATATCTTGGCTCACAGGAGAGATGGAAGAGTCGTAGCGCAGAGAGCGTCGAGATATGAGTAGAGGAGATCAGTGGAAAACCGCGTAGCGCGAGAGGGGGCAGAGCAGCAGCGGTAGAGAGGCGAGACCGGAGAGGGTGAGGATGGAATACAGGCGGAGGAGGTCAAGCGGAGAGAATGCAGGTGACGCAAGAGTTGAGAGCAGGAAATTTGCTAGCAGTGAGGGAAAGGTAGGCGGAATACGGCTGTGTGTGAGTCACAACGATCGAATAAAAACAATAGATAGGTACGAGCGGTATGGTAGAGGAGAGTAGTACCCCAAACGCAGGCAGTGTAAGATATATGCGACTAGCGTGACAATAGGATATGATCCATAGTTTATAGGAGAGAGACCGTAGCAGGCCTCAGAGAAGTGAGAAGTGTGGGAAGGCTTGTTACCAACCAACCGTCAAGACCTTCAATGAGTATGGGATTTCATGTTAGATTAGGAAATGAGACTGTGACAAAGAGAGGAACCGAGAGGAGCGTTCACATAGCAGCTGAAGTGAGCTACCGGCGTGAGCAGATAAGAGTGATTCGAGATAGAGCTAGTGAGAGAGCAAGTCTAGAGAGAGATTGGCATTACAATAAATTAGTTGTCAGAAAAAATCATTACATACATGATAATCTATGTGCCTACCCAACACCGTACCTGATGGAGCTACGTGTGAGCATACCGTGGCGACACGGCGAATGCTGGCGTGTCGTCAAGGAACGTACAACTTAATTAAAAACTTGTCCACTTACTGAGAATCTAATGGGAACTCACAGCAAATCGACATTCCATGATCTACTTCCCGGATATAACGAGTATAGTTTGTGCTTTAAGGAAACTCCGGCTGGCCTGATAACGAACATAAGACATGACCGATACCTGTTATTAATTAAGAACCCGCGATAATCGAATATTACACACTCCCTAACCTACGATGGACCTGAACGTGGCCTTTAGCCTTGATGCAGTGATCAGGACAATATACAAGTAAATTTGCTGAATTTTAGTGTTTAAAAGAAATAATCCATTATCTAGTTCCATCGCATATAGTCATTAATTTTTTTTAGGTGCAATAATTAAACATTACGTCTTTCGTGAAAATGTGTGTTTTCCCGTCAAACTCTACACAGTCCTATGAACTCACGTATAAATCTAGTAGCTTCCTTTGATTTTGACGTAATTTATTTTTGGGGGCAAGAAAAAAAAAATAAATGACGATATTAAAACTAATTTATTACTGTTAAATTCAATTAAGAAAATTCATTGATTGACTTCAGTATAGGTGTTAAAATTTTGGATAGACCACAGTTCAGTCATCGGAATCATTTCGTAAACAATTGTATTTTTTGAACTTGGTAATATTGAATGAATTTACAAAGGACCACACTCACGAAGTATTATTCAACGAGATAAACCGATTTACTTGTCTAAGTTTTGGGCACTCGGAGTCTGCTTTTTGTATCAGTGAGCGCTTCTGCGATATAATTTTATTTTTCGATTTTTTCAAATAATATGAAGGAAGTGAAAGCTCGTTTAGTTCTGAATTCCATCCAAGGTGCGGAATTCTTGATGCTTAAGGACAAAGAGCGATTTTACCCAAAACTCAAGACGAATTCAATCCGCTAGCACGGCCGTCTTCGAATTCGGTCTCCCCTTACAGATTAAATTATATAGCACGCGGCAAAGTAGTGGGGGCTTAGCGCGCGCCCGGGCTGGTAAAGGCCAGGATAAACGAGCACAATCCGCCCTGCGGCGCGACGCCAGTGGCAGAGGCGCAGCACGACGTTTCCGCATGCCCCCCGCTCTCGTCCTCGCTTGCCCTCCGCTCTGCGCGCTTGCCCCCCGCCCCCGGCCAACTCCAGTCTGCTCCTCTACGCCGCGCCTCCGTTTACTGTTCTTACTCAGCGTCACCCGCCCCTCAACTCACCCGCTTTCTACCCCTCTCTTTCGTTTGATGCTTCTTTTGCGCCACCCTTAATGCGATTCATCCCAGCCACGTCCTGTTGTGTCGATCTCCCGCATTCCTTGACAGGGTGTAGTCATCCCGGTCACCTTCCTGACTCCCGTTATAGGAGTCACAATATTCGCCCCACTCTTCACATTCACCCCTCGTCATTGATCCCACTCACCTTCCGCTCGCCTTTCCGGCTTCGCAATCTGCTCACACTCCTGCTCACACTCCTGCTCACACTTCTGCTCAACACTCCTGCTCACACTTCTGCTCACATTTCTGCTCACAAGTTCTGCTCACAATTCTGCTCACACTCCTGCTCACGACTCCCTGCTCACACTCCTGCTCAACTCTTGCTCACACTCCGCTCACCTTCCTGCTCACACCTCCTGCTCACACCTTCCTGCTCACACTCCTGCCTCACACTCCTGCTCACACTTCCTTCTCACACTCCTGCTCCAACACTCCTGCACCTCACACTCCTGCTCACACTCCTGCTCACACTCTCTTACACACTCCTGCTCACACTCCTGCTCACACTCCTGCTCACAATCCTTGCTCACGACTCCTCTCACACTCCTGCTCAGCACTCCTACTCAACACTCCTGCTTCATCTTCGCTTAGCTAGTTTTATCCTCCGTCGTACCCCACCCTTCTACCCCCTTCACTTTTTCACTCCTCACATCTCTGTCAGCTCTCTCCCATCAAGTTTTCTGCCCCACGACTCCTTTCACCCTCCGCCCGGATCTCCCCCTGCATTCTCGCTCAGTCTCCCGCTCGCTCAATGCTCCCCAGTTCACCCTATTACAAGCTTGTCCGGTTAGTAGCATTCGCTACTGCTTGATTCGCACACGCATCGCTCACCTTTTCGCTCAATACCCCCGCTCATAAGCTACTTTCAGGCGATAAACTTCCATGACCCTTACCTTGTCCTCCTGCCCACTTTTTGCACTCCTGCTTACCGCTTTTTCTCATTCCATCCAATTCCACTCATTCTCCTGCATACTGACTTCTCATTTATCCACCATCTCACAACCCGCCACAGCACTCTTCTGTCCTCCTAACCCACTCACGTGCCCACGATCCTCCAATTCTTGTTTTGCCTATTTTCCGTACGAAAATCCTGGTATGTTCGTTCACACTCCACACACTTCTCTCGTCACTTAGCTCTCAGCCTCTTCACATTCCCTGCTTATTTCAATCGCACCGCTTGCCCTCCGGCCACGTGTTGCTGGCGCCCTTCTCACTTCGCCCCCCCCTCCCGCGACTAATGCAAGCGGCGGCGCGGGGACCGCTGCGCGTCGCGACGCCCCGACGCCCCCTGCGCCGCTTTGCATGCTAACCGCACAGATAGCCGCCCATGTAAACTGTGCCGTGGCGAGAGCGCGGCGCCGGAGTGGGCGACGTGCGAAGCACGGCGCGAGAGGGACTCCCCGCGACACATTAGCCGGGAGGAGCGCGGAGACGAGGACGAGCCGCTGTCGTCCGAGGTAGAGATTTTTACTTCTCGTACTCCGGTTACAGAAAATTATGTACATGTGCAAGGAAAAAGTGACAATATTTGACACGAAACATTTTTTTGCGTCCGATCACAGAAAAATGTGGATTTTTCTACCTTGTGTGAAGGTTTTATAATTTCTTGCAAATGTTAATGATAGACTAAATCCACGTTTTAGGCTGCTCTTGAAACATTGAAAAATTGATGTTTCAAACAAGCGCTGCGGCATTGTCGGTTATTCAACTCGACACGTAACAATAATCTCGATTTTCACATCAAATATTGTAAATTTGTCTTGAATTCGCAAAACCTCCATTTGAAAAAACGGATTATAAGTTGTTTTTTTAGGGGGAATGTAACGCCTGCGAGAAAACGTGTTTAGAGCTCTGCGGCTAAGTAGGTGATACGCATGCTGGGAGTACTTGGGCCCTAGAGCTTTACCAACTATCAAGGTAATGACTTGACCCAGAGGCGAGCAGAGTTAAGGAGGCCAGGTGGGACTTCACTAGAAACTAGAATACCTAGAAAACATGATCGTTCCAAAAAAGCATCCAGTTTCTATACATTTTTCTTGGTATTCATTGAGAGTTACTATAAAAAATTGCCGTTGGTGTCAGTAAAACTTTTAAATTTCAAAAATGAAAAAGTTTAAAAAATGTTTTCATGCTTCTTCCAACTATATTTATTCTCAGTGAATTCATTATATTGAGAAAATTAAAATTACGTTTCTACAATTATTGAAAGCAAATATTCTATTAATGTGTAAATTATGTGTGAAATGTACTGAA
Organism: Gryllus bimaculatus; assembly: GCA_017312745.1. NCBI lineage: Eukaryota > Metazoa > Arthropoda > Insecta > Orthoptera > Gryllidae > Gryllus > Gryllus bimaculatus. The sequence goes on from BOPP01000029.1 coordinate 10,631,544, forward strand.
CATTTTTTCAAAAATACGAAGATGAGTTTCAGTAACTTGCTTGAAAACATTTTTATATATTTTCGAAAAGAGCAGAGTCATTTTTAACCATTAACACCCTATTAATTTGCAGCGCATAGTGCTCTGATCGTTGTCGTATGTTCTTAGTTGTAGTGAGATTATAGCTACCTGGACGTAGAGCCATTGTTGCGACCTAATTTTACATCAAATTTGCTCTGTAGCAATTATTACACTAGAGCGCCCCCTCGTGTGAAACGGCTGTTATGGAGCAATTTGTTCTAGAAATAGAAAACATGCACTAGAATTTACTAGCATAATGCCTCTCGTGCTGAGTTGAGAGTGATTTTTAAACGACGATTGGGAGTGAGTGGAGGAGGGAGATCAGGGAGTGGAAGTCAGAGGACCCTGGTCAGGGAGTGCTATTTAGCGATCTCAGCCGAGAGGATTCAAGATTGATAGAAGAGGTATGAGGAGAGAAATCTGCACGTAGAAAAGACGTGTTGTTGTATTACGTGGTAGCAGAGAAGATGCGCTACGTCGTGGTAGAAAAATGTAAGATATTATCGCGAGAAATATAATGCAAAAAAAGCAAATTTGAGTCAACCAGAATATGCGTCTGAATAAGCGCGCGGAGCATAATGCATCTAATATTATGATATGATAGTATTACATTTCTATGAAAATGAATATAAGATTGAGGTCTAGAGGAGAGGCTCAGCGAAATATCCCAAACAAATCCTGTTATGGTAACCGTCTTAAATTTAAAGCGATGAAGAATTGAGTTACTGTTACTCATTTTTCTATGGAAAAACATTTTACATGTGCAAATTATTTCCAGGAAATAATACAAAATATTGACCGTTTGTGAGTCTGTATGAACCTGTAGCAGAGGCGTTCCAGACAACAATATTCTTTGGGGGGTAGGGGCATCGTAATTTCTTAGTTTAAAATTAAGACAATATGTTATTATATTGCATTATTATTACCAAACTAATATATTTTGAGACAGGAAGATACACGGGGTAGTAAGTGTGTGAAAAGAGAGAAGATGCGAAGAGGGCTGAGAGCGTAGAGGAGGATAAAGAGATATGTATAAAATCAAGTGTTCGTTTGAGAGATTGAAAAGAAATAAGAGGAAAGAGGTGATGAGGGGATAGTAGATGTGACCGCCCCAGCCGGTGCCTGCAGCCGTGCCGGAACCAAGTACTCAATGACACGCGTGATCACTGGTGGATTTGTAGGGCGGGGTGAATACACCTGTGTGGGAGGGTGGTCACGCGAACTGAATTACCTATTTTTTCACCTAAAATGTAACTGCCAGAGGGACTTATCCGATCCGGTGCCTGCAGGGGCGCCCCAACTAGGCACTCAACGACCATGTGACCCCTGGCGGATTTAGGAGTGGGACAATACGTCTGTGTAAGAGGATGGCCGATCTTCTTTCTTCGCCCAAAATGCAACTGTATGCGAGAGGTCCTTTGCCGACCAGGTATCTACAGACGAGCAGCAACGAGGCTCTCAACGACCCACGTGATCACTGACGCATTTGTAGGGCGGGAGAAATACCTGTGCGAGAGGGCGGTCACGCGAACTGAATGGCCTGTTTCCTTCACTCAAAATGTAACTGTCTGTTAGAGGGGCTTAACCGACTCGGTGCTTGCAGGGGCGCCGCAACCAGGCACTCAACGACCCATGTGACCACTGGCGGATTGGGGGGGGGGGGCGAGAAGATATCTGTGTAAGAGGGCGATTTGAACGACCTTCTTTCTTTGCACAAAACGCAACGGTATATGAGCGGTCCTTTCCCGACCAGGTACCTGCAGACGACCAGCAACGAGGATCACAATAACCCACGTGATCACTGACGGATTGGTAGGGCGGGGGGTGGGGGGGAAACACCTGTGTGGGAGGGCGGTCACGCGAAGTAAATTACCTATTTTCTTTACTCAAACTGCAACTGTGAGAGGGGTTTTCATGAACCGGTGCCTGCAGCCCGTGTCGCAACCACTCTTTCAATGACTCATGTGACCCTTGTCAGATTTTGGAGGGTGGGATTCATCTGTGTAAGAGTACGGTCACACGATTTGAACGACCTTTCTTCGCGCAAAACGCAACTGTAAGTGGTCCTTACCCGACTAGATACCTGCAGACACTCCGACACAAGGCTTTCAATGACCTACGTGATCATTGGCGGATTAATGGAGAGGTGTGTGAGTGGCCCGTCACCCGAATTGAACTATTTTCTTGATACAATACCCACTTGTATGCGTTTTCCGGACCCGATGCCTACAACCACTCCAAAAGCAGTCATTTAATGGCCCGTGTTATCACTGGTGGATTTCTTACAAACAAAATACACTTGTCAGGACGGGTGGTCACATGTTTCAGTGACCTATCTTCAAAAATATCGCCACTGAATATGAGTGAGTCTTAACCGACACGGCACCGCAGCCATTCCGAAACCAGGAAATGGAATCCGCAGTTCCACGAGATCATTGACAAATTTGTTACAGGAAATTGCTGTGACAGATGGCGGACAGGCTGTTTTCAACGATCGAATTAAAAACAAATATCCTTATCCCACAAACGCAGCAGTGTAAGATATATCACTACATCACATAAGTATATCCATATCTGATAACTGCAGCCGGTAAGTAAATGTGAAGGCTCTACCAACCAACGTCAACTGCAATTTTTTATCATGTAAAATGGAACTTCAAGAGAACCAGAGGAGCCTTCCATACCTAGTCTCCGCGCGTAATTTTCAAACTCTAAGCAATCAAGATTGTCCAATAAATTGTTGTCAGAAAAAATCATGACATACATGATAATCTATGTTGCCTACCACACACCGTACCTGATGACTACGTGTGAGAGTCGTGGCGACACGGCGAGATGCTGGCGTGTCGTCAAGGAAGCGTACAACTTAATTAAAACTTTCCGACTTACTGAGAATCTTAATCGGAACTCCACAGCCAAATCGACATCATGATCTACTTCCCCGAGTATAGCGAGTATAGTTTGTGCTTTAAGGAAACTCCGGCTGCCTGATAAACGGAACATAAGACATGAGCCGATACCTGTTATAATTTAAGAACCCGATAATCGAATATTCACACACTCCCTAACCTACGATGGACGTGAACGTGCCTTTAGCCTTGATGCAGTGATCACGGACAATATCACAAGTAAAATTGCTGAATTTTAGTGTTTAAAAGAATAATCCATTTATCTAGGTTCCTTCGCTACTTCATTAATTTTTTTAGTGCAATTAATTAAACATACGTCTTTCGTGAAAATGTGTGTTATTCCCGTCAACCTCTACACAGTCCTATGAACTCACGTATAAATCTAGTAGCTTCCTTTGATTTTGACGTATTTATTTGCAAAATGACGATATAAAACTAATTATTAGCTTTAAATTCAATTAAGAAAATTCATTATGTTGACTTCAGTATAGGTATGTAAAATTTGTGATAGACACAGTTCAGTCATCGGAATCATTTCGTAAACAATTTATTTTTTGAAATTTGGTAATATTGAAATGATTTACAAAGACACAACTCACGAGTATTATTCACGAGATAAACGATTTTACTTTGTCTAAGTTTTTGGGCACTCGGGAGTTGCTTTTTGTATCAGTGAGGCTTCCTGACGATATAATTTTATTTTCGATTTTTTCATAATAAATATGAAGAAGTGAAAGCTCGTTAGTGTCCTGAATTCCACATCCAAGGTGGCGGGATCTTGTGCTTAAGGGACAAAGAGCGATTTTACAAAACTCAAGACGAATCATCCGGCCTAGCACGGCCGTCTTCGAATCGGTCTCCTTACAATTAATTATATAGCACGCGGCAAAGTAGTGGGGGCTTAGGCGCGCGCCCGGGCGGAGTAAGCCAGGATAAACGAGCACAATCCGCCCTGCGGCGCGACGCACAGTGGCAGAGGCCGCAGCACGACGTTCGTCACGCCCCCCGCTCTCGTCCTCCTTGCCCTCCGCTCTGCGCGCTTGCCCCCGCCCTCCGCCAACTCCCGTCTGCTCCTCACGCCGCGCCTCCGTTTACTGTTCTACTCAGCCGTCACCCGCCCGCTCACTCACCCGCTTTCTACCCTCTCTTTCGTTTGAGTGTTCTTTTGCGCCACCCTAATGCGTTCATCCAGCCACGTTGTGTTCGATCTCCCGCATTCCTTTGACAGGGTGTAGTCATCGGTCACCTTCCTGCTCCCGTTTAGGATCACAATTTCGCCCACTTTCACATTCACCCTCTCGCTCATTGTCCCACTCACCTTCCCGCTCGCCTTTCGGCTCGCAATCCTGCTCACACTCCTGCTCACACTCCTGCTCACACTCCTGCTCACACTCCTGCTCACACTTCTGCTCACACTTCTGCTCACAATTCTGCTCACAATTCTGCTCACACTCCTGCTCACACTCCTGCTCACACTCCTGCTCACACTCTTGCTCACACTCCTGCTCACACTCCTGCTCACACTCCTGCTCACACTCCTGCTCACACTCCTGCTCACAATCCTGCTCACACTCCTGCTCACACTCCTGCTCACACTCCTACTCACACTCCTGCTCATCCTTCGCTAGTCTAGTTTATCCTCCCTGTCGTACTACCCACCCTTCTACCCCCGCTCACTTTTTCACTCTCCATCTCTGTCAGCTTCTCGCCCATCAAGTTTCTCACGATCTCCTTCACCCTCTCGCCCGGTCTCCCCCTCGGCTTCTCGCTCAGTCTCCCGCTCGCTCATCCTCCCATTCACCCCTTTACAAGCTTGTCCGGTTAGTAGCAGTTCGCTACTGCTTGAATTCGCCACACGCTCGCTCACCCTTTTCGCTCATACCCCCGCTCATAGCTAGCTTTCAGAGCGATAACTCATGACCCTTACCTTGTCCTCCTGCCCACTGTTTGCACTCCTGCTTACCGCTTTTTCCTCATTCCATCAATTGCCACTCATTCTCCTGCATACTGGACTTCTCATTTATCCACGCATCTCACAACCCCGCCACAGCCTCTTCTGTCCTCTCTAACCCACTCACGTGGCCCACGCATCCTCCAATCTTGTTTTGCCTATTCCGTTACGAAAATCCTTGCGTATGTTCGTTCACCTCCACACACTTACTCTCGTACACTAGTCTCCCTCTCACATTCCCTGGCTATTTCAATCGCCCGCGTGCCCTCCGGCCCACGTGTTGCTGGCGCCCTTCTCACTTCGCCCCCCCCCTCCCCGCGGACTAATTGCAGCGGCGGCGCGGGACGTGCGCGTCGCGACGCCCCCGACGCCCCCTGCGCCGCTTTGCATGCTAACCGCACAGATAAGCCGCCCCATGTAAATGTGCGGTGGCGAGAGCGCGGGCAGCGGGGGTGGGGCGACGGTGCGAAGCACGGCGCGAGGGGACTCCCCGCGACAGCCATTAGCCGGGAGGAGGCGCGGTAGACGAGGACGAGGCCGTGTGGTCCGAGGTAGAGATTTTTTACTTCTCGTACTCCGGGTACAGAAAATTATGTTATGGTGCAAGGAAAAGTGACAATATTTTGACACGAAACATGTTTTTTGCGTCCGATACAGAAAATGTGGATTTTTCTTACCTGTGTGAAGGATTTTATGTTTCTGCAATGTAGTATAGACTAAATCCACGTTTTAGGCTGTTCTTAACATTGAAAAATTGATGTTTTCAACAAGCGTGCGCATTGTCGGTTTTCAACTCGAGCACGTAAACAATAATCTTCGATTTACATCAAATATTGTAAAATTTGTCTTGAATTCGCAAAACCTCCAATTTGAAACGGATTCATAAGTTGTTTTTTTAGGGGAGGGAATGTAACGCCTTTCGAGAAAACGTTTTAGAGCTCTGCGCGCTAAGGTAGGTGGATACGCAATGGCTGGGGTGAGTACTTGGGCCCTAGAGCTTTACCAAGCTATCAAGCTAAGGAACTTGACCCAGAGGGGAGCGAGGAGTTAGGAAGGCAGGTGGACTTCCACTAGAACTAGAATACCTAGAACATTATCGTTCTCAAAAAAAGGCTCCAGTTTTTTCTATACATTTTTCTTGGATTCAGTAGAGTATACTTATAAAAATTGCGTTGGTGTCAGTAAAACTTTTAAATTTCAAAAATTGAAAAAGTTAAAAATGTTTTCGATGTCTTCTTCCAACTAATATTTTCTCAGTGAATTCATGATATTTAGAAATTAAAGTTACGTTTCTACAATTATTGGAAATGCAAATAGTTATTATGTGTAATTATGTGTGAAATGTACTGACATATTTTTAAAAAATACGTAAAGATGAGTTTCTCAGTAACTGCTTGAAACATTTTTATATTTTTCGAAAAGAGCAGAGTTCATTTAACCATTAACACCCTAATTAATTTGCGCGCATAGTGCTCGTCTTTGTCGTATCGTTCTTAGTTGTAGTGAGATTATTTAAGCTACCTGGACGTAGAGCCATTGTTGGACCTAACTTTTACATCCAAATTGTGACTCTGTAGCAAAATTATACTACTAGAGCGCCCCCTCGTGTGAACGGCTGGTTATGGAGCAATTTGTTTCTAGAAATAGAAACATCACTAGAATTTACCTAGCATATGCTCGGTCTTAGAGTGATTTTAAACGACGATTCGGATGGTGGGAAGTCATGTATATACCCTGGTCAGAGTGCTTTAACGTTCTCGCCTAAATCATTTAGAATTTACAATCTCTAAAACTAGCTTGTATGTTTCGTTCAGAATGCCTACGTCTGTGGAAAAATTAAATTCGCAAATTAATGCAAAAAAAGCAAATTTGAGTCAACCAGAAATATGCGTCCTTGAATAAGGGCGCTGGACATAATGGCATTAGATTTGATTGTAGTATACATTTCTATGAAAATGTATAAGGATTTGAGGATCTAGAGGATAGGTCAGCGAAATATCCCAAACAAATCGTGTTATGTAACCGTTTAAATTAATGCGAGGAAGAATGAGTTACTGTTACTCCATTTTTATGAAAACATTTTACATGTGCAAAGTATTTCCAGAATAAATAAAAATATTGAACCGTTTGTGAGTCTGTATGAACCTGTACAGAGGCGGTTCCAGACAACATATTCTTTGGGGGGTAGGGGGCATCGTAATTTCTTGTTAATATTAAACATATGTTATTATATTGCATATTATTTACCAACTGTAGATATGATACTATACAATAGTATTGTGTAAATAATTGCATTACTAGCATATAAATATTTAAATCAATTTTGACAAATAAAGGAAGGTAAACAAAAATTCTAGGTATTTTGGGGTGGCATTAACCCCATGCCCCCTCCCCCGGATCTGCGAGTGAATATGTAGAACAGCGTTTGGACGAACGTATGACATGGTCAACGACCTGAGACTGCCGCGTGACCGCCAACGCTGCGTTGACATGGTTAATGAAGTGCTAAGGGGTGCTTACAAAACAGTCGATGACGCTCGATCGGACATGAGGTAGAGCGTACAAACTAAATTAACTTGAGACAAAACCGTTCCTATATCATTATGTGGTAAAAGCTGTAAAAAGTGATGTCGAAACGTGTATCTAATATATCGTTTAATGCACTTACATTTCTCACAGATGTCATGCCAGATAAACCCAATGACAAGAGTTAGATTTGCATTCATGACCTAGACAGCTGGCTTGTCCGCAAAATTATCAGTGTACAAAATGAGACATGTAGGCTACAATATGAGTCCTTCAAAGGAAAACATATTTCTTTAATGATCGAACATGACTTATCATGAATATGTAGAGTATTTAAACACACATTTAACGTTAATTTTCATAGTAAATTATTTCTTTTTAAGAGTCGTATTAACTAAAAAACAAAGATATACTCAACACGAACGAAATATTTTAATGCAATTAAAAAAATGTATTGAAGCTTCTCCTTTTTATTTCATTTAAAATGAAACGTACCGTTGACATGACACATGTTGATATGAACTGAACGCAAAAAAATAACATTTTTTGGCATTTACGTTCCTCTTTAAAATTGTATCCACAAGTACAAAAACGCTGCCGCCCACGTGTGTACTTCGACTGATAATGAGAAACTATTCTCATGTTGAGATTTATTGTAAGCAAAATGGAAAATGAGAGATTAAACATCACAGTGAAGCCTGATAATATAATTGAATTTGTAAACTCCTGCGTCACTGAATATCTGCGGGACGAGGTGTGAAGTTCTGGTTTGCGGTAAGTCAAACAGGCATTATTGAGTGTGCATAATTGTTAATGTGCAGACCTGTAATCGTGGAAGAATATACATCGGGACGGGGAGATACTGTTTCCCAACACTGCCATGTCACGTGGATTACGCCGACCTGTAGTAATCGCTAGCCACGGCAAGCTCTGCTCATGTTTGCTCGCCCTCAAAGTTTGCCCGCACTTGCAGGCAAACGTTTCCGGATAATAATGTTGGTTCAGATTTCATCAATATTCGGTTATTAAGTTTAGAGTCTGCAAAGCAGTTTCATTACGAAATTTATGAATGAATTCTGCATAAAATGGCTCGTGAAAGGACCAGAAACAATCATTAAATGGTGGATGTAAATAATTATCAGGAAAGGAATTAGAAGAAAATAAAATAAAAATCAACACTTAAGTGATTTTCAGGTTATTTACATTAAAATGTCTCATATTTCATAATAATAAAAGTGTAAACAAAAAATGCAATAGTGCATGCAGAATGGAACGTAAAATGTATACATTAAATTTAGAACAACAAGAAACGAAGGAAACGAATTAAGGAAATCAGAAAATAATCAGGACTGAAGAAACGAGTACATTATCAATTACTACAAATCAGAGACTCAAATGAATACTTTAAATATAATAAAATCTTCATCTTGTCTTTAGTAATTCATAAGAAATAATAAAAAGAAAAAAATCAGGACTGAAAGGGTTAAACCTAATCATATACAGCTCTGAAAATGTTTTCTGTGGCATTAAATCTTCCTCTTTTTAACTTCAATTTTATTAACACGTTTCCTTTCAAATATAAACTTATGAACTTTACCTTTCACACACACTATCTCTCTCACTCTCTCACTTACACAGTCACTCAATCACTCACTCACACAGTCAATCACTCACTCGCTCTCAATTACACAACTTTACTAATACTATTTATTTTTTCTTACTCTTCGTACACACTCCGTTTCCACACTCCAATTATATGGATAACCTTAGTTCTGTAACAAATTATGAAGTAATACCATACTCATTTTGAAACTATTATTTTCTAAATTATTGTGAGAAGAGTTAGTGAACTGAAGCAATAACTTTCAACAATTCATTTAGAAATTTTTAAATATTTTCCGTTATAAGCACCGGCACTAATGTGGTTTGATAAATACGCCGCGTCCCATTAAAGTATGAATGTACTACAAAATTACGAAAAGGTTCATGCTGTAACGTACTCTTCAGAGATTAACAACTCAATACCTTACTGGTAGATAACTTGCTATAGTTTTTTAAAGCAATCTCTTCAAGGAAAGTGCTCTTTAACTTTCTGTTCCATTCAAAGGAATCGCCTGTTTCTTTCAACTTACCGGCCCATCCAATGGTTCTTCCCCTCATCCCTCCTCTTTCAACCTTTTCCCTTTCTACTTCACATCACTCCATTCCTTCTACCTGACGTAATTCAACGCCCCCTCACAGCCTTCCAGGTTGTGCTCGCTAGTAACAGCAACAGCAGAAGCATCAGCTTTTGTTCGGAGGCTGCAACGGAATTAAAAACTCGAGTTCTACTTAACGACAAGCTATCTCGCCCGGAGCCAATCTGCAAATTGAAAGCGAATTAAAGGGATTGTTCGTATTAACGCCGGTCGTTGGGCGGGATCCAGGCTACCTAGATACGGCTGCCCGATTGCGAGGGCGTTGTTTCGCGCTGCGTGTATCTGATCGGACGGGGATTGGGCGTCGGCTGCGTCGGCTCGCCGCGTCCCTCCCCGCCCCGCTCCACTCCACTCCACTCCGCCAGCTTGTTTCGCTTGTTACAGTTTTCGTAAATTCTGTGGCCGCTCGGGGACCTGGGGACGAGCGGACAACCAGGTGGAGGAGAGTCCAGTACGATGAGGCGTTCCACAAGGACGGGGACAGCACGCAATATTGAAAGGAGAGCGTTACGCTTAAAGCTGCTTATAATTATAAACGTCCGTTTTAACTATACTCGGCAAATATTTGACGCAATTCTGGCTTGTGAACGTAATCGATAGCCGAGTCGGTTATGTGTGTGATCGACCGTGTGGTTGAACACTTTTCGTAGTATCATCTTATAAGAAGCGCATAAAAAGAAAGAACATTTCTTGGAATATGTACATCGACGATATCTTAAGTAATTCTGCTTTTGTTTCGATTTTAGTTAACGGTCACAGAACTGTTCCATCTTTAACAGGCTCGTTAAAAGTGGCTTTTCTTTCTTCTGGTAGCATTAAGTTAATACAACGGTAAAGTAATACTTTAAAATATATTAAAGGAGCGTAAGAAAAGAAATAGTTTAAATAGTTGATATATGGATATTGAATGTATTGTAGAAAAGGGATGATGACTTGTGTAGTAATGAATGTGAGGTAATAATAAACACACAATGTAGACTGACTATATTACGAACATTTAATGACTACCTCAAAGTATTCTGTAGGTAGGATAGACAAAAAAAACACTTCGAGCTTTCACTTCGATGAATGAAAACTCTTCTTCTGAGGGACGGTGCACCAACGCAAGATGGTTGCTTGGCTCTGTGGCATGAGAAATTGATGGGGCAATGGCGTACTTACCGCCTTTATGGCAAGTGAATGAACAGCGGAAGTGCACTCGTACCTTGGGAATTACAAATCCTTTTCGTTTGTTCTGGGACTGCGCCAGGCTCTGACACTGTTGAGAAGGCAATGAGGGAGGCGCAATCAGTAGGAAAGCGATCATAAAAGCAATGAAAGGACGCAAACTCAAACTGAAAATATTTCAGATATTACTAGAAAATTACAGTACGGCAAAATGTAGAAAATGTAAAACTAGTCACAATAATATGGCCGGTGACTATAAGTTGTCTGAATGTGTTAGCAAAATAATTCGGAAAATTCATTATTCTGTGTGAAGTCGAATCTAAATCTCTGTAATCAAAGGAGTTTCAAAGTGATAAAATTACTTTTTTAAATTTTTGTTATGTTATATCTGTTGTTTTACCACATTTGACCGCAAAAGACGTATTTGAAAGCACCCTGTGTTCCGCGACCGAGAGATATTAAATCTGAAGTGGAGAGGCCCAAACCTCTGCGATGACGGCGCGCGTAACGTCGTTGTTTTAGAGGCGCCTCTTCGGAAATGAAGGGTGCGGCGCGATGCCACAGGAAATGACAAGGAAATGGCGGCCTGCGTCGTAATGATGATCAATTTAAGCCAGCGCAATTGGCTTTCTCGACGGCGACACCCGCTGGCGTTGGATTGTCACGCGGGACGACAGTTCTCTCGCGCTCGGCCCAGGACGTTAAAATCCAGGCCAAGAGAATGTTTGTTGGAATTTATAACTGCGGTTGAGGATGAAACTTGTTTTCTCTGACAGGCCTCAGGATTCTGAACTGTTTAGATAGTTAACGTCGTCTGTGTGATTATTGTGTACGTATTATCTGACTGGAAGTCCTGGTGTAATTTGGTAGACTAATTTACAAATAATTTTTATATACTCATCATTGTTTCATTAGAGTATATATTAATTAGACGGTAAACGTGTACATTTTAATAACACTATTAAGAGTTTGTTTAAAATTTTGAAATCATCACGTCGTAGATTAACATAACAGGGTATTGGTATTGTAGTGAGTTTTCGTTGGCATTTCGAATTATATGAGTCGTCATTGTCAACAATATTATTTATTAAAATAGCAGCTTTCGATAGCCCAGCCATCATCATCATCAGGTTTCTAGTACAAGAAGAAAATAAAAAAAACATTAAAACGTGAATATTTGTCAAAATGAAAAAATATTCATGTTTTAATGTTTTTTTGTTCTTCTTCTTCTTGTACTAGAAAACTAATGTTGGCTAAGCCATCGAAAGCTGCTATTTTAATGAATAATATTGTTGGCAATGACTCATATAATTATTTCAACATAATAGGGTCCAAAAATAATTATCTTAATGACAATTAAAACTATTACAAAAAATAGAATATATTCTAACTAAATTGTTTTTGAATAATACATGGTTTTGCTGTTGTTTGGGTTTACATAATAGTTAAGTTTATTTCGTCTTTTTATAACGTAAACACTGTGCCTAAATGTACACTTCGCGTTTATTAGTCTTTTTAAATTTACTTACCACCTGTTCGACTGTTCTTCAAAGCCTTTTAATATTACAATTAATTTACCACTATCAAAGTAGATCACTCACACATTGATTGTCCGTAATAGTTAGGGCAGAACAAATGCTAGAATTAAGAGGAGATTAGTTATTTGAAGAGAAAAAATTATTGAATTTCGTGAAATTTGAGGAAATGAGAGGAAATAGTGTGTTAGTTGTAATTGTGTGCTGCAATGTATAAGTATAAGGGAAATGTGTAATTTATGGACGTCTGACTTGGTGTTAGAGAAACTGAGATTTGATTCTACGAGGAAATTTGAAAGAATGGGCAAGATAAAAAGTGGTTTTATGCGGAGAAGTAATAAACTTGATATAAAAGATTTATTTTATTTTATCATGTCTTTAATGTTTTCTAAAGTTATCTCACGGTGTAACTAAATATTTGGTTCTAGTGAGAATCCGTCAAAATTTGACAGTGAGATCTGAGATAAGTGTAAAATACTATGCACAGGCTGATGTTCACAAGGCAAATTCTTAAATAGGTAGAAGAAAGAGTAAACTTCTCTTATTTAATGGTTATTTTTGCATCTCTGTATTTATTTATTTTTGTAGGCACCCTGTATTTATTTATTTTTGTAGGCAGAATGATTAGATATGCAGAACAAAATCAATTATGTTTGATAAATTAACACTTTCATAATTGAACGCATGTGGCTCATGACCAGGTGGCAATGCAATATCAGCACCGAACGACACAGAAAGTGAAGTATATTGAATTTGACGGATATTATTTTTGAAGTTTTTTCATGTGTCATGTATAAACAACTGTTTTATTTTTTCTGCTATATTGCTAGGAGGCAAACTTATTTCTCCTTTTAACCAGCACAGAGAAATCTGGTTTGCAGATTTTTTCTCACATAGGAATTACAAAGCAGAACATAATTGACATTTCATAGATTAAGACCCAACAGCAAACGGAATTCCTTCAGTGTCACATCTGTGCGGACACTTCGGAACGCGACATAACCTCTGCAAAACTTCACTATTTCATTAAAAACAATCAAGATCCATTGTTTAAATGTTCTCTAGAAAATACAACGCGAAAACAAATACATGCAAACACAGTCAGTACCAAAATGCGATTATTATTCCTGAAAAACAACCTTGATGAATTGTGAACATATACGTGACATCAAGCAGCGAAGACTTGCATCTATCGAGGTACTCATACCTAACGACAATTAAAACACAGCCTTTGCAAGAAAACAATCTACTACTGATAAGAATATTATTACATTATTAATTTAATTATTTTGTTCCGTAAAAGCTGGTGAATCAACACAATATCTGATAACACATCTAGGGATCACATTCTTTCATTTAAAGGAAAAATAAATCGGTTCAGTAGAAGCTCTAAACGAAGCCATGGCATAATACCTTATTTTGTTAAAAATATATAGATGATTCTTTGATAGTAATAATTCGAGGTTACAGTTGAAGAAAAAAAGAAGAATAAAAAAAAATGAAACGTGGCGCGTGAGCTGCGTTGTCGGGGCTGATGCTTTCTTTGGGGATGCAGGAGACCCTCGTCAGCAGCGGGAGACAGAGGTGGCGCTGGCCGCGGCGCTCGCGGGAAGAAAGGCTGTCGGGCGATTACCTGTCAGCGGCAGCGCGGACCTCATTCTGCGCCCGGCGCCGCTCCGCAGTGGGCGACACGCTCGCGCGGGGGAGGAAAAGGGGGCTGGCGCGGTGGAACGGTTACGGCCCGTTCACAACGCAAACATAAGCATGGCGTTAACGTAAACGTTAGCACTGCGTCCGTAAGCGGACTCATTCACAACGCACTCGCAAGAGCGTAACACGTAAGATGTTAACTTGCAAGCTTCTGTGTTTATGAGTCGTAAGAAATGAACCAATCACGGTTCGTTAACTCAAAATCGAGAATCGAAACGAACTAACACCGTGTGTCGTGGGCCATGGACACCGTCGATATCACGAAATCGATTCTCACGTCCCACCAATAGTAAACTAGAATGTCTCACAGCGAATAGAAACTCTTTATTTTGCTTACGTTTATGTTGGTAATTGTGAATACTTCAGTCTATCACTTTTGTTAATGTTTATGTCTTTGCGTTTGCTTATGTTTACATTTGCATTGTGAATGGGCCTTTAGCGTGTTGGGCTGTTACACCCTAGTTTGCGGGTTCAAACCCGATCGAAGTCGTGGTTTTTATGGGTGAAAATATCCTTTGTACGCCTTTCTTCGGAAGGGAAGAAAACTCGACTATCACATGTGGATTTACTGCCTGTAAAATATCGTCAAGCCTAAATGACGCTTCTGAGCAAAATTCAAATCGCATGTTTCATCGCCTGAATAATACCTTCTTCTGCCAGAAGGTGAAAGAAGCTCAGAGGAATTTGTCTGGTGAGGTGGAAAAGTATGCCTAGTGGCATGAGCATCGTGGTGTAAAATAAAGCATAACTGAATTGAATTCAATTCAGTTGAATTGAAATGGTGAGCTGTTCGAGACATCAAAGCACTTCATGTAGCTAGGGGGAAATAATGAATTGTTTCGTTCTTTTTTCTACATGTGTGCAACGAATTTAATGTAGTAAATAATTTATTTAATGTGCCTTAGAAAACTCTTGTAATTTTCAGTTTTTATCTGTAAATTTTTGTATTACGTGGATAGGTGGAAGAGTGGGCCTGGTGGACCCGAGTCTCGTCTTATTAATAAAGTCATTATAATTATTTACTAATTCAAACTAGTTAGGTTCTTGAGAGAAGAACATTATTTATGTACTAAGAAAACGTATTCTTTAATTCCTCGTTATTTATTTAGTTATAAATGGTACAAGTACAATAATTTACAAAATTACCCAAAAAGTTATTTTGATAGTAAGGATATTCAAAAGAAAATCAAAATAACTTTGACATCCAAGAATTTTGTACCCAACAACTAAAACAAATTATGCTTATTTAATCAACAAACACAACTTTATAACTATTGACTCATTTCTGAATCTTACTGGGACAATATCAATAAAAGGATCACCGCAGATCACATTTATCAACGAGGGAAAAATTTAGTTTTGGTCGATGTTTAGAGTATTCAGGCTACTGTCCATCGTGACGCTCTACTCGCTCTCTCTACCAACACACGGCGGTTGTCATCCAAGCTTTTGCTACACGGCTATTCCATCGCAGAGGAAATACAGGAGACGAAACATTGCGTTTGATGCTTTGAAATGGAGGGTAAAAGTCAATGAGACAGTTTCTTCCTAAATAGTGCTCAATTGAGGCATAGAAACATAAAAACGCATAGATATAAATATACCTTTTTTTGCATTTTAATATTACATGTACAAGTTTGTAGAAGGATAAAAAATAAATAAATTGTTTATTGTGACTCAATTAATGACATTCAACCTATCGAACACGTGTTCACGGTGGTTCCAAACATTTGTCATTAAACTGCAATAGAAAAACATTGCTTTTGATTATTGTTTTTCTACCGATTCCCATTAATTCTTCACTTCACGTATTTTTTCATTTGTTCCATGTACTTCCTGGTTCTCCTTAAGTTTTCCATTCGCGTCGACAGTGAGGATTCCAACTCGGAGATTATTATCGGTACCCCTTAGAATCGTTCTCAACTTAAAGTGGTCTTCTTTTCCAGACCAGGATTGCCAAATTAACGAAGTAAAAATCACCACTCATCCTTGATTTCAGATTTTAATTGATGGAATACCTTTGGGTTTAAATTACGATTATATTCATGAACGTAAATACTATGGTTGAACTTTTTTGTCGTCTCCAAATAAAGTACGAAATAAACTATGGTTGTGCGTAATAAAAACCATCTCCATATAAATCAAGAATATTTGAATATATTTGATATATTTGATTATTTAATGACTGGAATATCTTTGATTTTAAATTATATTCATTCAGGTAAATATTATGCTTGATATTAATTTTAGTAGTTCTCAAATACAATATAAAAAAATCATTTTTACTTAATGAGGATTATTACCGTATAAGATACCCAACAATTAAACATATTTTGAGCATTTCAAAATATAAAATGTAATTATGCACACTACTGATTTCGTATGCGCACATAAATTGTGATAAAACTAAACAGCTTATGAAATAATTCTATTTTCACCCAAACATGAAAATATATTATTGTTATTCTGTCTGTTACTTGTGCGTAGCGGCTGAATTCTCATACTCAAGATAAACCACCTTACGACAAAGCCGATGTCATTTGACCAGAAGGCTCCGAAGAAAAGCCCGCTTTATTACATTTTTTCTACTCTCATGTTGCGTTAGTCGCATTGATAGTACGGTTTTGCCGGCCAGCTAATGGAGGCCCCTTGCCTGGGCCTAGTTAAATTCCCATGTTTGGCGGTAAGAGCCACATGAGGTGAACATGACGTATTTCCTTCGTGGTAACTAGCAACCTATCTGAGCTTTTATTCGTCACACAGTTATCTCAGAAACTCTTTACGGACGGTTTTAAAAAAAAAACAACTTGTTTATTTTTGCCTCGACAGCAAATTCGGAACCACTCCACGGCATGCCAGTACGCTGCCCACGACCTATTCTAGAGGTCCAATCAAATTATTCATTATTTAAAACATAAATATTTTATTACTACCACAACGTTTGTCGACACAAAATGGACGCATCATCAGGTATTCTCAGACAAGAAACAAAAATCTTTAAAAGAAAAAAACACTTATTCAGAAAGTTACAAGTTGGTGACATAGTCAAGTAAAAACAACTATTAGTAATCTTTAAAGGTCGGTCTCTAACGTCGTATTCAGAAAGTCAAGCGTAAGCACATAGTCGCTAAACGTTGTAGTTCTACTACATATGATTGTAATAAACTATTTATGTTTTAAATAAACGAGCGTTTTGATTATTTTTTTTATATATTCAAAGAATATCACTGTTCTACTTTATATCGCCAGCATTGTGCTTCTTTAGGATTTTGTTGCCTTGGTATATATACTTTTTCGCGGACGGTCTCGGTTTTCAACGTCTCGTCCAACTTCAGTTTGAATTCTTACCGTTCTAGAACCCCAGAACATACTACATTGTACTTCTTCCATCTTTCCTTCATATTCTTCACAGAGAAGAAGCGTTTCTTCATTTGTTGTTATTCTACCCTTTCGTTTGTCTTCATGTCGACTTTCCTTTCAACGCGAATACCTTCCCTGTCTATCTTGACCAGTCTTCCCGCTTACTTATACTGCTGAACCCGAGTCATTTGACGGTTAATTTCATTCTCACCTATTCAACCCCTACCTAATATCAATCCCTTATCTAATATTTCAGTGTCATCCTCAGATCATAGCTTAACTTTAGCACCCCGCCGTCTTATCGACTTT
The DNA here is from genome assembly GCA_017312745.1 of Gryllus bimaculatus. Classification (NCBI taxonomy): domain Eukaryota; kingdom Metazoa; phylum Arthropoda; class Insecta; order Orthoptera; family Gryllidae; genus Gryllus; species Gryllus bimaculatus. Next base: position 10,649,269 of record BOPP01000029.1, read on the forward strand.
TCCTCCCTCATCCTCATTCTCACTCCTGCCCCCTCCTTCTTGATGCAAATTTTGTAAATTTGTCAGACTCTTGTGACTAAGATCCTTAGACCTAGACAACGAGATATTCCGTAATTCCTGCTTTTTCACTGTTTTTGTCACCCTGTTACCATTTCTTTCTCATATCTTTCGTCCTCTTACATAACTCCCTTAAAAATGCATTCTTTTTGTGCAACTTTCTTCATTCACAAACATAATTCCCAACTTTATCTCTTTGTCAACTACCCCGACTCCGTTCCCGTCCCCCTCCCCCCTCCAAGTAACCCTATTTGCCTCGTCACTCTGCTCCACTACGTCTGGGATTTGCGCTTCATGTTCGCTTTATCTTCATCTGCCGTCGTCACTGCCCAAGTGCTCACTACATTTCGCCACATTCCCGCACCCCATTTACCTTCACCTTACCGCCCCTTCCACAGCCCAGCTTCATAATCGTTTCCGTTCCCACACAGCTCCGTCCCATTTTGGGCATCCTTTCCTCACCATTCCTCCCTCCCCGTAATCTGCCTCGTTCCCTGGCACATCCGCCTAATTCCCAATCTCGTTTCCCGTCTCCTTGTTCGCTTCATTCACCGTCTCGTTGCTCGCTTCTTCCTCCATTTCGTTGTTTGCCTCTTTCTGCATCTCGTTGTTTGCCTCTTTCTCCATCTCGTTGTTTGCCTCTTTCTCCATCTCGTTGTTTGCCTCTTTCTCCATATCGTTGTTCACCTATTTCTCCATCTCATCCTTAGTCCCTTTTCCCATCTCGTTTCCGCGCCTCGTCCCCTGCCTCTTTCCTTGCCTCGTACCTTACCTTGTTCCCTGCCTCGATCCACGCCGCATCCCATGCCGCGTGCTACGCCCACTCCCGCGCGCCAGCCCTTCCCCGCTCCCTCCGTGTTCTCTTCCACCTGCGGTCACGCCCCCTAGCGGAAGAGGCGCACAATGCGACGTTTTATTCCGCGGCTCCTCAGGAAAGCGGCGAGGGCGGCGTCTTGGGGGCTGAGTCGGAGATTAAAGCGGCGCGAAATGTGGCGAAACCCTTCCGGCGGCGCGCCGTGGGAGGAGGCCTCCGCAGAGCTCAAGGAGATGTAGGGAGCCCAGGGTGGTTGATAAAAGCACCAATAGTGTCCACAGTTAAGAACTGTTTCAATTTTTCCCCAAAATTCGTAGTCCTAAGTCCTAAATAGGTTGTGTGAAACTCAATAACAAATAGTATACGTTATTTTGAATAGAATTCTTAATCAAAAGTGGCGGAATTTTAACTTGTTTAATCTTATTATTAATTTATTTCCAAACCTTTATTTTTCACTAGACGCGGCCTCTTGAAAATTGTAAAATTTTGGTTCTGATAAGTTTTAATACATTTTTGTATTCACATGCCACCTGCAAAAATCCTGAATTCACATTTCTTCTGTAGCAATTTATCTGTTAAGGAATTCTGAATAATTTTCTTTGCGGAGACTTAACAGTGAGTGTGAAGGCTACGATATATTAAAATACCGTTGAGTGGGAATTTTGGAGACCTAAAATAATGGGGAAGAGCTTGTACGTGTGAAGGTGATATTTGATCTTCTTCATACACAAAGTAACTTCTCTGCTGCATCGGATTTATAGGACCTTCATACAATAAGAAAGGTTTTCAGCACAGAAAAGCATTAAAATATTTCCATTAATGCTACAAATGTTCAGAAAAATCTCAGGTATCTCCCGTCCGTTCATTTACTATTTGAGTCAGCCACGCTCGTACCAGCTTGCGACGCTTAGTGCTGAAATCACGGAAGTCACAAAGGTTCATAGGCACGTGCATAGGGAGGGCAGCGACATCGGTCCAAACACTCTCAATGGGTTGCTATGCGTCCATGCAAAATCTCTTCTGCCCATCTCACGACTGACGTGAGAAAGGGCATTATTCCCAACAGCTTCCACCAATTCCCTGTGACATTCTAGTGCACATCTCCCATGGATAACGCCACCTTGATATAAGAGCGCTGCTTGAAACGGATTACACCTCTCACGTCGGCAGTCCGATAACTGATTTCACATTGCTCTCTGTGCTAATAATCACTCACAGAATCATTTGTTGTTGTGAAATCACATTAGTACAGCATTTCTTTCGCGCGAAAAATAAATTTTTATGATCCGATAGCATTTGTTTTAGTAAAAAAAATAGTTGTCATGACTTCTGCCGTTATATTTTATGTATTTACTAGTAAAATAAGTTAATAATATACAAAGAAATTGTAACTGGAAAGGATGTCTAGTTGGGACAGAGGGACTGAGAAATGTAATTGGCTCTCCCTCGAGTTTTGACTGCGCATGCATATGCAGAAAGTGCAATACTGTGGCCAGCTGTGGCTCCGCGACGTTAAACAATTCACACAATTTTTTAATACACAATGACACAGTGGCCACTACTGGTATCGTCGCCCTACTAGTTGTGGGGCAAGTTGTGCGATCCTCCCTGACAGTTAAAATAAAATAATTCCAATAGGAATATTTAATTGTACAGTATTTAGTTTTGCATGTAGTGTTGTAGTATTTAGTTTTGTTTGAGTCATTTTGTGTACAAGGGGGTGCCTGGGATAATTTTGAAAGTTGTGAACTCGTAAATGTACGAGTATTACAAGTTTATCTATTAAGTTCATAATAAGTTTATCTATAAGTTCATAATAGATCCATAAGCCAGCTTCATTTCTTGAATTCAGATTCACTGATTTAACGTGGCGTCTCAGGTGGGAATTTTCTTGTAGAAAAGATTTATTGGTTCTTTGAAAGTTCATATTAAATATAAATTTTAAACATACGGCGGGCACAAAGTTATTTAATAAGAGTAAATTAAATTAATTTTTCAAATGTTTGTTTTATTACGAAGTTGTTTAATTATCGATAATCTTCAGAATTAAGTTGAAATGATTCTTGAAAATGTTGGAAAGAGAATAGGCCAATAGTAATTTACTAATATACTCTGATATTAATAGACACTATCAAACCACCTACTTTTCTAGAATACTTCCAGAATATCCTAGATGGAATCAGCTAAAAATTGGGGTAAGCGATTTGCCTTGTCAAGTGAAATTGAATGAGCTACTGATCATTTCAGTAAGTACCGCAAGTCACTAAAAAACATTTTCGTTTTTAGTGACTTACAAAAAAGTTTTTAGAGAAAGTTTTTAGAATTTTCTGAATGCATCTCTAAAAAGGTGAATGATTGCGATACATCACATTTTCTAAAAAATAACCAAGGATTAAGACAAGGAAATTTCAAACAATCACTTCAATATCCTGGCAATATTGAATTCAATTAATGTAAAAGAAAATAGACTCAAAAGATACTGGTAATGGTATGGTATTTATTTTAGAAAAATCTGTTTCTTTTAATTTTGTAACGGAATTTACGTAGGTGCTTGAAATATTCGAGAAATGTGTTAACAGAATCCAATATCACAAACAGCAGATGCGACATTTTTCCCTAATCGACCAGTCTACTGCATTTCGTATTCAATATCTGCGCAGTGAAATGCGGTTTAGGGATAGCCAAACGCTTGTTCAGTGCAGCTTATAGCAATTACAATAATAATCACCAGTTGCAAATGGTCTGTGTTCCACTAGGAGCCAGTGATTGAGGGTTTCAAGTTATTTTCCATTCCTCCTTCCAGGATTATTACGGAGGATACGAATTAATGCATAAAAAAGTGGTAGATCTCGTGGATAATTAAATCGCGGGATGCCAATATAACTATTCTAATCCGTGCAGATTATTAAAATGTATAGTAATCTTTATGTCTTACGCAAAAAATGACTCGATATTGACCCGTTAATACATCTCACAAATTCCACATCACGTAACTTCCACTATCTTCAACTGTCAGTCACATTCTCTCATTAACACACCACCACGGTGAACCACAAAGAAAACAGAACGGAAATATGTTTCCCTGACAGAAAACGTTTTGGGTGCAAGTGACACATGCCTGTGAGGCCTCTGGCAAAGGCAACGCCCCTTCTGTGGGCGGAGGTGGGGGTGGGGGTGGGGTGACGTCGCGACACAAAAGACACGCGCGCGCCGTCGTCTTTGTCGTCCGCTCGGAGCGCCACCGTCGTCGCCGCCACGGCCGGAAATGACGAGGAAATGGCTCTCCGCGGTGTAATTAACATTTTAAACGCGCGGAATCGAATTTCTTCTGGCGCTTCTTGAGCGATCCCTCTGCGGCGCGCCTGGTCGGGGCTGTGCGAAGGCTCGGGAGCGGGGACCACAGCTGGGCTGCTTTCCAAAGCGCGGGATAGGGTGCGATTAAGCGCACATGTATGCGAACCTACAAGCGGGCTCATTTACCGAACGGGAGGCGATGGATTACGACGTAAGTTTAATAAGCACCTACTTGCTAGTCTCTCACAAGAAGATGACTACCAGAATTTGTTTCACCAAATTTTATTTTAGGTAATTAATATATAATATCATTTAATATTACATGTTTAACAGAAAATATGTTGTTTAATTACTTATTATGATTACATATGTTGAATATTACAATTTGTTTAACAGTCCCAGTAGTTGGCTAAGTTTAGGGCCTAATCACGTACTTAGAATATACAAAACCTGTATCATTCAGGATAATTGCTAATAAAAATCATGGTCTCAAACGGAGATATTAACTCCCCAAGAGTACGAGCTAAATTAATTACCAAAAAAATTAAATATTCTCTTATAAATATTTAAGAAATTATCCGATTACAAATGAAACATTGTTTTTTTTTAAATTGAATTCTTCAGCTTGTTACTCTGTTATTGAAATTCAGTTAGACTCAAAAGTCGCTCTATCAAATAGCTCTGAAGTAATTTCCGTAAATAGTGCTTTTTACATAGGATTACCAAGAAAGTCAATTCAATTCCTACCACTTAGTTTGAAATCTGGCGGGGCCAACGCGCTCCTTGTTAAAGTGATATGAATTCACATATTCCATGCGAATGTTGTGATGAATAATTCTAGTACCTATGTTTACGCAGGCTCTAGTGTATCTCCATTCATCCTCCCGTTCCAAAATTTAATTCGTTGAATTAATCTTCATCAGTATCAGATTCGACCCGCCTCCAAAGCAAGCGATTGAGCACACACACACACACACACACACACACACACACACACACACACACACACACACACACACACACTCAAAGAAAGCCCGAGGAAATTGAAACCTGCCTACGCAGGCAGTACATCTGCGTGTGAGAACGCGGGTGATGGGGGGAGTGAGTGGGAGAGTGAGGGATAGGAGGGGGGAGAGGGGGGCCGCAAAACGCAGGCGAAGGCGCCTGCGCCTGCACAGGCTCTTCTCGAAGCGGCCCTTCTGTAGAGCGACCTCGATGACATGCAAATGGCCGCCCAGCGCGAGGTACTCGAGTGGCGAGGCGTGCAGTTCCACCCGCCGACGCCCCCGCCCCGCCCACGTCCCCTACTCGAACCGCCGCGCGGGTCCGTCCGAGTAGTGTGAGGATTTTAAACAAAGGAATTTAGAACAGCTCTTGAAACGGCCTCGCCCCGCCCTTGCTGCACACTATTTGCAAGTTTAATACAGAAACAAATAGCGGGCCCCGCAATGTGCTGCTGCTGCTCAGAACTATTTTCATATCCCCGAAGAGATCGTCCAAGTGAGGGTGAATAATTATACATAAATATGTACGATTCATCGTCCTTTGTGGTGTAAATTGCGAGTCGTACGGTCGCGAACAGGTTTGGAGTTACCAATGGGAAAAAACGAAAGAAAAAAGAAGCGAAACAGCATGTGTGCACGTTTCCGATGTGATTGCGTTGGGGTGAACACTGTGCCAGAATCCAGTAGGCCCTCGTCTAAGTCCTGGATATAATGTTAGTATGACCCTTGAAATTGAAGAGATCTAAACTAAGTGCTAGATTTTAACACATTCTCGTAATAATCTTTAATTCAAACACAAATCGAAAGGATTCGATTGATAATTAAAAATTTACAATTTTCCTTCCAAGAAGGCTATAACTCATTTCAAACATTAATTGATTGACGATAACCGTTCATTTATACAGTGCTGATATGTCTTTAAAATACTCTTGTTTGAAATTTCTCCAAAGAAAAAAACATTCAGGTGGCTCTAGAAAGAAAGAAAGAAACAAAGAGAGAGAATGAAAGAGAAGAGGATAGGAAAGAAAGAGAGAAAAATTCATCATTCGTATTCTTTGTGAACTTCGAGAATTTATTTTTAACATCAATATTGTAGCATTAAAGCTGAAGAAGCTGTTACAAAATGCGTAGAGGAATGAAACCAAATTTGCCAAATTTCGACCAATAAAATCTTGAGATGGCATTCGAAATATGATCTTGTGTATAGGCCACACTATGTAAATCTCAAAAGCTATTAGCGTTTAGTTTATTATGAAGATAGTGAAATTTGCTTCTGACTCCTTTCTTTCAAAATATTGTAATAGAAATCTTCTTCGACGACCTACACTAAGGCACAAATAATCCACATCTCAGTGAAGGACTTTTATCCCTAACCTGCCACACCCGAGCACTCAGGCTGGACAGTATATAACAGCAGAGGTGTAGCATCACTGTGTCACTACTCTGAGGAAGCCTGCGACATGACAGGCGAAACGTCGGCCTCTCAGCCAACGACGCGGCGTCATCCGGACAGCCAAGAAAACAAGGACTTTTAAACTTAAAAACTCATTTATGAATTATTAGTGTAATTGACAATAATCAATCTGGTTCAAGAGCGCTTCTAAATACAAGAAAGCATTGTGTTTACCTGAGAGTTTTCTATCTACATTGGTATTAACGTATTGGGCAAGTTGTTTTCAACAAAACTCTTTGCGTCTCTACTTACGATAAACATTCTACACATTTCACCAATTGATTTGAACGAAGTATACGTTTCTCTTGCAATCATTATCAAACAACATTACGTTGGTGTGTGTTTACAATTATTTTCAAATTATTATTCTAGTTGAATAATATTCACTAAACTAAATATTTTTTTTATTTTCTATCTTACTCGATACCTCTCCGTTATTTCATTGTAATTTCCTATAATGTCCAATTTGTTCCTAATTTATATCTTTATTTTCGTAATTTTGTCTTTCAAGTAGTTTTTCATTTACAACATCCTATGTTTGTTCTTTATTTCCATTTTTCTCTCTTATTCCGACTTGATTTTCTGAAAAATTCATTAAAATTGCCTAGTATTTCGGCTCCACAGCGGAGTAATCTACTTCGTGCTCAGCTCCCAATGTTTCCCACCAGGTTTCGTATCACTCAAATCCTGGGCTACCTGCGGCCTCCAGGCGATCTCGATTCCGCCAGCGAAATGCCCTCGCCCTGGCCCGCGCAGGCTACGCGTGCTGCAAAGACGAAGAATTTATTTCGCAGCTTCTTTGAACTCTGTCAACTTTTCTTTTGGTGCGGAAATGTGATACGAATCTATTCCATAGAGTCCCCGATCTTGGTCTTGAGACGGAGTTGGAAAAGGTAAACACGACCTTAGAATTCTCTCAGGTTGTTCATTCTCCTCCAGTGAGTTGCGGCGTAAAATGTACTCTGCAAGTTGATTATTTGAACGAAATCACATGGACGAAAGTGCTCTCCTTGAGTTCACATGAATTAACTTGGAGAAAAATCCTTTAAGTAACAACTTCCTATTTTTCTATAATAGTGCACACATTTCAATGGAAGTGAAGTGAAAAAAATTATAAAATACGTTTTTCATTGATTAGCTGCTAAGTTACATTTAGAAGCTAATACGTTTTACAATACGAGTATGTTTCTCGGCCTTTTGAACGATCGCCAGCAACATTCTACATGTGGTAACTGAATTAGTCTTGGGTATGCTGTAAAAAAGCCCACGTTTCAATGATCAGCGTGTTTGCTTTCCATGACGGGACCCCGGGTTCGATTTCCGGGCGGGCAAGGTTATAGTATGCGTTTTCCTTGCAATGTCCCAGTCTATGTTGCTGTGTGACGAGAAAAGTCTCTTCTCAGGTTGAGAAGACCAGAGTATGGCGTAGGGATGTCTTCGTGCTAACCACACGTATTCCTTAAACCCATGGTTCGCGGGCTGTCGCGCCAAGTACACACAGACAGATGCCGTAAATGAATGGCAAATAAACAATTTGAAATGTATTTTATGTATTTAAAATGTGTAGATATTTCCTGGCATGTACGTATGACATCTGAGTAAAGAGTAAGAGTTTCCTGATTTCGAATTCTAATGCTACTATTGCAAAAACATTGAATCAAGCGTTTAGAAAACATAACATATTGTTAAAAGTACTGACATGAAGAAGAGCCTAATTAGAGATTCGTCTGGCATTGAATGTCAGTTATGTCACCGTTTAATCTAAGTATTCAACAAAAAACATTTTTCATATTTTTTAACTTCCATTGAAATGTGTGCACTATTGTATTGACCTGTTTTGTCATTAGTAAAGTTTACATATAATGTTATACTAATATGTATCAAAACAAATAAGATAATTTTGTTAAAATATTTATTAATTTTAATATCACTTAGTCTTGACACCGTGATTTGACTTTCTACTTTTAAATTAATTAATATCTCAATGGAAATATGCCTAATAATATCTTAACACTGTGACAATGAAATAAGGTCAATAATCCATTTATTATGGCTCCAAAACAACAAATGATAAACCAAATTCCATACGTTGGATAAGAAATAAGTAACATATATATTTGTTATTTAATATCTCATCAGCATCTAGGTCATTAGCGACCACTATTGCATTTAACGGTGTGGTAACTGTGAAGATGACCTGAAGTAATAATGATATGGGTTGAAAGGATGAACACACATAGAACCATGCCCGAGGCAGGACTCGAGCCCGAGATCGCTACCGCACTACTGGCTTAACGATCTCGGCCACCGGACCGTCTTTTTATATTTTTGCCCCTCGCGATCAACGTAAATGTTGAGTGGACCCGTGTCCATAATCTGGGGCCAAACAGTGGTGGTGTGCTGTACTCACCCGACGCCTGGCAGGTGAGGTTGGAGGTGCCGTTGAGGCGGAAGCCAATGGGGCACTGGAACACGGCCACGTGGCCCAGGCGCGAGCCCTCCACGCGCGTCGTCAGGTACGGGTCGCTGGGCTCGAAGGGCGCGCAGTGCACCGCTGCGGCACACCACACGTCATCAGTCACACGCAAGTGAATACTGCAATACACTAAGTGAATATCTACATGAAAGTGATGCAGCACATAACAACTCATCAGAGGCAATGAACACTAGAATAAACTAAGTGAATACCTAGATGAAAATGAATTATACAATGGTAACAACGACACCTCGCCACACATTATCACTCAGTCAATTTAATACTACAATAAATTAAGTGAATACGTAGATGCAAATGATGCAGCACCCGGCACATCATCAGTCAGAGGCAAGTGAATACGTGGATTTAAATAATGCAGCATACGACACATCAGTTTAAGGCAATGAACTAAATGAATACCAAGATGAAAATTATTTTAAAAAAATATAATGGTTAAATTACTTCAAAGAATCGCTACCCCGACTGGGACTCAAACCCGGAACTCCTCGCTTACACTCAGTTGCTCTCACCACTGAGATACCCAGACGACCAAATTCTTTGGAGACTTTGATGGGTCTGATATATTGATATACAGTAAATGCTGTACACAGTAGACTCAAATACTGCATACAAGATTCTTGTATGTATGTGGCAGTTAGTTACGAATAAATTATGATTAATAAGATATTGTTCATTTATATTTGTATTAGTTACCTAACATTTATAATAAAATATGTTGTTGCAATTGTCAAATCAACAGAATAGTATTTGAGGGACAAAACAAGACCTTCAAGAATCTGTGTGCAGCACTTTCTAGTCTTCCTTGGACGAAGTCATCATTCGGCAAAATTAGTAACAAAGAAAGTAGTTGTTGCTGTGCTCAAATACAAGATCGCGTTTGTCTGAAGGACTGACTCGCGAAGTTTCCCATTAAGTTAACAGGAAAGGTCGAAGGGAAAATCGCCGCTTCAGTGGAAAATTACTTTACAAAAACACATAAACTTCTACAAAACCATTTGCGTAAATACAAAGATGGACACCTATTTGAAATTGTATTTTTAATACCATTACAACAAGCTAAAATTTAGCATAGGTTTCAATTGAATAAAATATAGTTGACTTTATATCTTCGTAGTAAGAAATAGCGCAAAGACAAAGTATCTCGTAATTAGGTAGCCCCTATTTATGCAATCGACTATCCAAACTTCTTTTTCGGATCCTGTACGGTCGATGACATACAAGGAGTGTTATCTCTTCGTTGTTTCACCCTGTATAACTATCACCACCTTATCTTCTGTAAAGTCTTCAATTGAGTTTAAATGTGACCAGGGGTGACATTTAAAAATATAATGAATAGGTACTCCTGTACCGTTGTACACCGGCCGATGTGGTCCAAGGTGAAGGGGAAGGTACAGTTACACCTACTCTCTACCATCAAAACAAGGAGGTGATTGTGTGGCGAGCACAATACTCCGGCCGAGTTTTATCTCCAGTTTAGTTCTCACTTGGTAATGAGGCTGAGTCGATCTTATAACATCCCTGAAGGGAAATCAAATAAAAATGCCAACGTCCCATTCGAACCCTTGTTCCTCAGATCAGGAATCCAGCGACCTACCACTGTGCAACCCCGGCTCCTACCAAACACATTAAGTTATTAATTGTATTGAATTAATAAATATGAGTTTTGAAACGCAACAAAACTGTCATAATCATCATCGTCCACAGTAAAGACTGGATAGGGAGATGAGGCTTCATGCTCCCGAGTTCATGGAGTCATAGGCTGTGACTATGTGTCTCGCGAAATGCGTGACTATTTCATCATGTAATTGTGACGTGTTTGGCTTCTCATACCAACTCGAACCTCAAGTTTCCATCTATCATTTCATACATAATGACTGATATTTTCAATAATTTCCCCCGTCATGATCCCCCTCCATGACCCTTTCAGTGGACGGCAATTGCACACCACCACTGTGATCACCTGCCCAGGAAAGAAGTAAACCTCTTGTATCATCTGAGCTCAGAAATACGAATGGCAATCATCGTCAGAGGAAGGAATTCTTTATACAATGGTAGGCAGTCGTAAAACTGGCACTATGATCATCAGTCCAGGATAAGAGAAGGCATAAATGTTTAAGCTTCAACATCAGAGAGTTGTTATAACCTAAAAGCCACGCCTCGTCTCTGCCAAGACTCCATGGCCTCCGATTTTATTTCTTCGAATAACCAACATACCTTTTTTTCATTAAAACCTGGATGCAAGCCATCGTGCACCTCTTCTTCCCCCTCGTGCCAAGAACTTTCCTATCTAATGCTCTACCTATGAAATTGTTCTGTCGAATTACGACCTAGTCTCTTTTTACTTTGTGTTCACCGTTCGCCTGTGTCCTTTATCGGGCCTAGAACAATTCGATTTACTACCTTGCAAATCGAAGTCTCGACTTATTCTAGCATTGTTTTTCTTTGCCTGTTTGAAAATTAATCGAAACAAATGAATTAAAGTATAGTGAATCGACTTTATTAACTATATTTTCATAATTCTATTTTATTGTATTTCGCAAGTCTGGTATTATAATATTGATATTCTTGTGCGTTTTCATTAACATTACAATAAAATAATTATAAGAGTCAGAATTGTCAACATTATTGTTAATTACAACAGCAGCTTTCGATGGCATAGACATCATCATCAGTTTTCTACTGTATGGAAGCCACAAAACGACCACGACGTTGTCGAAACGACGACGTAGTCGTTTTGTGGCTTCAATGCAGCAGAAAACTAATGATGATGGTTAAGTCATAGAAATCTGCTCTGGCAATAAACAATAATGTTGACAATGACGGCTCTTATAATTATTTTTGGTATTTTAATCATACCATTCCAGATGTTGCTTTGTGCTTCCTCTCCATTCGTGTTCGAATCTTCCCTTTTCTTTTCTTTTCCGCCTCTTCCAGCCTCTCGCTTCCGCGGCCTGTTCGGCAACCTCGTCGGCGTTTTGCGCCTGCTTTCCCACTTCGTTTGCTGCGGCGGCGGCGGCGGAAGCGGCGGTGGCGCCGCGCGGCGCAAGATTTACGTTAATTGCTGGCGCGGCCGCTGGGAGCGGGCAGGTGCGCCGCCGCCGCCCCCGCCGCCACTGTTTACGAGCGGTAGCGTCTCTCTTTCTCGCCTCGCCTCGCGGCGCTCCCGCGCCCTTCCCCCACCGCGCCCCATCCCACCACCCAGCGGCGGAGGTGGCGCAGGCGTGAGAAATCGCGCGCGGCGCGCCGCCGCTGCCGCCGCCACCGCCACCGCTGCCTCCGCCCCCGCCGCCGCCGCCGCCGCCGCCGTCGCCGTCGCCGTCGCCGCCACCAGCGTTATCACCCCCGCCGCCGCCGCCACCGTTGCCGTCCTCCAATTCTGCCATCATCACCTCGTCACCGCCTCCCTCGATGCCATCCCCAGAACGGGGGTGACGGGCTGGTGGCGGGGGCAGGGTGGTGACAGGGGCGAGGGGAGGCCTGCATCGCCACCACTACTTCTACACCATCACCGGCGCCACCCCAATCACAATTAGTCCAGCTTTGAATGAGAACTACTGTCAGCACCATCAACGATGATTACTGTCGTACTTGCCACGATTCCCACCGTAGCCAAGATCCAGACGTTATCAATTCGCTTTAGACCCACTAGCTACAGCACTACCGCTCATCTCCAATTGCCGTCAAAAAATAACATTCTACCCAAACAAATATCCCCAAAATCATCAGAAACATCTCTCCTACACAGTACTCCCTCATTCAATTCACTACCAGTTCACATCCACTCCCCCAAAACTATCACCTTCAACAAAGAAGCATCCTTTCTTAAAGTAAACGCCACTACAAAATTATTTACCCCTAACTTTTTACCCTAATATAAGGACTTTAATTACCACAACCAGTAATCATTATTACAGTCTCGGTGTCTCCGAACGTCTCTCCCACGTGTTTGCAATCATTCTCATCATTATCCAATTTTTTTCGCCAGCAACATCGCTGCCTCTAATAGAACTTGCACTCCGCTGTTGAGATCGGAAGAAAAGTTCCGACCTGTCGCAAATTTCCACTTGTTATAGTGATACCTTTACACTGTAAAGTTTACAGTAAAACATAAACGCAGCGTTTTAGAATGGACGGCGGTTTCGTGAAAACCTAAAGGATATCTATACCCAAGATTACATCACAAAGATATATACAGTAGTTTAAGAGATGCATACGAAGGATTTCACTTTAGTTTTACGAGCGGGTATCAATCCACTTAATTTGTCCGACTTCCATTCTAGGTTGACGAGTGGTTGTGAAATTGCAATCTCGCAAACTGCTGCAGCAAAACGAGGGAGAAGGTGAAGGCTAAGAGTGGAGCAACGAGTAAACGTTAAAATGGATGCAGGAAAACGAGTGCAAATTGAGTAGAGGTGATGTTTCAGAGGGAAAAGGAAACGAGTTGAGGAAAGGGTGATGGATGAAAAGATGCCAGAGCGGTTTGAGATGCGAAGGGGAAGATCAAAGGGAGAGAACTGAGGCGAACGTGAACGTGCCGGTAGGAGAGGATGAAAAATGGAGCAGGGTCAAACGCAGGGTGGAATCGCTGTTTTTGGAGTTTGCGTGAGTGCGTTTTTTAGGAGACACGTCTGCTACAAAGTAGGAGAATCGTCAATGGCCACGCTGAATGATGGAGGGATGATGTTGAGAGCGACAAGTGATGTAAATGTCGGCCAGCCGGAATGTTGCTGGTTTCCGAAGGTATCGACACAGGAGCCCCTATAATTACGAACGCATAATTAAAAATCACTGGCCACTCGTTTGTTATAAACTTTGAAGTTTTGTTCATCGAGTAGTCCCGCGTTTTATTTTAAGCATTTTTAAGGCTCTGATTTGACGACGAGTAGTTGGTGATAAGGTTAGAAATATTGACAGACCTGTGGCGATGACGATAGTCATTTTTCTACAATGTCTAGTTTTTCAGCCAGTTAAAATGCAATTAACATCTAAATTTCTTAAATGTGACAAGATTATTAAATATTTTAAACGTGGAAAATTCTTAAAGAATCCTCTTAATATATTTCTTATTATTTATTGCATCGGTATTCGTATTTTATAATCCATCACTTGGTAAACAATGCATTTTCTATTGATTTAACAATCGAGAACCAATAGTTTTCAAAGTATTCCCATTATTGTTTCAGTGTCGTGTGTTTGTGTTTATTTTTGGTGCATTAATTTTATTATTATCGTTTTATATTTAAATGTAGAGTGTAAAAAAATCATTAATTAAGAATTATCATTCATATTAACTTCGCATCCCCTTTAGTGGTAAGAACGACTAATGTTTACCTATCTAGTTAATCGACTGATTAAATTTTAACTTCTGTATATAAATATTTTATTATTCTATTCTTATATGAATTGCAATGTATGAAGAGGCGAGACTTACAACACTCACGAGACATTGCAAACATGTTTAAATTTTACCATCAATATTGGACGGCATCTCCCTAGTATCAATTTTCTACACGTTTCCTGTGGTGATCTATTTCACTTAATCTTAAGCATTTTTATAAGTTTTATGATGTACAGCCGAACTAGTTGATTAATTGCAGCATAAATTTATGTATTGGAGATAATTAACTACCCCAAAAAATAGTTCATGTAGCAGAAAACAAATAATACGTTCCGAGTCATCAAACTACAAGTACTAATGGGCTACAATGTTCGCTCGTATTCCTTGAAACGCCTATTATATATAATCCAATCTTCCCTCATTTTACGGAGAATTGCCTTTAACTTCTGAACTTGTTTGTAAGTAAAATATTTGTTTGTTTTTAATATTTTTATTTGCATTTTTTTCTAGTTAAGAACTTACGGAAAATTATAAATAACTACTTGAGTGAAGTACCTTTTTGTACAATACCTAAAAATAGCCCAATATAAATTAAATCTTATGAAATTTAGTTAAATAACAGTAGCTGAGAAAGATTTCTTCTCAGCTATTATCTAAAATTCAGGCGTCTAATTAGTTGTGCTGGCTTTCTATACCTTATTGATATTTGATTAATATTGTTATAATCCCTTCATGCATATTGTAGCATCAACACTACTTCATAATTCACAAGAAAGTCGGTGCGCTCTGCTGCCCCTGGAAATAATCTCCTCCATAGACGTACACGCGTTCACCTTCCAACAACAGCTGAACCTTGGCTCTCCAGTAGGCCATAAAGCACCCAGAAAATTCAAGCAATCCCATCTTATTTATATGCCTGGCTCCATACCTTGTTTGCAACCTCGCGGCAGGGTGCCCAGAGTAAACTAAGGACCTGTGACATTTGATCCTCGAGGGCCCCTTAATTCAAACAAAAAATTCCTCTCTCCCTGAATTCATAAACCGAATTCATTTATCATCAAAAATAACTTATAGCGTTAAGTTTGGTTTAGATATAAATATATTTTTAATTTCTTTCGAAATAAAAAAATTCTTGGCCCTCAATTAAGTCGGGTCTGAGGCAAGTTACCCAGCCCCCCTCCCCCTTTGTGGACGCCCCTGCTCAGCGGTACAGGTTTCAACTGAGACCGACCGCATATCCGATACGTGAATTCATTTTAGATCGTTCATATAAGGATATATTATGGCAGTGAGTGTATGTGTGTGGGTTTGCGTGTGTGGAAGAATAATTGAGTGTTGATGACGAAGGATTGCGTCCTTCAATCAGAACACCTTGCTTAATCACATCTCCTTTCAGCGCTTGCAATATCACAGGTCCTTTCCACCCCACGGACTGCATTGTCTTATCCTCCCTCCGCCCCCACGCGGAAGACTCCTGAGGGCCCTGCGAAGTCTCCACCCAACTAGTGACCTTTGGTCGTTTGGGACTTCGGCGGCTGCCGGGGAGTAGGTTCATTCACCGCCTGTGCGACCGAGGCTCGGCGCCAACGTACAGTGGTTCTGAACGGACGGAAGCCGCGAAAGTCCAATGCGTTTTATACATATGATTTGATAAAAAAATATAGAATATTTTTATAGTAAATTATCATTAAAAGATTTTTGTCCTCTTTTACTCTATTACTTCTAGGCTGTCCGGGTGACGCCGCGTCGTTGGCACTAATGTTGGAAGTAATGGACTCGAGCCGCGGAAGCCTACGTGTACTCTTTTACTCTAGTTCATTTTTATGAAAAGTTTATCATAACAATGACAGACTTATCTAAAGAAAATGACAATAAAATATTGCGTTTTATACATATGATTTGATATTAAAAACTTATAGCGTATTTTTTGATAGTAAATAATCATTAGACTATTTTTGTCTTCATTTTACTCTAGTTGGTTTTATGAAATGTTTCTTATAACAATGATAGAGTTAACGCCAATGAAATATAGAAACATTCTAAAAAACAAAAATTGTCTGCAGCATTTGGTAAATTTCAACATATCAACATGAAATCCACACATTTATATTTTAAAATATAATATCAAATATGCCATGTGCGAAAATTAAAGAAAACAACATTAAAGCTTAATTGATTTTGTGTGGCGCGTTCTATAACTCAGTTTATTAAGTTACTTTTGTGACGATGAAATTGAGGCTTGTATAAAAATTACATTAAAAATATGAAACCTCGTCATGACAAACATCGACTTTCACTGATGTTTGTCCGGCTGCTTTACGGAATGTGTTATTATCGATTCAGGCTCCCTGTTCCCTTGACCACTCCCCTTAAGACAGAAGTTATGGAAAACTCAATACCATACAATTGCAATACCTTGACATGCAACACTGAAGGCGGAGCAGTTGTCGCACCCCAAGAATGTTTGTTTAGCCCGAAACTCTTTTATAACAAATAAAGATAAAATTCCGTGGTGGTAGCAGATATCTTGTGGTAATCCATAATATGGTAAAGTAAATAATCTCCACAAAAGTTTTCATAATTTTTATTAATAATTTTTCAGAGTTAACTTTCGGGAAAACACTTTTCCCATCCTCTGTGGATCTTGCCCAAGCAATGTGGATCTCGCATGAATGTTCACAAAAAATATGAAAACAGCAAAACATGCTGCTTAGAGCTAGGTGGCAGCCATTGCAAATATTTCATAAGATGGCTGCCACCTAGCTGTAAACAGCATGTTTTGCTGTTTTCATATTTTTTGACCATGTTGTGAACATTCATGCGAGATCCACCTTGCTTGGGAAAGATCCACTGTAGATGGTAAAAGTGTTTTCCCAAAAGTTAACTCTGGAAAGTTATTAATAAAAATTATTAAAACTTTTGGGGGGATTATTTACTTTACCATATTACACATAAAGAAGCTTGAAGATTTGTTTTCGGCATAATACTCTCATTTATCTCACCTGTCGACTTGGATGGCAGATGCAGAGCTGGCTCAGCGCCTTGGTCGGAAGGGAATTTACAGTGATAATGAGTTAAATAAACAGATTTCTCATAATTTGTAAAATGTCATTTATACCGCTCTTTTTTTCACCCATTCATGTGTGTTGTCGCTGAAGACATTGTGAGTCTGCTGACCATAGATCGAGGAGCCCGCAACTGAGTCAGTATCTAGGGTAGAGATTAATGAGTCCTCATAATGGGTACTCAGCGCAAATAGTCGAAATCGGCATTCCCTGAAGCTGGAAAAAGTCCCCGAAAGAAAAAAAAGATCATTAAACTACCTCTCCAACGTACGTAGGTTCCTTTCCGAAACAACACGTTGTATTTATTGCGATTTCCTCCATCTGAACCACTGTGCATGGAGACGCGGGAGGCCATACTGTTCGGGAAGTTTATCGGGCGCACGTTCATTGTCTCGGCCGCTCGTCGTCCTCGCAGTTGATACGCGTTATGAACCCAGGACCCCAACACACTGAATAGGGGCCGCCTCCTCCGCCCTGCCCTCCCACCCACCAGCCGCCCTAATGACCTTCCGCTAACTTCCCCAACGCGGTAGCAGGCCCCGGCAAGAATGCGCCCTCGCCTCGCCACGCCCTGCCCTCGCCGCCGCCCTCTCCCCGCCGCCTCCTTTGCGCCGCGCCGCGGCCGCCCTCATCTCCGCGCTAGTCGCTTGCCTCGTTCTCGCTCTTACCCCCCTCCCCTTTCACCACCGTACCCTCACTCCTGTTCGTTCACGCCTCCGGACTATTCTTCCAGGTTTTATCATCCCCTAAAATAACCTCCAACACGCCCGTGTCCCTATTTCATCGCGTCCATCCCTCCTTCCTCTGCCCCCGTCCGTCCCTCCTCTGGATCCGTTCGACCGCCTCTCTTCTGCCTGGGGTCATCCCTCCCCTGCATCCGTCCGTCCTGTACTCCTGTCTGTGTCGGTGCATCCTATTCGTCCTTCTCTCCCTTTTCTCCGACCCTCTCTCACTCCGCTCCAACCCTCTCTCCCACCTCTCCCTCCCTCTCTCCCTCCCTCTCTTCCTCCCTTTTCCCCCTCCCTATCCCCCTCCTCTCCGTCCCTCTCCCCATTCTCTCCGTCCCTCTCTCCTCCTTTCTGTCCCTCTCTCCTTCCTTTCTGTCCCTCTCTCCTTCCTTTCTGTCCCTCTCTCCTTCCTTTCTGTCCCTCACTCCCTCCTCTCTTACCCTCTCCCCTGCCTTTCCATCCCTCCCTCTGTCACTCCCTCTCCTCTCCGCCCCTCTCCCCACCTCTGTCCCTCTCTCCCTCCTTTCTGTCCTTCTCGCCGCCTCTCAGTCCGTCCCTCCCTTCTCTCAGTCCGTCTCTCCCATCTCTCTTTCCGTTCCCCCTCCCTCCTCAGTCCATCCCTACGTCCCCCCTCTCCTTCCCCTTCATCCCTCCCTCCACTACTTCCTCCCTTCTCTCCCTCTTCTCCGTCCGTCCCCCCTTTTCCTCCTCACCGTCTCTCTCTCTTCCCCCTCTCACCCTTCTCTCCCCACTTCTCTCCGTGACGTCTCCACCCTGCCTGTTCGCCGCCTGCCCATGGGCGAGGGCGAGGGCGTAGGAGGCCGCGCGGGGCGGGCTGTCGGCCAATTAAAGGCGAGAGGCAATTGTTCGGGTAATATCTGCATGCGCCGACCGCGCGGTCTGGTGGTGGTCGACGCAAGCGATTGTGGACTTGTCTTCAAAGCATTCACGCCCCCCATGCAACGGCTTGTATGCCACTATAAGCTTTTCTCAAAATTACATTGAGGGTTTCAAAATCCCTCCACAAAATTTCACAAGGTCTTTTATATTAGTAGTAAATTATGCCAATTAATTGTGCGCCTAATGGTCTCCATTTTCTACAGTTATTTCCCTGTGGTAGACCCTGGTATTCTGTAATGTGTTAGAAGTGGAAATAAAAAATATTTACTTAACAAATTCTCTTTATGAAAATGCACAAAGTTGAAATTGCATAGATTTTCTCTTTAAATATTAAATTTATCAATGTTGTGACTCCATGAAGATGACAAACATTAGCGATATTTTATTCACTCCTCTTTCGAATTTCTTATAATTATTAATTAAATGAAAAATGGAGCTTGTGATTAGGGACATACTTTCACTCAGCACGAAAATTAGCACAATATTCACAGATTAGCGTCAATAATTTATATTTATAATTTCATTTATCAAGCGTAACATTCGGAAGGTAATTAAATGCCCTCTCTTGAAATTTCATAGAACAGTTTCAGTCCCCATTCTGATGTATGGATGTAAGAATTTAGTATTATCACAAGTAGTTAAAAGAAGACTAGAAACCAATAAAATGTCTAAGGTGGGTGCCAGTATATTCAAAATTAGACTACAAGATAAAAATAGTGTAAGGGAATGGCTTTATATATATATATATATATATATATATATATATATATATATATATATTAACCTATGAAAACTAACAATTAGAGAAAATGACTTAGGAATAGTAAACAAAATGATGTCATCAATTTGAGAGGACTGTATAGTGTGACGTCATGGATACTCAAGCGACCACAGGACAGAAGCTTTTCGTATAACAATATATTTATTAACAAAGAAACAAAAAAATATATACACTTAATAATTTACTTACACTAGCTCTGATAGACTACTATGCCGCATGATGCGGGGCGATCCAACCCGATTTGAAGATGGTTTTTTGATTTGGCAATTTCGACGCCAGCTCCTCTTTTGAAAGGCGCGCACAAAAAGCCTAGCTTCGCGAATGAACGGGATTGTCACGCTGGGACACATAAGTACCGTTCTGGCGCACAACGGCTGGTTTGCCTCGATCAGAAGCCGTATCTTATCCTGATTGAGAATCGCGTGAATCGTGCACTTCGCCCATTTATCACTACTTCACCTGCGGAGCCACGCACCACAGCATCGTCTCCTTCCTCGTAGAGAGCGCAAGTCACAAGGCCGATAAAGTCCGCAGGCTTCGTCAACTAGTGGACTGAGACTCGCTGAGCTTGAGGCTGCACATATGCACCGCCGCTGGCGCCAAGTGTTGTGCACAGCGACGAGGTTTCCACCGCCTGTCTCCAGAACACCACATGGCTATTACACGCGGTTATATAGGCAGGCCCACTGACCATACTACGCACCACCCTCGCTTGTTATAAAGTGAAAAGCTTATAAGCGGCAACTTCCAAGCTTTAGTGTCTCGTTTCCGGTTTCCTTCTTTACGGAAAAACGCTTCTTCTGTGGACAGAGGGCCTGATCCTCTGCCAGCGTCCCCAAATAGATGCCACGAGGCACGCTGGCTAATACGTTACAATAGTTATATCCCACAGAGAAGAAGAGTTGTCGGTCGATCGCAAGAGAGATAGAAAGCTCAGTACTTGCAACAGGCAATATTGCCTTAGCGTGAAGAAGAAAATCAAGCGAAACATTTAACGCCATGAAGTAATAACATGTACTCTGTAATCGCGCTGCGGTACGCTTCGTATCGGATATTCCGATGCGGGGGCCTTTCTAACGCGCGGGGCGTTTGTAATGCGTTGAAGTGCACGGAGCGGTTTTCTTGCGAGGCTCCAAACGGTTTGCACAGCCAATATTTGTAAGAGAATCTGTTCGTCTCAGCCGAAGAACTCCGCAAGCTACAGAGTTTGATCGAGTAGATTATCCGCTCAAGATAGCGCTCATTAGCTCTGAAATTAATATCCGCTCCGCGCTTTACTTCCTCACGCGAACTTCGCCTCGCCGTCGAAGGGCTGCATTCGGTAGCATTATTAAATGAGGCCACGCTCCGCGCTCATCGCGCACGCGCGAGGCATCTCAGAGTGTTGGTTGTTGGCTTTTTGGGCGTTGAAATACAATAACTGCATTATTTTAGATTTATTAATAATTCTGCAATTAAGTGTGAGAACTTGGTGGCAGAATACACTAACTTAACATTACAGAACTTAACAACTATACAAACTCTACAAACGTTACAAATCTCATGAACATTTAATCGTTCACCTTTCATAAAACTCCACTTCACCAAACTTCACTTCACCACACTTCACCGCACTGCGATACAGCGAGCTGTAATGTCTGCGAGCTGTAATGTCTGCGAGCTGTAATGTCTGCGACAAAGCGTTTAGACAGCGCTTTGGAAATACAGTTCTTTTAGGGAATGCATTAGGGCGTGCTGAAAGCAAATACTATGTAGACAACAATTTTCAACCTTTTTCGACACCGCATGGGAGACAACTGCTCAGTAGCCTGCTTGCGTGACCAGCTTGCGTGACCAGGAAAATCGGCGACAAGTTCGAATTTCAATGTATAAACAATACCTTTTAGAGTTCGGTGGTTTCCATTATTTCTATTATTTACTTTATATTATTCATTTTTTAATTTTATATTTAGATATTAAATTTTATATTTGGATATTAATTTTTAGACTATGAAAAAAATGAACAATATCACTAGCAGTACAAAATAATGATTTCATAGTTTAATATCAGCAATTAATTGGAAAATGATAAGTATTTACTTACAAAAGTAATTACAACACAAAATATGAAAGAACTTACAGACTTACAAAAAAACTATTCTTTTAAATTTCATAATTTGTGCAATCAAACACAGCTATCACCTTTCCAGCCATATAAAAAAGTTACTAACGTGAAAATGAAAATGTTTTCATCATATTCTCCGATTATTTGTATCATCTCCGAAACCTAATCAAATGTAATCGTCAGTAAACTAAAAAATCTTTGTAACTTATCCATTTTGTACTTGGTATCACAATGATTATGGCAGGACAGTCACAATGGTTATAACCATGATTATAACGAGGAGCGCTAGCTTCAACTGTCTCGCGTTATATCGCAGCGTCTCCAAAGTATTTGCTAAAAATGTTTAGCATCAGAGCGAAAAGTGAAGCGATGCACAAAAGTTGTGAATGCAACAAAGAAAACAAAATACTTTCGTCTGACCGAATCGGCTACTGTGATATTAATATGTCATTAAGTCATTTGTATATTTAAATTAAAATCAAAAGAATGTCAGTGAGTCTGCCTAAAAAATAATTATGACACGTGGCAAAAGTGATTTTATTTTGCTCTTAGGATTGCACCACTTTCGGTCCGTCAGTCTCGTGTCGCAATCTTTCTTACTCAGAAAATAAAATGTCATTTTCACCTCTCGCATCATATATAACTAGTTTTACTTGCTTTTCATGGCAATAACTGCATACACCTTCTTTAAGTTTTCCTTCAAAAGTTTGTATCTTAAATAATACTATTATTATTTCCTCGTTCAATTGTAGTTTGTTACTCTTGATTAGCAACATAGTAGTTAATATTACCTTCCCATTAAATATCAGTTTTTATTAACGATTTATCTATGATTTTGGAAGAAACTGAAACTCACCTAAAATTGGATTCAAAATCTCATCAAATTTACTCTAATGATGCAAAATGTGAACGGCATTTCAGTTACGTGTGGATTATGGTAGAATTATTGTTGTTAAATTAATGAGCTGCAGATATCACAGAAATTCGTAGAACGATAATACAATGAGAAACTTAGCGAGAATCGTTCGTTCATTTTTGTATTTGAATGTACGGAATTTAGTGTACAAAAATACAGTTTGGTGAACACGTAAAAATAGATTATTTCGCAAATTTTACTATGGGGAACTGCACAACGAAGTTAAGCAAAACTAAATGAAGATTTGATCTTGGCTGAAGATTTTAGTAATATTTTACTTTTTGACAAAGGAGAAATAATGTACATACTCGTAATTTGTTGTGAAATCTAAATATTCCCGTAGTATTCGAATGTTTAATGCACTACTAAGAATGTCAGAAGTCTCAATAGTATTGTTATGATGAAAGAGATTGAAGCGAAGGGTTCCGTCTATATCAAACGTGTCCAGTGTTAAAACTGTTTTATTTCCTACCGGCCATTCGTCTGGTGTTGGTCCCGTAATGCCCATTCCATTCCCTTCCGGAGAGGTCATTCGGAGAGGGGCGATGCGGCGATGAATTCGCTCTCATGGAACTGCGAACCATATTTTACTCGGGTGAATGATTCCGAATGCAGAGTTAGTAAAAGCCGTAATTTAAATGCGTAAAGCAGTAAAATTTTAGGATTTAATACGAACGTGGATCTAATGAACTTCATAAACATAATTAATACACTTTTCAATTCATGTTTATACACCCTGTCTCTTCAATATTCATTTTGTGAATCCTTTCGATGACCAAATTGATTTTTCATTTGCATTTTGTAATGTGGCGAATAACTACATAATTGGAAAATTAATATCCATTCTGTTTCTGGATGTCAATCCATTTATATTGAAATCAATTTAACATACTGCAGCAGAATCTTCAGTATCTTCACATTTCAAGATATTTTGCAAACCAGGAGTGATGTTTTGGGCAGTTTACTTTTTTTTTCCTCCGTAGGGGTTGAAGGAAAGCGAAGCAACTTTCGAAAATATTTATTATTTCAATCTGTTCCGAAACTACCAATGGTCTCAATCATGAGACTAATTCGTTTTATTTATGTACGTGTAAAATCACTACTTAATAATTTCATAATTTTTAGAATATCAATATCTATTCTATCGTGCTTATAAAAATTTCTCCATTTATATATAAACTTTACATGTTTACTCTAACTTTTGCACAATAAACATGTGTAGTATAACAAGCAATGTATCAGTAAAATATACCTTTACATACACCCAGAAATCTTCTGTAATTCGTAAACAATGCGGAGAAGGCAACGATGTTGCCGACGACAACGACGTTGGCTGAGCCATTGCAGCCAGTAAGTTAAAGGGAGATTTGATATTTAATTATATTTCGTATTTCATAAACTGCCTATCTAGGCTCTGTTGTTCCCTTTCAGCAAATGTTCTTTACGGGAGGAAAAATGACTATTAACCTACAATAACCCACCAGACGCGAACCTCGGGATCCTTCTGTTAATGAAGCGGCAGAGCCAACGTCGTTGCCGCAGAGCAATCGCAGCCGGTACCAGCACCGCGTGGGTGTGCCAGGGGCTGCGCGCGCGCGGGGGAGGGGGTGGAGGGGGAGCACTCACCTGCGACGTGGACGGTGACGGAGTTGGTGAGGCCGCGCGGCGAGGCGCAGGTAAAGACACCCGAGTCCTGGGGCTTGCAGTAGTAGATAGACAGGCGGTACTTCCACTCGCGCTCCTCCGCCGCGATCGCCCACCCTACACACACACAAACACACACGACGCTGATTGGTTGGATGTTTTGTAGTCCGCGACGCGTGTCATCTGCTACGGTGGAAAGCCCCGTGAGTGAAGTGCTTCTTAAATCCTGGTATTGCTTTCCCGATAGGACGTGTGTACCCGGTGCAGACACACACGTTGCATTGCAGGATTTCTCCTCTAGGTATCTCCTCCATCGGAGAACATCCCCATCCGAGCTATAGTTCCTAATTGATCTACCGTCATTTGCGATACTGCAGTGCAGTACATGTAAATATGTGCAAATGAGGCGAGAGGAGGGGGAAAAGGAAGAGGAAGGAAAGATCGAGCGAGGACCGTAGCCTGTTTCTTAAGACACTGCTCAGACATTTGCCTGGTGCTCCCGTTGAGTAAATGTGTTCGTCCTCAGCGACTTCTTTCATATTATTTTAAGAAAATGTTATTTGCTGAACCCAAATCATCGCTGGCCAAGAAAAGTTGAGTTTCATGTATTGTGATGAGACACTAACGTACCTAATGCATGAAGCCCTTTTAAAACTTAACCGTAATCAGACTACATCTTTTCATCTACAGGAAAACAAAAACACTTTAAACTATAAAAAACGTGATAGCATCTATAATTATACGATAATCGCTTTGCTAGAGTCTATCCTGCATGTAATTTACACAAATTCCACAAGATCATGGCAAAATATGGTAATCACTTAGCAAGAAATCTGTTTTGGTGTCTGAAATTATTAAGGAGATGTTTTTGCTAATTCCAAATACTTTTAATAGTGAACATCCGGAATATCTGATTTCCCTTTACAGCA
The DNA here is from genome assembly GCA_017312745.1 of Gryllus bimaculatus. NCBI lineage: Eukaryota > Metazoa > Arthropoda > Insecta > Orthoptera > Gryllidae > Gryllus > Gryllus bimaculatus. The sequence goes on from BOPP01000029.1 coordinate 10,674,793, forward strand.
AGAAACAAATGAAAAGATCATTCCTGGTTATCACCTGTAATAATGCTCGTAAAAAATGGAATTCATTTTATACACATACGTGTCTTTGAAGTTATACAATGTGAAACGTTTCCTATTTACAAATATGCTGCATAGCTACTTTGAAGTGAAGGGGCAGAGGAAGAGAGAAAATCTGTCAGAGCATCCCCATCGGGAAAACGGATGACTGTTTCACAGAACACAAAGAGAATGCTCTCTTTTGAGTGATATTATTATTGGTTACTGTTCGCCAATTGCTATCTTTCGTAGCCGTCGGGTGAAGCTATTACCGGCAATATTACCTATGATCAAAGGGACCCAGGTTTTGCCAGGTGTATCGTAGATACAGACCTTCGCTCTGTTGCTCGCCTTTGGTGATGTGTATTGAAGAGCATCGTGGACCCCGGTAATTCTAATTTCAATCAGCAAAAGTGCTGTTCAACTTTGTTGCTAATTGACTCTAAATGTGGTTATTCAGGGATGAAAGATATTCAATTCTGCTGCTACGTGTCTACAAGCATTGTATGTTCGCACCAAAAGGTGGAGGTAGAACTAAAATGTACAACTCATGAAGAATGAACTTGGATTTTTTCCATATGACAATAAACGAAATTCACTACAACAATACGTCAGTTGACAAATCTCATAAAATTTGTAATTATGGTTTTTAAAATTGTTTGTTTGAGAAATTTATAGCTGCCTCAACCACACAGAAAGTACGGCGACGCAAAAAGAAACCAAAACTCTAAAGCGTTTACAACAGGCAAAAATAAGAGTTCATGTTGAATGAAACTGAAAATAATGTGTTGTAAAGAGGGCATGCGTCTAAAAGGAATTATCAGTTCATGTTTTATGTAAAATCTCGTTTTGTATATTGAATCATTTCCATAAAGCAAACATAAAATACAAACGTTGTTATTGATTGTATTCATCATAAGACGGTAAAAAAACATTTTCTGTGTTAAATAATTTACATACGTATTGCCACAAGAAGTTTCAAACTATTGGTACATATGCCTAATTTCCATCCATTGGTCATAAACAGATATTCCCTGTTTAGAGGTTGTTGTACCTTTCACATTAACTGTACCTAACTACCTATCCATGGAGTTCAGCGCTTTTCTTTTCGTCCCTCGCCGCGTTGCACCCGGTCCCCCGCTTCCTCGCTGGACCTTCCCACTGAGGTCCATCCCGCCCTGCCTCCCCTGTGGAGCTTTGCTCGTCTCAACGAACCTCCATGAAATAACTGCGGGCGGGCGGGCGCACGCGCGGGAACGCGTTCCAGTTGGAAGAAAGAAAATGGAGCATAATTAACTTAAATGGCCGCGCTTATATTTAATGACACGAGCAGTAAAGTTGGGCGACCTACACAGAACTTATCCTGCTCCTACTCCGCACGCAGCCAGACTCGTTCTCGGTACTTCGCAGGTTTGCGCTCCGTTTCGTGTATTGATTGCACTTGGGAGGTTTTTTTCCCCTGTTGCATTTAACGACCTCGGTAACGACATTGGTAATGTACTGCTGGAGCGAAGATGTATGCTTAAACCTTCCGAAAGCGCTTTCTAAAACAGTTCCGAATGACTGTCGTTACGAATGTAGTATGTCTGGATGTGTAAGCAGGAGAGATCGTTGCTGCTGAATAAAAAGCTAATTTCGTCGATACTTACATTTCTCGTACAAATAACTCATAACACCCGAGGGTGATAATAACAACAATGAACATTTTATTGAGAACTCGTGTAAGAGAATCCAACCAAAAGCTGTTATTTGCTATTTCGATAAAATAAAAACAGCAGAGTGAATTGAATTTCACGGAGTCTGAAAAAGAATACACTTAAGTCCAGATTTATTATTTGTTTGTCAAAATCACTATTCCGTTCCAAGTGTTTGCTACTAAATAATCTTCAACTTAAAATATTTTTTCTTTTCTATTAAATCAAATTAAAAATAATTTTATATTGTTGAACCGTATAATTATGAGTCGTTACTATTATTAAACTTCTTTATTATTCCTTTACTTCTCAAAAATATTTGGATCCTTCTTGACCACGGCAATATGTCAGTACAAATGGAGTCAGTACAAAAGTACAATATGGAGCTACAGTCAAGAACTTCATCACACTGTGTTTTAAACAACCTTTGTAGTCTTCCAATAATAATAATAATAATAATAATAATAATAATAATAATAATAATAATAATAATAATAATAATGGTGATGGTGATGTCTTCATTTCCTTAACCCTTCAATCTGCCTCTCCAAACCTTTCTAAGCCCGCTGTAACCAGAATTATAAAGTTCTGATGCCTTCTGTCAATACTTCGTAACTACATGGGTTACTGATGCAGTCAGGTATTACAATTCGTATCTCTACTCTCTGAAATCCACACATTTTTCAGCTAGTTTTAACAGCTAGTAGCTAGTCTTTCAGTTTTAACAGCTAGTAGCTGGAAGTTACTTTTTATCTCAGAAACAACTGACAATAGTTTGTCATCTGAAGGAACTAGAATTCGTGCCAGGTGATAATTGATTTTGTGCTTAGGCACTTTTAATACGGCTGCTCTTGTTATGTAAGTTGATATATCTTTGCAAGGGCCTAATAAATAACTCTGACTACCTTATTATGACCCTGCATGTATTCCGATTGTGTCAAATATGTACAATCATTGCAATATGTTTGAGTGTTGAATATGAACCGGCCATGTAGTTATTTCTACTTCAAGACATTAATTCGATCTTGAGCTGTTGGCTAGAGGAAATCTCTCTTCTATAAAGCTCCACTTACTGGGTTAATATATTATCCTGAGAACAAACTGCTTTATAATGTGAAGTACCAGCTGAATAAATAGTGACGTAATTTGTCTTCCTACTTATGACGTAGTGCTTCTCAATACAGCAGTACTCTGCTTGAATTATTTCGGAATAGATTTAATCTCTGTTTTGAAGTGGAGTGTTTTTAAACGCCGAAGCTTCTAACGTTTGCTTCACTTAAGCTTCAGTAATAACAACTGATTTCATTTCTGTATCGTAGCACATTTGTATTTCTATACGAATCTAATGCTCCTGCGCATTATGATGGCGAGTTACGTATTTCAGATCAGAAATGAATTATAAATTCTCACTCCTCTATCTGACTTAACCCACTCCTCTAACACCAGTGTCAGTTGTCGGTAAAATTTCTATTGATCGGTAGCTATAATTGATTCTTGGTGTCTTTTTTTGATCCTTTGATTCAGATCACGGCTTCTTATTGCCTGATTACTTCCAGAGCTGCAAATCCTTTCTTAAAATTTTTCTCTTATTCCTACTCTCGAACCACATTTTTATAGCTGATTCCGGTTTTGAACCTCCTAGCTTTTGTTCTCACCGCATTATTAAATATTTCCCCACTGTTAGAGATGACTCATCATAGGAAAAATACTCTTTTAGATGGTCAATATCATTCCTAGCTTTATTCATTTTGTTTTGGATTCTTCTATTCACACTCAAGCCTCAGGGAGGGGAGAAGTTACCGTTTTGTTTATTGTTTATTCAATATCTCTTATAGATGCTTAGATCCCTCCTCACAGAGAGACCCAATGCAGCGCAATGCATTTTTCCAGTTATTTCTTCAGGGACTTAGGTTGAAGGGTAGTACTTTCAAAATGTTGTTATTATTACTATTATTACTACTACTATTATTAGTATTATTAGTATTATTAGTATTATTATTATTACACGAAATTTAACTCATATTATTTTTCATTATTATTCACAATGAATAACGTCAAAAGCGAAAAAGGTATTCGTACACAATTTAGTATATTTATTACATGCCTTTCTCAACAACCACAACGACATGTAAAAACCATAATTACGTCGTATATAACAGGAGAACAAAATTCACAAAAATATTGGAGAAGGAAATTATAACTAAATTCAGCAATTTCATTAGCAGCCTTCCGTTTTCCTCCCAAGCGTTGAGTGTAATACGCTGTTTAAATAATAATTCTTTTGTTTCAAAATATTGCAGCGTCAATCTCGAGATAATACAAAATGCACAAAACAAAAACGTGGCACTCAAGCTATTCATAAATCGACACGCTTGGCGCCTACTAACAAAACGAAAAACGGGATTCATGTTTTGGCATTTTAAAATGCATCGCCCTCTGCATCGACAACAAAACATCACCGCGCGTCCGGCAGCAGATATGTTGCTCTCGCGTTGCACGAAACAGCAAATGCACACAAAGCGTGTTCTTGCACATGCGGTCCACACAGCCAGCCTCAGAGCTGTGTATTTTCTGCTACTCCATGTACGAACAATGGTATTTGAGAGTTCTGTAGTATCCAATTTCTAGAAGTATTGCTTAATCTTGTAAATTATCGCAAAGTTCGATTTTTACTAATTTGGAGCTGTGTGGTAGAGATATGGCTATTATTTTGTACAAGAGGTACAGCAATTAAAATATAAATATAATTTCTGTAATTTCGCCCACTTTTTTCGTATAAAAAAAACTTCATTATTTCGTAAAAACAGTGGATAAATGGAATTAAAAACTTATAACAAAGATGCTTTTCGATTAATATTGTGTTTTTGATTTGTTTTGAGATTGAGAGTATGAAGAAAGGAAACATTGTGTTTGTAAATTAAACAAGGTTTAATTGGACGAAAAGCATATTATGGAAACTCCGCTATAGTTTTCGGTAGCAGAGAATTTACCTATTCCAGGAATACAATAAAAAGCCTTATAATTGTTCAATTTCCTTTTCATTTGTTTAAGTTTCTCTTTAACACTAATACATAGCTGAACCCATGCGAAGATCTCGCAAATTTGTTGGACAATGTAAAACGGCAAGCATGTGTGTACTTTGTGCAAAGGGTACTAAAATACTATACTAATGACGTATTTTGAGCAGGATCAGTTTTAACGCAATTTCTTATTTTTGTATTTTGGCACATTAATTTCAATGAATATTAGCGACGCACTAACAGGGAAATAATTTAGGTTCACTTACTCTCGCACGGATGGAAAAGGCAACGAAACTCGTAACCTCTATCGCCAACAGAGCAAAGTCCTCGAAAAATCAAATGCGCAGTTGACAACATGCTTTTCACCTTTCATCTCAACATCTTTCTCTTAAACGTCAAGCTTAAAAAACTCTTAAAAAGTTCATTTTGTAGGTTAGGGGATATACAAACAAAACCCACATTTCTACTGGAACGAAAACCTGGTTTTATGGCTCTTAAACTCATCGCATTCGAGTTACGCACGACAGTAGTGTGCAACAGTGAGTTGCGGGTTGCATATATATATATATATATATATATATATATATATATATATATATATATATATATATATATATATATATATATATTATTTAAATTAATATCTTTGTAACACGTATTATTATATAAATATAGCTTTCTGAACCATTTATCAAAAATAATTTTTGTCACAATCTCACATTCATCAGTGCGCACACTATTCTTATAAAGGGGTACAAAGTTTTCACGTATTAATATATAGATTTGGATTGAAAATAATAAGAAATGTAATAATAAGAAATGCGCCCTTCGATTTTGTTACTCCATTTCATGCATGTGAATTATTCATTTCTAGTACTTCTCGTGTGTTTGTGATAAAAGAATAAATTCTAAAAATATTTATTTATTTAAAAAATAATTATCGAGTTGCAGAGTTAATTATCGAGTTAATAACGTGAAGTTTCAATATCTGTAATTACTAGGATAATAACATGAATTCTATTCATATTAGATCTATTATGTAAGTTTTTAATAGTTTGTGCCAATATTGCGTTCTTGTTTCAGTACCGAATTTTAGTAGCATTTGTAACGAGTTCTTTGAAAATCACACAAAGATGTAGAGTGTTTTAGGGCTTATATTTATTTCCATTGAATATTTTAATTACGACATGAAACGCTTAATGTGTTTAGCTCTCAGTCGCCGCTCAGCCCCGTTAACAGCCGCTCACTTGAAGGGCGTTGTTCCGCCAAAAGGCAACACTGACACGCTCGCCCCGAACGACGCTCCGCTTCACAGCGCGGGCCGCCGTCCTTTAAAGTCGAATTCAATTTAAACGCGGTGTTTTAATGAGAAATCGCTGTCGCCGCGTTCCCACGCGACGCGCCCGCTCACGCGTGAACGCGCCGGCGCGTGCGGCGCCCGTTAGTCGGCACGGCACGGCGCGGTACGGCGCGGCACGGCGCGGCAGGCGCGGTACGGCGCGGAACAGCTCGCGGGCCCGCCGCTCTCCAAAACCCACAAGTGATTCTAAAGCCCTCGCGAGCCCCGCAAAGCCCTGTTGCCACGCCGCGCCGCGCCACTCTCACTGCGCCTCCGGCCGCGCCGCTCTGCTTCAGCCGCCGGCGGGGTCGCCACGCCCCTCCCCCGAAACTTCGCCTTTCACGCCTACTCCAGCGCCCTCTGCTTCCCGGCCTTTCCGCTTCTCATCTCTCTCACACTCGCCCTCACGCGCTCTCCACCTCTCTTTCACCCGCTCTCCTTCCTTCCACTCCCCGCAACCCCGCTCTTGACGCCCCGTCCAGCGTCCTCCACTTTATTGACTCTCCGCTTCGCAGCTTCCACGCTTACCCCTCTGATCCTCCCACGCGTTCCTCCCCACTCCTCCCACGCCTCCTTTCCCACTCCTCCCACACCTCCTTTCCCACTCCTCCCACACCTTCTTTCCCACTCCTCCCACGCCTTCTTTCCCACTCCTCCCACGCCTTCTTTCCCACTCCTCCCACGCCTTCTTTCCCACTCCTCTCACGTTTTCCCTCCCACTCATTCCACGCTTTCCGTCCCACTCCTCCCACGCTTTCCTTCCCACTCCTCCCTTATCCATTCTCCGCTTCCACTCGTTCTTCAACCGCTCTCCTCCTCACACTCCTCCTCTCCCTCCCCCTCTTCCGCATTCCCGCCTTCCACTCCCTCAATACCTGCCCCATGCTCTCCGACTCCCCCGCTTACCCGCTTACCTGCTCATTCCCAAACACCACACCCACTCCCACTCCCCTACTCCCTCTTCTCCCCCATTTCCTCCCTTCTCCGCAGCTATTCCAATTCTCGTCTTCCCTGCTCCAATTCTTCTTCACCTCGCCGCTTGCCAGCTATTCCCCATTTCCTTCGACCTCCGATGCATCGCTCCTGTGCTTTCCCTTCTCTCATCAGTTTTTCAAGAACCCTCTCCCCCCGGCTTCTCTATCACCATGGTTCTCTCCGCTACCCCAGCATTCCTAGTTTTTCGTGTCTTTTCTTCCGTCATTCTCCTCCGGATTGTCTTACCTTCCTCCGTCACATTCCCTTTCTTTTTTGGCTTCCACATTCAACACCCACATGGTGTATTGAGACTCCCTGCCCTACCGTTCACGGATCCCTTTCAGTTTCGTGATTCACCGGAATATATTTTGGTTCCTTCTCCCCACCCTACAACCTTCCGTTACGACATTACGACATTACGACATTAAGTTACCTTTATCTCCTGTTTAGGTTCACCCTAGTACACGCCCCATATCCAGTAACCGCCTCTCGCGTCGTCAGCGCTCCCACCTCTGCCTATCTCCCACGTCAAGTACCTATGCCACAATCCTTCCACATCAAGTACCAACTTCAATACCTCAAGGTCGCTCAGGTTCTTTTCTCACCATTCGACTTATTTCAAAGTCGAGTCACCGCCATCCACATTTCATTAATTGTTTCCTGAAATAGTACAATGGCATCGCTATAATTTCTACAAGCTATCCTCCCATTGTCACTCGCCACTCACTATTAGCACCCGATTTTGTCATTTTCCACTTGCCACTTGAACTATGCCCGCCACACGCCCCATGTATGTAAACCTCATGTCCCTAATTCCCTTCTCTACCATCAACATCCACTTCCAGTTTCTATTTATTATTTTATTTTGATACACATAGATCAGTTTAAAATAAATAAAAATATAAAAATATACTTAAGACTGCATGCACGTATGTAAGAATGGTTTACCTCATTATGTGATTTAATATGAACCAATGCGCATTAGTAACATTTTCTAAAAGTGATTTTGAACTATTTGCATTTTGCTGAAGTTTCTTTTGAAGCGTTTACTTTATTCGGCACGCGTAGAATAGTATTGGACTTTGTATTTGGATTTTCTATGTGGATTGGATTTTCTATGTGTATTGTTGTGAGGGAGATATTACTTGCAAGATAATTAAGATGTTTACATAGAAGACATAGGTAAAAAGATTATAAATATAATAATGTTGCTATTGAATGCCATAAAGAATATGATAAAAATAAGAAGAATGTGATGGTAGTAATATTTATTTATTTACGTCAAAAACAGTTAAAAACTGTGTGTGACATGCTATGGGGAGAAGTAAATTGGAAGTTACATTTAAGTCCAGAAGCAAAACAAGGGGCTATCTCAGCATTTGTTCGAGGATCAGGGAAACTGGACGAAAATCTTATCGAATTGAATTGAATTGATGCCTTATTTTACGCGGCGAGACTCGAGCCATCAGGCCCGCTCTTCCGCCTGACCACGCAGATCGAGATGGGAGTCATTGACCCAGAAGCTGAAGTACAATACTTGTTACAGGTTCTTTACAATTATACAATCCAAATGGTATATAATACATTAAATTTCATTGTTAAAATTCATATTACTTTCCATTTGCATGCTCGGTATAGTTTCTAATTGTAGAGAAACAGTTGTGCAGCAGAAAAGTGATGATAATGGTAAAATGGTAATAGATATGAAAATGTAATGAAATCGATGCTGAGTGTTGGTATGGAAGAAAAAGCTGATTCTGCGGCCAAGAGAAGGGTACTTGTCTGTAGAGTGCGAGCGTGAATGGGACGGGCTATGTGCTAGCTCGCAGCTTCCCAAAGCTTCTGCGGCGGAAGCGCTCTTCGATTCGGAGCAAGCAGGCATGTGCCGCGCCGCGCTGCGTGCTAGGCGTCGTACGCCGCTGCTGCCGGCCGAGCAATCTCCTAAAGTGGTGCCGCTGTTTGGACGGCAATTATCGAGCCCGCGGCAGCGGCGACACTGGGTGAAGGCAGGCCACAGCGTGACCACTTCTCACTCCGGGACATCCGGCCACCCCCACCGCTTCACCCGTCCC
>BOPP01000029.1:10684587-10699735 GCA_017312745.1 Gryllus bimaculatus
CCGCCCTCAGCCGCTTTCCCGACATTCCCGCCGCTCTGCTTCACGCCGCCCCCCTGCCTGTCTCAAATAACAACTCACCTCGCACCTCGGACCGCCCTCACTCTGGCTGCCCGGTACCCTCGGTTACGTCGCGCCCGCCACACCGCGCCTCAACTCAAGCAAGCGCCCCCCTCCAGATAAACCCGCCCCCACGCCGCCTCACACCCGGCCCCCCGCCGCCTTCACCTTATCGACCGGCCCCCACGGTCACCCGCTCATCACAGCCGAGCCCGCCACAACCGCCTCAATACCGCCCCACCGCTTCACACCCGCCCACGCCGCCTCATCGCCCCGCCGCCTCACCCCGCCCCCACCGCTCACCCGCCCACGACCGCCTTCAGCCGCTCCCCGCGCTTTCAACACCCGCCCCCCGCCGTCTCAAACTCCGCCCGCCGCCTACTCGCACACCCGCCGCCTCACTCGCTCCCGACCGCGCTCGTCCGCCCACCGCCTCAGCCGCCCCTCCGCCTCACCCGCCCACGCCCGCCATCAGCCGCTCCCGCTGTCTCCGCCCGTCCCTGTCTCGATCCCTCTCCCGCTCTTGCCCGTCTTGTTCCGCCCTTCCCTGCTCTCTCCTCACTTCTCTCCCGGCTTGCCCCTCCTCCTTCATCCCCGCCGCCCCGCCTCCTCCGCCCCCCCTTCCCCTCATCGGCCATTCCCACGCAGCCCATCCCAACGCCCGCTCCCTTTCCGCTCCTGGTTTTATGCAATTCTCAAAAGCCAGAAGCCGAAGCATCGTGCTCCGAAAAGTGTAGCGACTTGTGTCATGTGATACATACTATATTAGGGTAGATGGTATTCTGAAAATGTGACACAATAGATCTCTAAACTACACACCTTTCCTTTTTCTAACCTTAGAAACTTGTTTTTATCAGCATAACGCCCATTTACAACATATTTTCTACTATTCCTCGTCAGCGTAACGAACGTCTTATTCTTAAGTCACCTCGTATTGGATACTGAGTATATTATTCCGTCTAAATCCGAAAAGGATTATCCTATCTAAATCCGAAGCAGTTTCCACTCTGTTTTACCTAACCATTTTGGATTACGTGGAAATTAATTGGTTAATCCTCTACCTAGCCTGATTCGTACATTAGGTATCTTGTGAAAAAAGGCCTGCAATGTTCCAAAGCAAACCTTCGTTTTCTATAAATATTCTACTGAATTACTTTGGTAAATATTCAACGTTGTCAGTAGCAAACACGATGACAGTAGAAAAAACGTTGTCAGTAGCAAAAATCTGTCACCGTATATGTAAATTATGGCGTTAATATTTTTCTCAGAAACACTTCGTTAACGTGTGTTAAGTAGCATTGTCATTTCATCGCACAATTTTCACAGATTTCCCTATACATACACTGGGTTTTCTGGCACCATAGGACCGATATATCCGATCCAGAATCGAGTGACGACGTTCGTGTCGCTAGACGTCAGTGCACGGCGCTCCTGCCTATGTGCCCGCAGTAAATCAAGCGCAAAAGTGATACGACCCGACAGCCTGTCGGCCGAGAACGCATGTTGCTCTCGTGTAATAATTGTTAACGTTAATGGTTTAAAAAACAATTCAGTTGTTTTTACTATCCAGGTAATTTCTGCAACGGCTAAACCTATTTCTATGGGTTTTCTCTGAAATGTATTTTATCGCATATAACTTATTTTTGCAAATAGCTTGTAGCTATTTTTGCAAATTACTACTCTTAATTTCTCTTGCATGAAACCAATGTTTTTTTCCGTACATATCTACAATATTATTCCGGCCTCAATGAAATTTTGTATTCGTGTCTTCAAAAGAAGAGAAGATACTACCTGCATGACATTTGGAAAAAATAATCAGCGTTTCTATGCCTTTGAGAAATGAGAGCAATAGCATTCTTGGAAGGATGAAATCTGCTTTCATCAGTTTACAGCTGCCTGTATTAAAGATGGTGGCAGCAACGGGAATCGAAGCAAGCTTGGCAAGGTAGGGCAGACAGGCAAAGCAGGGCGAAGGTGGTGACTAGGAGCTTTGGGTAGTGACTTTGGGTAGTGACTTCGGGTAGTGAGGCGCCTAGGCTGAGCAGGCTAGAGCTGGTACACATTATAGAAATAATTCATTTATTTTCCTATTTAAAAGCATTTTGATAAATAAGTGACTTTGTCAACGCGATGAGAAACCGATAATTTTTAAATATATTGACCGCGACATTCTCTTCTTGTCGGATCTTATTTTTAAATTAAAAGTATAAAAAACAAATACACTCCATGGTGATATTTATTGCACAATTATAATGTTAACATTAAATAAATCATTGTTGAAAAAATATTCATTAATTTTTGAATTGATTAAAGTTGATGGCGTGAAATGCAGACTACAAGATCACATTCTTGATCCAAGAAATATATCACAGGTAACTGTCTTCAATTCCCGCTTTGAAACTTAAATTTTAGCAGAACACACCAAGCCAGATCTCTCTTAAATGTAATTAATTGCTTTCTACGTTGTATATTATTGTGTTTATTTCTTCACTCGAATTATACTTTTCAATCTAACAAAATAAAATATAAAAGAAACATTTCGCATTACCATCACATGTTCTGCGCACCCAATAACAATGTGAAATGTAATTTTCATGGATTGATATAATCAAATTTCTCCAATTGACTTGGGGTCCATTGGGTTTCAACGTTTACTGTTGTTCAGTTTGTGTTGCAGGTATTATGTTAATCAAATGTCTTTGATACTAGACTCCGAATTGAAAACATTAACTCTTGATGAGAAAATTAGTCTATTAGAAGAATAAAAAGAAAATAACACTTCTGTCAAGGTTTGGATGAAGGAATTTGAGAAAACGCAAGTGTATAACACCTTAAAAACAAGGACTCGAGAATGGGTGGTTTAAAGATTTTATATAGGTTATTGCCAAAATATTCGCGAACCTAAGCAAATACGCACAAATCAGATGTATTCATCTGTTCCTACGAATATTGAAGAAAATAATATTTATTTTCCTTTTTATATAGTTGTTTCATCAGTATTCGTGTTTCTTTCTGTATGTACTTTTCTTTGTCTCTCCAGGGACGTCTTCGTTTCTTTGAAAGGTAGTTTTTAGATGAGATAACTACTCATAAAAGCTATTCCACCTTGGACCGATTGAGTTTTTTGAATTGACAGTTTGTATTACAAACCTGAATAAGAAGGAAACCTGTACAAAATGAAAGATATTGCTCCCAAAAAATGCCAATTAAACAGGTTTTACTGTAAAAAGTTTGTGTCTGTTCTAGGTGAATGTACAGATCCAGAATATTTTTGTGAGTGGAAAGAATTGTGACAGGGTGTATGATGTGAAGTTGTTTCTGCAAAATGTTTGACCTCCATGCGTGCGAAGGGTACTCACTGACAATGTACTGACTGAAGATTGTTGTCCTGGTCCAGAATATTTTTGTTGGCGCGAAGAATTATGTCGGGGTGTATGAAGTGAAGCACTTTCCACAAGATGTTTGACGACTGCGTGCGAGGGGTGCTCACCGGAACGGTGGATGTCCATGTCCAGAATATTTTTGTAGGTGTGAAGAATTGTGTCGGGGTATATTAATTGAATCTGTTTCTCCTGGGTAGCTTAAACCTAGCGTCTTAGCGACTTTATCAAACGCTTCGAGATGTCTGACCAGCGTGCGTGTGAGGGTGACTCACCGGTGAGGTACTGCCTGAAGGTGGATGTCCAAGTCCACTCGGGGTTGCCGAGGCGGCGCGAGAAGAGGCACTCGAGGTGCAGGATGGAGCCCGGGAACACGGCCAGCGCCCCCGACGGCTCCACTGACGCCGACCCCGACGGCACCTTCACCAACACCGTCGGCGGAGAGTCCTCTGCGCATGCGCACGCACACACACACGCACATTAAAAACACGAAAAGATTGAGAGAGCGTGAACAGGTCAAGAGGTCGGGAAGAAGGAATTGGAAAAAGACTGTGAAAAAGGAGGTTTCAAAATGCATCACGAATGGTCGTAAATAAGAACTAAAATGTAAAAATAACGTTTTAAATTCATGATTATGATCGTGATTATCAAAACATGGTGAAAGACATGAATATGAACGTTAGTAACTCGAAAAGAAACATTAAATTTCAAAAAAATTGGAAAAGGTGAAGATAAAGGTGGTTTGAAATTTAAATGCCAATAAACGAAAGTATATTCCAGTAGTTTTATTCCAATTAGTTTTTTCACTAGAGATACATTCAATAAAAGTATCAATGGAAGATATTCGTTATACTATTATTTCATAATTCTGAGTATTTAATATCTTCATGGCTGACGTATTCTTTGTATTATATTGTTTTTATGAATATCTACAATATCACATTTTTTACTCCGCCAGGGTCAATTTATTGACTTGAAACCAAATAAAATGTAGACGTAGCTTAAACTACCATTTTGGAGGGGTATTAGTATTTACAGAACTTGGATTGGAGTACCATTTGGATTAACATTGTAAAAAATTGTTTCACGCCACCCCAAGAACGTCAGGCGCGAGACCATTTCAGCCTCTTCGACGTGGGGTGCCATTTGCTTGTGTTTGAGGCTCACCTGTGAAGTTGGTGAGCATGGTGGTGGGCACACAGGTGGGCATACGGCCGCTCCACGCGCCGTTAACGCACGTGAGATTGGCGTCGCCCTGCAGCTTGTACACGCCCAGCTCCCGGCAGCGCGCCAGCAGCTCCGTGCTGTGCGGGAACACTTGCCCGGCCTGCGCACACCACGAGCCCAATGAACAACTGGAGTCCCACAAGGGCGAGAAATAAGGAGGTATTTGAAGGCGGCTCCCGGCAGCGCGCCAGCAGCTCCGTTACGTGCGGGAACACTTGCCTGCGCACACCACCAGCCCAGTAAGAAATTGGAGTCCTACATGGGCCAGAAATAAAGAGCAATTTGAATACTATCACTTAAAAGAAAGCTCAAGGAACTGCTCAAGCTCAAGCTGCAAGGAACGTTTTTTATTCCTTTCATTCTCTTTGTTACGTTTTTAAATATCATTCAATAGTACTAAATACCTAACGCACAAAAGAAATGTTCTTATAGCACTTTTTCAGAAAACTATGAAAAAAATCAAATTTATATACACAATAGGATAAAAAAAGTACTCCAAAAGTCTAAGAGCTTTACATCGAACTCATTCCAAAGTCTTAACTAAAAGCATTTTCAAAAGTTACAAGCTATTCGAATAAGGGTTTCATATAACTATGGGAAATAGTCAAAAGCTGTCTAACAACAGATACTAAAGCAAAAATGTAATTGTTCCTGTTGAGACCATACAATGAAATGAATTCAAGAGAAAATATACTTATCTGCTGCAAATCTCTCAAAACAAAGTAGCATTTTCCAAAACAAAATAGCATTTTGAATGAAAAAGAGGTAAATGATAAAATAAACTCACATTTTAATTTATTTCAACTTTAAAATAAAAATAGATTTTAGACAAGTGATGTGCATATTATTTCTTAAAATAAAAAGAGAAACTTTCTGTGGTTTAAAAGCATACTTACTGCACATAAGTGTCTTTTCTCTTTGTCGTGAAAAGCAAATATGAATGGAAAACACTGAGCGACCACAACAAAACAAAACAACGACAGGGTATATTGTGACAGCGAATTATAAAACGCTTTGAGAGTTCGAGTTGGAAAGGAGACTTTAGAAAAACCTCTTGCAGAAAGTAAATAAAACGCTGGGTATCAAAGGGAAATATTTTTTTAAAAAAGGAAATGCCCTTTGGTGTTACAGAGATATTTAGAATGTGTCTCTTCATCCGAACGATGTAATGAAAATAAAAACCATGCATCTTAGCAATATAAAACAAAGAAACATTTTTAATTTTGCCTGTATGTTTTGTGATGTATGAGTTAAAACATTAGAATGATTTTTCGAGTGTTTCATGACACTTATACCTTAATGTTATTTTGCAGTAAGTTGAGTGTCATGAATAAATAAAACAGAAACACACTGCGTCTACGTAACAATGTTTCTATTAATAAATGCGTCAACGTAACAGTGTTTCAAACAAGTTCCAATAGTCAAATTAGTAAGTTAAATATTATTACGCGATAGTAGGTCTGATCAGCTGAAGTAGTTTAAATTCTCATTACAGAGAAATTCCCTTACCATGTTTCAGTTTTTCTCTAAATTGTGATTATCATTTTAATGTATTGGTAACATTAAAGTAACGTGGAAAAGCTATTAATTATTAACAATTATTTAATTCTCATATAATATTTGTTTCGTTAGATTCAATATTTAAGAAAGTACTCTATTTAGACATTATTCTAAACCAATGAAATATTTAATCTTTTCTGTAAGACCAAGTAAACATTTTGTAATGTCGTAACAGCTCGGGTTAAAATATTGTCGCTATCACTGAAGGGAAATCTGTTTTGAAAATTAAATCTTCCCTTACACAAGTGTTGCCGTAAAATCTTGAATCTGTGTCAAGAAGCTGATGTCGTAAAACACTGGTTGAGGCGAGCGCAGCAATGAATTACAACGGAACGGGCAGATGCAGGAGACGAATTACACCGAAGAAACTAGAGGAGGGAGAAAAACTGTCAGAGATGAAGAAAAACAGAAGTGACGAGGAAGATACATAGCAGTAGCCCTAAGGCGGTTCTTTCCGTACTTATAAGACTCACGTGGGGTGAGTGTAGTGTCGGTATGATTGTGCTTGGGAGAGGAAAGAGCATGCAAAAGGAAACGCGAGGAAACTGGAGAATGGGACATATAATGCGCGCGTAAAGATTATCAATTCAATGACCCAGCAGGTAGAAGAACGTTGAGCAGGATTGAAGAGAGGAAAAGAGAGGAGGAAACAGTTGGCAAATCGACGTACAAAAAACATACAAAAAGGCAGACAAATTATTGGTTAGGATCGCGAATAAATGGGCAAAGAGACGGAAGCGCGAATGGGAAGATGAACAATTGACCAGGGGGACGAAGGAGGGCTCGGAGATACGGAGTGGAGCGAAGAGCGAATAAATGAACAATTGAACCAACAGAAGGTGAACGTGTAGGCGTGTTACCAGGTGGGCGTTTCCTATCTCCACCCTTTGCGTAGCCGCGTGAGAGTTCATCGGCGGCTCGTGCGAGAGACTGTTGCTGCGGCACAAAAGCCGTCAGCGCCACCGCCCCTTACTTTGCTTCCTCGCGAGCGCCTGAGCGTCGGCTTCCGAGCAGCTCCCGAAACGAGCATCGCGCGCCGCCCCCGTTGCCCCCTCCCTCGCCCCTGCTCAGCCAAGCATCTGCTCTTACCTCAATCGCGTTCCACTCCCATCTCTCGCTCCCTGCATTGGCCTCTTTCGCTCACCTCACCCTCGTCCCCACATGTCTCTCTCATGCAGTCCGTTTTTGCCCCCCTTTACCTCTCGCTTTCCTTTGGCGATTAAACGCTCGCCATTACACACTCACTCCACGATATTCTCACCCCTAGACTCTCTTCCTTCAAGCCACCCTCGCACGAAGCCACCCTCGCACCAAGCCACCATCGCACCAAGCCACCCTCGCACCAGGCCACCCTCGCACCAGGCCACCCTCGCACCAGGCCACCCTCGCACCAGGCCACCCTCCAACCAGGCCACCCTCGCACCCGAGACACTCAATCTCATTATTCTGTCTCACATTCCTACCCTGGCTACCATCTCTCTTCCTCCGTTCGTCGCCAACAAAATAAGAACCTTCCTAATTAAATTTTGTATTGTTACCTCATCCTAGGAACTCTAATAGTTCGGGTTATGGTGTTACTTCTTGTGTCAGGAAAGTTACTCACGCAATAAAGCAGGAATCTTCGATGCCAAAGAAAACTGCCACATCAAAAAATGTTATTTTGCATGATATGCATATTATTCCCAATGGGAACGTCTACATTGCTCGCTAAGACAATGAGTTTCACTCTTTATATCAGCTGTCGTGTAAGCTATCTTTGAATTTTTTTATTATTACTTAACAGGTTTAACATTGGTTTACAACCACTTCCTGAGGTTTACAAGTCTCTTATAACTACTTCATTTTAATTTTTTTTCCAACTATCCCTATCTATAAAGTCTGCTTCATGTAAACCTCTTGGATTTATAATTTCGAAAATTTATTTTGTCCAAGTGTGTTTGGGACGTCATCTTGTTTTTGTTTTTGTTTTTCGCTAGGAAACCATTCTAAAATGTTTCTTGGAATTCTTTCTTCACCCATTCTTTTGTTATATCCAAACCATTTTAATTGTTTGTGTGTGGTATAATCTAATATTGTATCTTCTTTTTTCTTAATTTGTAGAATTGAATTGTTACGAATTTTTTCTACTCTAGAAATCCTTGCTGGTCTTCGTAGAATATCCATGTCTGCAGCTAAGTTTTAATTTTAATTGTGGTGTCAATAAAATTTTACTATAAAAGTATTGTATTTTCTAAATACATTCCTTCACTTTAATACAAATTACAGTTTTGGGGACAGACTCTTTCTTGTGCATCAACGAAATGTTTTCTTTGGCAATAAATTTTGACATTTCGCTTAATTCGGGGCGAACATTTATCACGCTTTCTTTTTCTTGAGGACGCGACTTTGCCAGACGTATTTCTTTGATTCGCCGTATTTAAAATGCGTCAGTTGAAGACACGAATTTAAAAGTGAATGCATCTCAAGAGCCCATTAAATCCGAAAGAGTGCAACTTATGAGACCTCTCCGCTCACAGGTCGTTCTTTCGTGCTCCCATCCCCTTGCCTTGCTTCTCCGGCTGTTGCTTTCCTCCAACGATTTCTCCATCCAATTACGCTGCCTCCCACTCTCCAAAGCCGCCCCTCTATACCCACTCGCCGCGCCAGCGTTTCCAGTGTCCCATCTTGCTCTTTCGAACCGTGCCGATGCCACCACCACCATCACGTCACCTGCTGCTCATACTGCCTTTATCTCCGTTCCGTCTCGACTTTTCGTTCATCATTCCCAGAGTTCATCCTCTTACCGCACACGTGCCGTCCACGGAGCCTAGCTCTCGAGCAGCGTCTACGTTACTGTGCGAAGCGAGGATATCGTACTTCCCCTCCCATCCGCCTGCGCCATTCACCTCCCCTCTCCTCCTTCCGCCCCCATCCTCCTCGCCACGCCGCCTGCCGGCAGAAACGCGAGTCCTCACGCGCCCGTCACAGGCCCTTAACTGCAGATTACCCGGGGGCGGCGAAAGTCGCGACTTTACTGCCGACGAAAGCGTGCCAACTTCTTCTTGATATAAAACAGAGTTTAATCAAAATGAAGATGCTCTCAGCACAGTTTGAGTGGCGTATTTTTCCCCCTTTTTTTTCTAAGTGTTTGTAATCTGTTTACAAGAGAGCGTCTGGCCGCGTGGCCTGCGTTGCTATGGGGATAAGAGTATTAGTTCCGTTGGAGGCCGCCGCCGCCGCCGCGTCCGCCGGGCGGCGGCGCCACTGTCGAGCCGACAAAAGACAAACGCCCGGCTGCCTTTTGCGGGCTCGGCTGTCGAACTTTGCAGAATGTGAGCGAATTAGCGAAGTCTGAAGCTATTAAACTCGACCTCCCGCGTCTTAAGAGGACGTTCCCGCCGGCGCGGCGGCGGCGGCGGCGGTGGCGCGGCGGCGGTGGTGAGTTCCCCTGGGAGGCATTTTTGTAAGGCCCCCGCGCATATTGTAGCTCAACTTGAGTAATAACGTTGTGCGGATGGAAGGGTGGGGTGGAAGAGAAAATTAGCCCCAGGGACAGTTGTCACTTACAGATGTTGAGAGTTGCGCGCTGCCAAGAGGTGGCGTGGCGGTGGGAGCGAGATATGAGGAGGCAACGGTCTCGTGGGCGACGGGTAAGGTTGCCAGCTCTACCGAACTCTTGGCATGAAAGAATTTGTAACCGTACAAGTAGTAGGTGTCTGAGTGGTAAGATAAAATATTATAGTAGCCGGATAAACTGTGCTTCCACGATTAAAGGGAAAAATATATTCAAATCTATCATGTAGCTTGAAATTCTATTTTTCTATTTTTATGTTGTGGCAACATGTGATTCTGAACTTATTACTCATGGAAGGAGTCTCTTGTCGTCCTATGATGAAAGTATATGTGATAAAAATAAAATTATTTTTAAATCATAACTGAGGTAAATTTAAAATGAGAGAAAAACTGTGATTGAAAAATAACATGGAGTGATTCGAACAATGAACCGTATATGAATTAAATATTGAATGAATTTCTTTCAAGTAATCACCCGATTAAATTTACTTCGGTTCTCAATTACTGAATCAGAGATATTCGGTATTACTGAGTCGTGGGGGTCTTGAACTAATTAAGCAAGCAGGAATTCTAATTCTGACTACCAAGTATATCATAACCCGATGCATTTTTCATTTCAACGTTGCTCGTCTTCACGACGCGTAGTGTAGAAGCTCTGACTGTGCTGTGGTACCTTCCTTTGAATAAGGTCATTAGTGATTAGATAGTGAGAATTCCGATATGTGCGACAACGAATATTGCATATCGTAACGTGCTGTGTAAACTCGCGTAAGAGTAGTACGCGAAATATCCATCGACTTGTGTGATAAGTCGTTTGAAAATAGTTGCGCAATAAGCAATAACAAATATGACATTTTTCGCCAAATGAGTACGAAATTATCGTATTTTGTTATAACAACTGTTCTAACGGAGAACAGGGACGTCGAACAGGTGATACAACAGGACAAAACGACAGAAAGACGGGTTGAGAGATAGGTTGGAAATCTGTGAAATAACCACACCCAAGATATAACACCACCTCTATTGCTGGCGCAAATATTTTGTCGACGCCAACGCAGTTGGTAGAGCACATGCTCAAAATATGCCTTAGGTTTACGGCAACATAACAGGATAGGCGCCGCAGTACTTCGTGGGAAACGCTTGTGTGTGCGGTGGGAGGAGCACAGCCGCATGTACCTCCTGGCCATTGCCCGGCAGGGTTGAATACACACGATCCTTAACGTATTGCTATGGTTGAACAAGCGGTACGCAGCCACGAACGGGTATCTCGGGCTACCCGTATCATGAGCGCGCATGGTTTAATAGACGTGCGTTTGGAACAGTTACCACCAGATATTTACACACAAGAGAGTTGCTGTAGAGAGATAATTTGATATTACCGCTATTTACGTAATTATCAAACTTCTACATTTTGTTATGCAAATTTTTGTAGTACTCTACAGTTATATCATCTTAACGCTAACAGAGAAGGGAAAAGCCAATCTTAACGACCAGCATCCGTTAAGAATGTAAAAGTTTGCGGGGCGGTTCTTAACGGCCGGCATCCGTTAAGAATTTAAAAATTCGCTGGCCTTTACGGACAGCCGAGAGAAATAAGTTGTAGCTAAACATGGCGTATGAGGACACTCATTTCATGAAGTGGTGTTTGTTTATAGGTGTTTTTTTCTTGTAAGCAGAACATTTAAATATTGAAACGTCCAATACAGTAATAGAAATGACAGACGTGGTTGGTTATAAAACCTTCGATATCGGCTCTGCTTGCGACTGATTGATTGATCGATTGATTGCTTAATTAGTGTCTCCGGGCGCGTTAATCGCAAATTTCTTTAGTCCCATAAGTGTATGGCATGTTTTTATCGCTGGAGGTGCCAGTTATCTTCCCCCACTGAATGGCGAGATCCGACGCCTATCTATTGTGGGTTTTCCCCCCGACCATGTATCGTGGCACCTCCCCAGTCAGGACAAGTTTAGCTATATAGAGCATGTGAGCGAAAGTAAAGGACGGGGATTGGGACAAGAAGAGGAAGGAAAAATCGCGCGCTCTCCGTGGCGCGTATGTTAAGGAACTACTTCAGCATTCGCCTGGTGTTGACGGGATAAACAACATAAGACTACTGTTCTGACAAACCGGCCGCTCGAATTCTCCGCCAAACAACGGCTGAATTTCGGTTTACGAACTTCAGCTGCGTCTATTATTTACTTTTTTTATCGGGCTAATGACGTTAGTAGTATTATTAAATATTTCGCTGCCGCAAGAACGCAGAGCCTGCAAAAAGAGCCCGCATCTCTGCACGCCGCGTCTGGAAACGTCGCCTTCCCCTCTAGCCAAGCACCAAACCCCGTTCCGTCCACATGTGAGCTGGCGGCGGCGCCGCCGATGACACGTCCCGGGGTTAGGCCCGGGTCATGCGATACGGCTGAGGGGCGACGCGCCATGCAAGCCGCGACAGGCCATACAGCCAGCGCAACCCCGAGCGTCACCTCTCTCTCTCTCCCTCCACCACCCCTTCCCTGTCCTTCCCCTCCCCCAGCCGACACATGCGCGCTCTGTTGATAACGCAGCGCCGCGCCGCGCCGGGGCAGGCCGTGCTGTGCGCCAGTGGCTCCCAGAGGGAGCGGGCGGCAAAAGGAGCAAATTGCCTGGAGCCGCAGGAGCGTATGCCTCTCGCTGAGTGTTTATGCCGCAAAAGTCCACGAACAAAAATCGATTACGCCTTTTATTATTATTTGTTGAGTAGTTGGGGGCAGGATTCAATAATCAACGTTAGAGGAAGTAGCAATTATAGCTATTCAGTCTACAATTTTAATACGTAAATTACTAAAAACTATTTTCATTTCATTTTCGTGAGGCTGTTAGATAGCACTTGCAATTCGCTGAGGTGATGCGAATGGTAAATCAATATTTTCCTCTGATCATGTTTGTTTCTTCCGGAGATGCCTTGCTGCACACTAATCCATCATATTCAAATAATTTTAATTTCTTTTCGTACTTCGTATTATTTTTTGCCAGTTCTCGCATATTTGAACGACATCTTTACAATTTCCTGAAATCTGATTTTGGTAGTAAGTTTTTTTTAACTTTTTGTAATAATTTTATTACAAATATATTTAATCAAAATGATCATTATTGATTAAACGCAAATGAACATTTTCTGCTTAAGCGACATATTTATAGTTTTCTTGTCCGTGTTCTATAAATTCATTTGAAAAAAAAAACATCAGCATTTGGTTTCTGTTTAGTGGTCATGTTTTGTTTGCATTTGGTTCCTGACTTTGAAAGTTCGAAGGGTTGGCATGTCACTTAGTACACCTCTGAAATTAATTTTCTAATGATATCATATCGCTTCAAATTTTGTCAAATACTATTTTATATTTAATTTTTAAAACTAAAATTTGTATTTTCGTATCAATAGGTAAATCTAATTCTGTATAGTAAGATATCAAAAAAATTCAACGTTTACTGTGTCAGAGTAAAGGGAGCAGGGTAGTGCTAGGGGCGGAGAGTCGCCAGCGCAGACGCAGACGGAGGAAGCGGAGGCGGGCGCGCAGGCACTGGCGGCGGACGTGGCGGTGATAGGCGCACGATACAGGCGCCTGGGCGCTCGTCGTCGCTGGGTGAATGTTATCGGCGCCGGACGCCCGGCCGGAGCCCCTGCGCCAACGCACGACGCCTCTGCCTCCACCTCCACCTGCGCCTCCGCTTACGACCTCCGCCTCCGCCTCCGCCTTCGCCTTTACCTCCACCTTCACCTCCGCCTTCACCTCCACCTCCCCTCCCCCTCCCCCACCATCTCCACCTTGACCTCCCCTCCCGTCCCAATCTTCCTCTCCCTCCCACCTCCGCCCTTCCTCTACGTTCCCCTATCCCCCTTCGTCTTCCCCAACCCCTCCCCTTCAACCTCACTCCGACCTTCCCTTCTCCACATCTCCACTTCACTCACTTTCCCAACCTCCCCTCCCCCTCCCCCATCATCTGCACCTTCACCTCCCTCCATTCCAGTCTCCTCTCTCCCTCCACTCCGTCTCCACCACCACCTCCGATACTTCCCCTCCGCATTTGCCACGCTCCTCCCCCCTCCGCCCCCGGTCTTCCCCTCCTCCATCCCCTCCGCTTACGTCCCCACCTCCGCCTCCGCCTTCACTTCCGTCTCCCCCAGCGGCGCATCTACGCCTCGGTACTTTCTACGTAACCAGAGTTGTGCTCCAGCCGTGTAGCTTCAAGCTCGCCACAGTACCCTCTACTGCGGATAATTGTGTTCAACTATTCCGTTTACCCTCTCACTGAAACACTATTCTCTTCCTCTGTGTGGTTAAATTGTTCTCATCTATTTGAAACACTTCCGACTCTTTGTGTTTGCGTAATGAATTTTTCTTGAACTGTCTCTTCAGTTTAAAAACGCTTTTTCGTAGTTGCTCTATAAAATGTCTGCCAGATATCATATTTTTTTCATTTCCCAATTTACATTTATGTACTTATGGCATTTCATATTATTCACATAAGATTGTGAATTTATAATTGTATTATTTATGTTTATTTGCTTGTCCTTTCTTGTATGAATTCGAAAAGTGCATCGTTTTCTGTAAGCTTTTAAAATTATTAAATATTTAGGATCTCATATTTGGTGTATTTGATAAACGGAATCAACACATATGCATATGTCTACGCAGTTTCA
This sequence comes from Gryllus bimaculatus, assembly GCA_017312745.1. NCBI lineage: Eukaryota > Metazoa > Arthropoda > Insecta > Orthoptera > Gryllidae > Gryllus > Gryllus bimaculatus. Next base: position 10,699,037 of record BOPP01000029.1, read on the forward strand.
TTGAGACTAAATAGAACCAAGAAAATATATCCTCGAAGAAAAAGAGTAAGCAATGTTCTAATGTAGTTAAGAAACATTCAAAGTGAGGTAGTTCGTAAGCTAACAAATTGTATGCGATATTTCAGCTCTTTTCAAAAACTTGAGCGATACACCAAAAAAAGAAAAAAAGAAAAGAAAACAGAAAAGTTTCGTTTTCTCGAAATAAGCCGCTGAAATGCCTCTCTTGACAATGAACAACTTCTTCTAAGCATTAATCCTCTCTCCTGTTCGTCGACTGGGGCCGGCCCTCCGGGCTTCAAACGCCATTCCCGCGCGTCCTCGTACTCGCCCCAACATGCACCACCGCTCACCATCACCCCTCCCCGCCTCCCCAGCTGAGTCCATTACTCCGTTCCTTCCTCGGACCCTCTCGCTGCCCGCGACCATAGCCTCCGCCCCTTCCCGTTCCCGTTCCCAATTTTCCACGGGTCCACCGCCTCCCCGAGAGTCCTTCCGCTGCCCTTGGGCCCGGCCCATCTTCACGCGCTCCGCCCTGCCCCGCAGTGCCCTGCCCCTGGCGGTGAATCTCTAAATCCTCCGCCGATGCTATCGCACCCGAAGGACGCCGGCCCGCACCCCTCGCTGGGAATCTCCTTTATATTCTATTACGTCAAATTGCGGGCGCCGAATCGCCTCCCGCACCCCGCACCCCGTTCCCCC
>BOPP01000029.1:10699743-10711608 GCA_017312745.1 Gryllus bimaculatus
CCCCTCCGACCCCACCCCGCCGCAATTACACAAGGGCCACAAACAAAAGAAACACCCCGCTGGCGGAGGAGCCATTTTGGTTTCATCTCACGAATAGAACTAGACTGAGCTAGTGGAAAGAGCAACTGGGCGTGAATCAGAATACTCAGGTTTGAGTGCCAGTTGAAATTAGTTTTGAACAATGTGAATGATTTAATACATTTGTGACACAGTATCCCCGTCACATCTTGAATTATATTTATTGAGCAGAACGTATTTCTGAAGTATTTGCCATTCTAACAAGGTAACATGGTGGTGACTATAGATTAGCTTCAGCCATGATAGACTGTCTTGTTTGTGCCTTCAAGCATCTTTACATAATTGCCGTAACTGTTTCTCTCACTTTAGTCTTTCTTACTTCATCCGATAATTTGTGACTTGAGTAAGTACAAACCAGTACCACTGTACGCTGAGAAGTGCGCGTAAAAACGCAAATATTCAGTGTATTCTTACAAAATTATTATTAATAATATAGAAAGTATTGTTCTCGAATCATACAATATTTAAAGTTGAATGTTTGGAATTAAAATCGATGAGTTTCTAGTTGGCAAAGCGAAGAATGTGAGTAAATTAAGTTCGAAGATTAACTGTGTGCCCTTTAAATGTAAAGACTAGTGAGTATTTAGAAGTAATTAGTGATGTTTATTAATCGTCTGGCACTTGTGTGTACAACGTTTTTATATTTTTAGACATATAATTTTAAGTGATACGTTACATTTTTACATGAAGATGGTTAGTATGATGATCTACAGTAGTCAACTACAAAATGTAAAGATGTACGTAGGTATAAACTACATTTCAATTACATTTTGAGAAACCTTTTTTAACTTTTGTGTTCACATAAGAAAGACTGGCGGTATTATTCCAAAATTTGTGAACCTCCCTCATTTAATCAGATAAGAACATGAAACAAAATTTTGCGATTTACAGATTTTAGTACAACTTTTTGGTTATAACTTTCCTGCAGTTCTTTCTGTTGTGCAATATATTTCTATAGAACAATAGAACTCTTTGCTTGTTTTCGTTTTGGGTTAAGTTTAATTGAATTTCTTTTGTGGTATGTAGCAATACCGTGAATTTATCAAGTCTCACCGGACATGCTTTTAACTATCTGTGTTAAATCTTCTGGCCTAAAAAGTGGAACGTTAATCAATTATTTTACTTTTAAGCAATCGCGATTACGAAGTGATGATCATTTCAATTCAAAATGTTTAATTTTACTCTCATTCACAATTTAAAATTCGATTAATACATTTCATTTTAATGGATCTTTTATTGCCTTCAGTAGAGGAAATGGAAAATAATATGGCTTTAGAACCAGTAATTGCGAAATGACTTCTATAAAAGACTCCCATGGGCCAGGTATCCAGTACAACCACCTCGCAGCATTTGTATACAACTCGTACTTTTAAATCGCGCAGCAGTTGCTCTGGACTCAGTATCCTCGAGCTCGAGAAACCTTGACCGAGGTCTTGACATGCCTGGATAAGGTATAGTGAAGACTATACAAAGGATTCACCGAATTTGTCCAGTAAAGTAAGGCCAAATATGAACCAAAAAAATTCCAATGCGAAATAACTCAAAATTACACGTGCTATTGGTTGAATGTAATCAATGACTATCATCTAAAAACAAAGACATTGATTGCGCAGTTAGAATAGTTTCTTATAAGCTTGGTGTGTGCAATACAATTCTTTGAGCACACCTGTTGCGGTATGAAATGTGATTTATTGTTCTGAGATAATGCGATTTATTGTGTGGAAAAAAACACTGAGCAAATCAAACAATATTAGCGCATGTCAACAAACTCCCTGCTGACAATTTCTGAATTGTGATGATTCATAAAAATAATATTCTGAGCTTGGTGATGCCTTAGTGCTTAATGCAACGGTTGGTAATCTCCCGTCTTGGTTTCCAATATCGCATTCGAATGTTTCAGATACTGAAGGTGAAGTTGGTCGTGACTTCGTCGTGTCGTGATACTTCTGTCGTGATGAAATTTGTACCAGCCAGAAACATTTCAACCAATTCATTTACATTTTTTTCGTGTTTCAACGTAATAGAGAATTCTTGTATGTGACGCTTCGTCACCTAAACACATATTTATTTTTTCCAATGTGCAATTGATATTCTAACATGATTCACGGCCTCCTAGAAGATGAACCGTTCTCCAGAAGGTAAATCCATAGTCAAAGTTCGGAGAAATCTCTCAGAACGATTGAAGAACCTCATCGCAGATTTTCAACAGCAGTTGTTCGGAAAAACTACAATGTCGAGAGGGAAATTATCTATTTTCTCCCAAGCATTGACTGCAGAGGTAAGAAAGTCCATACAGTAAATAGTTTTGTGTGATTTCAGAGGGGAACATTTTCATAATTAAAAACTACTTGTTGATGTGGATGTTAGTATTAGATGTTTGAAAACTTACTCTACGATATTCTTATTTTGAACAGATGTGTTTTGAAGATATTATTTTAAAACTAATAGTGTGTCAATCCACACGCGTCCTTCGATAAATCTGTTTTAAAAATTCTCCGGGTGATTGAGTTTCAGCAGGTGTCAAGCCTAGGCTCAAATCTGCTGAAAAAATGGAACACGGTGCAGCATCTTTGAAACTGATATTTACTGAGAGCGATAACGTTATATGCGCAGAAAAGAAATACTACATTGGCAACGGTAAAAATGTAGTACACTTTATAATCTTATAATATCACCACTTTTATGAATTTCAATGCGGACTTGTCAAGAACAGCAAAAAACTAATTCAAATAAAATTATATAGAACATTTTTTACCCGTCCGTGCAAGATTAGAAACTTCAAATCTGTGAACAAAGTAATTTATGCATTTAAACGCGCCGCCCGTAAACCCATGTATCCAGTGACTAAATATTGATGAACGAAGCATTTTTTGTTGTTGTATTATGTAATTTAAGATAGGTAAATAAAACGTTTTATGTATCTCTATATATAAAATAATGACCAGATCAATAAAATAATTTAATGTTTAGAGCTAGGGTGAAATGAATATACGATATAAGACACCTTGTAGAGCTACAGAGCTAAAAAATCAGTCCCAAGCGAAACCAATGCAACTTCTCATCCTCTGTGAGGATTTTTAACCTATTTCCTCTTACTCAATAAAAATTCATGTTAATGTTAAATTTGCCAACTTCCATCGAAAGAAGGTCTAATAAACAACGAAGAACGGAATTTGACTGAAAGTATCGCAAACTGTGCGTATTTATACTTGAATATTTCATTAATATTTTCGTCGACGTCGTTAGCAGAATTTCTGATCCACGCTCTGTGAAGTCACGGAGGTTAAGGGAATTCAAGATATCCCGAGTTGCTGGTTGGGTGACCGTCTAAGGTCCTCAGAATTTAGGGATGGGCGATTGAATCGCGACTTGTACAATCGATTATTTTATACGATTAATCGAAAAACTAAAATCGATTATTTTGACGCCGATTAATGTACACATCAATTTTTCCGATTTTAGCTCGATTATTTTAATTCAAATATTAATTTTTAAGAAGAGCAAAATATGAAAGTACATCTGTATTTTTGAACTTAAGCAACGGAATTCTGTCTATTTGTCTCCCTCCAACTGCAAATATATTAGAGACAAACATTCGCGACTAATTTGTTAGTAAATATCAGTAAAGCTAATAAAATGAAAAGCACTGTGTGTGATCGAATATGTTAGGGATGGTAAGAAATATTCAGTATGAAATAAGAAATAAAATAAATAAATAAATACATAAATAAATAAACAAATAAATGTCGTTATTGATGGCGAGGCTCAGGCCATTTAGCCTGCTCTTCCGCCTAAACATTTTCAAAAAAATTTAATACAATAGTTAATGAAAAATAAAGGTAATTCAAAGAGAAATACGTACTCAATTTGGATGAGGGCGTTTTTTACATTGAAGACAGGAATGTAAGCGAGGGAGGAAGGAGTAGATAGAAAAGGAAATACTCTCTAAGCATTGATGAAATGAAGTTTACGAGTGATATGAAATGTATTTATTTTAAGTAAAGGAATTGTTGAAGTTAATGATAAATATATTAGAAAGCTATGAGAATTTATTCAAAATTTAGAAAATTATATTTTTTGACTCAGCAAATTAGGTACAGGAAGGATTGGACGGATCTTGTATAAGTCAGTGAAAGGTTATTTAGTACTACTAAATGTTTCACACAAAGGTTTTGAAGAAGAATAGATTACGTATTATTGAATTTCCCCTAAAGAAAACTAGAAAGGGGGAAATATCGTCAGCATACGAGCGAAAATGCATAGAGTTCCCTGAGAAAAATGGAAAACGTTGGAAAATAAAGTATTTCGTAAGCATTATACTTGTACTTTGTAACAATATTGACAATAATATTAACAATATTGATAATATGAGAATGTTTTATAAAACTATATGGTTTTTAAATTAAGTAAAAGAGAGGGAATAAAAACGATCAATTCATATTGTATAAAAAATTTAAATTTAAATCCAGTACTAGAAAGGTAGATATTATGGAAATTTAGGAACTCTTTACCAATTTGAATATTCCCAAGACCTGAAAACCCGACCCATCCTCTCCCACCCGTAAGCCAACGATATATACTACATTTATTTTTTATTAATGTTAGAAAGGAACAGAATTACCATGTTTCCTAGAATCGCCCTCAACCAAGTACATTGTTAGATTACAATTATTGGTATTACTGTTTCTAGAAATTCTACAACCATTTTCATTTTATTTTGAGTTACAGACGTTTATCTCATGAGTGCGTTTGTGGAATGAATTATTTAAATTAACAATAAACAAATGTTATTAATTAAATCGTTCTGTGCTTTTAAAAAATGCTAAAATCAGAAGTTGATGAATCGAGTATATGAATATGCCTTTTCTATTTTCCTTAAAATAACAAATAAATTTGATTTAAACATGTACAGTTTAATAAATAAAATTTAACAATCAAGAAAATTGGGAATGATTTGCATTAGTGTGATAGGTTTTCTTAAAATAAGTTCAGTTACTAAAATATTATTAATTTACTAATTGAAAATTAACCTTTTTACGCATTACTTAAATCATATGAAAAATTAATCGTTTATGTAAGATATCGATATATAATATAGATTAATTGGGAACGATTAATTTATGCATATTATAATAGGGAGTTTATGCCACCTCGAACGTTATAGATCTGCGCATGCGTAGTTCAAGTTTCGCACTAAAGTGCATCTGGTCATAGGCAGAAGATCGATACTACTGTCCGTGCACAAACTCCTTATTAAATTATCGATTCTTCTTTTATTATATTAGCGAGTTTGGGCGACCTCGAACGATAAAGCACTATCGATCTTCTGCGCATGCGCATTTCAGGTTTCACACCACTAGTGCATCTGTGCATGCGCTTAATAGGACGTTTGTACACGCCATAGCAGACAGCACTATTTATCTTCTGCATTTGGCAAGATGCACTAAAGTGGTGCAAAACTTGAACGTATTACCATGCCGGGATATATACTCTCTGGCCGGGATCTAACACGCCGAGTCCCTGGCCGAAGAAAAAAAAAGATAATGACTGACTACGACTGATGATGACTGACCAAACAGATTTCAAGGAGGATTACTCAAAACGCTCTATGCCCCAGAAGAGCTTAGAGACGCTTTGCCAAGGCGCAACAATTAAAAAACGTGTTAATCTCACAGTTGCAATCGTTTCCATACATTCAAGGAATCGTGACCTGTAAGTCACTTTGTGCACGTCTATCCTCTAAATTACAGTTATTTCTGACCAGCTGGAACGCAGAACGCAGAACCAATCAGAAGCTTGAAAACCAGACATTCAGTGATAACAAAGCTCATCATTAGATAACCACATCCAGCTGATCATACATCAAAAGTCACTATATTTAAATCAGAGAATAAGAGTAGATAGCCTGAAGTGTACCTAGCAAATAGACTGAAATTAATTCTAAGTAACTGTTTTTCATAATATTTAAAAGTGAGCATTGTAAAGATTTCATCATGTTAACTGTTAGAAACATCTGATAGTCGGGACTCTTTGAATAAAATTTGTAATATACTGTATTTTATTTGTATGCAAAAGGACAATTTCGAACAATTTCAACAATAAAAGACAACTTGGGAATATTATTGAAAAGTATTAATAATTATTTTCATTTGCACGGAAACTCTTCTCTCTCTTCATCCGGATCATCTAGGGACCACGTGATTCACTTCCAGTACTTCCTTTTAAGTAAAGGCTAGAGACCAAGAGATTAAATCTCGATGCCAATGTGTCACACAAATTAGTTGGTAAACGTCTCCAAGTCACCTTTGTATTCTCTGATTTAATTATAATGATTTCTGTCGTTTGATCAGTAGGGAAACTTCATTCCTAAAATTAATAACAAAGTCGTAAAGAAGCTCCAGCAGCCCCCGCATCCATCTGATCAAACGTCAAAAGTCACTATAAAGAAATTGATGTATAACATCAAAGCTAGAAGAATCTAGCTATTTTCAAATGAAAGGCGATCTTAAGTATTCTTAAATACAATAATGTTTCTTTTTTCACGGTGTTTAGTCATGTTTTATGAGTTTTGCAAGCAATAGACCACGATTAAAAAATAAACAAAATATTTCGTTCTTTTTACGAAACATATTTTAATTTAGTAAAAGTAAATATAATCGTAATAGCGAAGTATAAGTCTTCACAACACGTACAGCACGTGTAGACTATAGTTTTAATAATTTATTAAGAATGAATCTTGAAAAAAAAATTATTTACATACGTTTAGTTATTAGATTACAGTAAACTAGAGTACATGAGCGATTATAGTTGAAATTGCATAAATTTAGTTCAAAAGTTAGTTGTTTCCAACAAAACTTGCCCAGTTTATTAATACGCATGAACGCCATCTAACCCTCCAACCAAGTTATTGTTCATAATTATTCTCAAGCTTTGTTAATAAGATATAGGGGTAGGGCCACAAAGACATTTCTTCCAGATCAAATTAAAAATTATTTTTTTGAAAGACACATTTCCGTTTACAATAAGCTTTTCTCATGTACTTTTGTATACTTTCGTATACAGAGACTTTGTTTATTCCATGATTGTTGAAGTATTTTCCAGACCTTATGCATTGTGTGTATTGCAGATGGTCTTGATATTTACTACTCCGTTAGCAGAAATGTGATTTTCCACAATTGTACCTTGCGCAAATTCATTGTTTGGATGCTATCCACCATATAAGATAGTTATTCAACGAGAAAAATACCAATGATTGCTTTACTAATAACTATTAGTAGTAAGGCGTTGAACATTAGTACTACTAAATGCGAAGGTTCTGAAAATGAAGAAATTAAAATGGGACAAAAAAGGATTGGAAACATGAACAGAAATTTCAAACTATTAAGTTCTATAACAGAATGAGAAGACTCAAGTGTAGTATCCGTTATTTATTTGATCATTTCAAATGTTTTTATTAATATTGTGGCACAAATATATTAAATATTTTATTAAATTTCATGATCTTTTTTGAAAAATAGTATTTTATGATGTGGAGTAATATACATCTCGCTTCATTTGTCAATGAGTTACAATATTTGTAGGTTATGATTATCGTTTCTAACAAATTCATTGAAATGACATCTAGAACTTTGCAAAGCATAATAAAAAACTGAAATTGTTCATTCGAATTCAAAATCAAAATCTTACGAGAGTACTATTTAAAAAGTAAACATTTTTTATGTAATAGCAAGAATTATAAATAATGTGAATATTTCTTGCAAACGGTTAAATAGCTTTGTGTTTTTGAGGATTTCTTTAAGTGTTACATTTATGTGTTTAATTACGTATGAATAATTTGATTTACAGTGTTACTGCATAATTTTCAAGTGTATGAATTGTAGAAAGTAAGATAAAACATCTTTCTCTTCCACTTTATTTACACACTGCAAATACCATGGGTTGAGATAAATTCCCACATCACTTACTAAATGCAATTACAAGAAATCTAAGATCATGTGACGCAATGAACGAACAATACTTATTTCTCCTACGTTATTAGAACATATTCACTTAATTTGTAGTTGTTTTAATACAACGCAGTAATCTTTCATTTAACATAATATTACATTTTAAAGTGTAATATTTTACGAGCACAGTAATTTTCGTATTTTGCAAGAACAACTGTTAACAATGAAAGATAAATACGCTAGTTTCCTTTATTATCATCTGTAGCTTGTGTAGATATATTTCTTGGAACATTCACCCTTATCATATTGTTTTGAAACATCTATCTTGCTGTCATTCACGTCAAATTTGATCCGTTTTGCACTAGAAACAGTCGACTCCCGTTTGTGACTTATTTCCGGATCTAATATCGTGCACATGTATTCGAAAGAATTCATCGTAGTTCTATCGAATGGTTGATGAACCGGGTTTTCTTGAACTGAATCTGAATAGAAATTGCTTGAATGTGCAGTGCTGGTTGAAGGTTTGGGACCATAATTCTCTGCAGACGTACTTGCTTTCGGAGTTCCTGCGATATCACTAGCTATATGATTTGATGTGTTGGGGAGTAAATGATTTCCAAAATGGTTTAGTGTTTTTGGTATAAAATCGCTGCCAAGTTCAGTTTCTTCGTTCGCGCAGTTCTCTGATTTCTCCGCAGATGGAGTTGGGGAATCAACTCGGCGTCGTTTGAGATAAATTGCATTGTTATCTCCTGAATTTTGAGAACTACTTATACTTCTAATTTTATGTTTTAGCTTTGTAGGACACTTGTCAAAAATGATCAAAAACTCAGATGTCAAATGTTCAAGTTGCTCCAGGGTGACTGATCTATCAATATACCAGTACCATTCTTTTCCCTCGCTCGACTGGGGAATTTTCCAACTTGACCATTTGCATGCCAGATGAATACAAAAGCAAGCAACAACAGTCGGTTTGTATTGCAGGCACATGGTGGTCAGGTGCAAACTGTTGGATGCCAAGAAATACGATGCTCGAGCCAAATCTTTACTAGCTCTCACCAAATGACAACAACGAACGACATGCGTGTGGGGATGGTCGATAGCAACATCAAATCCCAAAGTTTGTAAAAGCAAATTCTCGTTCACCACCAATTCATGGGCCTGTTGAAGATACAGGGATGATCTCGTATCCAAACGAGACCGATGTAAACATAAGTGGGCAACTTTAATAATATGTTCTAACCTCCGAGGTTGCTCCTCCACTTTTGCTGCGAGAAACAGTGCAGCAACTGCTATTGCATTTCTATGAAACAACGTAAATGAATGGAATACGTAAAATCTATGCATATACACTATAGCAGTATTAATGCACAGTTGCGATACAAGTAACCTTTGTCCCATGTCTTGAATAAAGTTCGCAGCTTGTTGCCGATAGGATAATTCTTTATCAGCATCAAACCCACATTTTCTGCTCGGCGTGTTTTCCAGTTGTTCTTTCGTAAAACACCATTTTTGTTTCGATTCCATTTACTCTGGCGTCCGGGAAAACACAATAATGCGAAAATATCACGAAAACACTACAGTTTCTTTACGACGAAAATCACAAAATGGCGTTCACTCAAATCTGCAGAGAGCAACGTTGCCAAATCGTGCATGGAATAAAAATGCAGAAAAATCTTAAGCAAAATATTGAATAACACAAACTGCACATCAAATATGATTGTAAGTACAGTTACTAGTTTTGTAGTGTTTGGCAATTTTCCGAACCCTTTTCAATATTTTACTTACTATTAATTTACTCGTAATCAGTTTTTAATAATTATGCGACCTGAATCTCAATGTGAAATCTGTAGTTCTATATTTGTTCTGTACAAAGTCTGAAATAATGTATTCGTATATAATCGCGATATCGTATTACATTATGAATGGCTTGCATGTAGTGTGGTTTAGCATGAATAATTATTAGGTGTATAAAATTAAAAGCTGAGAAAAGTTTCGTTGGATGACCATTCATTGGAATGATTCCTATGCGATGTGTCTCGTATTCCCAATCTTGTTTGGAAACAAAAACGCATCTGAAATCGTAGTTACCCTCCGACAAAATACCAATGCAATTGCGTGATTAATTCTCCAATTTTCATTAGAGCTTAGGTACTGTGGTATAATATAATTTGGAATATACTTTCACCGAAATATAACTTTTCTAAAATTGAAAGCAGGCGCACGTTTGAAATGTCGTAATTTGACGAATAACTAAAAAACATAAAAAAATGTCTAGTTACCTATAAAATCCTGTAACAGCGATAGGCAACATTTGAACCCGAAAATTCAACTGAACTTTTCTTTTTGGAAAATAATTAATTTTGATATTTTGTTATATAAACCTTTAACCAAAGTTTCAAAATTCCACTGATCCACCAACGTTATTGATGAGAAAAATTGTATAGTATCAGTACTGATATTCTGGAAATCAGTTAAGTGGTATCTAGTCTCTGACATGTTACCAAAATACACAAAGCAAAACTGTTAGAACTGAGTATTACACCACACAGATATTAAACGATTATAACATTATTTGATCATGTACCTAAATGAACACGTACCTAATAAGAATATTATACTGTATCTAGAAAAAAACATTAAAGGAATTATTTGCAGATAAATTACCCCACAAGACGACATTCTATATTATAGCCTGCGTTGCGTATATTTCGGGAACGTTCATTCCCGCCTGAGATATGGCATACTATATGGGAAATACATCTTATAGCTACCAAACTTTTAGATTACAAAAACGAATTGTACGAATAATAAACAAATCCCACACACGTGATTCTTGTAAGCCTCTCTATTAATCTAGGTATTTTACCATTACCTTGTCGCTTCATATATGAGTCAGTGTTTTTTGTCAAAAATGACTTGCTTAAGGGCGGGAATATATTTTCAGCAAACGCCTTTGTCTATAACTACAACAATCGACGATGTAATCATATTCATCTGGTATCAGTATCAACAGCACACGACAAAAAAATCACATATAACACATGCACATTATTTTACACCTTGCCCAATGACATTAAACGGTTAACTTCGATACAAAAGTTTAAGTCCCAAGTCAAATCTTTTCGGCTGCACAACTGTTTCTATACAATTAGACTATACCTAGCATCCAAAAGGAAAGTAATATTAATTTTAACAATGACATTTAATGTATTTTATACCATTTGGATTGTACAATTGTAAAGAACCTGTAATAAGTATTGTACTTCACCTTCAGGGTCAATGACCCCCATCTCGACCAAGTTTTTGTCCAGTTTCTCTCATCCTCGAGAAAATGCTGAGATGACCACTTGTTTTGCTTCTGGACATTAATGAAACTTCAAATTAACATCTCATAGCTTTTAGGTGTTTTTGGCGTAAATAAATAAATAAATAAATAAATAAATAAACCTCTATTGCTGATATCAGAGATAGCTGCATTTTCTGCCTTTTAATATTACTACCATGTATTTTCTTTCATTCTGAGCATTCAAATTACTAAGGTGTGCGCGTCCCCGAAGGATCCTTCCGGAATTCACTACTGTATAGTTCGGAACATAATGGTTACTTATGAGAGGTATGATGAACGGATTATTACGACGAGAATTTGTGAATATTTACTATCGTGTTTTGAGATGGTACAATGTGAGTAACGAAATAGCATTGAGTGTTATGGTATGGTTGTTTGGGATTAAGAATAAACGGGAGGAGGATCGCGAAAGGATAAGATATTACAGATAAGCTAAATAATTACTCATATTAATATCACAATCGTCTTACTTACAAAAAGTATCTTTATATA
>BOPP01000029.1:10720508-10734246 GCA_017312745.1 Gryllus bimaculatus
CTCACCCCACCCTGCCCCAACCCTAACCCCTTTCCGGCTTACGCCCTTTCTGCCCCAACCTGGCTCGCCTCGTTCCTACTTCCCCGCCTCACGCGCGCCAACGCTCCCTTTCCAATAGTGAGACCGCGCCGCGATCTCCTCCTCCTCCTCCTACCTTGGAAGCTGGAGAGCGCCGGAGCTGTAGGAAATTAAACTTCCCAGCAGCGACTCAAAGAAATGATGGATCTTTGTTTGCGAGCCGTTAGCAGGATCCGCGCTTTCCCCTCCGCCACCCTTACCCCGCTCTCTCGCCCCGCGCCTCCGCTCCGATATTGGAGCCGGAGTTATCCGGTTATATCGAAATGAATAAAAAGCGACTCAGATCTCCGAGAAGTTGTCATTCGCCTTTCTAAGACGTCGAAGTCTCACAGTACTCTCGGTACAGGGGGAACATTTACTTCGCCATTGCAGGTGGATTGAGATTCGTTGGTTAATGAAACGCACAAAAAGTTTCGGGGATATCAATTGAACGTTGAAATAGCAGAAACCTAAATAGTCTCTTCGTATCCTCAGATTATTGAAAATAGTTTGCCTCTATTAATTCATACGTAGTGAGCAAATCATGTTTACTTGCAAGCCATAGAGATTTGCATCCGTGAAAATTTGTAAGAGATGTAAACACACAGTATTGATTCTTAAAAATTAATGTGAGCACGCCTCTTTTCAGTTTTAAGTTTTTCTTGGGCGAGTAAAATGAAATACGTGCTAGCACCTATGTAATTAATAAAATGCCATTTCGGTTCTACGATCACTCTCGATCATTTCTTGATATTAAATAATTACCTTTCCTTTTTAATTAATCTTAAATTTATTTCTGCATATTTTCGGTCTGCAATTGTGCCATTTTAGATTTTCCCATTCGAGATTGGAAAGAAGATAATAGCTTTAAAAATGAAAAAAAAAATGAATTTTTAATTCTTTATTTAACGTCAAAAACTGTTTGAATGTTATAATATTACAATAAATGGTACTAGATTCGTCAACTTCAACTTCCGCGGGGCGGGATTTGGCCATTAGTCTCGTTTGAAATATATCCCTTGACTCTCGTTATTTACACAGTTCGTAAATGGAGATAATCTTTCCATCAATCAAAGCGTGCTGATTACGTCTGTTTTTAGGAGGAACCAGGCGGATCCTATGTACGGAGGGATGGCGATTTCCCTGCCAGAAAATCCTCTAAGAGAGTTTTAAAGAATTCTTGAAACGATTGATTGCACTTTTTGGGAGCGCCATGTAGTTAGCAAAACCCCAATCGAGATTGATGGTCTGTGTGCCTGAATAAATGGGCGAATGGGCTTTTTACACCAAGAAAAGTGATTATTTAAAATACCTTATTGACTTAGTATACCTTTATTTGGATTTGCATTCGTCTTTAGCGGTCGAATGATGAAATGTCTCTATATTAAGTAAAACCAATTGTCTGTACACAAGCCCAAAACACTTTTTTACTTTAATAGCATACATTTTTTAGAGAATCCAAATATGTTAGTTTTCTCTCTCTTCCCGCCCTTGTTTTCTTTTAGCTCTCTATATTTTTTCTCTAAATATTCCTTCATCCCTTTAAAACCTTCGCTTCTCTTCTAAACTCTTTTTCTCTACGATTCCCCCAATTCCTATATTTCTACCTCGTCTCATAACTCCAATTAAATTCCCGTTCACGTTTCCAAGTTCTCAATTTCATATCTATATTTTCTGAATAATTTCTGATCTTCATCCATCCTACCTGTTTCAATTTGGCTCGTTTCCCAATCTAAATCTGACGGTCATACGTCTTCCACCATTGTTAATTTTCCTTATAAAATTGTGGAGCTTATCTGGCCCCGAGAGAAAATATTTATCTCGCCATAATTGGCGTAGAACATTTTTCATACCCGTCTTGTCCTAATAATTCTTCGCCTCTTTCTACCATGATCTTGTTTATGTCCACACCTTCCTTCCACCATCCGCCAACTCCACATCTGATTGTGGAAATGGTATACAAAAACAAAGATGTACACACAACACATCACCATAACATAATTTGCTTTTAGTAGGCTATGCTGTCTTCACAAAATATTGTTTTTAATCATTTTGTAGAATAATAATGTGTTAGTCTTTAAATATACAGCCACAACGAATGAACAATAAATGATGCGAAACGGGAGCCAACATAGAAGTTTCGTTGACCAACATCCCATCAAAACCTGATATACATTTTCAACTTCTTAATGAAGCCTTCGCGTCGCTGAAATCACTGTTTTTTTTATTGACATTTAGCAATGCGGTGACGTAATAAAGTGTTAGCTTTGCGAAAGGAATACAGACGTCGGTTCCACATTCGCGTCGGTATCCCGAAACGCATAAATAGTTCGGAATAAGTTGAAAGTGCTTTGTCATGTTTTCTCGCCTCCCGCCCGGTGCAGCGCCCGGGCTAAAGCCCTCGAATGCGCACTGGAGGGCGCGGGGCATCCGCGGATGGCGCGGCGCGGAGGCGCGACGTCGGGAGGTGGCGTGAAGCGGAGGTGGCGTGAAGCGGAGGCGGCGTGAAGCAGAGGCGGCGTGAAGCGGAGGTGGCGTGAAGCAGAGGCGGAGGGCGACTTCAGCGACTCACGAAGCTCCCGTGCGGCCGAATTCAGAGACGGCATTTAACCCGGCGACGCACCCGCTAGTACGAGTTGTTCCATTAATTGATTAGTTATTTTGGGCGCCTCAACTAATAAGGTCGTTACTCCCGTAAGATTAGTACATGCTTAAAACGTGGGGAGAGGCGGTGGCCTTCCCCCGCTGGATGGTGAGATCCGGCACAGGCCTACTTGTCGGCTAGGGAGATTTTTGTCTTAATCTTCAACAGCGGGACACCGCCCCAGCCGGGACAAGCTCCAGACTGATCTCCCGGCGTGTGTGATAGTGTAGCGAATGTAAACATAAGTGTAAGCGATGGAGACAGGAAAAAGAGGAGGTTGGAAAGATTGCGCGCGGTCCGTTACCCGTTTGTTTGGTACTGCATTCGCCAGGTATTGATCGAAGAAACACTGAAAAGTACCGATCAGAGTAACAGGCCGATAGAATTTTCCTCCAAACAGCGGCTGAATTTGACCAAGCTATGAAGTTAGTGTCGCAAATCTTGCCTACTCGAAACCTAGAACCTCCCGATGGACTGGAATACGTAACATCAAGTGCTGCCCTGAGGCACCTAAGCCTGTACCTTAAAGTACACGCGGTGATGTTTCAGATGCATCACTTGAATTTAAACTTGCCTTGCTTCACATGGCTGTTTCAGGCACACACTTATTACATTAAATAAAAACTTTTTCTGACATCAAAATTTTAAAACTTGATTGAATTTATATATTTTATACGAACGAGATGTATGTTAGAAAGCAGTTTCAGTTGTTAATTATTCTAAACGCTTCTCTCTTTGGGATACTGCGCGGCGCAGCGTTTGACTGAGACTTCTCTAAGACTTATAAAGTCTATTGGTACAAACCGGAAGGTAACGTGTCTAAGAACAATAGCAGAGAATTTCTGAGAAATTCAACGTTCAGAATATTTTCTATGACGCCCTTTGAACTGAGAAACAAATCAGTCGACTGAGAGATCGCCCGCGTGAGCCTGAGGGTTAAGGATAAAGGGAGTTCCTGCGCAATAAGTGATTGCTGAAAATAAGTAGTCACTTATACGCATTTGCAAACTCATAGAGTTTATTATGTACGTGGAAGATGTAAGTATTTTTTAAGTGATTTTCAAATGTGCTAACATGTCCCTGCATCAGCTGTTTTGTAATTGTGTGGCTATAGAGTTAGCTTACTCTATAGCCACACAATATATACACCTACGTTAAAAGAGACCAATTTCACTTTGAGCCTTCGATATTGTACATCATTGTTCACTGCGAATATTTTTGTGAACATATTTCAATGAACATTATGAACGTAATTCAAATTATGCATTGCATATAGAGCACAAAATATTCCGCGGTATTTTCATTTCTCATAGATGAAGTGAGCGCTGCATAAAAACGCCAAAATACCGTTAAAGAGGAAGCCGAATGAGGAACACATAATGGAGGAGTGTGTATCCCTTATACGTACGAGAATGACTAACTGTTTGTGATTATGATTAGGTCATTTAAAAAATTTACATTTTCGTTGATTTTTGAAGCGCTCACTCTGAATTCGGCCAATAAAGGAGCAGGGAGGACGGACGAGCACCGGTGTCGAGGATAGACCGCCGGTGGACGGGCCGTATACAAATAGGACGCTCGTCCTCGTCACACGATGAAGCCAAGAGCGATCAACATGGTAGAAAAATAGCAATAAAATAATAAAATAATGTATTTGCCGAATTGGAGAGCCTGAAATGTTTTTGTCGATTTCTTGGCCGCGAGAATAGCCTCTCGTTAGGTTTTGCTCGCTCGTGTTTTGTTTAACGAACTCATTCCGAAGACTGTCGACCAACCAGCATCAGATTCTGGTTGCAGATTCTGTAAACTTGCGAAATAACATGGTTTATTACGGGCATCTGTCGTATCTCTGCGCGATAGTATAAAATGAAACGACATGGCATATTTACGCTGGAGGTTTATTTTTATAAGTTTTCTTTATATGATAAAATACCAACTGCATTTTGTTCGCTTCAAAGACCACACGCTCACGCCGCCTCATCCTTTAACACGTATTGAACGATGCCTTCGTGGAATATTAAGTTGCTGGAAAACTACTCATCTCTACAAGGCTTTGTCCGCGATATATTACATTAGTTGTAATTATACCTAATGTCAAGTTCACAATAACAGTTTCTTTGTTAAAAATCGATATTATAGTACACATTTCAGCTTCTAAACAAGAAACACGTTACAAAAATGTTTATCCTATGCGAGAAATCAGATGTTCAAATATATCATAAAAGATGCAATAAATTTCACACTGTTTTTTTCTAAAAACATATAATCCTTCGTGTATTTTTTCAAAGGCTAAAGGTAACTTGTTTTTGTAAATTTTCCATTATTGTATTGATATGATTATATTTCTTATAGTAATAATTTAGGGTTCAATTTTAATTTTTTTCTGTCTCGCACTCTTGGAAAATAATGATGTGAAAATTTTGTAAAAAATCAGAACTTTGTGTAAAATGTGAACTATATATCTCTTAAATTTTAGGAGCAGAAAGTGATTAAGAATATCTATAAAATATAAGACCATTTAAAAAATTGAATGTTTATTTGTAAAGAATGTTGAAAAATATTATACTTGTCATTGTCGAGTTTTAATGCTCTGTGTCACCTGAAGAGGTCTGCAGTCTTCGGCGCGTTTGTAATATTGCAAGGTTCCTTTGACCGAACTGCCTGTTCAGTATGTCTCTCTTCTCTGCACTTCAGTTGTGTGTGTTGATACCAATACGCAATGGCTGGTACTTTCGGCAGCTCTCGCTCTAAATCGAAGTGAGGGAGTGAGGGACTC
Source organism: Gryllus bimaculatus (assembly GCA_017312745.1). NCBI lineage: Eukaryota > Metazoa > Arthropoda > Insecta > Orthoptera > Gryllidae > Gryllus > Gryllus bimaculatus. Next base: position 10,725,986 of record BOPP01000029.1, read on the forward strand.
GCCTTGAAATCACGCTTTTCGCTCTAATCCTTCTACGGCATTAGCGCCGCAGTCAAAGCGTTCGCTCGAACTCGTTGTGCTGTTCACAGTTCGTGCTCCAGATTATCCTAGGGAGTGCATAGTCTGCAGCGAGAGCGATGAAGTCCTCATTGAAGTGGTTTACAAGAACCACAGAAGCAATTATTATTGATTTGTCGTATTCCTCAAACTTACAGAAGGAAGGGGCAATGCAGATTTACATATCATTTGATGTATGTAACGAAGTGTTGTCCACGAAAAACAATAATTTCATTATACATGATGTTCATTCTATTTGCCTTGAATTGATTTTGTTCTTTACATATTCGTGTGATTTTCAGGATATACCACTTAATATGTAGAGGCAGAATTATGATATACCATCAAAAAGGCCCTATGGCCTGAGCCTCGCTAATAGTAAAGGCATTATTATTATTATTATTATTATTATTATTATTATTATTATTATTATTATTATTATCATCATTATTATTACTATTTATTTGTGTAGACTATTTGATTTCAACTGATTAATGCGCTTGGAGATTTGGTAGCTGTTGTTTTCGTAAGCCCCGCTCAGTGCAGTTATGACCGGTTGCAGGCAAGCATTAGAGCACTTCCCTGGCAGTAGTTTGCTTCACAGCAGCGCGTTGAGAGCTCTTAAGTTGCCCTCGAGTGGCTGTGGAAGCGGCTCTCTCCCCCAGGATTGGTCAGTAGCTTGGCCGTCTACCAATGGCGGAAGAGGACTAGTTTCTGACGCCGTAGTTCTACGATGAGAACTCGTCGATTAATACACTGATTAATATACACATATTTTATACCTCCTCCTCTATTGAGTCTTGTATAAACTCGTTCTCACAAGCCATTGCATTGTATAAGAAATGTTAATTTACTTCACGGTTTATAATATTTTTGGTTTTTATAGACTACTTGTTCTCGTAAATTTCAGGTTATTTCTTGTTCCCCTATTCTGTATCATGATGAGAGAATTCTGAATGTGGTCGAAGCAGGTATTTCCATTTTCTCTGAATGTAGCATGGAAATGTCAATTATTAAAACCTTCCTATAAATAACCTTTTAGTCATACTTCTCTCTCATTACGTGGTTAGTGTTGTCTTGAACAACGCTGTCTTTTTTTAACTCGTATTTTCGTTGTGAAGTTGTTTCGAACCTTTTTTTATTTTTAATTATTTCTCCCTGAGACGAAAAGTATTGGAATCACCTCAATAATACGATCTCGAATATTTTGTCGCAAAATCCGTGCTTCAAATTATTTTGTTCCGTAACTCCGGACACACGTCAAGATTCAGGTGTATTAGCGATGTTCCAAAAATGAAGATTGGTGAAGGGGAAGAGAAGATGCAGGCAACTTTGTACTCGAAAATTGGGATGGATGAATTAGATTTGATGACATGAGATTGATAGAGCGTCTAACACACGTGTTCTTTCAAAAATATACAGATTATAATTATAGGTGGTGCATTACGTTTTTAAATTATACAGTATGATTCATTTGCCGTAGTTACCTACAACATACATTTACAAATCTTGGTAAAAAAAAAACATGTCCATTCAACTTTCAAAAACATGTTGAACTTTATTTACAGTGAATAGTGATTGTATTGTTCCAGAATTTGTAAGCCTCCTTCATTTTATTAACCTTGGGGACAATTCGGAAAGATTCGAAACAATGTTTTGAGGGTTCGATTTTCCTTATAGTGAACATGTAGAACTTTTGTGACGTTTCTATAGTTTTCTTTAGTTCGATATGATTGCAAGGGTCCAGATAGTTCAAATTTATTTTTGAATAAATCGTAGATCTCCAATAGTAAGTCCAGATATTTCTTTGTCAATGCTTTTTATACCTCCAGTGAATGAGTTTATGGACAAAGCCACCAACCCACTAGAATGTAAAAAAAAGCCATATCACTCTCTAGACAGATCAGTACCATTCCTTAGATTTTTACAGCTTATACAACGCATGTTTTTTCGTTGTGCTGATTTTTTGAAGTAGAAAAACTGAAATCACATACTATAGGTGTTGTGGTGCGTTATCGTTGGCATTTTTCATGAAATAATTATAAACGTTGTCATTGCCAACAATAGTATTTAATATAAGAGCAGCTTTCGATGGCTTAGCCATCATCATCAGTTGTCTGATACAAGAAGAAAAAACAAAACATTAAAACGTGAATACTCCTTTAATTTTACAACAAGATTATGATAAAGGTTACAAATAATTTACAAATTTTTTGGAAAATATATTTAACATTCTAGAAACTGGAAGAAAGAAAAAAAGGGGGAGGGTTAAGTCATTAATACTAAAGAAAAGCGAATGAAATAGAAATAACGTCCCAAGCCATTTTTTAACCATATTCATTCTTGTGGTTTTGATGTTTTCTGAACAATGTGGATACTTAAATGATAGTACGTCTGACTAATAGCTAAGAAATAACATGAGGAAATATCTCCGTATGTCGCGCATTCTCATTAGTTTTATTTTGTTCTTTCTTTCTACTAGTGTAAAAATGCGTGGTATGTATCAGTTATCTATTTACGATTTCAAAAGAAATACTTTGTTCAAAACAATAACGCAAAACTGTGCATTTTGGCCGTGCGTCTATGTAACGTATCATGGAACGCAAAAGTATTTTGAAACGGTAAATCCAACCTTGTCACAAATATAAATTTATAGTTTTGTTTTTCATTTTCGTAACGAGCGTTTTAGATTTTATTGAGTCAAAAAAACAGTAAAAACTGTATGTGATGTAGGGGGAAAAAGATTTGTGTGTTTTCTATGTATTTGTTATTCTGTTTTTACAAATTCTCAGTTGAACACCAATGTTAAATTTAAATGCCAAGCTCAACTTTCATCATGTAAACTTATGAATAAAATATTAACGTGCTTCTACGCGTTGTACATTACAAATGCGGGTCAACAGGTTTATTCATTCACATCACAAACACACACATACATACACATTCATTAGAAGAATCAACACACCTGTTTTAGGAAACCATCAAATAAAAGCTCGTGTACATTTAAATGTGATGAGCATTTTCTACTATGATCCACGAAAGCATACATATGCTCAGTTAAATGCACAGGTTGAAAGTATTGGCGTTCAAAATGTAGTTTGAATTAAATTGTCAAATTTCGTTGAATGAATTGCATTCGTGTTCCTGCTCGAGTACAAGCACAACGTTCATCAGTTTTATAGATCAAAATTTAACATTCCTCTGCAAAATTTTTGTAGACTGTATTATTTTATAGTTGTACAAATTAATTTTGAATGCACAAACATTTAACATAATCTAAACAGAGATTTTAACACAGAAAGAGTTGTTTCTAACGTCACTTTTAAAACCGTGTAAAAGAGGAAACTTTATGCGCTCGTTTTGTGGAAATAGCCATGAAATTTATTAACTGTCATTCTATCAAAGCCATCGCATTGAAATCCTGTCGGATTGTAATTGAATTCCGGTGCTTTGTATTAACGCACTACTCTGGCCTGATATTCAAGCATTACGCGTCGCCTGATAGTTTAGCAATGCAATTGATCTGAGTTGCAGGGATCCATTCCCTCTCCCTATTGTATTTGGTATAATCAAGATCCTTAGAATCCGTTCAGTGCTACAACGACGATTTCCCGAAGACCTTGTGCACTGGGTTAATACTTCACACCTTGGATACCAATGCAATTGTGGGATGATGCATTATATATTGTAATAAGCACTTACTCTGACACACATCAATGCTCATATGATGTGTCTTCTTTCAATCAGAAAGTTCATCGGTTTTATTGATCGAAAAATTAATAATCCTCGACTAGAGAAAAATGTGATAGAAAATACAAACAACCTTCTGTCAGTAAATTAATTGGATTAGGTTAAGCACAAAGAGCAAGAGTGGATATATATATATATATATATATATATATATATATATATATATATATATATAATATTTATATAATATGCAGAATACTGAAGTCAGGTTTATGTTGCATAGTCAGTAGGAGCAATAAAAGTTTTAACATATTATGGTTTACCAAAGTTTCGTAATTTTTTTCCATTATGATGACTTGAAACCACCATCATAGTACACACACAAATACATAACTCGGCTGGTGATTGCCAGCCCTTATGATGGAAATACATTTTCCGAAACTTTGGCAAACAATCATGTATTAATATTTTTTGGTCCTATTGACCAAGTCCCGTGAACCTTACTTCAGTATATTTATGGTCGTTAAGGCTTCTCCACATTTGCATAATATTACAAAAATGGTGTAATATTAAAGTACGAACGGCAATCATGAATAAGGTTTGCAATGAGGCCCTCGAGCCCTTCCAAGTCGTTCCAAACGGCAGGGAGCGGCGACTCCGCACTCCGAACTCTTGGACGTCCGGCCCTCCCTGGCTCCCGGGTCACAAGGACGCCGGGGCGTGGCGTCGCGTCGCGTCGCGGTGCACGCCGCACTCTTGATTGGGTCCGGGCGCCGTATCGGAAATACTTCCGCCCCGCGAGCCTTTGTGGGCCCGCGGCTGGCGGCGCAATCCTGCGCGAGGAATTGCTTTGACCCCTGGAGACCTTCCGCTCGCTCGCCCCGCCGCCCGCCCCTCGAGTCCTCCCCGCCGCCCAGCCGGACGGCCATGCCTCGCGTGCACCCGTCCTCTCCCCGGCTACGACCCACCCAGCGTGGTCGGCCCTCTCCAACAGCTCGCGTCCCAGCTCCGCGTCCCAGCTCCGCGTCCCAGCCCCGCGTCCCAGCCCCGCGTCCCAGCCCCGCGTCCCAGCCCCGCGTCCCAGCCCGGCGACACCGCCCTGCGACACCGCCCAGCGACACCGCCCAGCGACACCACCCAGCGACATTGCCCTGCGACATCGCCCTGCGACACCGCCCTGCGACACCGCCCTGCGACACCGCCCTGCGACACCGCCCTGCGACACCGCCCTGCGACTCCCCAGTGGACGTCCTCGCCCCGCGACCCGGCCCGCGTGCCCGCCCCACACCATCTATACTCGACAGGAAAGCGCTGGAAGACATCGATCATCAGGCAATCTTCATTCCTTTTCCGTTTACTTGTTTTGTCAAGTTTCGTATTGTGTTACCGGGAACTGAAATAATTATATAATAATTATTCTGAAAAGACTTTACGACTAATTGTCACCAAGGAGATTTTTGACAATGTCCTAATCTATTCTTTGGTGTCTTGTGTACTTTGTTTTTTTGGAATATTTCATACTTAACAAGGAACTATTGATTATTAACCGAGTGAACGATGCCATAAAGCATTGAATTTCTGTGTTGATTAGCCTTTAATTCCCTCTTACTGAACGCATACACAATTTACTGTCATTGTGGCTAATTTACATTGCCTGATAATGAACTAAATATTACATATTCTATGCAACTTAAAGAAATAAAGTTGTATTTTGAAACTCAAGATGAAGTAATCGAATTGAAAAGTCTGAATTTTACTTAATAATTCTAGAAATATTCTTTCATTTTTCCAATACACCATCACACCAGTGACGTCACTTGCATATTTGTATTGTTTTGTATTCGTCCTCTGCTTCCCGAGCGTTCTCGCCACTAGAGTGGTTAACTTCGCTCTCCCGCTCGCACTGGTCCCTTCGGCTTCGAGGTGCCTGCGGCAGGGCACGCTTACATCGGCGCCAAGCGAAGGTGACGGTGCGCAACGGGAGAGAGACAGCAAGTCGAGGCATTGTTTAAAGGATATATATATAGTCGGAAATATATCACATGAAGTGTAATTTGAACGTCGGTAATGTCGCGTTTTTATTTTAAATATCAGAATGTTGGTAACTAATTTTAAGCGTCAAAACATTCTAAAAGAAATGGATATTTTTTACGACGGTTTTATGGAATTAGTTTAGTCGGATAGTAATAAACGGCCTGACATAATATAACATTTTAACTTTCACTTGGGATTCGTTCACTGAATGTTGAGATTTTGTTTAATCGGCGTTAAAGAGGATATTTAAAAATTAATCTAGGGGAAGTGTATTCATTTTAAATGAAACTCAAATGTCGAAATGATTATTGCTGACATATTTTGACTTTCAATTCGAAATTTAATATTTAACAAAATTGAGAGATCCTCATGATTAAGTGCTCAATATATCAAAAAAATCAATAAAATTTGCAGACATTAGACCCTTACAAACAGAAAAGATTGTTATAAAATTTACATTTTTCAAATATGCAAAATTTTCTTTCTTCAGGTATCTCTCAGGTATAATTTGTACCTCGTGTTTGTGTCTGCTGCTGGCTGACACCGTAACAGCCCTGACACTGTGAGGATACGTGTGGCAACGCGGCGCGCTAGCTGAAGGCAATGTTTGTGGAGGCGGCGGGTCTGGTTTCGACCGCGACGGGGGCGATATACGGTGATGATAATTGCGTCGACAGGGTTGTTTCGGAGATAGAAATTCAGAAGGAGGTGATGGCTGTCAGTGACCGAGTTCCAGGTGTATGCCGCTGGCTCTGACGACGGTGTTTTGTCAGTATCATACGGTGACTGTGAGACCATATGGTGACTGTGACGACGGCGTTGAGTCGTTTACCAAGGGTCACGTACAAGCGGTGGCTTTAACGACAGCATTGCGTAAGTGACCGAAGTTGAGGAGGAAGCCGTGATTGTGACGGTGACAGGTTCAACTAAAGGCGATGTTTGGGTCGAGAGCACTGGGTAAGTGACCGAGGTTGAGGTGGAGGCCTTGACTGCGACAGTGGCGTTACGTCGGTGACAGAGATTGAGCTAAATGCGATGGAGTTGTTGTTTACTGAGGTTCAGGTGGAGGTGGTGGCTGTGGCCACGGTGATGTAATGGTGACGCGCTCAGATGGAGGTGGTGGGTGTGACCACGGTGATGTAATGGTGACTGACGTTCAGGTGGACGTGGTGGCTGTGACCACGGTGGTGTAATGGTGACTGACGTTCAGGTGGAGGTGGTGGTTGTGACGACAGCATGGTGTCGGTGACCGAGGTTCAGATGGAGGCGGTGACTGTGACGGTGGCGGTGGTGATGTGCCCCCCCTCCCGATATTACTGCCTCTGCATTGATTCGCGCATAGTTGACTTGGAAAATGTATAAGCCGCATGTCAGGGAACCGTTTAAGAAGTTATGAGGGTTGCCCGTAGTTGGTAGGACTCCCTGTATTGCAACGCGCAATTATATGTATTTCAAAAAATTGTGTTTTAATTCCTTCGATAAGAAGACATGCGGCATTTTTTCAACATATTGTGTACATCATCGAAATATCGTTGGAGACATTTCCAAAAGTCCGCTAAATTTTGGTTCCAATTATTATGTAAGTAATTAAGTTACAAAACTGCTTTGTTTGGCTCATTGGGTAAGATTGTTTGTCTTCTTCTGAAGAATTGCAGCAAGATCGAATTCCAGTGCGTGTCCAATTCTTTTTATTGTTTTATTTTGTTTTTTTCTTATGCCGTGATTTTTTTCGCAAATGAGCGTGTATTACCAGTACTCTCTTATTTCTGATCAATAAGTATTATTTCGGTTTAAACAAAATTAACTTCTGGGAAAAGGGCTGGTCCTTTATAATTTTGTACCAATGAATAAAATATCCAAGCTGTCTCTGCGGTTCTCCCATCACAGATATCTACCTAGGCAGCGTGAATAGTTATCATAATTATATTAACTATTTATATACTTAGATTTACAAATAACGCAATGATTTCAAAAAACCAGGAATAGAGCTCGACCTTACAAAAAATTTGCTAAATTTCATCTTCCATTACGCAAGGCTAGTTATGCTAAACGAACCAAAACCCGTTTGCCAGCATTAAGATTTCGATTAGAGGTTATTGTTTGAATGTGCAGGGTTTGATGGGGCGAGTCCATTCCGTATGTGTCGCAATTACGCAGTTTCGAAGGGCGCCTCCCGGTAACCATTGGGCCCTGCGGAGGGTGCGCCGTTAAAACGAGCGCGCGAATCGGCGCCGTTAAACTCATTGACCCGTAGCGGCGCGGGTTAAAACGGCATTTCGCGCCGCAGGGGAACGGGCGGGAGCGCCCGCATGGAGATTGAGACCGTGATGACCGATTGCGACGGCCTCAAGATGAAGTATCGATTCGCATGAGCGCCGATTCCGACTGCGCCCAATTCGGCGATGCTGCCGCCCGACGTAAGCTTCAGGGCTGCAGGGAGCCGCGCAGACGGCCCCCCGAGCGCCTATCCTCAGAAGGGG
>BOPP01000029.1:10735163-10767048 GCA_017312745.1 Gryllus bimaculatus
GCTCAAAGAGGCCTTTTTGATGTGCACACGTCCTTTGGATTCGAAATGCTCCTGGCGGGCGTGCACGAAAAGTTGAGAGATATATGAAAATAGCGACAGAAATTAGTTTTAATGGAATCTCAGCTGTTTGGTAGATAGCGCGTAATCAGCACGGTTGCCAACATTTTGATCGTCATTCTGCGTTTTATTTAGCTTTGAATAAAGTGCCGTGTCGTCATCCCAGTGCCTAATATGTTCGTCATACCTGGAATGGATGAATGATATTATGGATTGATGAGAGATACATGGAAGAAGCACTGGAGGAGTGAGAAGCAAGGAAAATGAGAGAGCCTTGAGAGTCCCTGCAAAGTTGTTCTCAATATCTTCACAAATTTCTGCAAAACATCTACACCACAATTTTAACCAAGGTTGGAATCCTAATACACCGAAATAGAAACTGAGATGCTGGCCGCTGCGCTACGAAAGCATTTAATTACTTTACGTTGCATTAGTTCATTTTCTTTGAAGGAAGATAAATTAATAAATGAAATGTTCTCAATCCTGCCTTCAACATCGCAACTCCAAATCCATAAGAAGAAGTTAATTGACTAATTCAACTAGCTACTTTCGTTACTTACAATGTGTTGTACAATTAGTTCAAAACTTTAAACAACGTTATAACAGTAAGTAAATCATTGAGAAACTTATAATAACCACAACTGTGATGATCAGACTCAGGTACTTCAACAGAGTGTGAGCAGTGACGTAAGTTCGGAGCTGCTTCGGAGTGAGGGTCTTTTTATTTCGAATCGGGAGGAACTATGGATCTTTTTTATTTCAAATCGTGAATGTGAGAACAACCAAAATGGATTTGTTAGCGAGTATACTTGCGAGCCCAATCGAAGCCGAGCTGTCCTGAGATTGTGCTCGGAGGGAGGCGCATTTTCAGCTGAGCTTGCTATTCTCTGGATTAGAATTTGGTGGCTCTTTGCTGCGGTCGATCGTTTCCGTGATTTATTCCAAAGCAACTCTAGGGCTCCGATCTGATTGGCCGAAGTGGCTACAGCGTGTGCTGACTCTGCACCTCGGTCTGAAAGGTCGCGGGTTTGAGCCCCTCCATGGGCACGGTTGTTTTTCTCTTGTCTCGCACGTAAGTGTGTTGATTCGGAAAGACTTGTGAGTCTGCTGACCACAGACCGAGGAGCCCGCTAGTGTGTGTCTAGTGCAAAGGTTAGTATGTGTCCCCATGAGGGACATAATGGGTATAGACGAATCCGCCTAAGAAGTAGCCAAAATGATAGTTCGCTAAACAAGTGAGCATCACATGTAATTCAGAGTACTCCTCTGCTGCGACAGCTGTTCAGCCACGCCTTTCCGTAAAGTGTTTTTGTTTGTACATGGCACCCGTTAGACCACCATTGTCTTTTTAGAGTTAAAATCCGTGTAATTATATAAAAAAGATTGTTAAATGGAAAACACGGAACGTTCTCGATCACAGCCAATACGCGTCTAGTATTCAAGACTCGGTTTTCAAATAAACATAATATCACACAAAAAGTAAATTCAATGTAATGTTTATAAAAATAAGCATTTTTACAGAAGAAACAAAAGGAAGCGGCGAATTTATTTATTTGTTAGCCAACTTCAAACGAACGAATGAAAGGAGGAGAGTCAAATGGGCTGAAGATCACGACAACAGAACCTAAGTTATATTGCCAGCACTTGCTGTTAAATGGTCCATTGCTATAAAAATCGATCTGTATCTGTAACGGATATTCGAAATCGACATCTCCTGAAGATGGAAAAACCCACGAAGAAATAAAAGCAGCTCTAAGGCGTTCGGAAGCTTTGTAGCGAAATGGCTAGCGCGTACACCAACCAGTGGGGTACGTTGTCAATCCCCGACAATCCTTTTGCAGTCGGTGATGAACAAAGCGAGCTCTCAGCCGGTTTTCTCAGTTTTTTTCTCATTTCTCTTCTTCTCGTTCCATTTTCCGTCAACTTTAAACATCACACAATGTGCTGGTTCGCGTGCAATCCTTGCATAGTACTACTAGTATGTGAACGCCTGATCCTGACCCGTGGATGAAGCTATGTCGAAGAGAAATGTGAGGTGTGAGAGCGAAACACAGAGAAAGAGGACTAACGAATTTGAGTCAGTAGAAAAATAAATAACTATACTACAATCGGAATCGGAAGATTCTGAAAAGTGCATTGAAATTTGGCAAAATGTAAAACTTTTGTTGTATATCGTACTTACGCGCACTGTAAAAATAATAGAATAGTAAAAATAAACAAAAATCAATGTAAATTTTTTATTATTTTATTCATTTCAAATTTCAATATGAGGACAGTATTCACGCCTGAAATCCATGGCCGGGACTGCAACACAGTTTTTTTTCTCTTCATTTTTTCCATTTTTTCCTTTTGCCCCTTGGCGACCCCAATTTTTTTCAGTCCGAAATTCATAGGCGACAGTAGTTTCCGCCCAAGCGTCAACTCCGCGGAGAAACTCGAGCACCGTGAAAACCGGTGCTGATTCGGGAGCTAAGATTGAATTCCGCAAGTTTACGGGGCGCGGCGTCGAGTCCGCTTGCAGTATGTATGAAGGCGCAGTCTGTGGCGGCGGCAGCTGAGTAGACAAGTTGGGAAGGCAGTGCGGCGGGGGCGGTCACATGTGCGCCGGTCATCAGCATTGCTAAGCCCTCGAGCCCCCCACTGGACTCGAGGCGAGAGGCCAACAAGCGGCGAAGAACGTGCCTGTTAATACTCACGAGAACCTCAGAATTAGTACCCTCTGACTACATTATTCGCTAGGGATAGATGACGGGTTTTACAAATTATAAGAAAACATTGACAGAACCAACCTCGGCGGCTTCGGTGGTACAACGGTTAGCGTAAGGGCTGTTATACCCAAGGTTGCGGGGATCAAACCCGATCGAACCCATGAATTTTGAAGGAAAAAAAATCTTTCGGTGGGGAAGTAAAGCCGACTGTCCCGTGTTGTACATTTGCTGCATGTAAAAGGTTCTCAAGCTTAAAAGAAGTCTCTGAGCTGAACATAAAATCGATTGTCGTCTGTTTCGTCTCTCCAGTGATACCTTCTATCTCCGGTAGATGGTGAAAGGAGCGTGGTCAGAATAAAGAGTAGGCCTGATGGCCTGAGTTTCTCCACGTAAAATAGGCATCATTGAATTGACACAAATTCTTGTGTGTTACTACCGGATAGGAAGTCCTGCATAAAACAGATTTAAGACGAAAAAATAAAAGTTTGTAGATTACGACATAGACTTTTGCTACATACATTACAATCGTGGATATCTGAGAAAAGATGCAACATAGGCTTTTAAAACGAGGTTTTCGTTTCCCAGAAGTCACACGAGCGTTATGGGGGTACATGGGGTTATAGCTTCGAACAGGGGTGCACATGAGATCTGCGTTAGGATTTTAAGCAGTATTATAGAAAATGAAACATTTTTTTTAACCTACTACGTTTTTGAAGATTTTGCGTTTCTAGAGACCCCACTCCGTAATATGGATGGTCTACGTGCAGTTACTCGACACGTAACGTAAAATTAGTTTGCAGAAAGAGGGTCATAAATAATATTTCACGATAAAATTTAAGTAACTATTTCCTTTTCTGTGAAATTTAATGTGCGCACCCGTTAGGTTAGGTTTCGAAGTTAATTTTCATGAATGTGACGAAGTGAATCTATTTTTACTTTTAAAACAAGTTTTTTCTATGTGCGAAGTGTTTGCATGGATCCACCTAGTTGCTAATTCTATCGTCCACCGACAGTAAATATTTATATTTATTTGCGAGAGTCAAATCAAGAGTCATATACCGGAAGTTCATTGGTTCTTAAGACAACTTTGTGCGTGGTTTCGGCTCAAAATAAGTTTTTATGTCGAAGTCGAACTTTGCCTAGATGACAATTTCACATACATTCTGCTTCTAACATTTTTGTGGTGTCCCTGGTCCCCATAGGAGAATCCCGGGAAGAGTTTATGCGGCGGCGATGTTGTAACAGTAAGCGTACCGCACTGTTATACACGAGTTCGCAGGTTCAAACCCAGGTTCGAACGAGGTGGGGTCCTCAGGTGGGTTTTTGAAGGCCAAAAAAATCCTTTGTACGCCTTCTTTCGAAGGGAAAGTAAAGCCGGCTGTCCCATATTGGTAGATTTACTGGATGTAAAAGATCCTCAAGCCTAAATGATGCTTCTGAGCTAAATTCAAATCGCCTGTTTCGTCTCCCAAGTGATACCTCCTTTCTCTGCTAGTGGGTGAAAGGAGCGTAGCGAAATTTGCGTGGTGGCATGGAAGAGCGGGCCTTATGGTCCGAGGCTCACCACAGAAAATAAGGCTTCAATTCAGTTTAATAAGTACCTTAAACAAAAAGCCACGAGGCGCTCGCGATTTCTCCTGTTTTATCCACTTCTCACTCACATCTTGTTCATCCTTAAAGCGAGACCTCATTTGGTTGGTCTCTTATTGATTTAAAACATCTCCGTTAAGCTTCGAGATCCTGGGTGTAGAGGTCAGTTGCAATACACATGTTGTGGCGGGGTAACCAACTGAAATATAAATTATAACTGTACTCGCCAAACAATTTCCAGTATTTATGTATGAGTGTTCAATTAATCACATTACACAATACATTTTGACATGTTTTTTTGTTGCACATTTTAGTACTCGTGTGTGAATTTGCATTTGTTATTGTGATGAGATTGTTGTCATTGAATAAACGACTTGCCGACTGGTAGTCAAATATTGACATCCATACGGCACATCCTATAATGTCTAAATAATCAATTGCTGTTATTAATATGAATATTATAAACGTCATTATTCTATTAATATTATTGATGTCAACGTTGCTTGTTTTCTTTTGTTGATGAGGTTTGTTCAAATATTACCCTTTGGTCGTGATTTGCAAGGTGGTTTTCATATGATAATGGTGCACGAATTTATTAATTCAGTACATTTTTATTTATATAATTATTCCGCCCTGTAAATTTTCATTTTGTGACCAAATAGTGGACAAAACTACGGACATCTTCAATCATGTTGCTATTGCCTTCGTCGTAAGTTTCAATATGCTTTTTATTCCATAATCTACAGACCATTGAATTTAAATCAATAGATACACATCAGTGTCATGGATATATTTGTACGGCGAAATATGAAAAATAAAAAAATCGATAAACTCTCTAAATTTATCCCAGCAGCACAGAGCTAAAATTAATACTAAATAAATACTACTCCGTACTTCGGCAAAAAATCAAAAGAGGTGGCTCACCTCAGATATGTTTGCAATCTTCTACACCGTACTTTACTACAAACACTCGCTCTCGCCACGAAATCCTATCCCACCCATAATGAAACCAACCGTATATTAAGTACATTGCAACAGCTGTGGAGCTAAATACATAAATTAGACCGGCAGAAGTTTTGCAAGTCCGATAAGAGAACACATACACGCTAGGAAATAACACCAACAAATCACATTTCGCTTTACATTTAATTAACGCAAACCGCAGAATCTAGTTTCAAGAAGATATCCGTAGTTTTGAGAAAGAAAATTAATTTTAAAACAGAATAGTAATAAAAAGTTTTTTGTTTACAGGCATGGAACAACTAGAACTCTTATATTCAGCGAACATTCCTGTTCCCTTGTATGTACCTTTTCTGCCCTCTCGAATGCATACTCTCCTCTCCGTGCATACCTCTACCTCCCCATAGACATATCTACTTGTCTAGGACAAGGACCGAAGAACATATACGTGGATAGAGGCAAAAATAAACTCATCACTACACTCATTGTGTCATCTAAAACTTCTAGTATTACCATTAATGATTATTTTATATTTGTGAAACTAGAAAGAACACAATATTATTGCGATTTTTTTTAAAAAAAATTAATTGCATCTTTGTACGCAATACGTCTTATAATGGGGCCCATTATTTGGTATTGAGCATATAGTTGAGTTTTTCCGTTAAGTAATTTCGGAGTTAGTAATCTTCCGTTAAGACGTTCACTGTCCTATGAGCCACATGTGGTTTACAAAACATAATACCCGATGGTTTTAACACGTCCGTAAACACACACGTGTGAGTCCAAGACGATTACCTAACTTAATATTTCCACGAAACTTGCCGTAGCTGCGCAGGTTTTGATTTGGAATATTTCCACGAAACTTGCCGTAGCTGCGCAGGTTTTCATTTGGACTTGCTTGGACGGTCATAGAATTTTAAAATTCACCCGGACGTGTGAAAAATATTTTAGTTTTTCAGAAAATTAAGTAACATTATTATTGAAAAGTCATTTGGGCGTGCGGATATATTTTGATGTTTTCATAGGGCCAGGGAACGTGTAACGTCGCAGCCAATCAATGCCGTCTATCTCTTCGGACAGGGACTCCACTACTTTATTGCTACCAGACTTCATTTTTGAAGTTAAAAAATTACTGCTATAGAAACAACAATTAAAACTCATTTTCTCTTGGTTAAGTCTGTTTACTTCAATCATAAACGTCGATGTCAATTCGTCACGCTGAGACAGGAAACGTCACGCAATCAGTGACTCTCACATGTAGTCCTATGCGCATTTCTTTCTAAGCTTGAAACACACATAGATTTGCAAGTGACTTTAGACGGCAAATTGCCATATTTTTAATGACTTAACAAAGTGAATTATCGATGAATCGCGATATTTATATAAATGCGATATTTTTGCGCTCTACCTCATTTATAAAAAAAACACGATTTCAGGTGAAATTTCTTCATATACGGAGAATTTACATTTGTTGTGCGTTTTAAAAACATTTAGGGCAGAACGCTAGCGCTTTTCTTGAGAGCAGCATATCCGCTCGCTGCGCTCTCGCCTAAGCTCCACCTGCGCTGTACGAGAACTGTCGTTTCCGCGTCCGCCGCGAAGAAGCCGACGCGCAACGCAGCGCAACTGTCTGCTCGGCGCGCGCGCGGACCGGAAGCGCGGAGGGATTAGCTTCCGCCGGCGCCGACGCCGCTAAGTGCCCGAGCCTCCTCGACAGGGGGGATCCCAACGCGCCCGACAGCCGCCCCTCGCTCCTCCGCCGACCCCGCCCCCGTCCTCGCCGCGGTTCCCGCCACAGCTACCGCTGCCGTTCCCTCCACACTGATCGCAACAGTCCCGCCACAGTCCCACCATGCGTCACAACAAGTTACCGCACAGTACCCGTCACAGCGCCCATTAGGTCACAAGCAGTTGCTGCAACAGTGCCCGCCAGTGTCCACCACAGACCCGCCACAGTCACATGCAACGCCCTAAACACAGTCCCGCTGCAGACCCCGCCCACAATATCCCCACCACAGTCACAAAACTTGTCCCGCAACAATACCCCCGCCAGTGCCCATGCAAGGTTCAAACAGTTTGCTTGGCAACCAGTACCCGCAGTTGTCCACACAGCCCCGCCCCAGTCACTGCAAACGCCCTAACCACAGTCCGCGCTTGCAGTCCTCCAGCCAATCCCACCACAGTCACGAACTGTCCCCGCAAACAATACCCGCCCCAGTGCCATCAGTCACAACAACAGTTGCTGCACAGCACCCCAGGTTGTCCACACAGACCCGCCACAGTCACTGCAAACGCCCTAACCACAGTCGCGCTGCCAGTCTCCGCCACAATCCCCACCAAGTCCAATGTCCGCAACAATACCGCCCCAGTGCCCATTCAAGTCCAACAGTGCTGCAACAGTACCCGCGAGTGTCCCACCACAGACCCCGCCACAGTCACTGCAAACGCCCTAACCACAGTCCGCGCTGCAGTCTCCGCCACAATCCCTACAACAGTCACAACAGTTACCGCAACAGTGCCCGCCAATGTCAGGCCACATATCCCGCAACAGTCACCGCAGCCGTCCCCTCCACAGTCATCGCAACGGTCCCCGAGACAGTCCCCATCACAGTCATCGCAACGGTCCCCGAGACAGTCCTCACCAAGGTCACAACTGCTACCGCAACAGTACCCGCCAATATCCCACCGCAAGCCACGACAGTCACGGCAATAGTACCCGTTAATGACTCACCACAATCCCTGCAAGATACCGCCAACTCCCCCCCCCACCAGTTCTGCCACAGCCCCCATCAACAACCACCATAACCGTCACCGTCACCACCGTCACCGCATATCTTCCAAATCGCCTCCGACTGACTTTCTCCCGGTATCCGCCCCTGCATGCATCCCGCCTCCGCGCCATGCCCGTGTCCCTTCTTCCTCCCGCCTCCGTCTCCTCCGACACTCTCCCCGTCTTCTCCTGCCGTCTCAGCCTCGCCGCCGCTTAACGTCCACGCCCTCGTGCGGTGCGCAGCCCAAGGCAGCTGCCGTCTGGCCCGACGGGGGCGGGGGAGGGGGCAGTGACGTGGCTTCGCCGCTGAGTGCACCACGCCGCCAGGGCTCCCGCCTCCTTGACACCCTTGCCCCTTTCCCGCTTCTCCAAACTCCCTACTCACCCGTCGCTTGCCGCTCTCTCCGCTATATCGGGTCGTGTCGCATATTCTACATTTTATTTTCGTCTCGCTCATCTCCCCCTATTTTCTCTCTCTCTTTCTTTACATAATCTACTCTTCGAATTTCAAGAATTTATCTTCGAATCTGAGCTGTATGCTTCAGAGTTTTCTTTACAACTTTGTTCTCCATTTTTCCTCTTCGATCCTCTACTTCGACATTTCTTCTGCCTCTTTTCCTCCATTTAAACACTTGCCATCTACTTAACTCTCTATATTTTCGATATCAGCTGTTTGTTTTCCCCATGCTAGCAGACTGCATGTATGCCCGTTTCTGTTAACGTAGTATACTTCTAATGAAACTAGTCCTCCAATAGATCCATCACCTTTTGCTTTCGCTTACTCCCTATTCACACGCTATCATTATCTTCGACGCTCACTCTCTAACTTGACTTTTTCGATAACTCCTAAGACACCTCTTATCTCTCCTTTCCTCCAACTACTTTCTGTAACTTTTTTTGTCCACTATGTTTACTTGGCGTGCACTCCACCTTTTTTGAGATTATCCACCCTGCGCAAACTCTTCCTAATGCATTAACAGGTGCTATTTTTCACGCACATATAATTGTTTTATCTTTTAAATTCGAAACTCAGAACTTATTTGTTTGGGTTGTCTGCTAAGTACTCACAGATGCTCTGAGTTTTACGTTCTAAAAATTTTGAATTATGTTTTTTATTTAATTCTGTGGGTTGCCGAAAGCAGTGTATTGTCATGCCACACATTAAAACACAGGTTAGTACACGGTACATTAATACATTATAGGTTAGTATTCAAGTTTATATTGTACTATCTAAAAACAGTTCATTAGGGTTGCGTGGTCTGCTTCCAAAATATAGCGGACAAGCGCGGGGGGGTGCTGGTAAGAAAATACTATTGAATTACATATTTTCTTTTTAATTTCCTATCCTTACTCTCTTTCACAGTACAGCTTTACATTAGGTACTATTTCATCATAAAGCTTTAGAATAAAAAGTGTTCACTATTTTATGAATAAAAATAGTAAACATACTTGTAAAGAACGCGGACTGTCCGATCAAATAGTGGACAACTGGCAACCATACTGTTCATTAATACGTTTTACGCGACTTTTAAAATTTTCATGAGAAGGGGCGGATTTTGATGACCAAACCCGTTGCCAAAAATGATCAATAAAATGTCATTAACACGTTTTGAAAATAACCTAAAAGCAATAGAAAATGATGATAAAAGTATGATCAACCAATTTGGATGAACAACTAACGCTAGATACGTTACTAATGTAATCTTCAATTCGTTAACGTGCACTCAGCTTGCTAACTTTTGGTTTTGACTGTTCTTTACCAAGAAATCTCTGTCTTAAGTTACCCTCAAATTGGCTGAATGGTGCTGATAGGCGTCACAGGAACCTTTGATTACATACAACGGATGGCATTGCAATTTCTGAGCGAAGAAATGGAATAGGTTACTCTGGAACTCTGTGGAAAACATTTGTTACATGTCGTAAATATTATTTGAAGTACTATTAAAATCAGCGAAAATGCATTAAAAAGGACGTTAAAAAGGTAAAAATGGCTTATTAGTCGAAATCAAATATAATTAAAAACAATGACATAAAAATGGGCAACTTCCTTTTCATAAAATAAAATTAATTTCTATTCTAAACGGCATGTACGGAAGTGAAAAGAAATAAATACCTCTCATTAAAATTCCCCCATAATAATGAGCATATGCAAATCATATTGTTAAAATCTTCTTAAATGCGAAATAACTGCAATTTGCCTAATATACTTTATATTCTCTTGTTATTTGTTTGTATATAAAACAATATCAGCGACGATGCATCTTGCGTGTGAGCTTAGAAACAGAAGTAGTTCAAAGCTAAGAACTCAGATCTTGGTTATTGGCAATATGTTCCGTCTTTTCGTAAAAACGTCCCGTGTCGCTGCTTTCGCCCGATGTACCAACGAGCTTCCTCGCCTTTGTGGCGCCACCGCGCGGCGCCTGGTCCTCGAGGATTTATGCGGTGGCGCGGCGCTCTGCGCGGGCGGGGTGGGGAGGCAAAAGCTAGGATGGAAAAAGAGGTGGGGTAGAGCGGGAATGGAGAAGCAAATCGAGGCGGAGAGTGTGGAGGAGATGGGGGCAGGGCTGAGTAGGAAGGGTAGAGGAGGTGGCGGCGTGGTTATCGTGAGCGGGGCGAGGAAAAAGGGACGGGGAGAAGAAGGGATTCGGGCTGAAGAGTGGGCGCTGTGGATATCGTGTGAGCATACCCGCGGAGGCAGCTAGGAGGAGTGGGAGGACGCGGGGCGGTGTGGAGATACGGGAGCGAGGCGAGGAAAAGGGGAGAGGCGAAGAGGATGGAGAAGAAGGAAAGGGGCTGGGAGTCGGCTGGGTGGCGGCTTGTTGCAGAGGGAGGAGGTACGGACGGGGTGAGATACGGGAGCGTGGCGGGGAGAAGAAGGGATGAGGGCTGAGGAGTGGGCTAGACTGAGGAGGAGGCAGGGTGGATACCGTGTGAGCACAACCGAAGAGGCGGATTGGTGCAGGGAGAGGAGGCAGGGGCGGGGTGGTGATACGGGAGCGAGGTGAGGAAGGAGGGGGGAGGAGGAGGAAATGGGGCTGAAGAGGTGGCGGGATGAATATCGTGTGAGCACAGTTGAGGCGGCGGCTTAGTGCAGGGGGAGGAGGCAGGAACGGGATGGTGATTCGGGAGTGGGATGGGGAGAAAGGGGATGGGCAAGTCGGGTTCGTTCTCCTCGGGCTCTCATTTTCCGCGAGAGGAGTCGTAGATTTTTCGCGCTCGCTGGCGGATCGACCCCTGCGCCGCCGCCGCCATCGGCGCGTAATGACGTGGACGCGACGAGGTGCGCCGAGTAACGAGCGACGCGCCCGCCCTCACGTGGCCACCTCATACCCGATGCGGCTGGGAAGGATACGCTTCCTCAGGGATTCTTGTGGTGTGGCGGTCGCAGATGCAAAACGAAGTTTCCATTTTTTGTCAAGTCATGTTTGTATACGTACCTTTCCCTTCCGGACATCTGAGTAATTGCGCTGTGCTCGTATAATATTTTCGGGTTACTAAATATTACAATTAATAATACCATTTGTAAAATAAACTTAAACACTGTTAGTAAATAAAAGTTTATCATCGGTCAAATTTTAAAATGTTTTTTAAAACTGTTATTCAGAGTTAATTATCAATTATGAGTTATGAATGTTCATTCATTCATCAATGTACATAAATAACTCAAATGTAACAGTCGATAAAATTTAATAGGCATGTTTTCATTTTCCTTGGTGCCCTCACATCTTATTCACAGGTCGTAAATAATATTTCGTCTCATTTCCTAACCCATCCTGCGGATAACAAGAACGCGCTCATTGTGACCATTTTGCTGTAATGTAAACGCCGTACTTGCAACAAATATTTAAATCAGCCTGTCAGCTTCACGGATCTTCACCACAGCAATATGTATATAAGAATAATATTCGTACCATTTCATCATCAATCTACCAAATATTTAGAGTTAGAGTTAAAAGTAATTGAAATTTCGAATGTAAAAGGCGCTCGCAGTACGACGGGCCTTCCGGAGCGCGCGTTTGATTGAATGAGGATCTAGGTAGCAGCGATGGCGGCCCTCGCGACTGCGTCTCGCCCTCCGTCACCTGCGCTCGGCGGAAGCGGAGCGCAGCGGGGGAGGGGGAGGGGAGACGGCGCCCGCAATATCCCGGAGACTTGATAGATGGCGGTTTAATTCTTAAGGAGCCGCGTGATGATGGATGAGCGAACCTGCGCCCCGCGCAGGGCTGCGACGCCGCGCTCAATGCTGCTAATGCCGACCTCTTCGCCGCCCGCGCCTCGACCCGGCGACCTCCGAGTCCGCCGTCACTTGCGCCGTCGCCGGCACCCCCAACGCTGCTAACACCGCCTCCGCCGCCACCCCTATCCCCATCCCCACCAACGCCGATGTTCTCACACTCCCACATACCGCCACCGTCACGACCATTATCACTATCACCACCACCACTACTACCAACACCTACACCACTATCACCATTACCTCGACCACGACCACGACCACGACCACAACCACAACCACGCCCTCCACCGCCATCACCACCACCTCCTACATCACCACCACCTCCTACATCACCACCACCTCCTACACCTCCACCACCACCACCACCACCACCACCACCACTATCACCAACGCCGCCGCCGCCACCACCACGACCACTGCCTCCAACACCACCAATACCAACAACAACACTGCCAACGCCAACGCCATCGCCACTTCCACAGTCACATTCACTTCCATCGTCATCTCCTTCTCCTCCTCCTCCTACTCCTCTTCCTTCTCCGCCTCCTCCGGTGCCGCCACAGCCACCTCCACCGGGTGTATTATGGAAAGTCGCCCGAAGAATCCGCTGGCAGCGGAGTCTGCGTTATCGAAGCGGTATTGGAATGAGGGTATCGAACCATTCTTTTTTGCTTAGTACCTTTTGTAGCATTCCGCACAAAGCTTGGAACTTCCTTAATTTCTCGTTAAAACTTCGGTTTATATCGGTTTATATTTTTGATTAATGTGTGCAGTAAAGATTTGTAGGATCAAATATTATAATGGTGTTCGTGACATTTTCAGTTCTTTTTAACTTCGTGTGAAAATGAGTGACAAAAATAAATACATATAATTTTTGAGTGACAAAAATAAACAAGGCTTAAACTACATTAGTCACTTGCACAATAGTATACAATTATACTTTTATGCCATTAGTTTATAATGTTGTTTTTTGTACGAATAATAATAGTCGCATGAACGATGGAGTGATTGTGGCTATTCTTATGAGTGCAAAAAATAACATTATAAACGATTTGCATACGCTAATTTTTGTATAATATCATTATAAAATTATTACAAGGCTAAAATGGTTACTGAACCTGGAAGTAGAACGGTACGTAACGTACATAATGAAGGCCATGGTCGACGGGGAGGCCGTGGTTGGCGGGGAGTTTGTTTGTCGTGAAATGGATTTGCCAATGACAATAATTAATGAATTTGATAAAACAGAATTGTCGCTAATACCCAAAAAATCAGCTGAATATTATAAAAAAGGTTACGATAAATTTGTAACTTTGATGGAAGAGAATATTACGAATGGCGTTCAACTAGTGTCGCAGAACAATACATTGAGAAGTCTGTAGCAAATAAGGTTAGAATCGACAGGACAAATCGAAAATTGTATCTAGAGAGACGCCGAATACAGGCGAACCATCAAACCCCCACACTTCAAATTAAAGAACAGTTTCTGGAAGTTCTGGATTTCTTCTACGAATTTTTCGAACTGCATATATCATTTTCATTATTAATGAGTGTCTTTTGAGTAATGATTAGTTAAATTTGTTTCGTAGTGTTTCTTTTGTCTATTTGTAGTTCTTGTTTTCTGTGTTACGAGTAAATAAAAACGTCGTACTCCCGGCAATTATTTGATGACGTTTCTGTACGATTTTAGACGCCATAAGAGATTGTGTTTAATGTTGGTACATAAAAATAGATTTTATAATGGCAATTTACATATTAGAAATTTTAATAAATTACAGGTTCCTATTGTTTATTGACAGTTATATTCTTTTTTGAAACTTATCAAAATATAGTAGAAATTTTACACATATTTCACTTCAAATTTGTGTTAAGCACAACTTTTAGACGACGTTTTGTTGTCATATTCAGGGAAAGATTTTTTAACAATTTTGTGTCTCGTTAATTACAAATTAATAATTATTAGTGTAATTTCAGAAAAACATCGTCGAAACATTCTACTTGACAAAAATATGAAGTGAAATATAAATGTGTAAAATTTCTACTTTATTTTGAAACTTTTATAAAACTGCCCATAAAAATTTGGATTTGTCCTGTATATAAATTAAATATACTAGACAGTTCATAATAGCAGATATGCATTAGAAATTTACCCAGGTGCCCAGCGGTTGTGGTGCCCAGAAATCGCAGGAAGCTTCTGTCCTTGGTAGAGTGTAAAATACTAATGTCATGGTTAATTTTGTGTTCCCTCATTTATCTTCAACAAATTTTCAATACAAGATCTCGATGGCATGGTAATGTTATTCAAGGGCAGAGATTAAACCCATGAGATTGCATAATCACTTCTATTGTCACAGCTGCTGAAACCTAATTTCCTGGAACCTTTTTGCAGCATGATTTAACTTTATGGATCACTTTGTACCTTTTACGTTGTACACCCAGTGTATATTACACATCTAATATATTCTTTACAGTCCAAAAATTGTCCAATATCCAATTTTCATAAATCGACAGTTTTGTTTGGCGAAAATTTATTCGCATATTTTGCATCGTTGCCATCATATTAGGTAACATTGAAAGTTTCAAAATTTTAGAATCAACACGTGTAAGCAGGTTCAACTAAAAGACTTTGAGAGTATTCGGAAAGGCGTTTTATCAATTTCTTAAAAAACGAAGTTCTGATGAATCGCCTTCATTTCTACGTGTTGAATATCTATTTGAATATCTTAAAAACATAGTTTTGAGAACTTGTATTTTTCCTGATCTCTTCTTTATGTACATTCAGATTTCAAACTGTTGAGATTGTCGCCATTATATAGTAAAATTTCATCTAAGTTTCTCTCAGACCCATTTTTCTATTTTATTTATGTTATGAGACCCACAAAAGCATGACATTTTTTTTCTTTTTGTATCAGCACCTTTGTCATAATTATAATTTCTCGCATTATATAATGTTTCATGTTGCAACGTACGCACATTTGTTTTCCGACGGAGTAATTTTCTCCCGCGCGCTGCGCGGTTTCCAGTTCGATGGCGCGCAGTAAACTGCCCGGCGCGGGTGCGGCGCCGCGGCCGCAGGGCAGAGCCGAGCCAGGGCCTCCCGGGCAGTAGCTTTCTCTGAGCCGCGCTAACCCGCGCTCCCCGATGACTCGAAAGTTATGGGGGCGCGTCCCTCGGGAGAGGTTAGGCGCCGGACGGGACGGGACGGGTCGGGACGGGACGGGACGGGATGGGACGAGGCCGGCCGGCTCTGCGGTCTGCGAGCCACGCATGCGAGGTGGGCCGCGGCGCGAGGAAAGTTTCCAGGCGCGAGCGCTGCGGCGCTGCTGGCGTCGCGTCGGAAGACAATAGAAATTGGGAGCTCTGCGGTCCAAAACGTTTAGCTTTTGATGGCCGACCACCTTGTCGCATGGGCTTCAATTGATAGAATGATTAGTGATTCCGGGCGCGTCGACTAGGCCAGTTGTCCCGTGAGTGTAGTGTATGTTTTATCGTGGGAGGTGGCGGTGATCTTCCCCGACTGGACTGTGAGATCCGGCACTGACCTACCTATCGGCTTGCAGGGTTTTCCCTACCGGGTATCTCCCTCCAGCCAAGCTGAGCCCCAGCTGGGACATGCTCTAAGCTCCCGATATGTGACATAGTGTAGTGAATGAGAGTGTGACTTGTGCAAGAAGGGAACAAGGAAGAGGAGGGAAAGTTCACGCGCGGTTTGTAGCCCGTTTGTTAGGGTACTGCTTCAGCATTCAACTGGTGTTAATCGAGGGTACCACGGAAAACTACCGATAAGACCATTGAATTCGATTTAACTGTGTAGCTAGTGTCGAAAATTCTTCCATCGCCCGGACTTAACCCGGAGAACCTCCCAGACAGAGGCACTGCTGTGACATCCCATACTCGATTATCTGAGCCACCTAAGCCGGTATAGGAGCGTGGTCAAGTGTTAAGGTGCATCGAAGGCGGCGTGTTCCAGTTCCACGTAAGGTATGAGTGATTCATCCGGGAGGTACGGTGTTAGTGATTCATCCGGGTTTGCCATGGTTGGCTATATCAACCTCGAATCCTACAGAAAAAACAGTTATCTTTTATCTCCCATTATCACACTCTCAGTCTTCTTGAAGAAATTTAAAAAATCAAACCACCAGTGATCACCCGTTCAGGAAAGGAAAAGACAAAGCGAAAGCATTTTCCCTCGCCTACACTATCACTGCTATTGATGCAGTTACCACATATTTTAAATTAGCACAATGTTAATCTAATCGTCATTTGATATATTTTTTTAAAATGCATGTATGCTTTCTAATGAGCACTAGTATTAAGGGGTTAATGAACAAAAAGTATTGTAAAAGTATGTTACCTGAAACCAGTTCGCAAAGTGAGAATAATTTTAAACTTGAAACATCTCAGGTAATACAATATTTACGAACAGTCTACTCAGAAGAGAGGGGGTGTAAATCTCGTTTTTTTCAGAATAAATCTTCGTAATGAGTGTTGCGATTTAAATATAATTAATATAAAAATATCACTGAAAAAAGTTTTCTCAGATATTTATGAACGACTGATTGCAATTTTTGTAAAATAATATTTATCTCAGGTTACAAATTTGTATCGAATCCTTACCACTTTTGAACAGTTAGTTTTCAATATTCCAGCGAAAGAGGCGAGTGGAACATGTATTCTACTATAAATTGGTTCATATACCCTCCCGATTTAAAGCTCAACAACAAAAAGCATTATTCTATTAAAAGTGTTCAGACTGGTACTAAATAATAGATATTGATTACCTCTAAGGTATAAGTTGGCAAAATGCAGTTGATTTTCGAGAATGAAACCAATTTAAAACCGATTTTCGAGAATGTGACAAACTTTTGGTGCATATGTATCTAGATGCCGAAAAAAACTAATTTTAATTTTGGTTAATTAATTCCAAAGGACCTTTCACAAATATTCAAATTGTGAATTATAAGTACTAATATCACAATTGCTATGCATTTCATTTGCTCCGCATTTTATTCTTTTCACGTATTCATTCCCAGACCACCTCATCCATCCGTAAACATTAGTAGAAAATCACTCATCTCAGGACCAAGAAAGATACACTGGATAACAAAAGAATCTTTAAATATTCGGGGGAGGGGTTAATGCACTGTATTTTAAGGACAGAAAAAAATAATAAAAAGATTCGCAATCAAGACTTTTCTCGTCCTTTCAAGGAATGAAACAGCCGAAAAGCTACGCGCGCCAACAAATAAAAGCAGCAATAATCCAGGATGCCTCCGAAACAGGCTCTTGCAATCATTGATAAACTTCGAATCACTTTGCCACTTGAGTTTGGAGGATAATCATTACGAGTAAAAAACTCCGGAGGAAAATACTCTCTTCGCCGTCGCTAATTGCTCCATTGCGGGGGCGGGGCTGGAGGCGGAGGAAGAGAATGGAGGGGAGGGGGCGCCGTTCGCAGCCGGGCCGTAATGGGCACTGGGTCGGCGGCGCAGAAAAAAAGACGACTGGCGAGAACCAAGCGGATTTCGGGAGCAGAACGGCCGCGAGCAAGAAGTGGAAGTGGAGGCGGTGGCGGTTATGGTGCTGGCGGCGATGGTGGAAGTGGGGGCAGAAAGCGTGCTAGCATTTCTCGTCTGGATTCCGGGGTCCAGATCCCGTTCAAAGTGGTTCAAAGTTTGTGTTCCGCAAAACAAGTTTTCTTAGTTTTCTGATATTTTCACTGCTTCTTGATTAACAACTATCTAATCGTTCTTAAATCAGCATCACTTTCACCACCCTTTTATTAAGCCATTCATTATTCTCATACAAGAGCAATAACCTGTTTAAGGTAACGTCAGAAATTAAAAATAATGAAAAATGATAGTGTACAGAATATCTTGAGAATTTCTAGAGTTTACGGCAGCGACTCTGACTGGAAGGCCCTAGTGTTCGAGTCTCGACAGTGTAGGAAGAGAGTAGTTGCTAGATAACTAGACCGAATTCAGTCGCCGTCTTGAGGAGAATTCTAGCGGCCGGCTGCTCTGATCGGTAGTTTTCTGTGGTCTTTCCGATTAATACCAAACGAATGCGGGAGTAGTGCTCTAACAAACGAGTCAAGGACCGCGCCCGATTTTCTTTTTCTTCATCCTGCCATCTCCCATCACTCACTCACTCACTCACTCACGCACAAATACACCTCGCAAACACACCCCTCAAACACACCCCGCAAACACACCACACAAACACACACCACACAAACACATACCACACAAACACACACCTCGCAAACCCACACCTCGCAAACACACCCCGCAAACACACCCCGCAAACACACCCCGCAAACACACCCCGCAAACACACCCCGCAAACACACCTCGCAAACACACCCCGCAAACACACCCCGCAAACACACCACACAAACACACCACACAAACGCACACCACACAAACCCACACCTCGCAAACACACACCTCGCAAACCCACACCTCGCAAACACATCACGCAAACACACCACACCACCACTTTATACATTTCGAGAGATCAGTCGCGCGCTTAGAGTTTGTCACTGCTGGGGTGGTTTCCGGCTGGGGAGATACCTTAATGGAGAAATCCTCGCTAGTCGACGTGGAGATCGGCGTCGAAACTCACCTTTCAGTGCGGAAGGAACACTTCCACCTACCGTAATACAACATTCACTACATAAACGGGAATTACGACCATAGGTGTTGACGTACCCGGAATGTCAATTATTCAAATCGGCAGAGTCCACGGATTGTTGACAATCCTCTTCGTATCGAGAGCACTATCTCGTTTTATATGTCACGCGGTTTGCAGTGGCATTACATAAGATCAATGGAGGAAGTGGATGGGAAGACGAGAGCTGCGCAGTCTCGATGGATGATGTGAGCGGTAATGGTGATCTAGAGGGGACGAGTGCATGGGCGAGAGGGTGGTGGATGTGATGGCATTTCGACGAGGCAAGAGTGGAAGAGAATGGATGGGCGAGGGCGATGGCGTAAGTGCGTGTAACGGCAATGGGAATGTAGTGGCGGCGGAAAGAGTGATGGACGGCTGCAGGAGCGGTTCTGCTCGTGGCAGTTGCGGTTTGGTTGATGCTGCTAGTTGCCGACTGCTGCTCCGGAGCAAGAAACCGGCAGCGAAGTTCGAAATGGCGGAACTACGAACTAGAATAGTGGCGGACAGTCAGAGCGGAACTGTGGAAATGAGGTACGAGTACAGCGTAAATTATCCGACTGGCTGTGACGCCCCAAAAAGGGATGTCGCTCGAGCTTCTCGCCCGCAGGGTTCTTTTTCGAAGCTGTTCTGGTTCTTCGAGGAACTAACGAAACATCCGAGCTACAGAAGTCAGATCGCGGTTTTCGGCACTATTACTCTCACTAAACTGAACCGACATTGAAGGCAAATTACGAGTCTGCTAAATGTGCTGTTTCACACGTAAATGAAATGATGAATTTAAAACTTTTTAAATTGAAAACTTCTAAAACAACGTCAAGACACACATAACATTTTAAATAAATTTAGAAATGTTTTCGAGTGCCTACGTACATACTGCACACCACTGTATGTTCATTCACTCCACCCCTCCATTCTGAACCCCGACTTGAATTGCTAGTTTCTTGAAATTATAATTATTATCGTCGCTGATATTTGTTTAATTATTTGCCGTTATCCCCCAAAGACACTTCACATGTCAAGAGAATTCACTTTTATTTTTTCGAAAAATTGCTGTAACGGGCATAGTTTACCTCACTCGGAAGCCAGCAACTTTTGGCGTGGGCAGATTATTTGGAAGAAGGTGTCAATGGAGAAGAGAATGCCGGGATACAGGGAGGGGGACAAACATTGAAGCATTTTGATAAACGAAACTCGCGTAGGATACGCTGAGTAATATGTGGTGATTTATGAAGTTGTGATACTTTAAAGTCAACTTGTCAAAAAATAGTCAATTTAATACGTAAAATTTGACTTTTTGCATTCGCGCATTTTGTAATCAACACCGGGGCACCGTCTTCATCCTTCGTGATTAACATATAAACTCTTGAGTCTAGCCAACGAAAAATGTCTAATAATTTTACTCCAAAATACGCGGCTTATCTTGACTCTCTTCCGTCGCATAACTAACCCTCAAGTGTTTCTATTAAATACGTGCATTCCACACGGCGACTTCCATTTATCCATGTCCATTGCTGTTAGAGAAAAAAAAGAGAAAAAACTCGTGGGTGGGGACTGCTTATCGCAACGTCACTGTTAGAAAAGAGCCGCACCCTACCTTCCCGCATCGGGGGCATTCCTCTGAAGTACTGGCACCTTATTCGGATGGTTTGCAGTCTCTCTGATCGCGAGGAGACAATCCAATTGGATTCCGTCCTCCCTGTCAGGCAGTTGGCCCCACTCATTGTGTATTCACGAAAACAAAGGTATTTTGTCATTTCAGACTCGTTCCTCGTCCATTGCCCTGTTGAGTATAGTTCTCACGAAGAGCATACAACCAAAATCTTGTGTTTTGAGGTATATAATAATATCGTTTTTTTATAATATAGATTTCATAAAATGTTTCAGTATTCTGTGACGAACCTGCTTTTAGAGTGTCTATAAATCTCGCATAACAATTTTACAACTGAAATCTATGGAGCTCATAACCTACTCGTGATACCTAGTTAACAATAATCACAGGAATGGAAGATGCAGCGTTTCTTGTGAGCATGGAAAATGGAACGATGTTGTGAACTTGGCATGACAATATGAATAACAATGCGAACATGGAAGGAAAGAAGAAAGGGGAGTTTCAGAACAAACATTTCTGGGCAAAAGAGCCCTCAGACTAACCTCCCTCTTCCGCCGGGTCTGAAAACGTGTGACTGCTCTTCACATTCTTAAACCGAAACCTCGTTAAGGCTAAAGTCGGGACCTCAACCGTCTACCGCGCCCCTCCACCGTCTCTCGTGTGGGCCGCACTGTTCCACGTCCCACACTCGCGCCGCACCTGACACCGTACGCCATTGCACAGCGATTCAGAGGGAAAGAATTAACGGAACAAGTTTAATAATTTAAATGTCAGCGACCTACAGTAGAGAGGTCGGCACGTTGGTTTCCTACATTACAGCAAGTTCGTGGAACGGCACTTCAAAACCCACTCACTCTAAATCAATTAATAAAAAAAATAACACGTAGGACGTGTCCAGTGACATACAGCTTTTAATGAATTTTACGAGTGTCTATCATTTTGGACATTCGTTTTTAATATTAAATTTTTGATATAATACCATTCGAATTAAACAATCACAGAGGCCATAACATTATTACGGGTTTTAAAATCTACGATTTTCATTAACACGTTTCTCACATTGATTGTATACATATAGTTTGTTTTTTTTAATTCCGTGTTGTAATAAGTTTGAATACACCTTCGGGGTCGGAGAAATTAATACGTTTTAGAAACAGAGTAATTTTATCATTTAAATTGTTTTATTAATTACCAGTATATTCTTATGCCCTACAGCTACTACCATTACAACTACCTCTGATAGCTCACAGCTTCCGCGAACAGACGGCGGCGTCGCCATTGCCATCCCACTCCGCCACAGAGGCTGAGTCGTCTCTCCAGATGCGACTCCTGCACCTCACTCTCGCAGATGCAATCGCAGAGCATATCCCCGGATGTAATTACATTCACCGCCGCTCCGCCACTGAAGAAGTTTGTCTATTCGGCCCAAGACTAGATGCACCGTCAGGTCCCATTTCATTGCGTCTAAGATATTGCTAGTAACGTCTCATTCATGAATATGGGTTCATTTGAGTAGAAATAGTTGGGAACGACGATGAAGATTTGATTTTTGACTTTTTGAAAGTGTTAATCTAATTTCTGATGTCTACTTCTGGTGTATAATTCATGTTTCTACATATTAATTCGTGAAACTTCAATTACCTCTTCAAATTGTATTTTCCAAATTTACCATCCTTATCGTTATTTAATCCTCGTTCCCTCTTTATTTTTTTTTCTTTTACGCCATTGCTTTTACAGTTTATCTACTCATTGATCTTCCTGCTCACAAGCATCGTTGACACTTTCTTGTTCTTTCTCCTCTATTACTCATCTATCTCTCCATTTCGTTTCTATTTCTCACTCATTTTACCATTTATTGAGTATAACGTTATTCATTTAAGACATAATAAATTATTGTATAATCATTCCTACAGAAAAAAATGAAATCCGATACATTAGGCATAACCGAAATATAATTTCCACTAAGAGATTTTTAGCATCAGCTCAATTCGTCCTTCGCAAATGTTTTTGACTTGCATTCATTTTCATCTCCTTACCCTCTTATCTCGGGCCCTGCAATCTCGCTCACTTCCGATTGCAGCGACTCGACTTGCAGCGTCGTGGCGCCGCGCGTGCCGTCTCCATCTGCCCCTCCCTCACCGCCGCCCCGCCCGCGCCTCCCCCCGCGGCGGAAGGCTTCCCGCCGTTCTCCTCCTGGCACTGGCGCAGGGGCGGACCGAAAGGGGTGCTAGCAGAGGGGTCACGAGCCACTGCATCCCGCACCACTGCGCAGTGGGCCGAAGCAGTGGGAGCAAGGCGCGAAACTCAAATTCACAAACTGGCTCCACTCCGAATATTTGCCCGACCGTTCTGTTCTACTCCTCCGGGCAAACTCTCATGTTCGTTCTTTGGTTGATTGATTGATTAGCAATTTCGTAGGCGTCAACGGCTAACGTCATTGTCCCTTAAGTGTAGTGTGTGTTTTTGTCGCTGGAGGTGTCAGTGATCTTTCCTGCTGGCTGGCGAGATCCGGCGCCGACCTACTTCGGCTTACGGGGATTTTATCCACTAGCGTGGCACTGTCTCAACCAGGACAAGCTTTAATCTTCCAACATGTGTAGTAGTATAGTGCATGTGGGTGTGTGCAAGTAAGGAGGAGGAAAGGACAAGAAAGAGGAAGGAAAGATCGCCGACGATCGGAGGTCCGTTTTGTCAGGGTACTGCTCCGGCATTCGCCTGGTGTTGATCGGAGAAAACACGGAAAGCTACCGATCAGAGTAGTCGGCCGCTAGAATTCGTATCCAGACAACGGCTGAATTTAAACCAGCTGACAAGAGAGCGTCGAAAATACTACCACCGTCGGGACTCGAACCCTGAGACATCCTGATCAGAGGCACTACATTAACTTCAGTTGATGCTCTTAGCCACCTCTGCCGGTCGAGTGTTCGTGGGTCACAGCCTGAAGGATGAAACTGTCGCGAACAAAATCGCTTCTGATTTACATCGGGATTCTTGTTCACGAGTGCCCGTATCTTGATGGTACACGACTGTGAGCGTTCGAAATGCAGTTAAACATAAAATCGTGTGAAGGGTAAAAATATCCTATGTCTGAGCGTATGAACCCTTTTAAATCAATCCACGCACGTTCAGAATACGTGCCAGTTTAGCCTGCGCCGCTTTACAGGCAGGTCAAACACGAGCGTCTCTGGTGCACAACACGGCAAATGAAGCTGTCATGAACACACGCCGTCTGCTTCTGCTTTTCTTTGGGACCCTTCTTCTCGATCCTTGTTCGTGGTTCGCATCAACCTGAAATCCCGTGGGCGTATCAATGCTTTGAGTGAGGTCCTGAATAGGGAAGGAAGCGCCTCGCCATCGTTCAGACAAAAACTCGAACTCGAACAAGGTGAGTAAAGGACAGGAATGGCTCGGGGGTGGCACTGCGGCAGCAGCTGAGATGAGAACGCTTGATAAGGTAAAACTGAGCATCTAAGCGGGTCTTTCAGATACGATTGTGTATGAAATGCGCAAATATGAATGGGTGAGATATAGCGTGTGGACTGTATTGAATTAGTAGAGTACCGTGTAACAATCAAGACAGTTCTTATTATTAAGACGTTCATACTGCAGTCTTTGCACAGCTACAGATTGAAAAATATACTGAAATTGGTAGGAGATAATTTTTGCAATTTTAAATTTTAACGCGCAGAAAATGTGAAGTTCAGTTGATATATCTGTTCAAATCCTCATCTCTAATTTTATTTTATGCATTATCCTTGATTTAATTGTGATTTAATTGTGTTTATCTCCACGAATCTCTTCGGTATACGCGTGTTGCAACTGTTTATTTTAAGAATTTCTTAGATTAGCAGACTGACCTATGTTAACTTAACTTCAGTTGTCGGTATCTGACCTAACTTCACATGTGCATTCAAAGTTCACTGGAAAGAACTTCACAAATCCGTTCAAGACCTACATCATTCTAAATTCTACTGACGCGCATGTGCAATTATCTGAGTTCACGAATGTGAGTGGAACAAACATTCCAGTCACACATTCACCAGACTTCGTGCTGGAAAGACATTATCTACTAGAAGTGTCCGTTCGCACACGTGAATCAGCACGAACTATATTTGGGTTTTAATTTCTTGACGCGTGAGGGCCTCTCTTCGCGATGGAATATCTCATGGCATTTTGCGTCTTTCTCGGTCGTGTCGGTAGATGTTGCATGATCGCCAGCACCGCTCGATACGGTCGCGATCATGCGACATCTAGAGGCACGACCAAGAAAGACTCGAAATGCCGTGAGATATTCCATCGCCAAGAGAGGCCCTCACGCGCCAAGAAATGAAAGCCCTAGTATATCTCGCGCTGCTCCGCGCGACCTTTCGACAGTTTGTCAAGAATTTCACAATAATACTTATTGTCAAGCAGAACGCTGTCCAGGGCGCATGGAACCTCCTGTACGCAACTCATGATCTCTGTCGATGTCTACACGTTTCCCGGGTAGCTGCTATGCTCGCATCTGTCCGACCAAGGTTATTTGTAGTGTCCCGTTAATCATAATGCGCCAATCTAAATCCAATAATTACCAGAGACTTTTATGGAATAAGTCAGTGTGAATTAATTACCAATAACCGGATGATATCTTTCAAAACGACTTATTCAACAGGTTTTCTAAAATTAACTTTAATGAACCACTCTGTAAATGAACTCTTGCATTGCAACAGAACTTCCGAGAAGGAAATCTCTGGCGTTTAAGCGCCTCAGTCACCCCACAATAAATTTGGTTGAGAGAGGAGGCAGTATTTGTTTCAGAGGTCTTAATTTTGAATGCTCTGGTCTTGCAGAACTCCCTCCGTTTCCAACACAGTTCTGGTAGTATGCCTTTTAGTTAATATCTTTTTCACCTTTCCGAAATAATTTTTGTGAGTGTGTGTAAACTTCAATTTTCTTTGTATATTCTTTTTACACTACTACTTTTACTGAACTTACATATCAAAAGTGATAATTCTGTTATAATATAAACCCAATATTGAAGCATTAACTTCTTATTAGCTAGGGAGTTGGAAACGTTCTTCGTGCATACTGTAGAACTTTAAACTTCTTTCATGATTTAAAAAATGGACCGAATTTATCATACGTGATCCCTAGTTAATGCACAAACCTTGAACTGATTTGCATGATCAAAAATTTTGTCCAATCTTCCTCCCCGTCTGCAAGCGCGTTGTAGCCGTTATCGGGCCACTGTGCGCCGCGCCGCGCCGCGCTGTCTGTTCACGACCGCTGCGCCTAATGCGCCCTCTGAAGAAGTGCGTTTGGCCCCGGAGGAGATGTTTCTCTGATGCGGGAGTTACGTTTCATCAGGATAACTTCCGATGGGAGGGAGCGATGGCGCAGGGAGAGGACAAAGGCGGCGGAGGCGGTGGCGGCAGGGCAGAGGGGAGTCGCTGGAAGAAAGAGCGCCAGGGCAAAGGTGTCAGTGGAGATGCTGATGGTAATGGAACGTGCGAAGCAGCAGGAAAGATACACTGATGTGTTGGTATAAGGCTCAGAAAAGAAAACAAAGGACAGGAAGGAAACATGAAACACATAAGCTAAAGAACACTGGAGGTAAAATAATGGTACACAACTGGAAAAGCTGTGATGAGGAGGTGCTTTCTGGTTGTAAACGCTCTTCGCACAATATTAAAATGGGCTGGAATAAAGCTGATGTAAATTCATAATATTGATGTGTTATTTTAATTTTTGATCTATACTTGAAAAATAATTGTGACTACCGACAGAAAAAATGAACGTGAATAGATCGGTTGATTGAATCCAATGCGTTTCGTCCGGTGTAAGTAAACAAAACTACAAAAGCATCGGAAATATATCAACAACAGCGGGAAACCATTTTCAAAATGAAACCTTAACGTTCGATATTGCAAAGTGAAGACCGTTCTGCACTTTTAATCCAATTATAAACCACGATAGCAAAGGCAAGTTGAGTTACAAGCATAAAACAAATTTTGTCTAAATGACATGCAAGAAACTTCCTGCATCCTGTACAATCTAGACACATTTCATTATACTAACTCATTCCCTTTTTACTATTTTCATTTGTATCTAGGTATATAAAGTCTAATTTAAAACAACTGATTCAATGTTTTCATTTGTCTGCCCATCTGTTTCAACTCTGCCAAATGTTGACTGTAATAATAGAGCTTGTATGTAAAGTGATATATATTCAAAGTAATAATTCCTAAAGAAATCACTTTAAGTCGCAAAAGTCCAAATAGGTTCCAATAAAGGTAAATAACTTTGTCAGAGGTAGATAACACGAACTTGAAAGTCAAATTCTCACTGAGAAGCGCTATTATGAAACTGTCCATTATTTACACAACCAAAACGGCTTGGCCCGGGCAGATGCAGCTGCAGGCAGAAAGTTCAGAAATGGTGGGCCGAGGCCGTGAACAGCCGTGGGCGAAGCTGGCGCTGGCACTGGCAGTGGCGGCGGCGGGAGTTCCGTGAAGTGACGGCGTCAGCAGCTCCGCCCGCACTCGGCCCCGACCCGCGTTGTCTTGTTAATTAAGCCGGGAGCTCGAGGTGTCGCGGCAGAACAGATGAAAGGCGCCTTGCCCCCTCTGCCGCGCCGCCCGACTCCGGGCTCGCGCCAGCGGCGTGGCGCCATATTAAAAACGGCAGACGGCGATGACGGCAGCTCGTTCCCGGCGACGCGGCGCGCCCCGGCGCTTCGGCTTGCATGCTAAGGGCAGCGCCGCCGCCGCCCGCGTTTAGCGCACGCCGGATGGCGCGCCAAAAGCGCCCCTGGGGCCGCGTGTTACTCGCCGCCACGCCTTCTCTCTGCTTTAGCCCCTCTTCCTTCTTATCCCTTCTTCTCCCAATTTCTCTCTCCTCCCTCTTTCTTCTTTCCTCTCTCCTCCCTCTTTCTTCTTTCCTCTCTCCTCCCTCTTTCTTCTTTCCTTTCTCCTCCTCCCTCTTTTTTCTTCTCCTTTTCTCTCCTGCCTCTTTCTTCTTCTTCTTTTTTTATTCTTCCTCTCCCTTCTGATCCTTTTTTCTTCTCTTCCCCTCTATTTTCTTGTACATTCTCTTCTTTATTTTGTTCTCTCCTCTCTTTTCTTCTACCCATTCTCTGTTCTTCCCCCCGTCTGTTTTCTCTTCACTGCTGTTTTTCTCTTTTCATGCCTATCTCTCGACCCTTTTTCGAAATTATAAAAAATATTTTTTTTTACACTCGTGCATGAAAACCACTACTTCCATTCACTGTTTATTCATTGGAAAATTTCACTGTGTAGGAGGCTCACCGCGAAGTTATGACCGTATAAAACAGCTACATAAACAATTCACTGGGGCGCCTGTATGGTTGCCATCTCGCGTATTGTGAATGAACCATAGAGTGTACAGTATTTTTGTAAGTTTCGATGATTTTTGTTCGCAACTTGCACAAAAGTGTTTTTGGTGTTTTGTCCCAATTCAAAATTACTGACGTGACTTCTACCGTCGTTACGTCAGAAACATTTACTTCGTATTCTGAAGACATAAATTTTCATCACTAGAGTTGGTTCATTGAATGTTTCCGGGAACGTCGACTGCTGTGTTAATTAGTCCTGTTCCTATAGTGAATGTTTTATTCCTGGAGGAGACTATGTTCCTCACTGTTGGGCGGGGAGATCTAGCGGCGAACTACGTCGACTTGATGGGAAATTCCCCATCCAAATTACTCTTATTAGCCCCCTGCGGGCACAGTCTCAGAGGGGACAAGCTCTGATCACCTGACGTGGCGGGTAGTGCAGTGTACGAGTATGTGTGTGTGTGTGTGTGTGTGTAAGCAAGGGATGAGAATAGGTCATGGAAGAGGAAGGAAAGATCGCGTCGGTGGCCCGTTCGTTAGAGTACTTTTTCAGCATTCGCCTGATGTTGATCGGAGAAACCACAGGGATCAGGGCAGCCTGCCGATAGAATTCTCCTCCAGACAGTGACTGAATTTGACCTAGCTATTATCAAAACCCATCACCTTTGGAACTCGAACCTGAGGACCTCTTGGTCAGTCATTGCAGTTAGCGTCAAAGTGAGCTCCAGTCAGGCGTGTTCAGCACATATCGAGATTAGCTACAATTTGTAAAACTAACAAGTTCATCTTCGAAGTAACTATTTTAATATATTTATGTAATTATATTGAAATTAACTTTTCTGTTATATATACCTATCTGCTACTGCCAACACTTTCATAAAAGTTGTTTCCTTCATATTTTAGGACGTCAAAATTCATCTTCGAAGATATTTTCTTGGAGATGCTGCCATGTAATTGTAGCTGAGTACTTATGGTGAGTAGAATCTAAAACTTTGGTACTTCAAACAATTTAGTGTTCTGTATCAATGAAATTTCATTATTATGATTTCATTATTCGTACTCAAAAGACTAATGAAATAACTTAATCGTACGCACTTAACATTCCATATGATTGAGTGTAGATTACATGTGATTAAAATTGAAAATGAATCATTTAATTCTTACCTTAAAACTACACATTGATGTACAAGTATATTACCTTGTTTGATTGATAAATTACGTAAGAATGGTTTACAAATATTCTCTTAAATAAATCCATTACATTATTTCAGTCCAACTTATATTCTTGAAAATGCATTGTTGACGTCTTTACAGTGATTTGCGAATGGAGAAATTATTCGTTCTGCCCAACTTTTTCCAATGTTATCGCTGTGAAAAATTCTGCAATTTTACGTTTTCGTTAATCAAGTCATGTTACTCTTGTATTCGTTGATCTGTCTTGCAACTGTTTCAGTACGCTGAAAGTTACATTAATCGTACTTTATTTCTTATTGAATAAATTTAGCCCTTGTAATTAAATCTGTTTTTATTAAATAGATAACAAAAAATTAGGAACCACGAATTCTCTTTCAGCTACTCTTATCTATGTGAAGAACGTTATGTAGAAGTAATTTCGTGTGTAGTTTCCTTCTTTATAGTACGATCCAAAACAACTATGTAGTACAATCTAAAGTACTGCTGCTACTTGCGTATTAATACATTTAAATAGCGTGAAAATGTGATCTTAAGAAGCAAATCTCGTTACCTATGGACTTTTCTTCGTTTCTCCTTCCTTATGTGCTTGAAATAAGGAACCTAAAATCTCAGAACGGTAATAATTCGATAATTCGAAATCTTTCGTTTCTCTTTCAGATTCGAGATACTCTATAAGTTTGCCTAAAATTACTTATTGTTCCAGCCAAGAAACTAGGTCGAACCTTCGGATAACTTTTTCTTTCTGCATCATTGATGTGAGTAGAGATGAAGTGGTAGATGTGGGTTGTTAGGCTATAGATCAGCTCTCAAGGCCTGGCTGAAATCAAGAGCTGCGATAACCGTTAGATGATGTGTGTTTTACGCCTTATATTCGACTGATCTGTACTTTCAAGTTATTTTATTTTATTATTTTAAGTGCGTGCGCTTTATATCTATTTATTAGACAATGGTTAAACCTACTGATCTCAGTTTGTCTCCTTTCGTGCGCTGTTGAATTACGGATGCATTTGGAGGTTATTGCTACTTGTATTACCACTCTTATTAAGCGTGGCACTAAATTTTGTTTATTTCTTCGAATTTTGTATATATTTATTCTATAAACATATCACATGTTTGTAGAGTTGTATTTTATACCAAAATATGTTTTTTTCTTATTTGGACCATAATTAGGCCAAATACTTTTCCAAAGACTTAAATTTCTTGTAGTTACATTTATGTGTATTCCAGTTTTTATTCGCTATAATGTGTATACAGTTTCTTTGTATTTGTTGCTTGTATTTCTTGACATTGCTGTTAATATTTATTCTGTACTTCAATGCATCCCATATCATTTACTCTTTGACAAATGCTGATGAAATCTGCTCTCTCTCCATATATTTATTCTTTGAGGACCATATCTTACTAATTGATAACAGTCTATCGAATATCAGCTATATAACTATAGTTAATATGCGGTGTACTTTATTAAAAACTGTTTTGTTTGGTATCCCAATATATGTTAAACATATAATATTTTTGTTAACCCGAAGAGAACAACGTTCTACAAAACGTTATTAATAATTCAATTTTTTAAAAGAATTGGATTGGAAATTTAATTATTAAAATACATTTGTTACTCAGTAACATGGTCACAACTTGAATGTCTTTACTGTTATGGAATATATTTCCGAGGGTAAATGCGTCCAAAAATGGAGACAAGGTGGTGACAATTATATATAAACCTATTAACATCGGAACTTTGGTTTTCCTGCTCTCGTTCAACGACTGGGTCCACTATGGTCATTTCACAACTTTTTTATTATAGATAATATTAATAAATAAAATAATAATAATAATAATAATATATAAATAAAAACACGGCCCGGGGATCGAACCCGGAACCCCCCATTGCGAATGCAGCTCGCCACGCACCAAACCACTTCGCTCGGTATTATTATTATTATTATTATTATTATTATTATTATTATTATTATTATTATTATTATTATTGAAAAATACTAAAATTCTTGTTTTACGAGGTCCAACGCAGGTGGTTTGGACAGCCCTGGCCCGAGGGAAACGTGAGCGCGCTGGGGCGCAAGGGCACGGGGCGTATGACGCTGGCGGCGCCATTTGGTTATGTACCGAACATCGCCACTCATTCTTCACGAGCGCCCACAAAATTCCTGTGAGAAACTTTATAACGCACTTACCGCGTATAAAATACGGTTCAAAGAGAATCTTCCTGGGTGACCTTTTGCTGCCTTGTACACCAGACTTTCTGGAATATTACGCTCCTGCGCTTCCAATCTTCTTCGTACGCAACTTTTGAATTACAATGCAAGAGAAAGACCATTAGAGCAATGAAATTGTCGTATTTGAAGTGTTTTATTCATATTGTAGTTGAGTTATTCATCCTTTCAATATCTCAAATGTAGAAAAACCTCTTAATTGGACTGGGCGTCATTATACAAGAGGTTTTTGGGTGAAATCAAAATCGATATGTGATGCGTGGCTCTTTATGATTGCGTTAGTGAAATAGATTTAGAGATAGATTTCACCAATGACTGTCCATGCAATCATTGCTAGGCGTAGTTCTGTTCGCATGTAATTCTGTTCAGTATTACTTTCAGAATTTGTAACCTAATTCGGGTTGCATGTCAAAATTATATTACTGCCGTTGACAAGGGAAACTTATTAGATATCGGATTTATGCAGAAGCCCCATTATCCTATAACACTGGCAGAGGAGATTGGACATAGGAAGTTTGTTG
>BOPP01000029.1:10767067-10810804 GCA_017312745.1 Gryllus bimaculatus
GGTGGGTGGGTAGGTAGGTAGGTAGGTAGGTGGGTGAGTGGACGAGCTGGCTAGTGGCTGTGAACGCGCGAGGCAGTGCGTGTATGTGCGTTATCGGGATCCTGGAGCAATATTATCTTCCGGAAGCCCTGTCGTGTTACAGTGGTGCAACATGTAGCTATACAACGTAGCAGATGAGTCGAGCTTACGCGGCCTGATCTCATGAAATAACGTTTGCTGACATGTTCAATGAACAGTTTACTACCATATTGCAGCATAGAAGATATTGTATATGAAAAAGTAGACGAGTATTCACAAAGATTAAGTAAAATAATCAAAAAATAACGATAGTGTTAACACATACGACATAAAACAATGCATCTTCGTTTACTGGTATTTATTGTTTTTTATGTAATGCTTTATTTTTACGAATGTATTTCAGGATGAAATATGTTGCTATAAATATTTCTTTTCAATATCAATCGACAAGATATTCATTGAGTTTCTCTTGTAAATATGCAGAAGGCAAGAAATTATTTAACATTTCGATGAACGTAAATATTCTGTCATTGAATGCCAATTATAACTCTATTGAACATTAGATACGTTACTCTGATTAATGACCATAACAAAATAATGATACTTATTTAATATTTTTCACGAATTTACACATTTTTTAACGAAATGTTTTAAAGTATATCATACAATTCTTCAGATCTTTTATTGTTTTAATCCAAATCAGTAAATCATTTTTGATTTACTGATCTTTGGATTTCTCTAGTACAGTATTCTAGTTTCGTGATTTTAATGAAATAATGTTTTTGTTTAACGTATCATAATGGTTTTATTTTTATATCTTCTGACACAACATCATTAAAATCTACGTAATTATAAATCTTTCGTTTCAGGAAGTTTATTTTGCTTCCATAAATACACGTAAAATTGCAGTCTTTGAGTAAGTTTCTTTAAGATCCTCACATATTGTACGGCTTACGAAAGCAGCAAGAGCCCAGCATGGACATTATGTGCTTCGTCGAGAGGCGAGCCTAGATTTTTACGACATGTAATTCACTTGCCTCTCCGCCAAAACTTCCCCAACTCTCCCTCGTTCTTTCTTTCTCCTCCTCCGTGCGTTTGATGGAGGAGAGTTGTGGACCGCGATCGAGTTACGCCCTGTGAAAACGGTGTATCGCGTTTTTGTCCGCGGTTACGCGACGCTGGAGGTGAGAACCGAGGGGCGAACGATTTGTTATTCATGGGGCCATTAATATTTTTTATAATGCCGGGGAAAATAGAAGCAGGTACTCAGCTGTCTGCATAAAATATCATAAACTCCACGGAAGTTTGCCGGCCGTATCGGCTCCGGAGCAAGGAACCCCAGGCGCCCTGTTCCTGCCCTCCCCCGACCACCCTCCCTCATCTTCGCTCCAAGGCCCGTCTCCCTCCCCCCACGCAGTCGTGTTTATTCCGCTTTCCTTCGCGCCCTACCCTGGCCCTCAAACGCTTCTTCCTGCCTTCGCCCCCTTCTGTTCTTTTTTCAGCTCGTACATTCGGCTCGCCTACTTTGCCGATGGTAAGTTCAATGGATTTGCGATTTAACGTTTGGAGAGAACATTTTCTTTTTTTCAATCGATTTGGACCTCATTAAGATTTCTTGTTTAGTATTTTCCTCTTGTTACGACCTCTTTCTTTTATTTAATTGTTAAAACTGTGGTGAAAAGTTGAAATAAGAATATGATTCTTATATTTGAAACAAAATTGCCTCTTGCATACGAACCAATTGAATAAACTAAAGAATAAAGTAAAATTTAAACATCAGTAAATCTTCGATGGTACGAGCGTTCTATTATATTTGTTTCTACATATATTGCTATTGAATTACGCGAAGAGAAATTCTCAGTAACCTTTGTTTCTGCAGACACACATTTCAATTATCAATTTAGGTAAGAATAATTCTTGAATTATATGAATAAAAAGGAATTTATATCATAAGGCAAGAAAGACGACGAGACTAGAGAGTTCACCCGCGTACGCCGTAAGGCCGAGGCGGGAAATATTGTCATCAAAAGAGTGTTTTGCCGTGTGATAAACAATATTTGATTAGAGACCCTTCTTTATACATGATTTCCTTTAATTAAATCACTGACATGAAATGTAGCTATCATTTGTTCAGCGAGCATGACCCCATACTTGTTGATTGTTGTACTTATTTATTCTTTAATGGCAACCAGAAAGTTGGGCTCTATCGATCTAATGAATGTTGAAATGGAAGATAATGTAGAAATAATGGGAACTCCGCCCGAGCTATATTAGAAGAAACAAGAAACGCGTATGTTGATGAGTTTCCTTTAAAATCAAAAGATACATTTGTGAAAGAATAAAAAATTTATGAGCGGCGAGATGCGAGAGGGGTAAGAAATGACACAGAAAACGTGCTTCTCCCATTATTTAAAAAAAATGAGTGAAGTACCGTCCTTATATTTGAAAAGAAAATTTCCTCTTCCATATGAATAAATTCATTCATGGGTAAAGAATAAAATACAATTTTAACATTAATAAATCTTCGATGGGTTAATAATAACAATCAATCTAAATAGTTCCAAATTATATATAAATTAGTAAATGCTTGTTGTGAATTTACTGAAAGCTAACTCAATATCTTTTGGCCAGGAACCTTTGCTATGTAGCTTGCTGATATTAATCGCGCATTTTTTCTTCACTGATGGCCTTGCTTCCCCCTCTTTGGCACAATACACAGTTTAAGGCGAAAGTTCGCAGCGAGCAGATGATGACCGCATTCCAAACACATCTTCACTGGCGCGAAACGGAAACTATTTTCTGTTGAAGACGAGAAAGTGTAAAGAAATTACCGAAGCTGGTGAAGATCCATCACAAGACATACCTCGAACTCCTGAGAAAGTTAGAACAAATTATTGAGAACGTTGCGAAAGCACGATTCATTCTCTAGAAATTGGCATTGCTTTATAAAATCTAGTAGCCGATTACGTAACTAATACCCCCCCTCTACCTGAATTTCTTCAATCCAACGGTCAAGAAAAGTTGTGTGAGTAATAATAGTTTGTTTCTTAACTAAATGACTTGGCTTGTAATATAAGTAAAAGCTCTGTACAGGTTGACAAAGGAGATCTACAACACGTTAAGCAACACTAAGTCACGAACTTGTAATATAGTACAGATCTCCTTGGTTCTTCGTGGACAGCATGATGATAAGTTAGTAACAGATGAATCAGGAAAAATCAGAATCGTCTTGTAATGAACACGTTTCTTGCAACAGTGCAACAATGAACCACTTCCCAGACAGTCTCGAATGAAATATATTAATGATACAAATATTCTTTGGTTTAAATCCGAAGAACCTCTCGTTTAGATTTCGTACGGAATTTCGAAATAAATGAAAAAAGAAAGTAAACGAAGACACAATAGAGGTCACTAATGGTTCAGAACGAAGTCTCTTCCCTTTCATCAAGGAGATCCGGGTTCGATTCCCGGACCATCTCATAGGAAATTTGTTCCGAAAAAATGAGTTTGTCTACTTCACAGGGTCTAGTCTAACCCCTCTGAAGCGTTCTAAATCCTACAACTATCCTAATTCCTTCCCAAGTCTGACCCCTGAATAGTGACGGTGGGTCGCGTGTAACGAGACGCGTACACGGAGATGCTACTTGGGTCCTCTCGACAACTGACTATTCTTACACCAATATTAAAAATCAATCACGTGGCTGCTAAGGACCTTGTTGTTAATGCAACCTTAAATAAATATATACAATTGACACGATTGGCATAGAAAGCAATCAGCTACAGCAATAGCAACATAGGCGGAATATGCTAGTCAGTTTGCGGTCAAAAAACTTAATAGATGCATACATCGCACAGCAAAGGATAGGGAATAACATCTCTTTGGACGGGAAGAGTGAAAAAAGGAATAGAAAAACCATCAAAACCAAAATTTTCGAAGAAAAACATGATGGAAAGAGAACAAAGGAACGTTGATAGCCTTTAGTCTTTTAGGTTTCCATGTTTCTAATATATTTCTCCCGACTCAACGCTTCTAAAGTTCCGTCTGTAGTGATTCAAGAACAAATTGTTGTAGGCTGTTAATAATATTCCCAGTATTTTTCACAACCTAAAAGCATTCCGTACTGCTCCCCCTCCCTCTTTCGAATATATTATTGCAATTCCTCGATTCGTCATTCGATTGCGAATAGGTAACGATCATTCGTTTTGTTGTCTACTTGTTCCTTCTGGGCGTCCCTCTCTGGTGCCCAACTCTCTCAAATCCATTCCCCAATCACTCTCCCTCTGTATTCCGCCCCTTGCGCTTGCGGGCGCTGGCGCCGCGGGATCGTTTTCATTATGCGGGATGGCGGCGGGCGCCGCGCCTCGTTAGGCCGTGATATTTTGAGTTCGAGTGCTGCCGTGTGGCGCCGCGACGCGACGCGACGGCTCTACCCCCACCATCCTTCCCTCCCTCGCCCCGCCACCCCACCCTTCCTCCCTCCCCCAGCCATCCTTACCTCACCCTTCCAGCCATCCCCCCCGACGCCCCACTCTCACCCCGCACTCCTTCCCTCGCCCCGCTATCCATCCCACCTCCAGCAATCCCTCTCTCCCGTGCTCCGTCATTCCTCCCTCCCCCGTTATTCGGCTCTCTTCCCACCATCCCTCCCCGCATCATTCCCTCTCCTTTCCACCACTCCCTCCTTGCCTCTTTCGCCTATCCCCCCGCGACCTCCCTTCTTTCCCCTGCCTCCATTCCCGCCCGTCCGCCCTCCCACTCGCCTCGCGTCGCCTCCCACGCAAATGGG
Source organism: Gryllus bimaculatus (assembly GCA_017312745.1). Taxonomy (NCBI): domain Eukaryota; kingdom Metazoa; phylum Arthropoda; class Insecta; order Orthoptera; family Gryllidae; genus Gryllus; species Gryllus bimaculatus. Next base: position 10,771,873 of record BOPP01000029.1, read on the forward strand.
GCCCCGGCGCGACAGCTTCTCCCGTATGGCGTTTGCATGCGGCGACAGCGTTCCAATCGCGGCGGGCGAGGTCGAATGCGTGAGAGGGCGCTCTCTTGCGTTTGGCGGAAAAAAAGGTGTTCGAAGCTGGTGTTCGTCGTTAATGTTAATCCTCCTCGAGTGTTGTTTTGAAAAAATAAAAATATGTGCTTCGCTGGTCATGATCTTGAATTATTACGTTTCTTCTATGATATTGAAATATTTACAGAATGGCGTTATTCTCAATAAACGCTGTTTGTGACATGAACAATATACGAGTTTCTGTCGAAATTCACATAGGCACTACTTTACATGTTCCCCATTTAAAACTAATTTTGTAAGTAGGTGTCTTTTCTCGTAGTCATTAATTATACTTACCGATTTTTCTTTTTAAAGTATGATCCACTTACCGGAGATTTTGTATACGTAAGTATATTCCTCACACTTCTTATCTATCCATCTCGAAATAATTTATATATATATATATATATATATATATATATATATATATATATATATATATCGAAAATATTGATAATTCATATTACAGGAGGCTTTTGCACTAGATACGCAGTTTGTTTACTTGGGGCTATTTTGAACCGACAGCCGGTTATCGTTTACGTCTCAATGGGACAAAGACGCAGGATTGATGTGAATCATTTTATTAATTTTTGAATTGTAATTGCTCTTATTACAACCCATCAGTTATTTGGTTTCATAGTTATAATTTGAACACAATTATTAATTTATGATTTGACGTTTTTCAGACATAAAATGATGTTAAAATTTGATCGTAGAATAAGCAATAATCTAAATGCACTGTTTTAATCACTAGTGAAGTCTTTATGAATGCCCGAGAACAATGAGAACACGCGCTGGCGCTCACGTTCATTCTCTACCCCGCGCTGCTAGCGCCAGCGGCGGTGCCAATGTCGCGCTCTGGCGGATAGTCAAATCGGGGAATCCCCTTTCACGAGCGTAGAAGGCGGCTGCGGCTGCGGCTGCCGCAAACAAATGAGCATCGGCCGGGCATCGATTCCCGGCCCGGGCTCCGCACGGAAGAACAAGAAAAAAGGTGCAGTTTTTCCACTTTTCTTTCTCCTCCTGCAGAATGCGGCTCCTGTGGCCCCGCTGCCGACGGGACCTCCACTGCCCCCCCCCCGTCCATCCCCTCTTGAGATCCATTGCCAGCTGCCGTCGTCCCCACTCCCGTCGCTTTAATGGTGGGATTATACGTTTTGAATGTTCCAGAACTCGAAGATAACGTCGAAATTACGAAATTTGCTGTGGCGGTCGGAATACTACATTAAATTTGAGATAACTGTATTGCGTCAATTAAAGCTTACAAACGTAAAGGAAATCTATTTGTATCCAGTTGCATTTCTCTTGTTTGTACTATGACAGAAATTTATATCGTGTTTTAACGCTTTCTGAGATTGAGCTGCGTGCCTCACACGGTTATTTCTAAAGATCTACCAAACAAATTATCATTCAGTAATACATATCTATCCACACGTTCTAAAAAGCACGATTGGAGCTTATTTACCAGATGTGTATTCTTTAAAGTCATTTTATAAAATTTTTCGTTCAGTCGTATTGCTTCCAAAACATCCAATTTGGAAGTTTTGACGTTACAGTATATTTAATGACTGACAAAACGTATCAACACACATCGGAAGAATTATTCAAATTTAACGTATCTCAACGAGTTTCTCTTAATGTTTTTTTTTAATCTGACACCTCTGCGAACAGAGGTTGTTCTCCCTCTTTCGATAGTATCCTCCCAACCTCTCGCCCTTCGTTCCCGGCCCGTCTCCCTTCCTCCTTATCCTCCTTCCCCTCCTCCTCCTCTTCCAACCATGCGGAGTCTTTACCTGCGGCCGCCTTCGCCAGCCCCACAGCTGCGTCGGCCTTTTCCTCATTTCATAAGAACGACTGGGGTGGGCGAAGAAATTCGCAACGGAACTCCAACAATCGATTCGCGCTGTGTTGTCTTAGTTCGGAGATAAAGTATTGAAACAAAAGAAAGGGAAGCAGAAATCTCCGATTCTCCCTTCTCTAGCGGTAAAGGAATGCAATTGTAACTGCTGATGGAACCCCAACGAGAAATCGATAAGGTTTTGCGACTTGACGAAGCTGCTAAATTATCAATGCAAGTGGAAATGAATAATATAATGGGCCAACGCGTTGATGTAAAATTATTTAAATCGGAAAAATATGCGATATGACTAGATGAAAAAAATACTTATTTGGTTTCAGTCGCAAATAAAGCACAATTATAATTTATGTAGCAATCAAACTAATGAAAAATCATTGTTTTAATTTGTGTTGATATATAGTTGTGTCTCTTCTAGATAGTTTATTATAATTTGAACTTGATAAAACAATAATAGTCCTCAGTAATTTTCTTTGAAATTACAAGTATTCTTATGCTCCGAAATTTTTAATTTTAAAGAGTTTGTCTTTCATAAAATTCACCATCAATTTTGTTTATACCAATATCTATATGTCCTGTTTATACCTATACCTCTCGCTCAAGAAACACGTGGATTCTTACCAGATGTCATCAATTTTTTTAAATCACATCAGTATTATTATTTATTAATAATAGTTGAGAGGCAATCGAGCGTCTAATCTAGTCTATTTTTACATATTTTCAATTTTTTATTACCTATTTTCAAAAAAATAAGTATATTTACATGTGTATATTTTCTTTTTTATTACAATAAAATCCCTTCACCTATTTATAACTTATTTCACTTACATGCTCAGGACTCGTTTTTTATCTATTTCTTACGCATAAATGAACACGTTTTTGTTTATACTGCAGAAATTAATGTACAAACAGCGGTTTTCCACAGACTTTCCTGTTAATTCCGCGAGTGAGCTAGAGTGACTGCTAGCCTTCAATCACTGTTATGCAGATAGATGAACAGGAAGCTCAATTTTAATATTTATATGTAGTGTGTCTATTTGTATGTTTTCTTCCAGTCGGCATGTTTATGATTCATGCAAGGGTGTTTTTGATTTCTTTTAATGCAAGACACTATACAATGTACTATATCTTTTTGTAATTAAATGTGAATGATGAATGTAATTGACTTCTATTGCGCTATCCATCTCATCCACACATTATGTTTATTACGACTTACGCTCATCTGGGCTTATTTGACTTTCAATGTACTTACCTATGATACAGCCTATTTTTTTATCCCTGTCCCTTGTCCTTTATCCCTTGTAATGCAAGGGCTGAACACATGTTCTTTCTTTTGTTGAATAGCGGTAAGTACAGTGTCAGACGTACATTGCGTAAAGTGATGAAACTGTAACTTCAACATTTTTGAACGGGTTAAATGTTGGGATGGAAGTTGTTCAGTGATACCAATTTCGAATGAAATATTAGTGATTTCCTCATAAAATCAATCACTAGAAATGGAGTAAATAGTTAACGAGCCAATTACTTCAAATTAGGTTTGGAGTTTGCGTAATTAATTAAGTTTGGAAACAAATCGCATTATTATAATGGAAATATTCGTTTAATTTTATGATTGCCGCATGTTAAATATAATTTTCGTTTCTTACCAATTTCGACACATGACATAGTATCTGGCGGATCTGATTATTCCAGTAAGTTTGTAATCACTATTTAGGAGAGTTATCTTCATTGAATGAACGCAATTTATATATTTTCACTTAAATGTGCCTATATAAGTTTCATTATATACAAAATAACTTTTTTATGAATAAATTGTCTAATAAAACCATATTCAATTATTAAGAAATGTAAAAACAAACAATTTTTAGTAATTACATTATTTTATATGTATAGTTATTCAGTTCAGTAAACATTTGTATTGATACAATTCTGTGAATGTAATTGTTTTGTTTTGTTTATTTTGCTTTTTCTTAGTGGAACGGAACAAATCTTTTTAATTATTTAGTATTTCTCAACTATTGCGTGAAAGTAGAACTTATCGAAACAAAGTAGTTGTTGCTAAAAATGGCGTATTTTTTTAACGGACAGCGGACTTGCCGACCATGTAGTGTGGCTTTTAGTTTCTTTGTTGGGTAATATGAATAACGTAATATGTAATATCAGAAGGGCATTTCCTTGAGACTTAAAGTGCAAAATGAACTATTACTATATAATCTAATTTTCTTGTATAATCTAGTGTTCATTAAAGTTGATCTACTAAGTAGTATGTAGTGTACTTACATATACAGTGATATTCTTTACAGAGAACATCAGTTGTGGCATGGTGTTTTCTAGTTTGCAATGTCGCAGTAACGGGCGAAATCTTCCTCCAGCTGAAACAAAAACGTTACATTTTTCATTTTCCTTTCCTTTACCGTTTCCCTCAGAAGTAAGAACAAAAAATATTTTTTTATAATGTACATAACTTAAAATAAAGATATTACAAAGTATCAAATTCATTTGTACTTGTAAATATAATTTAAATAAATAAGTGTTCAATGTTTTCTTTCATCGTCCTTTGTGAGAATTCAACAATACTTTTAATAAAATACAGTATCCAGTAAGTAATTGTGTTTCATTTCTCTACGGTGGGAGACACATCTTTACGTTCCTCTTAATTAACAGTATTATCTTTAATACAAGTTTGTTTATCTCTTGTTCTGAATCCTTTGTTTTCCGCGACATGATCCTCATTTCTCATGCAGGCAATTTCATCCGTGGTGGAAATTATTACTTGACCATTCTCTTGAAATTACGTTTTGCTCTTTTGTTTCCATTCTTTCTGTTTCTGAGTAAATTCTTCCAAAACCTTTTTTTGTGCGACGCAAATTGAGAACTCAGACTCAGACTAGATGACAGCAACTGTAGCTGGATTTATTATCTTTGTGATGTATTTTCACAAAGAGGCTATGCGTGTTTTGTCTTAACATTATTAATTTTAGAGGCACAAGAAAATCTCTACACAAAATCACCATCGTACAGATATCATAGATAGTAAATATTTAATGAGTCAGCGGATCTATATCGCAAATATCTGACAATATAGTGCAACAAATGTCCAAGGAATTAGAGATGTATAATATAAAAGTTTTATTTGGAAAGGGATATAGTGAAACTTACGTAATACTGAGTTCTAATTATGACGTCACGTATTCTGTTAATATTTTTGGACCCACCTCAACAATATGATGTCAAATATACGTAGTGAAATCCGTATTTAAGGTTTATCTATAATTTCTCACACACGTTAGTATTAAAGTCTGTTATTGCTGATATAAAGATGGAAAAGATGATGGGGAGCACATACATGCAATTTTGTACCCGTAAATTGATTTGTATATATTATGTGGTTGGATGCATCACAGCTAACGCTGTTAGGCTAGAAGTGTTTAAGAGTGGTAAATACGTTAGGAGAATGGACTGCTGCGCTGTTTGGAGATTTAAATATTTTAATTTGGGGAAGGGGGGCTTTTATAAAAGACCTATGACATTTTGAACATTTTCTTGTAAATTTCTGGAACTTGCTTCTTGATGTCATTTTTGATCGAGTAGAAGTGATTTGTAGGTGCTCGAATAGAAGTGATGAGTATGATGATCATCATTAAAACCTCTGTAGCTTAGAAACTTGCAAAATCTTTGTTTAAAACACTAATGATTTTCATTTAGAAAGAAGATTGGGCTTTCCACTCAACCAAATTTCTCAATTTTTGCTTTTAATGAAAGGTAATGGTCCCGAGATGTTTTATCGATTGCTATTACTAACCCATTTTATAATACCAATGAAAAATTTTAATAATGTCATAAAATTAATAGAAGGAACACATCATTTGTTTGTTATTTTGTTATGTTCATTGTAATTAATCTACATAATTTCTTCATTTAGTCTTCTAGAAAATATATCAGTATAAGAATGTTGTTAGAGAAGTTAATACAGGAAGTCTTTTTAAGTTCGAGGAAGCTGTTTAAATACAACGAATGTTATTGAAGGATTCTTGAGGTGTATGAAAACACAATTTACAGCTATCATTTGACACATGTGTTCTTTCACAAACAAATCAGTGATTATAATTAAATGTCGTGCATTATGTTTTTGTGGTACGATGAACGCTGAATTTCTTTGCATATTGTTTCTAAAATATTCATATACAGATTTAGGTAAATATAAAACATTTACATTTCATTTTCAGAAACATTTTGAACCTTGTGTTCAAAGAATAGTTGGGGAAGGGATTCCAAAGAAATCCCATTCTCAAGAATATGTGCGTACATTGTACATCGTTGCATTTACTGTTCTTTGACAAAATAAATAAAAAAAGTAAAATGAAAATAGTGATTTTATGTGTATACCGCCTTCATTGTAATAGCCTTCTAGACAATACTGAACGACATGAAACAATGTTTTGAGGTTTTTCTATTGAGGTCTATTTCTATTTAGTTAGGTAATCTATGTACCACAAAACCAAAAATGTGTTTCTATTATTTACCATAAAAGTCAGTAATTTTGATTTTTCATAAAAACCACAAACGGCAGGAGTAAACTCGAAAGGTTCTCTGAAAAAAGCTACTCAGCTTCAATAATAACAAACAGTATTTCCCTGTTTCTATCAATGCTGATGGTTTAATCTAAAAAATGCAAAACCATAAATTACTAACGTGTATGTTGACGGTGATCGTAGCCATTACTTTAATGCAGAAGTAAGAAAAATAACGGCTGTCCGGCAAATGATGCGATACTTCACTGTCATTCTTCCAATACATTTGCAGGAAGCTATAAGGAGTTTCGACATATTCATTTTAATTTATGTATTTTTTAATTTTATTCATTTTATTTGTTTTATTTACTTATTCATTTATTTATTTTAACTTATAATAGAAAATCAAAGGTGAACATGGTGCTCACCCACCGACCAATGGCGGACTTATTTGACAATATCATTTTGTTTAATTATACTTTGAAATAACTAAAACTAATTTCAGGAATGATATTAAGAAATACTACATTAACTTCGCAGGAGAAAACAAGTAAGAGAGAGAAAAAGAAACAAATGACGTAAAAAAGAAAAAAAGAAAGACAGGCAGTGAAAGAACAAGAACAAAGTGAGAGATTCGATGAAGAGAAGTAGAATATTATGCACAAGGTACGAATAAAATTAAGAATAATATGGATTTTATTTTAATAAATGCTGTTAAAATACTATTAAAAATGTTACTTGTATATACTAATTTAAAAAATATGAACGCTTATTACTCTATTGTTAAATGTATTTAGTGAAGGTCAAATAGTAGTAAATGGGTACCACATCTCTGACTTACTACATGGGATTTCATATTTTGTGTAGATTTACGCAATTTACGAAGATTATTTAATGAAAAGTAATACCTCGGTAGATTCAGATTCTCAACAGATGGCAGCACTGATATACGGCCAGTGCTAGATTGCTCAGTACTCTTTCTAGTGATTCAGTTCCCGTTGGCGGGAAGCCTTAGAATGGAAGGGTTGCGTTGTAAAAGTGTGAAATATGAAACCCTGCGCCGAAGGTCGGTCAAAGCGATTTAAGAAACGTGCTGCCTATGAACTCTTGACAGCAGATAGGGTCACCCCAAACGAGATTCATCAAAGAGTTGTTTATGGTGATAATGTTAATGTAAGCACTGTTAGTCGTTGGGAGTGCAACTTAAAAAATATTGAGGTGAGAACAGCTTACTTGCGTGACAAGAGTATAGTTGGACGTCCCCTGACAGCAACCACAAAGTTTTATAGACAAAAAGTTGCCAGGCTGATTCAGAACGATCGTTGTATCACTCAGAGAAGAATTGAAATCATAATCGACATTTCACAGGAACGTGAGAGTCACATTATTGCTTTGCATGGCTATTGGAATACTTTTGCTACATGGGTACTCATGTACGACGACTGCCAAGGGTCCGAAAGGAAAAGCGAAATGTGTTCTGCAGCATGACAATGCCAAACCACACGCTTCACATGACACCACAGCAGAACTTCAGACTGAATCTCACGGCACCATCTATACAGTCCAGATTTGGCGCCGTCTGACTTCCATTTGTTCCCGATAATAAAAAATTATCTGTAAGGACATCATTATGCTTCCGATGAAGTTGAGAAAACTGTGAGACTCTGGTGTGGAGGGGGCAAGGACAGGCAAGGCAAGGCAAGGCGACATCTGACTGCGTCGGGTGCCCTTGACGCGCGGTGCCCTTACGAGTATCAGTCCACACGCCCCCATGCTTGCTGGCAGCCCCCCGCCCAACATTTTACAGAAAAATTGAGACATTTTACAGGGTATGAGTTAAAAATATCAGGTGGAACAGGGGGCATCTTAATGATCTCCGGAACGGCATTACTACTTTAGTCACGAGTTTCAAGTTAAAATCCTCTAATCTAACTGAGCTACGCGTAACACATACTACTTTCTTCCGCCTCCTATTCATACAGATAACTCGATTTTCGAATACAAAATTTCATGTTTGTCCTCGCGCATCGCACTAATCTTCACCATCTTTTGAATAACACTCATAGACTTTAACACTGACATCTATGCGAATTTGCGACTCAAAGGTACCTTAATCACTATTATAAGACCGAAAATTTGAGCTCGTTTAGAATTTTTTTAAAATTTCATATTCTGCAACACACTTGAAATTACTACTTACTGAAAAATATTGTTTTTGTCCGTTTATTCGATGGCTGACAAAAAATATTATACATAACCATGAATTATGTTTGCCGATTAACCAATCAATGACTGCGCAAAATTGTATTACTTGCGCGGAATTGGCACATAATAGCCTTAACGAAACTATATTGTGAGTCGCTGAAATTCTGAGCATATTTATTGACGTATTTTGTTCGCTCTCAGTGTCAAAAGCAGTGAAAGGTTCGCATTGTGGTGGCATTTGGTAAAAGCCCTTGGGCTCATCTGCACAAATAACCATGACAGCTTCATTTTTGTCCGAGCATACATGCACTGGAATGCATTTTCACAGACTGCCCCTGGCTGATGGATCGACGCTTTCGGTGTATTGTGAGGACGCGCTGGGCCTGGAGAGATCACGTTGACGATACACATTCAACGCATTTCAATGGAAGCTTTCTGTACTATTTTCGGTAGAAATCAGAATCGAAAAGAGCAGCCTTGTTCATTAACGATGGCTATTTTCACAAGATAGAAAAGAAGCGCTTATTATTCATGGAGTTTCGGAAAGCGTATAATATAACCCATTTTTCCACAAAGATTTCTCTTGAGAGATATCACTGCTGTTTTCCAGATAATGTGATATTATACTTCTTCGAGTACTAGTCAATATCTCATAAAATTAATGTGATAATATTTTTTGGCTCGGGAACAAGCGTTCCTCAGATCTTCAAGGTTTTTCTTCTTTTTCGTGCAATTATTTTTATTCAATAAGCTAACATTTTTGTCAAAAACAAACCAATTATAAAATAATTATTTTATTCAAAAGCAAATGGGAACACATTTAGCTAAATTTGATTGATTTTAAACTGATTGATTTGAAGTATTTCGTAATATCAAACGTATTATCAAATAGCGAAAAATATGTTAATTTTATTTCAAAAAGACATTTCATGGTTCCAATAACTTATTTTCAGTTCATAGGTGTTGAATCTTAAAATGTCAACGATATGCAAACCTTCACGACCGTTAAATATATTTGAAAGCTATTTATAATAGTAAATCATTGTCATAACAATTCTACATCATATTTACTTATTATTTTGTAACAAATAGATTCCTTCTTGAACGTAACCTGCACTCTTGCAAATATCGTTATTTCAGATACCTCCCTCGACTTGATCACCCGTACAACCGTTATTCTTGCAGGCCGCCACGAAGAGACGAGTGCCTCTGACGGGCGACATTCATCACACTCCAGGGTCACTCTCGACTTTCGTCATACTCCAGGGAGTAGACTGATAGCGTTTGCGGATTTTTTGTCACCGTGACTTTTCAGAGCCAATCCAATACCGGACGCAATAAAAGCATCCGGATATTGCGCGAAAACATTCCAACTTGTAAAAGAGATGGTCAGAATGTAGAAAATATGTTTGTAACGAAGGAATAAAGGTTAAATTTATAAATCAACTAAATTACATTCTAATGTTAAACTTAGCTGTTTTTTATCTTTAAAATTTTCAAAGAAATCACTTTAATTACAAGCGTCTTTATTTTTATCTTGACGTAGAAACCTACATCATTGATAATCTTGAATCAGAATTAGCATTCATCGATTTTTTAAGTACTAACGACATTTCGGTATTGCCCCCTCTCTCCTGTCAGACCTGAACAGCAATCCTTCCCGAACACCAACCCTCTCCCCGGACGTATGTTTAAATCCCAGACTGACCGAGCTAACCCCATTTAGGTCGGTCATTCGCGATTGCCCTGATGAATGACATTTTATGATACAAAATTATCTCGTGTCACGCCGCTGAGCTACTTATAAAAACCTTCACATGTTCAGTATCAGTGAGTATCGCATGGGGACTGTTTTGCAAGAACAAGAGGCCTAAAGCCAAATTAATTCATAGTCGTCACTTGTACGATAAGGAAACGCTTAAGCTATAACAAGTTACTTTTGATAAGGAAGTGTTTATACATATTTTGTATTCGGTCTCTCTAAAAAAATTCTACAGTTTAAAAAATGACGTTCGTGTTTTCTTAACCGCTTTGATTTATATGATAGAATGTTCTTGAATTTCGGTCATTACAAAAACATAATTTAAATTGCCAATGTTTTCTTTTTTAAGCCTTAATGAGGGCTACAAACGAAGGAATTTTTATACACTATTCCAATACCATCATCTAATACTAGCCTAACACAGTTTTATATAATATTTTTATACTATTAAATTAATATTAATAATAATATATTAATAATAATATAACATACATATTTACGTACCACTTTCACTCCGGAAATGAGGGGATGAGGCGATTGCAGTGCCAAGGTGGCGTGGTATAAGAAAGTAACATGCCGAAATGGAAATCAGAAAGTTGGAGGAAGGAACATGTGGGAAGGAAGAGTTGTGAGAATGATGGGTTAGTCCGAGAGATCCGGACTAAAAATTACATATAAATATTACATATGTATACGTAATTATTTAAAACTGTGTTGGGCTAGTATTAGATGATTCTCTTGGATGAGTGTATAAAAATAATTTTTGTAGCCCTGATGAAGGCTTAATAAAAGTCGAAACGTTGGCAATTTAAACGATGTTTTTGTAATGACCGAAACTCTAGATCATTCCATTATATCTAAAAAAAATAAAACTGTTCTAAGAGTAAAGACAAGAGTCGACTCACGCTTGGTCTGGCAGAGCGGGCCGGTCCAGGCGCCGCCCACGCACTTGAGCTTGCAGACGCGCCGCTCGGCGAGCGGGCCCAGCTCGGCCGGGAAGCGCACCTCGGAGACGCGCGTGCGGTAGTGGGTGGCGGCGGCGGCGCCGGGCACAGCGGCGCCCCGCAGCGCCACCTCCGGCGGCGGGCAGCCGCCCCCGCCCGCGCCCGCGCCCGCGCCCGCCTCCTCCTCCTCCGCCCCTGCGCACGCACACACGCACCGACCGCGCTTGCCATCAGAGTAACAATGAGATTCGGGACATTCGATATATACTTCAGAGCATTTTATTCTTATGTAACTAAATAGTACATCAAGTAAATCGTAGCATAACAAGGAAATAGTATATCAAGTAAATATCATATACATAGTACATGATTCGACACTTTCAAGAATAACAGGGTGATCACTCTTCTTCTAGGACGAGATTCCATAACTTCTCCACGTTAACAAGGTCATCGCAAATTCATTTTTTCAAGAAAAAAGTTTTGAAGTTTAAAATAGGAAATAAGGCAAGACTTTTTTATATATTCTAACACCATTACTGACTGACTTACTCCTTTGCACTCCAGATTCTCTTGCGCTAACACATTGTGAGAAATAGACGAAGTTCGAATAAATAAACACAGTGCGTTTCTTTATCTATATTTCTGATCTGATTGATCCGCAAAAAGATAAAAATAACAATTTTTTTCTTAACAAAGTAGCTGTATGCCTTCTCTTGTGTACCGTATAATAATGTGCTGCTTTCTCTAGTAGATGTGATGTGTTCACAAGTAGATCCAAAACGCAGATAGTTTTGTAGTACTGTGTGAAACTGAAAAATAATCTAAAAATTCAGAACATTTTCAAAAACAAAGAAAAATCTAGCGGGACTCGTCGAAATTCAGCATTTTTCCGTCTTTTTTAGGACGAATGGCAATCCTAGCACCAACCGATGCAGGTACTTTGGGGCTCCTACGCACGAAGTCGTGCTGAAGCCCCCTTCCCGGAAAAATGCTGTATTAAAAAACAAACACTTATTTGAATAAACGTAAGTTTTTACTGATACTTTATGCCTGTTATTGCCTTTTATACGGAGCTCTATATATACCGCAAAACTTACCTGCATCGTGAGGATTGTGGTTTCGAGGGAATTATGAAAACACTTGAAAGATGCTACATGTTCTCTTATGGAGGGAATTATGGAAGGGAAATATGAAAAGACCACCCGAGTCAAGTTAACATCTAGTTAATTAGTAAATATGAATCAGTAAAAGTAGGTAAAAAATTAAATGTTTGTACCACGCACGTTAACTGATTCTAATGATATCGGCGACTAAAAGTCGGAAGACTTTTTGTTTGCCCGTCGATCTTTAGAACACTTATGATGTCCTTGGTACATATTTTGTACAAATACAAATACAAATGAAAATAAATAATCTCCTTATAGATTTGAACATATATTTTTGTGTATTACTTTTATTTAAATCCTCTATTTTAAATAAAAACACTTATTTTAATAGAATAACTTTTGTGCAACTACCAATGAACATTGAGAATTTTCGTGTAGATTTGAGCATGTTTTTTTATTTAAATACAATTTTCATTTCTTTTCTACAAATATATGTTTAGATTACTGTCACTTTAATCACATTTTTTACTCTTCTCTCCAGAAAATTGGTCGATGTCTTGAGTTTCTAGCTTATCATACTCCGTACTTATAACACTAAAGACTAGTACCTTTCTCTGGAATTGTCATACGATAAAATTTTTATTCGTTTCAGTTTTTTGACAACTTGTTCTATCGTGAGGCAGAGGTTTAAGGCTGTGTCTTCATTTTATCAGTATAATATTTAATTATTTCTCTCATGTGCTAAGTATCCAATGATCACAAAGAATTGATTTAAACTTCAACCAATCTAATTTGTCTCTTAGCAAAAAATATCAATTTGGAATTGTAATTCTCGCCACGTGCACTCTCAACAGATACATATGAAAGGAATATTAACTGAACCCATGTAAACATTTTTCATTTTGTAAATCATTATCTTCAACAGAATCCAAACTTGAACCTGAACTGCTCATTGAAGCGTTCTGTCTTGACAGACCTATTAACGCGTCAAATCAATATAATGAAGATTTGGAGTTCTCATTTCGAGCATTCTTCTACGGAGAAGGGGGTAACCAAAAGAGCTAAATATTCATTCACTTCTTAAACAGTCTCCCACATGTTTACCTCTATGCTCCCCCGATATATTTCCTTCGCATATTCATTAAACTTGCCCTCGCATATTCACCGCACGTCTTCTCCCATGTTCTCTACATGTTTCTTTCCATGAGCACCTCATGATCCCTTGCATGTTCACAATAAGTTAACTGCATATACCTCCGCAGGTTTCCCTTATAATGCCCCACGTGTTCATCACATTAATCCCTCCCTTGTTCATGACAGTGTCCCACATATTTCCCCAAAATGTTCCCCCAAATGTATCCTCATAAGTTCCCCCAAATGTTTTCTCATATGTTCTCCCAGATGGTCTCTTAAATATTTTTCATATGTGCACCGCATGTTCCCGCACTTGTTAATCTGAAAATTTAACTGGAAATTCAAAAACATAATTTAAGTGTGTTTTTAAATTTCGAAATGCTTTAATAAATGCTACTGTGAAATATTCTGCCGAATAAAAGGGGAATTACTGACTAGCTAAAGTACCGACAAGAGCCTAAATTCCAACAAAAAATAGTAATAGAAGGGTCCAAAGATTTTTTGTAAACAATTGCAATCTCTTAAAATATATATATTTTAAGATAATACCTTAAAGAAAAAAAATTTTCTGCGCACCTGGATGATCGAGGTGGCTAAGAGCATGTAGCGAATCAGCGCTCCGGTCCGAAGTGCCGCGGGTTCTAGTCCCGCCTGGACATGATTATTTGTCCCTTGCTCCTTGTCTCTCTCGTGTATCTGTTGTGGCGGAGGGCCTCGCGCTTTGCTGACCCCATTTCAGAGAAGCCCGCATGTGTATTGCTGTGTAGTGTATGGTCGAATATGCGTCCCAGCGGTACGCAAACCGTAAGCGAATGTCGGCCGAATCAAAGCCCAACAAAAAACGTTTCTCCCTAGATCATACCTTTAAGCTTTTCTAGCAGTCCGTGCTACGGAGTTACGGATCCATAGAAATGTCATAAAGTCAAAAAGTCAAGTTTGTAGATTGAGATGTAGAAACATAACAAGTGTCCATTAAAGTGATTCAAAAAACGTGTTATAAAGCTCTAGGGTGCATCGTTTCCGAGTTACGCTTGATGGTAAAAGTAGTGTTGTTACATAATGTGTTATCCGGATTCCATGTACGCCTGGTAATTCAAGACTGCCGTACTCTACGGAACTTCGTTTTTAGTGTTAAATCTGTTGAACTGTGGGGTATTCTCTCTCCAGCAGTAATACACTTGCGGGGTTTGGGGTTCATGTTTTCCTTATAAAAACGAATAATTCGTCATATTTCCTAAGGTTATTATAAATAGAGAGATAAGATAAAACATTTTGGTAAAACTTAATGTGCTGAAATAGATGATAAAATAATAATTTCTCCGACAAAAAATTATGAAAAATAGAGAAAGTCGTTTAGATGAGTTGAGCTCTGTGAAATAAATTGTGAACATTCATCACCAATATCAAATGAAGAGATATCCAACATTTTCCATGACAGAACTAATGAAATTGAATTAATAACTGTTTAATTAATTATTGCTTTTGTTAAAGTTTTCTGATTTCTCTCTAGTCTTCGTTTCTTCTTTTCTGTTTCGTATGTTTGTTTTGCTTGTCGGTAATAACATGTGCAATTTTATAGCTGTTTTTCGTTGATAGAATATAAACCAAACATTCTGCATTAATTTCTTCAGTACAAATACCATTTTATATGGATTCATTCCAGGAGGCAATGATAATAAGACGTTCCATAATGAACTGTTCTGTTAAAATTGCAAAATCCACCTTTTTTTGTCTCATTTTCTTTTGTAATAGTTGAGTTTATTAAAGTATTTATTCGCAAAATATTTATACTAATAAACCCACAAGAAATTCGTAATACACCGTGATATTAGTTATGATAATTTCATGATTACGAAGAGTTTCAAAATACTTTTCTGATATGGCATCATTGTGGGTAACAGCCCCCCCACCTCCTGGGTTCGATGGCATATTTGAATCACCTGTGTTCGAATATCAAGGAGGTTTTCAGTCTTCTGTGCTAAAAATAGTTAACCGAGGTGCTTGATTTTCTCACGCAACAAACATTTCATCACGTCCCAATGAGAATCTCCTAATGAAAATCTGAGTGTTGATGTTCCGTCAGCATCTACGGAAGGTTGTAAACACCCTTGTCATTAAATTAATGATGCTTCCTGAGGACTGTGCAAGTTGTGTGCAATCGTACTCAGCCAGTTCCCGGAAACGTGACCCCGCCTGGTCGTCTACGTCTCTGCTAATTAGGGAGAAGTGCACCAAAGCGCAAGGAACTTACGAGCTTCCATGTTAGAAGAGAGAGCTAATTTATATTCAAACTGCTGTCTTCGCATGATTCTTTAAAGACACGAAGACCCCTTGCGGTTTATGAACATACTACATTTTAGTCTCATTTATGACAGAATTTGCAGAATAAAAATTAAAACTTGTTTATTTTATACAAAAAAATTATCATGATAGTTCATGTGATTGTATATAAATAATTGTCAAGGATGATGCCAAAAAACAGTTATTTATTTGTGTTTTATTTTCTACTTTTCATACTTTTGTATGCTTTCGACGTTTTTACAGGCCTCCCCGAGGTCTTTGCATAAACTAGAAAACATTATAATTTTAATCGAATTAAATAAGCGTAATATTAGACGTTACCTTCAAAATGCTTCTCGAAATACCTTGCACTGGGTACTCTTCATATAAAACGATCACGTTCTATAGGACGGCGTTTTCTTTATGTCCATCTCATAGTTCTCTCTCGTGATCCCCCTCCCTCTTTCTCTCTTGTTTTCTCCCTCTCGTTCGTCTCTGTCTCTTTTGTTTCTCACTCCCTCTCCCTCTCGATCTACGCAAAGAAAGCACAGTGTTCAGCCACAATGTTTGCTCCTTGTGTAAACAAAATCGCACTGGTTTAATGTTGAAGTAATAATGAACCGTCGTAACAGTTCTATTAAACAACCTCAGCCGCCGACAGCCCTTACTCTGTAAACGAAACAACGTTACAGCGGTCATCAACTGGTGTCACTGCAGTCCCTCTGATCGGGAGGTCCTATGTTCGACTGCCGACGGTGGCAAGATTTTCGACACTAGCTTGTTAGCTAGGTCGAATTCAGTCGATGTTTGGAGAGAATTCTAGCGGCCAACTGTTCTAATCGGTACTTTTCCAGGGTTTCTCCGCTCAACACCAGGCGAATGTCGGAGCAATACACTACCAAACGGTCCATGGACCTCGCGCGATCTTTCGTACATCTCCTTGTTCTATCCTGTCCCCTTATACATACACTTACACTAACATGCACTACACAAGCACACATGCCGGGAGATCGGTCGGGAGGTTAAAGCTTGTCCCGACTGAAGCGGTGCCCTACTAGTGGTGGGTTCCTGGTTGGGGGAAAACCCCGCTGTCCGACGGTATGTCGGCACCGGATCTCGCCAAAGAGCGGGGTAAAGATCACTACCATTGAGATGCTCGTTATGGGGGTCAGAGATTTGATGAATCGTGACCTCATAGATTGCATGGCAACTAAGACGGCTTTAATCGTCGTCGGTTAATCACTATCCCAACTACTTTCAATGTAATACCCTAATCATTCGAGAAATATTGTGCATAGCAAGGTCAGAAGATACTACAGTTTCAATAAATAAAATAATAACATAAAAATGCGGCAAATGAAGGTTGATGATGTGTTGATTTTCATTGGCTTTGCATTTTCCATTGAAATTTCGGCACGATCGATCATATAAACTGGAGAAACCCGTTGCGACATCGCGATATTGATACTCCGCTTGAATGTAACGGATTTGAAAGAGGACAGTTAAAAAAAAACTTCGATTCGCAGACTTATTCGTATTTTATTCAAGTATCTAGTAGATAGCCAATGAAGTTGGAGTGGAGTGCGGGACTAGCCTAGAAAGCTTATAATATTAAATGGGTCTCAGCTTGAATATACCCCTAAACGTGTACAACCGCTCTGCAAAAGTCTGAATATAAAATTTCTTCGCTTAAAAGGACTTTACGTCAATTGTTTCAAACTCAAGAGCAAACCTTGAGTTTGTGGACCTTCCACAAATACCCTAAAATAGTTCATCGTTGACCTCCAGGACCTTCTTTTTCCACCCCACGACCGATTTGGGAAGGTTGGCCCAATTACCTACCACTATCAAAGTCGTAGAAATCGGGGTTTTGCTGAAGGCGGAGCACGGTTCTCGCAGCGGAGGTGGCGACACAGCCCAATGCTCGCGGGGGCAAGAAGGAGGGGGTGCTGCAGGGCTGGCGGTATTGTCCCCGCCACTTCAAAGGGTTCGCCGCCGCGCCCCGCACCACGTCCTGTCCCGTCTCTCCGCGAGGCGAGGCGAGGCGAGGTGAGCAGGTGGCGGCGCAACGTTAAAGCACAAAGCGCCCGCCCACACCCGCCCACCTACTCGGCAGCCCACACGCTCACGCCCGCTTGCCCATTCGCGCTCACCCCTGCGCCCTCTCCCACTTCCGCCATCCCCGTTGTTCCCACTTCCGCCAAACCTCGTTCGCTTGACAGCCCCCTCCCACGCCTCCCTCGCGCCCACACGCCCGTCCATCTACTCCAACCTACTTGCTCCGCTTGCGCGTTCGCCCCATTACACCCAAAACACCGCCCTACTCGCTCACGGAACGCCGTTTGCCATCGCTCGTGAACAGAATGCCCGACGGCTTCTAGATGAGTTGTCCTGTAGAGAACGGTGCGTCGTCTTTGATCAAACTATACACTACTGTACAACGTGAATGGTCTCCATTGTCCTGATGGCGTCAAATCGAAGGCTGTGATGCAGACGTTTCCTTTTTGTGGCCTTCCTCAGGGCAATGCATTGAAATTCTAACCTGAACATATCAAGAAGGTCGAAGTGTCGGTGTAACAATCGTCGAGCGGCAGTGATGACTCAGTGGCAACATTCGCTCCTTCTGCAGCAACGGCGTTACGGTGGTTCTAAGATATGTGTCCAGAATGAGGATTTTCAACACTATATCTTTATAGCTGGGCTGAATACAACAACTGTCATTAGGAGAATTTTAACAGCTGGCTACTCTGATACTTTCCCATTACTTTCTTCTGTTAACAAGAGGCGAACGCCATATCAGTATCATAACAAATGGGCCACGGGCGCGCGTGAACATTCCTCGGTTATCCTTGTCCCTTCCTGTCTCTTTATACAAACACACACTTCCCTGCCACACATGTCGTGAGACTTATTAGTAGCATAGAGCTTCTCTGGAATAGGGCGGTACCCCTCTGGGGCAGATAGCAAGAGTAGAGAAAACCCGCCCGTTAAAAAGTAGATCTGCGCTGTTTCTCACGTTCTAACAGGGGTGAAACATCGCAACCATCCAAGATACAACTTGCACTACACGTACGGAACTGCTAGTCGATGATTAAAACTAGTAGTTAACGCTTCTGGAAACAATAAATGCCCATACCCGCTTACAGCTTTCGTTGCGGCGCCATCCGAAGAGCCGCATGTAAATATGATTCTAAGGAAGTTATAACACTAATTTCTGTAAGCCAGAGGAAAATGTTTGTTAAAATTCTTTCAATTCTCAGTTCTTGTATGCTCTGTATGCCTGTATACTCTGTTCTTTTATACTCATCTACTCCTCCTCTATACTCTGTTCTTGTATACACATCTACTGCTGTTTGCACATTGTAGTTCTAAGAACCCGTTTGTACATTGTATGTATAGATAATACTGTATGGTTTTTGGAAAAATTCTAAAGACGTTGTTATGGATGTATGAAATGTAGATCATTATGGTGCACCAGCCGTTACAATTGAGAATTCGCTTATAATTCAAGTGTAAATTCTTAAATAAATGAGGATGTCGAGTAGAGCTCAGATAGTGAGTGTCATGCAGCTCAAATAGTGTGTTGGCATACATCTAACAATGCCACTGTCTTTTTAATTTCCTCCTGTATTTTCAAATTGAACTCATATTAAAAAATAAGGAAGTACTCGTATACATTGCTTCGTTTCTATTCTGTAAATATATCAGTATTCTCTACACCTATATCCCTGGTTGTTCTAATTTTCATAAAGAGCAATGTACGTGGAACGAAATAAAACTAGTATTCTGTGTGCAATGTGTACACAACACGAAGAGCAGCTTGATAATATATTGGTTCATACATATAATATTGTGCAGAAATTGTCAATGCATGTAAAACTCATTAATTGAAAGTGGGTGGTTGCATTATTTGTCAACATAATACCATTAATAATTACATTACTTCGACGTAAATTTAATTTAAAATGACATTTAGTAATGCAAATGTGAACTCACGATTTACAGTGACATGATTCGATAACGCAGTTTTATGTTTAAAATCCCACAACTTTACGTACGCTGTACTGAATAATTGTGGTGTAATGTATGCATATATAACGAAAACAATGTACAAAAAACCTATAAGTTTTATATTTTTATTTGTTTTGTATCTAATTTGAGAAGTAGGGAAGCTGTTAGAAAAAAGAAATTTATTTCTTTCCTCCCGATTGTATTGCCATCCTGATCCGTGAGCAGTGCTCTTCCTTCTCTTTCGAAACGATTAAATCCAGGCTCAGTTCCCTCCACTTGTGTGTGATTCTTGGCATTGCCTTTTTTATGTCGAAACTTTAATTTATCCTTTTCAAATAATTGTCAAAAAGAATGCAATTTGTTCATGTATTTTTCTGTACTAAAATCCATGTATTTTATGTCGAAGTAACCACTAAGTTCTATTTACTACTGATACATCAAAAGTAGTTATATTTTGAGATATGGATGATCGTTTTTGCTCCTGTTAATATTTATTTTCTTTGGACTTGATATTCTGATAAAAATATTGTATGTAAATAATCTAAACACTTGTATTTGTCGTTGGTTTGATATGTCATTTCATTGATTTAAATAATTAATATCTATTAACTTTGTCGTAAATCATCAATCAGTATTTCACTGCTTTGTTCACATATTTGCCTATAATTAATAATTATTGTTTTTTGTACTTCATAGCACTATGGATGTAATATTTAACTCTTATTCTAAATCGTATGTAACATTGATATGTGTAATATTATAGACGTTTTCTGAAACTTTAGCACACAGCGTTTTTTATATTCCTGAGTAAATCCAATGAACTGAATTGTTTGATTAATTGACTTTACTTTAGATACTAATTATAATCCACCTC
Organism: Gryllus bimaculatus; assembly: GCA_017312745.1. NCBI lineage: Eukaryota > Metazoa > Arthropoda > Insecta > Orthoptera > Gryllidae > Gryllus > Gryllus bimaculatus. The sequence continues at coordinate 10,792,654 of BOPP01000029.1, forward strand.
CACCTCAGTTTTCACGTAAATTATTTCCATTATTTTCACTATTTCCACCCATTTTATTGTTCAAATGTATGAGTAAAAATGAAAATAAATTTAAAACTTATTTTTTAATTTAAATGATTTTCATATCTATGAAGCATAACGCAGTAAATACTCCGAATTCAAAATTACACTTAAATCTCTTCTTGTAGAGTACAAATTTATTTTAATAAAACCCAATACGAACTTTTCCCACATTCACATCAAAGTGTTCAACGCAGACGTTTCCGCGAAATGATGTGCCTTGTTGTCTCGAAAAAATAGCCTGGTACGTCCACTACTGTAGACCGCTTTTTCGCTCTGTTGTGACTCCTTCACTCTCCTTTACCACGCCTCGCCTCGGGGGCGCCTCCTGATGTCTTGACCAGGCGCGGGAGTCCTCGCGTCTCCAACGTATGTCACGCGTTTTTCACGGCGCCTCCGAAGCCGGTTTTTGCGCTGCTCCGCACTTCGGTCCTGTACCGCTGCAGCAGGAGAATAACATGAACGTGAAACATATTATTTTACAAGTGGGCTTTGTAAGATATTGATTTGAAGCTCCAAGAAAAGACTTTCATGGTATGCTATTACGAAATGCCCATATGTATGTCATTATTTTCATTAAAAATTGCTAACATTTGGCCATATTTTCGAATGTAATAATTTAATAAAATGCATCGACAGCTGTTGTAACATTTTAAAAAATCTTTTTCATTATAATATTATTTCTCCTAACTCAGGCAAGTAGATTTCAGACGTAATCACATTGCAAAAAATATCTCCATATTGTTTAAATTAATATTGATTCTTGGGATGAAATAATTTGTCTAACATTTTTGGTGCACTCCTTCGATGTGTCTATGTCAGTATTTTTGGCACTGAATTGACAAATCCAAAAATTTTTAAGATGTACGATGTAAAATAATATTACCCATTTGTATTTCGTAATAGTCATTTACAAGCAGGTTAAATAATTCATGTATTAAAAATTACATTTCGAATAAATGACAATGTTAATTTTATTATTCGAGAATATAATAGTTGAATATATGTGGGCCCAGAAATATTATTGACAATTAAATGCGGTAGAAATGGTGAGAATTGTATCCTCTATCAGAGCTGAAAGACTACACGAGACGAATAAAGCAAACTAGTTTACATGCCCATCAATATCTTATGTCAACTGTTGGGTTTGGATTGCAGTCCAAATAAATGAAACTTTAATTTTGTTGAGTGCAAATATAATAGTGTTGAATATCATTTACAACTAAATGTGGTCAAAATGAAGAGAATTTTCTGCCCAAAGAAAGCTGAAAACAGGCTTGAGAAGAATTCAGCAAACTTAAGTTAACACTTCCATCAAGATCTTCTGTCAACCATTGGGTTCGCATTGCCTTCTACTGAGAACTCCGGTACACCCGAAACAGGGCGAAGGAAACAAATTTCCTCGCCCGGTGTGGACTATCCCACGCAATCAGCGCCGGCGCATCTCCGCCCAGGCACAAAGGGTCAGCGCGCGCAGTTATTGCGCCCAAGTTAGGTTGCGAGGCGCCGCGCACAGAGCCTCCTTCTTCGCCTAGTTCCGCCCACGCCGCGCCGGCGCTTCCTGTTGGCTGCTCCGCTCTGACCTTCCGCCCGCTGGAAGACAGTCGACGGCGCGGGTGGAGCGTGTGGCGGAGGGGAGGGGATTGCTCTGCGCCGCTCGGGAATGAGACGACGACGGCGCCGGCGGCGGGGGCGGGGGTTAAGGGACTGAGCGGAAGGGTCCGGAGGGCGGAGGGCGGAATGAGAGTGCTGGCCGGCCAGGGCTGATGGAGTCCACTGAGAGGATTGCTGGGCGTAAAGGGTGGGTGCGGTGAAAATGGCTTTAGTGGGGATGGATGAATGGAAATGGGAAATGTAATAGTTTGTGCGCGAGTTTGATGGTCGTTCTTTGGGATGATAATAAATTTAAATGGTCAATTTTAAGATTATTTTAGGGTTTTTTCTTAAAAGTAGTGACAAGGGTGAAGGGCGATCGTTTGAGAAGTAGTAGGTAGTTGAAGTTGTTACTGTTTTTCGTGTAAAATGTGTTGTAGGTGGTAGTACTGGTGATACTTATGGCGGTCTGACAGAGATGGTGGTAATGGTAATGATAGTGGAATTTGTGTCCAATATATTGATAGCTGTAGGGTAGTAATTGTGGCTGAACAAGATGCTTTGATGTGATATACGATAAGTGATGTCACATATTCTGATGGCCGCAGATGTGGAGGCTGTACCTCTAATAACGGTGCTAATATTGTTGGTAGTTGTATTCCGGATTGATTGTACCTCTAAGAACTGTGCGAGGTGATCATGATAATAATGATGTGCGTTGTCTCAAAGGACGTGGTGGTGGAAATGATAGTGGGAATGACAATGATAACGACAGGGGCAGGATGTTGTAATACTGGTTTTTTTGATATGTAAAAGTGTTAATCATGAGTTGTAAAAATGAAAAAGCCGTTTACAAATAATTTTCAAATATATTTGTAAAAACTGGCAACTTTATTCAAGGTCATTACAAAGTGAAATGAACTTTACTGATCTTAATATTATGAAGTATTTATCGAAAAACAGATCTAAAAGTATACAATATTGGTGCTTCCAGTGAGTAAATGTTACGTGGATCATTTTCAGGATGTGTGAACGGTGTTTGTAGCTGAGAAAACGAGTGAAGAATTTGAGAGGGCGGTCACAGAGCCGAGGGAAGGACCATGAATGGGTGATGGACCGGGTGACGTCATCAGTGACGGGTCGGTGGCAATACCGGTGACGAGCGGGAGACGGGCCGGGTAACAAGAGACCCGACGAGAGGGGCTGACAAAGGGCGAGTAATGGGCCGAAGCAGTTGACGGTACGGGTGATGGGTGAGTGGCAGGCCGGGTGATGGGCTTGATGACTGGTCGGTAATGTGGCCGGGTGACGGGCCGGGTGACGGGCCGGGTGACGGGCCGGGTGACGGGCCGACTGACGGGGAGGGTGGACGCAGCGGGCGTGAGGCGTCGCGAGACCAAAGGAGAGCGCAAGCGGGGAGGGGCTGAGAGGGCGTGGTGGTGGCAGTGGCGAGCCCGGGGCGTGGGTGGCACTTAAACCCATGCGCGGCCGAGGGGATGCGGACAGCGTAATGCAATCAGTCGTGCGTCGACGGCACGCCGCGCCGCGCCGTTTGCCGCTGAGTTAGAGCCGCTTCCCCTTCCACTGGCGGACTCTTCCAAGGAGGACGCGGCAGACGAGTCGCAGGGAGGGAGGGACGGGTGGCGGCGACGATGAAAGAAAAACTGGCTACGGCGATCGTGTTAGTGTGGCCAATGGAACGGTGTGGGCAAAAGGGAACGGGTCCGCAAATCTAGAACTTGTTGATCCGTCGCGACGATGGGTTTAGTGAATTTCTGGGTATAGGGATTCTCGGTATTGAATAGAACGCAAACAGTACTGTAGATGTATTTACGTAGAAAACGAATTGCAGTGCTAGAGTCTCGGTGTGTGTTTTTTTAGGAATAATGGAACAGAAGCGGTGATGATTGTCACAAAGACCGGAAGGTGCTTGCGGGAAACTGAAAGGGGAATAAAAACTTTATTTCTCTGATTGACAAAAGAAAATACATCGTATTGTATTTGTGTACAATGAGTTGCTCGTATTAGAAGGAGATCTGAATCATCTGATCCAGGAAGTGAACCTGTCGATAGATGATGATGCTCCGTATACAGCAGTAGTTTTATATTTTTTTAGCTTTTTCAGTGTTTTTCATATTTCAGTTTTTGATTACGATGATAAAGGAATTTACATCGCTAATTTAAAGACACCTAGCTTGAAGGGATTGGGTACAACAATGGGGAAAAAACCAGGTATTGCACTTGCAAGTTCTCCAAAAATATTTCGTAAAAATATGCTGTTATTCATAAAAACACAAACGAAGTATTAATTTAAAGCTGATACATATATGTTGAAATGGAAGTAAATATAATATGCTGGGTTTTCTTTATTACAATAACTGTATTCTTTCCTATCAATCGTGGTATCAGATTCTGATTGGCGCACTATACATACTTGTTATATTTTATTTAGAAAGTATATGTTACATTTACAAAGGTTGACTACCTTCCCAATTTAGCTAGAGAGAAAAATCTAACCTAGACACTATTCAAAAATAGGAGGACTGTGCAAGTAGTTTTGGAATTAGTACGTGATGATAATTAAAACATGATGGTACGTGATTGGAATTAGTGCGTGATGGTACTACATTAGAGAGAGGTCTCGACTTTAGTAAGGGTTCCGGCAGCAGGGGCGGAAGAGGCGGTTGATAGACTTTAGAAAATACAAAAATAGGAGGGAGTAAAAGTTGGCCTGATAAATGGCTATTTTTGTGTTTACAGACAGTTATTTCTTCAATTCTCTTACTACAACGTTTCGGATCCCAAGTCTTTGGATTCTTCCCCAGGTATATCAATTGCCGTTTTCAATCATCTTACTTCGTAGTAACGTATGGATATATTGGATGGAATTCATCCAACATTTAGGGACCATCAGTCCAGTTTAATGTGTTGAGCCTATTTAAACAATATAATTTATTATTAAGCATTTCGCCATCACGGTAGGACATGATGTTATTAAAAATACTTCATCACTATGCAGTCCGAATGAACCACCATGAATAATATAATTCATTTTCATCATTATTAAAAATTATAAATTTCCTACAAATATGTCATTGCCATGTGGCCGAACAGAACGAGCAGGGAAACTCTAAAAATGCTGTACTCGTAAGCTTCCGCGGCTGGAATCCATAAATTCTGGGCTATTCGGGAGACGTCACGTCGTTGGCTGGGAGGCCGACGTTTCGCTTGTCGCAGGCTTCCTCAGGGCAGTGAGGAAGTCCTCCTCAGGGCTTCCTCACAGCGCAGTATTCCTCAGGGCAGTGAACTCGAAAATATGTAGACATCCGTGAAGAAAACGAACGACATGACTACAAGCAACAGCGAGATGCCTAAGCAAAGAACTGGAGGCGATGATAAGAAGCAAAAGGGCATTCGACGTCTGCGTCATCGCTCCATCGCGCTTCCTTCTCTCTCTCTCATTCTTTCTCACTTGAGTTTCATGCTTTGGCATTTTCATTTGCAAGAAAACGTCGGAGGTTGTATTGTTGTTCTGACTGCTGCAGTATCGGAAAAACTGTAATAATTTTCCAATTAATGTCTTAACTTAATAACCACTTCACGACTATTTCTTCTCCAGCCACAACCCCCTTCCCTTCCGGACACGCTGATCATTTCTCACGTGACAACCTCTCCTAAGTGAATTACGCTCTTTAGACAACATTCGCCTAGGAGGGGACGTCACAGTAATTTAAAGTTAGGTGGATACGCCGGTTGCCTGGGTGAAACACTCATTCAGACAACCGGTGTATCCACCTAATCCGCCCTTACGGTGATGACAACGGAGTGGCTTCAACGAAAATATAAAAAAGGGGCAATGTTTTCAAGAAGTAGTCGTGGTCTATGATGAATTCATCATTTCCACGATTATGGTAACATCTGGAATAGTGAGGCTGAAGTCGAAAGTTCCAAAACGAAATTATTTGGTGGCGACAATGATTCACAAAATCGGAAATATATGATGAAAGAAGTATGTACACATAAATTACAATACTATTATAAAGTGAAATGCTCCTATATGCGAAATGAAGGGGGCAGGAATAATACCATAATAAAGATAATACCAAATTTGATAACAAGAAATGACTACAATTAATTTAATTCTCAGTCCTAAAGGTGGAAGCTGTTAACATTCGTATATAGGACAATGAAAAGAGCAATGTCTAAGAAAATACTAAACGAACATAGTTTCCCCGGAGTTTACTTCATAATGGTATATTGTTATATTAATATTGATACATTATGAATATCCTAATATCCTGATAACAAAACCGAGTTGAAGTGCACGCACAGAAATGCTTTACAGTTTAATAATAAGTGATTAATCCTAGTAATTAAACAAAGGAGACGCCTGTCAAGTGAGATATATGATGTAAATCAGATAATGAATAAACGGAGGAAATACTGCGAGAAAATGGCGCAGCTGTGCCACTCCTTTCGTTTGCTTGTGTTCTGTAACTGAGTCTTTCTCTCTGAGTAATCCATACTGAGACATCTCGTAAATTCCAAGGTTGCATTCGTTATTTCAACCCATACATTTATTTTAATTACAGTAGCTGTTGTGTGTTTTCAGATTTCTATTTATATAAAACTAATTTGTTCGAATTACAAATTATGTCAGATATTTTCTTCGTTAATAAACGTGTGTAATATTTTGAAAACGTATTAACATGAAGTCTAAAGAAAAGCCTGGACAAGAACTTTAAAAAAGACATTTCACGCATTCATTATATTCTACAAATACTGAAATATAAGAATGTCATACCAAAATACAAAATACAGTACAAATTGCGACTTCAGGCTAAAGTACGAGATCTCGAACAATAGGATAAGACGTAATTGCCTCACTCCCCGGAATATTTTCTGGTAAAAAATACTTACGTGGGGAAAATATTTGGTAAAACTAATTACTGTTTTTCAGAGGTGCAATCAGGATATTTGTCGGGGGTCGGAAATTTAACAGGTACAGTGTTCAGGGGCAGGCGGACGGGCAGTTGATGTTTTCAAAAAAAGTTCATTTAGGTTGGTTATAAAATGTACTTTTATCTGTTCGTTATAAATCTATACTTAATAATATAAAATATACTTTATAATATAAATTTATTTTTTTAAATACAATTTATAACGTTAACAATTGATATAATAAATAACTTTCGTAGGTATAAAAATAGCAAAAGCTATTGTTTTGAATATGTATTACTTGCTCCTGGGACGGGTGAAGCCCTAATTTGCACATTCCTCTCATTAAATTTAATTTAAATTAAAAGTGCCAAACATGTAAAATTATTGTTTAAATTAACCTGTAGCAGCACCACTGTGAACTGCTTTCAGGTCTATCTGTCCTTATTCCACAGAAATTCCGTCAAATGCAATATGTTAAGTACTATATTAGTTGGAATTTATTGTATACTACGTACTTACATTGTTACGAAACAGATAGAGTGTGGGTCGTAAATAGCCATTCGTATTGCGTGATACGGAAATGATGTACAAGGTCTCAAATGTATTTATTGTGCGTACAGATCTTCTTGACTCTCTGGGGGTCTCCCGTGCCGACGGCACGGAAAAAAAGTGTAGATCGTGAGTTCATGAGTTTCTGTCAATTTACGATTGATAGTTTAATAATAATACGTAGTTGTGTATGACTTGCCGCTATATTGTTCGCAGTATCACATGAAAGGTAATTCTGTCGTTTGGTTGCTGATCCACACATATTCCTCATTAGAAAGAAGTACTAAAACTGACATCAATGCCTGTATGTCCCAGGTGATAGTATTAAGAAACACGTAAAGATACGTAGCTATGTACATATTTAAAAAAGCCATTAGCAAATTCTTATATGGAATTCATAGTTGCAAACCAGTACTTATATTTTGAGTTTGTGATTAGCGTACGCCAAAGTAATACTTTGTGTTACGTGTTCGTCAAATAGTACTTTGCAGTGCGCGAACCGCAAAGTAGTGGTGTCGCGCCTTGTCCAGCTTTGCGCCGGGTCCGCCGAGGCCAGGGTGCGAGAGGGGCTCGATCGAAGGCGCACGGGCCCGCCGCCAACTGCGTGGGTGGACACGACGCGGCGGGAGGGGGCGCAGGCCGGGATGAGGATGGGGGCAGAGGGATGGAGGTCACCGCAGACCCGCGTGTGCGTGATGAGCGGGCGCGTCCAGACGACCGCGCCAGCCGCAGGGGCAGGGTATGCAACACCGTAATACGTGAGCGCGCAACGTGTTGCCGATATGAGCTGAGGTCGCACGGGCGCGGAGCTTCGGGCGCGCGAAGCCACGTGCCCGAATTTGAGGTTTCCGCTCGTGGCGTTGAGCGTGACGACAGGCATCGCGATGAGTGATTAGCGATACCAACAGCAACGCCAGTTATTCCTGACGGTCTATGCTATCCTTGAGCCATTGCCGTACTCCGATCTAAAATGTCAAATAGTATGTAGTGATTTCAATATTTATGATACAATTGAAAGTAAAATATCACGATGTTCATCAATATGTAGACAGTGAAAAACAGGGGATACTTTACCCACTGAAAACAGCATTTTGGATAATCTACTTATGAATCACTGAGATTGCTTTGATTTCGATTTAGACGTTATGACACCTTTTATTTTGCGATTTGTCAGTACAGAAAATGCTCGTACAGTTTTGTATTTGTATTGTAATGTTTTATGCGCGACTGCCAGAAAGTGAAAAGAGATGATGTGAAGTTAAGTTTCAGTTCCATATATGAGCTTCATTGTCATCAGTTTGTATGGAGGCTATGAATGTTTTACTTGTCACTCTAAGACAGACCTGTGTTCCTAGAGCCACAGCCAGAACACAGGTTTGACACGCTAGTATTTTAAGAAAAACTATAGTTCGTAGAGGGTAATGAGGCAGGCCGCCTGTAGAGGAACGGCTCCCATGATACCCCGAGAATTTTCCTAATCACGATGCTGTGAACCAAACTAATGAGTTGGTTTACTGTAAGACAAAAGAGGTTACAACCATCCATAATGGTTATTAATAAAGAAAACATTTCGAGAACGTTTATAAATCGAGAAAAACATCTGCAGGGATAAAGATTTTGATTGAGAGGAAGAATTTTTAATGGATTCCTTGGCATAGATCCTACGCTGCTAGCGGCGTCAGGGCCGTCCCGCGGTAAGAATAGCAGAGTAGGAAACTTCTTATTACGCACGTGTCGGACGTGCGGTTACCAACATAAGTTAGAAGCCGGTGAAGTTCCAGTTGCCACTACGGGCAGCCCTTCAATATCGCAGCCGATTGGCGGAAGCGACGGCTGCCAAACGGGCGGGGGCGTCGGCGGTCGAGGGCGGGGCGTACAGTGGACCGGAAAAGCAAAGGAGTGCGTAGTGCATTTTCATTCACTTAACTTCCTCCATTAAAACCAATGACCAAACATTGAAAAACATGTTTTTACAGGATTCGATTCATCGCTGCAAATAGAACATACTCTCAGTCTTTCTTTATAATCACTGATTTTTATCCCACAAAAAAATTCAGATAACGTTTCGAGAACAGTCCCATTTACACTTTTCTTGGAACATTTCCTTTCAATGTCGTTATAAAAAATATCAAATGACTTAGCAAGTTTCCTAAAAATTTAATTTTGCCTTCACTCTAATATTTTTAGCTTCCACCAATGCCTTTCTATTCTTTATAGTGTACATTTTACGTTATATTCTCCGCCATTTCCACTCGTCGGATTTTATTCAGTTTTGAGAATCAATTTATAGTTCTATTGTTATACCATTAAACATTTACTTGTGTATTCAATTTTATTAGACTTTCTTGGATTATTCTATTATTTTATGACCCTGCAAATGATCATGTATTTTGTAATAGATTTCAATCTCTCTTTGAGTTAGATTTAGGAATAGTTAGATGGAGTTCCAAATGCAAACATAAGTTACGTTCTCTTGTCCCTACTTTTATTAAAACTAAAACTGTCTACCGTGTTCCGTAACACATGCAACTCAAAATTAAACTGATTTTCTTGTATTTCGCCCCGTACTGTTGCTCTGCAGGGTCACGTTTATCACTAGCAAATACTTATTATTGTCTTCAAGCGGCTATTGACGAAAACGGATTTCTCTCGATCTATTAATTATATATTATTTCTTGTTAACTCTGGCTAGATATTAAGTAATGTGTTTTGAGTTTATTTAAGATAATAAAATTTACTTATACTCTAGAATCCATCTGTATTATAAAAATATGTTTCAATGCACTCGCATGCTGCGCGCGCATTGTCCTACAAAGTCTGCACATCGTCAAAAATCTTCTGGGAGTATATGTCCTAGTACTTAGTGTAACGTCGTGTGTAGGGATCTACACCACAAGGAAACAGACACGAGTGAGTATATACAAGTTTTATTTACACACTGTACATATTTACAGCCCTCACTCTAAGGCGGTTTGCCAGAGCTACCACTGCAGCCCTCCTCTCCCTACATGCGCCTTGCGGCGACGCCTACGACCAGCCGGCAAGGCCGCGTCGTAGATTGGCACCTGGTGTGCCCCGGCAGATTGACGATCTGCCCGAATGTGTTTGAAGAACACATCACCCTGTCCGAACTCGTTGAACAACCACGTGCCCTCGGCACTCCGCACCAGCCTGGGCGGACAACGTTTTGTGGTCTAGCCACGAGGAAACCAAAACGTTACCCACTCGCGCCGTCTCGCCACGGCGTCTTTATAGGTCCAAGTCACCTGACCTCCTACGTCACTACTCCCCACCCCCGCGCGGTGGAAAGCCTTTCTTTTACTAGATTTATTTTGCCGACTTCTGCACTTCAGCATAATAAACTAAAAGAAAAATAGTAAAAAGCATATAAAATGCTGATTACTTTTGAAGAAATCAAGTAAAATCTTCTCAATAATACATGCCACTTTTCGATTTTTTCTCCGTTTGCAGACTTTTTCGTATTTGATTTATTGAATTTTTTTGATTTCTCTCACAGCAATTGTGATAATCCAAATTCTTCTAATTTTAATTATTTCATAGATAATGTTTACAGTCGAACTTCAATTACCCAAATTACATGTGGACCGATCTCTTCCGGATATGTAGAAGTTTGGGTTATCTACATAAAGTAAGAACAGCGAGTTAAAGAATTAGAGTGAAGTTGTCAATCGTAGAAAAAATATGAAATAATTAAATTACGTTTGAAAAGAACATGGTTCGACAAATTGTGAATAATGTACGATTTATTTGAATAATAAAACATGAATTAAATTATATGGCAATTTCGTATTTATACAAATATACACATTATATTAACAGTGATTTTAAATTTTTATATGCAAATACATATAGAAATATGAATATTAATATCAGTGGAAGCATGTCAGATAGAACGCATTACTTCGAAAAATTACTTCGTTTCCTGCGACAAGTTTCATAATATATTTTTCCAATTTTGACATTTTTTCATATCTTGTATTTACTCCCAAAATCTATTGAGATAATTGGATTTCAAATGCATTTTTTGCAAAGAATCAACGTAGAGCAAGGCGCATCAAGTTTGTGCTTCTTTCAATGTTTCAATTCATTTATTTTTAAGTGTGTCCTACGTATTTTATAGCAGTATTTTTCATATGTTTGTGATGATTTAAAATATTACTCTATTATTCTAATATTAAGTACACATTAAGTACATTAACCCATTGTGTATGTAATTGCAAAACCAAACCAAAAAAAGAATTCGGACAGGAAGCTTATTTACATCTTTCCGTTGTTTCTTGGGTCAATACTATGCGAATGTTGTAGAAGTACCTAAGAAGGCCCCGGATCGCGCGAAATCCTACTATGCAGTCTTGTCCCCATCTCTCCCCTAAAACACCCACTAATGTGCACTACATAACCCACATATCAGGAGGAGACCAGTCGGGAGCTTGTTCCGACTAGAGCGGTGCCCCGCGTGAGGAGATACGAGGAGGGGAAATGCCCTCGCAAGATGACGTGAAAGTCTGCGTCTAATCTCTCCTTCAAATGGGGATGGAACACCGCTACTTTACGAGATACAACGTACTGAACTATTGACCATGGCAATACCTCTCTTGGAAACACCTACTCATAATAACAAATCAATCACGAGGACAATTTGTGTGATGATAGGTGCAACATGTTTACTTCCCTGACCGGGAGAGGTGGCTGAAAGGCATCAGCTGATGTCACTGGAGTGCCTCTGACAGGGAGGTTCTGGGCTTCGAGCCGCGACGGTGGCAGTATTTTTCGACACTAGCCAGAGAGCTGTGTCGAGTTCTGTCCCTATCCGGATGAAAATTCTAACAACCGGCTACCCTGATCGGTAGTTTTCCGTGATTTCTCTTCACAATACCGGACGAATGCTAGAGTAGCACTCCACCAAACAAGTCGTTAACCGCTCGGGATCCTTCCTTGCCATTCCTCGTCCTATCCACACCCCCTTACGTACATGCACTACACTACCACACATGCCGTGAGACCGGTCGGGAGCTTGTCCCAGCTGGAGTGATGCCCGGCTGACTGGTGGGAGATACCTGGTTGAGGAAAACCCCGTTAACCGAGGGTAGGTCTTTGGATGTCGTCATCCAGCGGGGAAAGATTATCGACACCTCCGGGGCAAAATTCATGCACTACACTAACGGTACTAATTACCTTATGAGTTGACGCGCCCTAAATCACAAGTAATAACTGAATTTACTTTCCGGAGCGCGGTGGGGTATTTGTGCCCGTTCGGGCCCAGTGTGGTCGGGCCGGGCCTGGCCGTGCTGGGCAGGGCCCCGCGGCGGGGGCGCGCTGTTCGCCAATATGTCGCCGGGCGCGGCGCAGCGCCGTTCGCGTCGCGTGCGGTCGCGCAACGACGCCGTGTTTTTTTTCCGCTGCGAGAGGTTTCTGACGCCGCGTTCGTCCAATCCTTTGCGGGCGCTGTTCAATTCAATCTTCAAAGCCTTGCGGATTCTCGCTCGGGAAATTGAATGTGGAATGTCGCCCATTCATTGCAGGCGCTTCCATTCCCCCTTTTTTCCCCCGCGTTCTTGTTTTGTTTCGTTTGCAATATTTGATAAGAAATAAACGAGACCTCTTCTGTAGAATGTATTAAGGTTTGTTTTTGAACAAGAATTTTATTTGTGATCATCAATTGTAATTACATTTTCTATCCACTTTTGGGTGAATTACATTATTTAGCGCAAGAAGCAATGCAAGGTGAGGGTCATTCCATAGTGTTGTTTGTGAGACATACAGGGCATAAATTATTATTATGTAACGATGTTTACAATAAATATTATTGTTAAAATTTTTAACGGAGTTGGATTAAATTATTTTTATACGAGGTAATCTCATTTAAAAGAATACAAGTAAGGTTTCATGAGCAATATTCCAAATATTTCCTACCTGCCCTTCACATCGGAAATAGTTTTCACACTAATAATATTTAATTGATTTTCCAATGCTCGTTTACTAGTGTTTTTTTTGTATTTCATTTTCATTTTCCATTTATCGATTAAAAAGGGATTTAATATAGCTATTTTTCGCTGACAATAGTTTGATAAACATAACAATGTGTGTTCACGTTTTCTAAATGAACGCGCGGTAGTTACGTGGATACAAAACTGTATTTTAAAACATCTACTATTGTATTCTCAATTCCAAGTATGAATATTGTGACCTCTCTCTCTCTCTCTCTCTCTCTCTCTCTCTCTCTCTCTCTCTCTCTCTCTCTCTCTCTCCCCTCTTCCGAACACTACCATTGGCCACAAACAACTCAAAATATTATGAATACTATAACTTATTTGTCGCGCTCCTTTGCATAAAATTGTTGTCCTTACAGATCACATTTAAACAAAGTGAAACACTAATCAATTTAATATTGAGGAAAAAATAGATACTGCAATATCATTGCCTTTCTGGGAGATGAAACTATCTATAAACATGAAAGCAACGTAACACAACAAAAGAATATTGAAAGATTTGTACTATACGTTTTTACATCTATGGTTTTCAAAATTAGTTCTGAGGAGAGTAAATAGAAAGTAAAAAAATTAATATTTGCATAAGCTGCTTTTAAATTCTTGAAGATTGTATCCCTATCATATGCAGCGTTCCCAAAGAGAATTCGACACTAACAAAGAAATGTATCCTATACTCTTTGCCTATTTACTAATTGAATAATCAATTTTATATCACATCTATTAAAAGACGTCGATTATTTAAATATTATCGGACATAAAATGACATGCGTCTTCACACCTCAATCAATGACATTTATATTTTTGTAACTTCTGCATTATAATTAATTTTTATAAGTGTCTATGAAATTTAAAAAGAAATATTCTCATCAATCACTTGACCGATGACTCAAGTGGAAAACTACATTTTTATCATTGTACAGTGATCGAGAAACTAGCGTACGTCCGAGCCTCCGTCAAGTTTAGGGTCTCCTCCGGTGCATCAATTGAGACGCACGAGGGTCAGTCAATGCGTCTCTGACTCCTGGTGAGGAGCTAATATTTTTATTCTTTAAGAAGATTCTCTAAAATTTCTCCAAGAACGTGATTTTATAAGTATAGGTGGCTTGCGGCACATAAAGAGTGTGTAGCTCATTTCATTCCTCTCAATGCATTGATTGCCAGAATTCTTAGTCGGCTTCTTCTAGAAAAAATGGAATTTTGGTGATTTCAATGCTCCTATATGCATGTACATTGCTGAATATCCGCGAATTACTCTACTCCCGCATTTACATGAATATTGTTACGTCTTGATTCAGAATGCTGACGATAATTGAACCTAATTTCGCTATGAAACAAAAAAGTTATTGAAGTATTTTATTGATTCATTTTTCATATGTTATTAAAAATGTTTTTGCTAGGGTGACACCCATCCTCAGTTATATTTATTCAAATATTTGCTTCTTTAACAAACTACCTTCCAGGTATTTTTTGCGAGCAATATTCTCTCTTTTAACACAAGAAAAAAGGAAATGCCTTTCCAATAATATAATATAGATAGAAAGTAGCAAAAGAGTTCATAAATAAATTAAATACCATAAATTCATTTTTTAAAATCTTTGATTGCTTATCTGGGGCAGTTGTTTGGTAAAACAAGACCGCCTATTGATACATTTGTCAATATGAATAAAATAGCAAATGAAGTAATTCTTAAGCGTCTCCTCCGAGCACTGTGTCATTTCCAAAGCGGATATATCGCTGCATGTACATTTGTAAGGAGCTCAAGAAATTTGGTTTTTAAGAGTTTCATCCCGACTCTTCCATTTCCTCCTTTACACTTGGAATCCATACCTGCATTAAGCAGCACTCAAAAATATTTTTCAAAGAAAATCTCAAACACACAGAAAAATATATGACGGTGAATAAAAAATCTACTAATATATTTTTTATGATCATAAAACTACTTTCGAACTTCATTTTTTCCTTTTTCTCCTTATGAAGAAATAATATTAACACCCTCAACATTCTTCTTGTCATTAATTTCAAGATGAATGCAAAGGAAACTAAACAGTTAAGATTTTTCTATATTTTAAATCGATTATTTTTTAAACATTGATAAACGTTTGTGTAAAATTAGGTAACAGGATATAAGTGTTTTGTCTCTAGCGGCTAAATATCATACCACTTCATAAGACACTTTATAATAATGTAAACCAGATGTGTACAACCGTTTGGTTGTCTCCCCGCATGCATTTGGTGCAAAATGTCCATGTCGATCGCCTCGAAAGGTACAGCCCGCTGCGCTGCAGGGATAAACGTAAGCCTTTGCGCCGCAAACGACGCGGGCGGCGCCGGTGGGCAGCGGTCGCCGGAGCAGCGATCGGAAATTCGGAGCTTTGAAGTCGCCGGCGCAGCGCGCGCGGACAGGACGGGCACCGGGCGGGTGCTCGCGGACAGAGAGAGAGAGAGAAGGGAGAGAGAGAGGGGGGAGGGAGCGGGTGTTTAGTGGGGGGTGGGCCGGAGTGGAGGCAAAACAGGGCGGAGCGGAGAGGGTCAAACCGAACAAAGTGAGAGCAAGAGGGATGTTCAAGAGCGGGGGCGAGGTGAGCAGGAGTGGAACCACAAATAACGGGGCAGAGCGGGGTGGGCTGGTCCCAACGAAGCCAGGGTAAGACGGGGCAAGGGGGTGATTTAAGAGCGAGGGCGAGGTGAGGCGAAACGAACCCACGAAGGACGGGACGGAGCGGGGACGGATGGAAGCGGGGAGGTCGAGGACCAAACGAAATGGGGAGCTAGATGGGACGGTTGAGATCGGGGACGAGGTGAGACGGAGCGGGACCACGTAGAACGGGGGGGGGAGTGGGCAGGGGTTGGGAGGGGACGAACTAAGCGGGGGTGAAGGATTTAAGAACGAAGGTTAAGTGAGGCAGAACGGGGAGGGACGGAAGCAGGGTGGTCGGGGACCGAGCGAAGCGGGGCCAAGAGCGTATTGAGAATTGAGGACGAGCTGAGGCGGAACGAGCCCACGGAGGACGGGGTGAAGCGGTGAGGGATGGCAGCAGGGTGGGCGGGTCGCACCGAAGCGGGGACAAGTCGGGGCAAGGGGTAGCGGTTTCCGAGTGGGGGCGAGCGGAGGTGGAGCGGAACTACATTGGACGGGGGTGGGGCGTGCTGGTCAGAAAGGTCCAGGTAGCGCGTGTGTGTTTCATGGCGAGGTTTCGGGAACGGCACACGCGTCGCGGGAAGCCAGGCACACGGCCCGAGGGAAACCCGCCCCCTGGGAGGGACTGCCAGGTATTTGCGGCCATCACTCCAGTCGGGTGATAGAGCAACTTTTTTCTTTTATTCGATAATCCGATGAAACTGATCGTAAATATTGGGGATGTTTCTGTTAATTGTGGTATCGGATTTTCATATGCGAAAAAGGCTAGAAAGAGTTTGATGCATTGGCATTTTCATGGGCAAGAAAACTTCGTAGGTTGTATTGTTGTTCTTTCTGCTGCGGTCTCGTAAAACCTCAATAATTTTGCAATTAATGTGTCATGGGGCAGGTTTCTAGCACTATATTGCATTCGTTGACGCATTTCCAATAAATCAAATTTTGATTTATCTTCCGTACAAACTGTTGATGAAAACTAAGATTACTAGGGATAGTTTTTATAAATTATTGTTGTTATTATTGTAATTATTTGCATTATTGTTAATTTTATTATTGTTTGCATTGAAAATGACTTTCAGACTAAAACTTAATGAATAGCTTAGAATAAAATCAGCCATTAAATAAGAAAGTATACTTTCCATTGCATTTCACATAAATCGTTGTCACATTTAACAGTTCTTTTTGGTGACTAATAAAAATTGTGAGTTGTTGTAACAATTCAAACTGGTATAGTCTGTCGTTCAAATTGGTATAATAATCTAATAAGGTGATAGAAATTGATTTTTTTGTTCATTATACATCATGAAATATTGTTTTTGTGCACCGACAAAGCGAGAACATCAGATGAGCGCTCCATCATCAGTAGAGAATGTGTACATGGCGAAAAAATCTGACATGAATTCGCAATGCAGCAAGATGAATAGTTGACTTTTAAATTCGTAAATTCTATAAAATATCTCCCCCCCCCAAAAAAACAAACGTATAAAACAAAAGTAGTTATAAGTAACTCACTTGCTGTTTTAATTACTACAGAAAGTGATCAACGCGAATTGTTTATTACAGTGTTTTGAGAGAGTCATGAGAGAGTGAATTGGAGTAAACTAATTGCATCATCTAATTGCATACAGCATTTCGTCCGTCTAGTCCAATCAGGAAGACGAATGCCTGCCGTGGTATCGAAAAGGGCGTTCAGGATCGAACCCTTACATTAAAGTCAACTTCTGCACTTTCTCTACAGTCGTCCCCCTGCCCCTGACTCTATGACTCTCGTAACCGACTACATCTCGATCCTGGGTAGACGCCATTTAGACCACTCAATCCCCGTTCTTTTGGTCTCAACATCGGCACACTCCACGCCATATTGAACAGAGGAACACAAAGGAATAAACATCAGCGTGTTTCATTGTGAGATTCCTATGTCGATCAGATAACTGAAGTCGTCATAAATATGGACTTTGTTTCTATTTTACTTTCGTGTCTTTCTTTTATTGGATTATCAAGTAATAATATAAATATTAAGTTTATCGTAACTAAAACCATAAATGCAAAGAAAACTTGCGATATTATTTACCTGAAACGTTCCAATGCACGAGTAGTATTTAATAATTCCAGCCTCAATAGTCTTCTTCGCTTTTTCGCGCCCCTCTGAAGTGGTGTCATCTCTCGTCAACGCCAGTCGCTCTCTGACAGTTCCAGAACTCCCGTCATGTCAGCGCTGACCGCCCTCTACAACAGCCACTCATGTCGCCATCCTGCGCGCCCGACCTCCAACGCCGATTCATCTGTCATCGGGCGCGCGAGTTTGCATACGTGAATATTTAAATGAGCAGAACAAACTGCGCGAACCGCCACTCGCACATCG
>BOPP01000029.1:10826568-10971118 GCA_017312745.1 Gryllus bimaculatus
CGAAAATTGCGATTAAATAATAAAGCCATTCCCGGCTCAGTTATGTGCACAATCTTCCTTGCCACCTCTCTCAGAACAGGATTTATCTACAGAACTACCAGATTGTTACGTACCCGTTATCAGTACGAAGTTACCCACGCACTGTAGTTCTCTCTGCACACTAGCAACTTGTATTACGCGTCGTCTTTCACCATGTCTCGCATCACCGTTTTCGCTACTCCTCTAAGACAACCACCGTTGTTCCCTTACGATGTTTATATAAACTATAAATTCTTCATTGTTGATCCAATCTTGGGAGCATTTTCACTTAATTGCGTGCAACAACATTTTTTCCAGGCTCATTTATTTGAATAAGATTCTATACAAACATTTATCTCTCCCCCGTACACTCATTAGATTTCGCGTTTGCCTTATGCGTGCAATTGTTTCTCTTCAAACATTGACTTAACAGAATCTTCTTGCTATCCGACGAGTTTAAACACAAATCTAAAAAGATATGAAATGATATGATTAAATAATTATCAATATATCAAAAAATCTCGTACTGCTACGAACATACGTTTTTTGATAACCTAAATTGTGGGCTAGCCACCTCTTTTTATTAATTTTGAACCTCTACGTCAAACTTTTTCAATAGTTTATATCAATTTAAAAACAATTCTCACAACCCTAATGTACTCAAATATATGATGTTATCCACTTTTATCTTGATATAAAATATTATTACACTTGAGTAAATAATCGGTACATTAAACATGCAGCCACCCAGAGTTTCCTAACTGGGCACCCGCAAAACCCCAAGTTCATGAGATTCTTCGTAATTAATCAGTGAAAAAGTGTTTCAATGCATTAAGTGAAATGCATCATATGAAGAAGATAACTAGTTGTTCATAAAGTATCTTCAAGACACAAGAAATGCATATATGCATATATTAAACCTCACCAAAAACTGCATTAATCATAACCACGATTAATACCTTATTTAGGACCTGTACTCGAAGAATAATATATAAGAAATAGGAAATGTAATTTTCATAAAAACCGTGCCACATGTATAGCCCACCTATTTCTGGTGTATTAAATCGGAACTGTATCATCTATTAGCGATTCGAAATGTAACTGTGTTATGACTTCCAACCGCAATGATACTCATCCAGTCCGGCCGGGAATGGTGTGAAGATGAACTGATACGTTATACTGTGTTCCTTTTAACTGTTCGACGGATTCGCGCCGGCCTATCCTTACCTATTTCTTTATTCCCAGCCGAGTCCGACATAATAAAGTTTAACATGACTCAACAAGAACAACTCTACCCTCTCCTCGCATCTCCGCTGCCCACTGAGACGCTGCAGGCGTTTCCGGAAGGTCTCCACCGTTCCACTATAACCGCGCCGCACTCCGCCCTCACCCCAACCGTCCCCGCCCCCGCCGCAGCCCCCCGCCCCCGCCCTGCCTTCGCCCTCGAACTTCGCCTTGTCCCTCGTCCTCTCCACCGCCCTACCCTCAAAACACCACTCACCCCCGCTACTCCCACAATACTCCCTGGCTGTAGCTAGCAACGCCGCGTCACCGCACTTCGAACCACAACACGCTTTCTCCCCTCTCCTGCTATCTACGCCCTTCATCGACCCCCCTTGCTCAATCCCCTCCCAGGGAATTCGCCTATTTTGTCCTCTCTCTCCGCCTCGAGTACCTGCACTTCACCGACTCGTCCGTTCTCTCCTGCCACCCCCTATCTCACACCTCTACCGCAACCATTCTACCCTCGCCCCTATCTCACCATTTGCCTCCCACATTGCTCTCCGACTCTTTCTACGCGTCCTTGAGCACCCGCCTCCGCCTCATCTCGCCCTCTCCCCTCGCCTTTTTATATCTCACCCTCACCCTCCCCTTGTTGCAATCGCGCTATCACTCCTGCTAGCGCCACAATACTTCCTGCTCCCGCCGCGCCCTCTCGTCCATCCGCACGCTCCCCTGCGGCCCCCTATCGGGCTAAATCCCCATCGCTCTCTCCCTCCTCACAGCTACACTCCGCCCTCCCCTCCCCTTCTGCGCTTCTCTCTCTGCCCCCATCTCTAATAACGCAACCATCAAAGCCTCGCCCATCGCCTCGCCTATCTCCCTCGCCCTAAAAACGCATCGCCTCATCGCCCTCGCCGCCCCCAAATGCCCGCCCCATCGCCTCATCGCCTCTCTCACTCGCCCACCTCGCCCATGCGCCGCTCTTGCCAACCCCCTTCATTCACACGCTCCGGCGCTCTCGCCCTCTCCTGCTTCCTACGCTTCATCCACCACCCCTTCTCAATTTTTTTCTTCCCCCCCCTTTTTTTTGCGGAATCGCCTTTGTCCTCTCCATCGCCTTCAAGCTCGCCCATGCCCTCGTCCTCTCACCGGCCCCGGCCCCGCCCCCGCCCTTCGCCCTCGCTGCCTCGCCCTTGCACAAGCTTCATCACCCCCGACTCCATTTCCTCTCTTCCCCTCGCAGTCGCCTTCGACTCCACTTTCAGCGCCCGCCCACCACGTGGAATGCGCTCTCGCCGCTCCCCCTATCCCGCCATCCCGACCGGTACCGCCGTATTCTGAGCAAAGTGCTGCTTGCGTTTTATTATTCGCCGAGCACTCTGCGCAAAGAGGCGACTACGGACGTTACGTTAGAAGCCGAAAACAAACTTCTGAACCAAGCTATTGCTCAACTGCGCTCAGATTTAATAATAGAAGAGCCTTAGCATGCGAGTTCTTCATATTATCCTAAATGTAGATATCATGGGATTACCATTGAAGTAGAAAATGATTGCTTATGTTTTAAATATCAATGCATATTAAAGGGAAAAAGCTAATAGTTTTATATATTCTTTCAGACTGTATTTGCGTTTATAAGCTTGAGACGGAAGACAATATGTTGTGAGATTGCAGATTAGAGTGAATATTCAATAATGATCATAATTATAAGATCGTATCTAGTAAATTGAGTTTATGGAATTTAATAAGTGCTACTCTATTATGCAAATGCGAAGAAATAAAATTTAGAAAAATTAATTGACTTCACTTTGAATGTCTTATTTTACATTAATTTCACTATCTCATATCTTATCCCTCTCTTAATAATTAATGCAATATTTAAAACAGTAAATGAGGGAAAGTAGCGTATATGAAACCCTACATGAATGATATTACAGATTTTAAAGCATGACAGAAAATGTTTACATACAATGGAAAGTTTACCGATGTGGTCCTTACAAGAACCCTTCGTAGACAACAATTATCGTCTTAATACGAATCGTAATTAGAGTCAAGCTTGCTGATTGTCTTACAAGTCTTGTGTATATACCGATAATCCACTGTAATTAGTAATTAAGGATTCACGTAATTGTAAATTGTTTATACTACACGTTACAACAGTTCTTCATTGGCCTAATTCTTACGGAATACGCCTATGGTTATAATGTCCTTGATATATGGTGTGCAGCTTTGTCTGTATTTTGAATTTCAGAAGGGAACGGAAGTTGCGTTGACTGAACTATCCCCTCTTAAGAGATAAGAACGCTTCATTTTTCTTCTATATTTCTTTTCACGTCAGTAGAAATCAATGAATATTTAATGTCACTGCTCGTAAATGGGATAGAATATTGTGCTACACCCGATGCCTTGAGCAGATGGACTAAATAACAAGCCTAACTTAGTTCTAGCGGACATTGGGGAAAATTAAGTAATAAGATTTTCAAGATGCTTCTATTTGCCAAACAAAAGAACAAAGAAACTAAAATGTTTAACAATGTTCAAGTTTGCCTAATACGTTAGAACATCTATTAGAAGAAACGCAAAACTATCAATAGCAATTTTAATAAGAAAATAAACAGCCCCATTACAACATCTAGGGGCATTCGAAAAGCTAGGCAATATGTATATTCAAGAGAAAAAGATTAAACTTATTTCATAATAATTACATCTCGATAATTTTGAATCTAAAAGATTCTTTCGTGTGTGGAAATAGAAAACGGGAAGAAAAATATGATACGCGTTTGGGATGTGTTTATAGAAAACACATACAGTGCATCATTAAAAATTCGACTCCATAATTTGAGATTTACATAACTCACAAGCGTTGATTGTTCACTTTTTTCTCAGAGCCAATCTTGAAAGGTTTTACCTGAATAAAAATTGCTTTACGATTATTGGTTCTTTTAAGTAGCATTTACCTGGTATTTTATTTAATATGAAATAAATTAACCTGGCGCTACAAGTTCAGTTTAAAATATCTGCAATGATTGATTCTCGTATTACCTTGATTTCTTACACATGATATATGAAAATCATTAAAAATAATATTAAGTGGATGTCGATATTTTCCAAAAGAACTGTATTTATTTCTCTGAATTTAAAGCTTATTTTTTCTTTATATAGAGCGATACGATGAACGTGTATGTATTGATGTCAATTCAATAAATTACGTATGATTTTTCCCAGTTTATTTAAATATCACTGGTAACATTTCTTTTTGCGGTCTAACGTAGGTGCTAGCAGTGTAAATTAGGCAATCGATATCCAAATTTAGTCCGGTTGTTAATTCTGTTTATTTCGATTACTTTTTATTTTGCAAAAACTACAATATTTGTTATTTTTGGGCATTTGTTGAAATTTACAATTTAAGTTGCCATTATTAATGCAAGAAAGGAAGGTGCGTTATAGGGACACTATTTGGTAATTTATTTTGTCACCTAGAATTTATTAGTTCCAAAACTGCCCTTCTCATTTTCCTCATTCTCCGTTCCCTTGCTCTGTTTTGTACATCTTCAGACTCTTGTGCTTCCTTTTGTTCTCGTTCCAGCACCATTGGCTACAACTTTCAGCAAGCCAAGTTGACTTCGTTGCCTTACTTTGAAAAGTTGTGATATTTTCCACTGTTCCTAATATCAAAATTTGTATTTCTAACTCAAATGTTAAATTAAATAATCTCTAAAATAAGTATCTCCTCTCATATCTATCATATTCTATCTTATCTATCGTATCTAATCTCTTTCCCTTCACTTGTGAGCTTCACCTTCTTGTGTTTGACCATTGCTGCCCATGCGCCAAAGATTGCAATTAAATATTATAAATTGTGAAAGATGAAATTTGGCAACACTTCATTCTATAAGTTAATTAAAAACTCTCGTAAATTAATACGGATTGCTGAAATAACAAAACTTTACTTTCGTAACAATCCGCCACCTCAATTTTTCATAGAATTTCCAAAGTTCAATTAATACAAGCTACAATTTTGTAGACACAGCTGTCATCTCTTATCTCGCTCAAAATATTATCCTAATCCCTTCAGTTTTCAGCAACAGTCCCTTCATTCAACCAATTGTCTCATTTGGAGATATACAGTTATTCGATAATACTGTAATGTTTTGGGGTACATGGATTTCACATTCTGTAAACTTTTGATGTAGAACTCTGTTCGTCTTGTTACACAATAAGTTGTCGATCCACATAATTAAAGTTCTCATATTCCTTTACTGTTAAAACTTTATTTGTCATTAAAATATCATTGAGTGAAATGTATTTAGTTGTATTATGATATCAACATACGATGTTTGTTCATTTTTTAAAATTCAGGGGATGGCTTACTACGAGAACTAAAGTTTCTTTTCTAATTGCGACATCATGGCCGAAAAACCGGTTCACTTGAATACCGTTGGTTTTGACTTTTATATAGGGAAAAAAACACATCTTCCGCCGATTTAAATAATTCGCGCGTCGAGCTTCCCCGACACCCTTTATTCGTCGCTAACCTTACCTATACTCCTCCACGGACATCAAGCCGTACAGTCGCGTTGCAGCAGTCCCAAAGACTGCCCAGTGGAATCCCACTCGCCACGCTGCTTTGCGCAGTTAAGATGGCAATGTGTGCCAAGGCCATTTTTAACTTAAAAACGCCGCGCTAGTTTACCCATGGATCGGCTCACGCGCAGCGCGTGCGATTAAAAGCTCCGCCTCTGACTCCCGTAAGTGGATGAACCGGATTTGCGCGTCGCGGATGTGGTGCCCAGCCCCGTCCTGTTCTGCTTCGTAGGGCAGCTGGTCCTTTGAAAAAGCGCCAGCGGCAACATTTCATCAACCTCATTTTCTACTTGCGTACTGGTCGCGTAGCGTATAGGCTCGTTTAAAAAAAATCAATTGCCATTAAAACAAAACCAAACATGATTTTCACATTTTCAGGTTTTTGTACTTACATAATAGTGAATCATTACATATGGGTTACAAATCTAAGGAATCTCACATTTAAATACTTCTGTAAGTTGTCAAGGAGTCACTTGCACTAAACCTATACTCATCACTCATACTGGGATTACGTATCGAGCTTTAGACGCTGTCCCGGTTAGGGAAGTGCCATTGCTTGTGGTAATTTCAAAGAGGAAACAAGCATAAGATCCATCTGACAACCCTGGGTCCACTAAAAATGTCTCTCTGTTGCCGTTGGATTATGCTGAAAACGTATTTCACTTGTTGGTTTTAAATGAAAACCAGCAGATATGAATTGATAATTTTCTGTCTCATGATTTATTAAGGATGTATTAGTTTTTCAAGAGATTTCTCCATTTTCTCACATAGACAAAAGCTGCGTGCTTTAAGTCCATAACATTAGACAAGCATAGAAGAAAAGGAGGACGACAAGACAGATTTGCAAAAGTAACTACTTTTTTAAACAGATTGTAGAGTTTTAGTGCTGTGAGAGAAATTTTTCTTTCTCAGTCATTTCTACAATAAATCAGGAGGAAGGAAGACAAAGTCCAGCAAGGCAACTGAGATGCTCTTAGAGATTTACTGATAATTTAGAGAAGTGGAAAATGGATTTCTGAATTTATTCTCGAGCGGTCAAGTGGTGATTATGAAAATCACAAACTCATTAGATTGAAATGTAGAAGTGTTATCATATACGAAATAAAACATTCAAATAAGGTAGAGTTCAACTAGTAGATATTATCAGCATTATCTAGCTATTTTAACAGCATTCGAAAAGGTATATTAACTGTCTTGTTTCCTGATACGGTGCCATTTGATGCACATGTAATGTTTCCAATTTTTAACTCAATCGGATGATAGAATAAGCGGTAAAATTTTGCCGTACTAACTTTTTATATGAGCGGACTTCTCGTATGGCTTTACATTCTAGTTACTTTGTGTCAATGGAAAGCATGATTAAATTATAGTTGCGTATGACACAATGATTGAAAAAAACAAACAACATGATTAGTGGTGGACACAATTGTAAATAACAAGTCAACGACAAATATCGTTTAACGTCACGTACTCATAGTTTCAAAATCTCTCAAATAATTAATCTAACTTTTGACTTGCAGTTTATAATGATAGTTTCAATGCCTAAGTCTATTTGGATGAAATATTTTCTAATTTTCTCCCTCATTCTAGAGCCAATCTTCCACTATACAACGATATACAACATACTTAAATATGTTATGCGAATCGTATCTAATGTCCACATGTTGTCAGATAACAAGTTACAGTCAGATAATTATTAAAGGAAACCAAAACAATGATGCTTAAAACAAAAATGAGCATTTTGAAACTGTGTAAGATATTTTTAGTCGCCAAACGGATTGAATCTCGTGATTTGTCTTTTTCGTAGTTATTGCTTTTTGTGCACTGATTTAGTGTACAGTTTCCACCAGTTGGAAATCTTGTTTTAAAGGAATACGTGGATACAAGCTAGTTTTCCTTCCGTCCTTGGCAAATCCCGCTGAGCCGACTGGCGACGAGCGTAAGCCTACGGGGGCATGCGACGTGTCGGAAGCAAGACTGGAGCATTAGATCTCTCGAGTAAGACTGTCCACATTACCATGCTTTGTATCACTTGACCGCCTTCCTCAGCTCCCTCGTATGGTCGCTGACTACCCTAGGCAAGACTATCACAACATATCACATATAACAATTCCTCCTGCCTATAGGCGCGTTTGTCCGATATACCCACGGCACAGAGTACTACCAACCTTAAGCCAACGTGTCACCCGAGATCCAAAGCCTCAAGACCATTTGCGCTCACACGGACGATCTCTTTTTCGAGTCTTCACTTTTTCAAAACCAGTGACACTTCAGAGAGCAATATGTCAACGTACTCCACTCCTCGAGTGGTCTGTTCGGCTCTCGCCACCCTATTTTTGTCCTATTCGCACTGTACATTTCTCCGGCACCGCTTCTCGCGCGCTGTAGGACTCAATTACACTGACACTCCACACCCTCAGACTAGTCTCGCAAGAGGCTCTCGCGGTGCGGTACTCCACCATCTCGTCGCGCACGACTCCCAACCTTCTCCACATTACACAATACTCCTTACGAACCTACAAGCGTCTGCTCTCAGCACTACTTGAGTGCCAACTCGTGCAACTCCCTACCATCCTATGCATCACCGTCGAAGCTACAAACTTTAAGTCTTGCCTGCGCTGACTTTCAAACGGCTTCCGGCGAGCCCAACCCTACTGCTAGAAGGAACACATTATTCGAACAGTCGGATTTACCTCCTCAATAATGCGAAGACCCCGGAACTCTGTCCGAGATCCTCACCTGTCCATCCGGCAGTTGCTCGAGCGACTAACCTCATTCTCATATTGTGATTGCCATTTCTCGATTCTTCAGGCATCTCTTAATTTTCACAGAGCCATTATATCTCCCGACCCATACTTATACCCTTACAGCCCTCGCGTAGCCCTACCAAGCCGTGACTCACCCCTCTCTTAGCTCACATCACGCCAGAGCCCGTGTGTCACATCACTCTGCCTGCTCCAAACTCCACTCTCGTACACATCCTGTCGTTCCCCAGTTCCTTAAGACACTTAGAATCTCTTACACACCGTACGATCCACCTCACCCTCTGTCGTCTCTGCTCGTCACTTCTCGAATTTACGACTCTCCTCCAGAGACCCGCCCCCGGACTCTCATACCTCGCTACATCTCTACAAAGAGTTTATGCGTGTCCAACTCCGATGACTCCATTGCGCCCTCCAGAGCTCGCCTCACCTCTCGCGCTCGGCGCTCTCTTCTCTTACACCTCGCGTTCCGCCTTCAAATTGTCTTCTCTACCTTGAACTTATAAAGTCGGCACCCCGCACCCCCCACCAAATGTGCTTCAGCGAGCGTACGGTGTCTCGGCGCCGGGTTGCAAGGAAGTTCTAGAACTCCAAAGGGTGTGGCTTGTGAGCATGCTGTAATCATACATTTCCCGTGGATGGAAAGGCGGTTCAAAACGGCGCGGTCGATAACCACCTCCGCTCGCAGTAGGTCGCTTCAGTGAGCGAGAAGTCTCCCCGACTTAACTCTTCCGTCCACCTGAGCTTTTGCGTCAAGGTGACACCACACACCAATAAAAAGACAGTCGTGTCCGTCCTCTCAGCATATTGTGATTTTTCCGTCTGCGTCAATGAAGGGGTTAATTGACAAATCTGGCAAGTATGTTTTTCATGACAGACTAGAGTAATTGTTTAGAGCTCACGATCCCATCGGACTTGCAAAGGGCGTACGATAACAGAGGAAGACATACGAATGTCCGCTACCGGAAAGACCTAGAAAGACTACGAAAGACTACGAAGACCGGTTTGAAGACGGCGAGACGTGAAGAAGACGATCGGCGAATGACGATGACGACAGCGTAAGGACCTAAGACTACCGGTGAGAGACGTTAAGACGTAGCCCGGCGAAGGACGAAGACCGACGGCGAAGACGAGACGACGGCGACAGATCCTGAAGACGGACGACGACGGCGTAAAGATCGACGAGCGATGGCGCAAGACCGAAGACGACGGCGAGACGGACGGTACGAAGACGAAGAACGACGGCGAAGACGAGACGACGCGCGAAGGACGAAGACGATCGGCGAAAAGACGAAACGACGGCGTAAGACGAAAGACGACGCGAAGACGAAGACGACGGCGAAGACGTATACGAGCTGGAACGAAGGACGAAAAACGATCGGCGAAAGACGTGAGACGACGAGCAGTAAAGACGAAGAACGACGTGCTGTATAGACGAAGACGAATCGGGTCTCGAAGAGAAACTCGATAGACGTACTGCAAAGCGAAGGACATGAGAGTAGCGCGGTGAAAGACGTGAAAGAGGATCGAACGCATCGTTGAAGACGACGGCTCTCGAACAATGTACGAAAGACGACGGGCTGAAGACGATATGATCAGAAACGGCGGAAGACGAGACGACGGCGAAGACGAAGCACGACGGCGAAGACGAAGATCGACGGCCGAAGACGAAGCGACGGCGGAAGGACGAGACGACGGCTGACCAGTGACGAACAGTACTATGAACAAGAGCCGCAGAACGAAAAGAACGACGGCCAATGACGAGACGACGGCCGATTATATACGAGACGACGCGAAGACGAAGGACACGGCGAAGACGAAGACGACGGCGAAGACGAAGACGACGGGCGAAGACGAGACGATCGGCGAAGACGAAGACGACGGCGAAGGACGACGACGCAGGACGCAAACAAAGACGAGAACGAAGATCTCCGCGCAAGACGACGGCGAAGACGAAGACGACGGCGAAGACGAAGACGGACGGCGAAGACGAAAGACGACGGCGAAGACGACAGACGACGGCGGAAGACGAAAGACGACGCGCGGAAGGCGAAGACGACGGCCAAGACGAACGACGGCGAAGACGAAAGACGACGGGCGAAGACGAAGACGACGGCGAAGACGAGACGACGGGCGAAGACGAAGACGACGGCGAAGACGAAGACGACGGCGAAGACGAAGGACGACGGCAGACGAAGACGACGGCCGCAAGACGAAAGACCGAACGCCGAAGACGAAGACGACGGCGAAGACGAAGACGACCTGGCGGAAGGACGAAGACGACGGCCGAAGACGAAAGACGACGGCGAAGACGAAGACGACGGCGAAGACGAAGACGACGGCGAAGACGAAAGACGACGGCGAAGACGAAAGACGACCGCCGAAGACGAAGACGACGCCGGAAAGACGACGGCGAAGACCCGAAGGCACGTCGGCCGAAGACGAGACGACGGCCGAAGACGAAAGACGAACGGCGGAAAGACGAAGACGGGACGCGAAGAACGAAGACGACGGCGAAGACGAGACGACGCGAAGACGAAGGACGACGGCGAAGACGAAGACGACGGCGAAGACGAAGACGACGGCGAAGAACGAGACGACGGCAAGACAAGACGGACGGCGAAGCCGAAGGACGACGGCGAAGACGAAGACGACGGCGAGACGAAGACGACGGCGAAGACGAACAGACGACGGACGAAGCACGTAAGACGACGGCGAAGACGAAAGACAAACGGCGAGACGAAGACGACGCGCGAAGCGAAGACGACGGCGAAGACGAGCACGACGCGAAGACGAAGGACGACGGCGAACACGAAACGACGGCGAAACGAAATACGAACGGCGAAAGGCGAACCGACGCCCCGACGGCAAAGAAGGCTGAAAAGACGAACGACGACCGAAGGCGAAGACGACGACGGCGAAGGGCGAAAGACGACGACGGCAAGAAGGCGAAGACGACGACGGCCGAAGGCCGGAGACGACGACGGCGAAGGACCGAAAGACGACGACGGCGAAGGCGAAGGACGACGACGGGCGCAAGGGCGAAGACGACGAGCGTCGAAGGCGAAGACGACGACGGTCTCGAACCGAGCTCTCGTAAGACGTACGACGGCGAAGGCGAAGGACGACGGAGCAGAAGGCTGAAGACGACGACAGCAGAAGCGAAAAGACGACGGACGCAGAAGGCGAAAGACGATCGATATCGCTATGAAGTGTGAATGACGGAACGACGGCAGAAGGCGAAGACGACGACGCAGCGAAGGCGAAGACGCACGACGCAAAAAAGGCGAAGACGACGACCGCTAGAAGGCGAAGACGACCGACGTGACAGAAAGGCGAAAGGACGAGAAACTGCTTGAGCCGAAGACCGCTGACGACGACAGAAGGCGAAGACGACTCTCTCGACGCAAGAAGCGAAGACCGACGCAAAGGCGAGACGACCACGCAGAAGAGCGAAGACGACGACGACGACTGCGAAGGCGAAGACGACGACGAGGCGAAGGCCGAAGACGACGACGGCGAAGGCTAAGGACTGACGACGGCAGAAGGCGGACGAGACGACGACGGCGAAGGCGAATAGACGACGTACGCGAATAGCTCTCGCAGAACGACGATCGGCGGAGCCCGGAAGGCGAAGACGACGACGGCGCGAAGGCGGAAGACGACGACGGCGAAGGCGAAGACGTACGACGGCGAAGGCGAGAAAGACGACGACCGGCGAAGTTCGAAGACCCGACCGTGCAAAGGTGTGCGGAGACGACGACCAGAAGGCGAAGACGAACGACGCGAAGCGAAGACGACGAGCGGCGAAGGCGAAGACCGACGACGGCGAAGGCGAAGACGACGACGGCGAAGGCGAAGACGACGACGGCGAAGGCGAAGACGACGCACACCCCGGGGCCTTAGAAGGAAAATGGGAGATGGAAGTATCTATGACCGAGTCGAATTACAAGAAGTGCCCCTAAAGACCAATAGGAGTTCCCCACTATTTAGCAAAACATCTGCGGTAAATAATCACATATAGTGTATCTCCCAACATCCGCCTCAACCCTAACTTGATGCGAGCCTGATTAGACCCTATCCTTGGGTCTTAGATCAAAATAAAAATTCATTCATCTGTTAATAGGGAGGTGTAAGGAAAAGACCTATCAATATTTCTTCTATTATATATCTGTATTTTTATCTTAATTTTGCGTTTACTTTGAAATGCTAAGAAACCGAAAAATGACCTAAATGCGGAAAAATGTTAACACTTCTCCAATGAAACTGGCCTAATGCTGAATGTATGTAAACAGAAATCTGAGCAATGTGAACATAATCCACGGTTGTTGCAAACGTGACACATTGTTGTATAATGTAAACTTAGTATTACACTGTAAATAAATGTACTACTAATGCTACTTACACAATGTACTCACTTTGTATATAGTCGTTATCTGTAGTATAAAGTGAAAAAAAAACCTTTAAAATTAGGTATTGAATAAGTTTTAGTGTATTTATTAGTAGTCTAGATTAGATTATAACTACCCATATTATGTTTTCAAAATATTTTCTAGAAGAGTAATACATAATTTTTTTACAAAAGTATTATATAGAATCTCATCAACAAAATTGAAAGCATTTGATTGCCTTTTCTTCTGTCTCAGAGAATTATACGTTAAAACTAACATTTAATTTGTTTTACATTCTTCTCAAAATTTAATTTCTCTTTTCATTAATAATTTATTTTTTCATAAAAAATTCCTAGTAAATTAACACTACTATGATTAGCCGTGGATTACTTTTCAGTCACAAGAATTAAAATATATTTCAGGTGGAAAAAATCACTACAGTCATCTCCTTATTGAATAAGCAAGTGTTTCTAATCTTATTTTCTTGAGAAACTCTTCGTTCCTGACCAGCAGTTTCTTCGTGATTTCTCTTTTTCTATATTGTTCCTAAGATTTTTGTAAGTATTGCCAAAAAATCTACTTTTTCCGATACTAACAAAGAAAAAGTAAATTTGTGAATTAAAGGAATTGGGGTGCGAATTACAACAGTCCTGTATTGCCGGAATCTACCGATTCTGTGTCGTCCAAACCTTAGCCCACCAGCCGACCGTTGACTTGCAATGGGCTCGCTGTTCACCAATGACGTTAATGTCCTCCATAGCCTAAAACATCTCTCCATGTCTTGGAAATAAAATTAAATAAAGTGCATAAAATTGCGTGTATATATATATATATTACACACACAGTCTACGATGAATTCAAAAAATATAAATCATACTTCGTTCAGGTACCTATACTTTTGAGATCAAAACGGAAAACGAATAATTTATTGCTGATATTATGATAAGCTCCCTGGATTTTCCCCTTAAAATGACTCGCTTAATGCAGTAAGTTGACTGTTATTTCTTTTTTGTTACTCGTGTATTTTATGTACAAAATTTAACTCCTTGTAGTGTATCGTAAGACTGGAAAATTGAATCTGTTTGGGAGGTTAATGAAGCAAAGTTATAGTGTATATTCACATAAAATGAATATGAGATCGCAGGAGAATCTCTATCCCGGGTTTAATAAAGGTTTGACGGTCTTTATTCATGGGCTGCAGGAAAACGAGCACTTTAATGTGGTACTAGGAAACTGCCATTGTTTGAAGGTAAATCTTTGCAGCTGCAAACATTTTCGGAGTTTTTTCGTCGGAGATCCTCGTCATTTAAACAGAAGCTTTATTTATCTTTGGTCGAACTATAAGTCTGAAATATTCGTATGAATTGAAGTATTAAACTCGGTGACTCTGAAAAGGAATAGTGGGTAGATGGTATGAAATATGTCATTGAGATTTGGAATGCTACGAATATATAAGTTTTTCCTGACACGACAAGCAAATCTAGAATATCAGCAAATTTCTCTGTTTAATGTTAGTACATTTTTTACAGTTGAAAGTAACTTTTTTGTTGTTTTAAGGTCGCATCAACATCTAGGTCATTAGCGACCACTATTTGATTTAACTTTATGGTAACTATGAAGTTGAGATGATATAGTGATGAAGCATACCCTGAGGAAGACCACGACAAGGTGGCCGAAACGTCGACAACACAGCCTTCGACGCGGCGTCACCCTGACAACCCAGATCATGCTTGCAGAGTTGTTTTGTAAATAAGCATGGCGCTAGGATCGTTAACACGAAAAAATGGAATGTTGATCGTCTATTTCCATTTTTTATAAGATATAATAACAATCTCCACATCTTTCAATACAGATTTATGGATTTCGAAGAGCACGCTAGTATTAATTAATGATACAACTCGCAGTAATTTGTAACTGATTTTCTGTTATTAAATGTCATAGAATTAAAGCTTATTTCAGTGGTTTAATTTTGTTGTAATTTGTTATGATGGTTTGTGTCATGGCAAGTACGTGCGGTTTCTGGTAATGTTAATGCGTTCATTCTAACGGCAGAGGAAGTTGTTGTTGTTCTGGTGGTGGGGTGTGTGGTGTTGGCAGTTGTAGATTCTGCCGGTGGTGGTAATAGTAGTTGTAGATTGTGCTGCTGATAATTGTAGGGTTTGGTGGTAGTTGTAAGCTGTGAAGAAACTCGTGGTGGTAGTGGATGTAGTTTGTAGATATGATAGGTGGTTGTAGCTTGTGAAAAATTATGGTTATGGAAGTTCTGCAGTTTGTGGTGTTTGGAGGATGTGGAAATGGTGGTTGTTGAATTTGTGAAAAATGGTGGTGGTTGGAGGTGTGAAAACAGTGAGGGGTGGATGTAGTGAAGATAATGGATGGATTTTGCGAAGATAGTTGTGAACGGATGTGAAGATAACGGTGGACGGATGTTGTGAAAATAATTGTGGAAGGATGTTGAGAAGATAATGTTGGACATACGTGGTGGAGCTGGTTGAAGGTTGTGAAAATGGTGGTGGATGGTGGTTACGGATAGTTAGTGGTTGGAGGTTGTGAAGTTAGAGGTAGGATGGAGTAGACACGGCCTTCGGCTAATCGCTGCGGCCGAGCGGCGCGGGAGCCGGCTCGTGTAGCGGGCGGCGTGGCTGTGGCACGCGGCGTCGCCATAGCAACGCGACGGTGGCCGCCGGCGCGTGATGGGTCTTTGTCGGTGCCGGCGTGGCACGGGGCGGCGTCCGCGCGCGGAAACGAATCGGTGTGCGCCGCGCGGATATGATTAAAACGCGGCGGTGGCGGTGGCCGCGGCGGCAGCGCCGGTAGCGGTAGCGGTGGCGGCGGCGGCGGCGGGGGGGGCGGCGGTGGGGGCGGCGGTGGGGACGGCGGTGGGGGGCGGCGGTGGGACAGGCGTGGGGACGCGGTGGGGCGGCGGTGGGGCGGCGGTGGGGACGGCGGTTGGGGGCGGCGGTAGGGATTGCCGCGTGGGGACGGCGGTGGGGACGGCGGTCGGGGGCGGCGGTGGGGGCGGCCGTAGGGATTGCCGGCGGTGGGGACGACGGCTGGCGACGGTGGCCGAGGCGGCGGCGAGGCGGCGTGATGGGCCGATCTTGCCGCGGTGGCGACGGCGGTGGCGAACGGCGAGGCCAAGGTGGCGGCGGTGGCCGAGGCGGCCGGCCGAGGCGGCGGCCGAGGCGGCGGCGAGGCGGCGGCCGAGGCGGCGGCCGAGGTGGCGGTGGTGGGACGCGCTGGTGGGCGGCGGTGGTGGGCGATTGCCGCGTGCGACGGGCGGTGGCGACGGCGGAGGCCAAGGTGGCGGCGGTGCGCCGAGGCGCGCGCTTGCAGGCGTGTCGGCCATGGCCGGCAGCGGCGGTCCGAGGGCGGCTGTTGTCCAAGAGGCTTCGGCGGACCATGGCAGCGGTGGTGGGGGGCGGTGGTGGGGCGGCGGTGTGGGGCGATTGCCGGGCCGGTGGCGACGGCGGTGGCGACGGGCGGAGGCCAGGTGGGCGGTGGCGAGCGGCGGCAGCAGCGGGGGCGGGTGGCCATGAGCGGCGGGCGGCGGCGATTTCCCGGTAGCGCTGTTCCAAATGTCGCTTCGACGCTGGATCACATCAGCGTGGTGGAATGAAACTACAATGCTCTCTCCGCCCAAATTGTTCTCATTTTCTGCTGCACATGTAAGGGCTCCTCGCAATGCAGGATTGATGATGCTGGATGGATTCCAAATTGTATGAAAATGAAGATGTGACGCAAAAACTTCTTTTGGAAGCCGCATTAAAACTACTAGGAAAAAATATTTTTTTTTGCGCTACCTCTCATATTGTACCTTAGCATAATACGCTGTACGAACTGTTCTCGTTGTACAGCTGAAGTATTTCGCGCTGCACATATTAATTATTTGACATGATAGTTACGTCGCACTGAGACAACATAGAACAATAAATAGTGTATCAGGAAATGCTCGTCTGGAATAACGTTTTGTTATATATGACACTTCTGATTATGAAACGTCATTAAATCACACAGTACAATTGGTTAGGTATAAATATGCACTCGTTCTCATATGTCAGAGTTCTATCACATGAAGCTGTAAAGGAGAAATATATAGTAAATAGTTATCCTAGTTAACGCTGCAGGTTTTCGCTTTCATTTTAGGTATTTTAGCTTTAAGGTTTTTCTTACTAAATCATTCAGAAATGACATTAGGAGGTGATGCAACGTTGTTTCAGTCGCTAAATTACATTATACTGTTTCAAAATATGTATTCTATGAATAGAGGACAATATGAAAAACTTAGCTACGAAGCGACAATGAAGTGATTCACAAGCTGAAGAGAGTATTCTGAGGTTTTCAAATCATAAAAGTGAATTAGCTATAATTTTTTCAGACATCTTAACGAACAACTTGAATGAGCCATTTTGAAGAAATGCAGGTATTGCAGCTCTCCCTTCAATGCATGGTTCTCCCTCCAATTTAAATCTCATGCGTCAATATCAGAGTGATACACTAAATCTATTGACTGCTTAAGAACGATCTGCTGATCTGGAGTTCATGAGAAATGGCCAAACCGCGCTAAATGTCACATGAATAACTTCGTTATGAAATTTCCTACCACGTGTTCATTGGAAAATCATGTTCTCTCCCTCTAAATGCAATAGACGTCTATCACGTTTATTATGAGGCACCCGCTCTCCTGCCTGTGTGTTCTCTATTCCCCCTCTCACTCCTATCTCTCTCTCTCTCTACCTGTCTTTCTTCCTCCCTCTCTGTCTCTTTTTTCCCTGTCTTTCTTCCCCCCTCTCTCTCTCTTACTCTCCATATTCTAATTTTGTGAATGTACTCAAGGTTCTTGAGGTAGTTATATTCCTAGCAATATTCCAAACGAAAAAACAATTGTGCCGGTCCGGATCGCCGAGATCGCTAACGCGATAGTGTCGTAGCGATCTCTGACCGAAGGATCGCGGGTTCGAGTCCCGCCTCGGGCATGGTTGTCTTGTGTTCGTCCTTTCACACCCCTAACATCATTATATCGTGTTGTCCTCATAGTTACCATACCGTTCCACGCAATAGTGGTCGCTAATGACGTAGTAGTTGATGCGACCTTAATTAACAAAAAAAAAAAGAAAAATATTAGTCACACCAATTACGTCAGAACTTAGGCGAATATTCATTTCCTGTGCAGGCATGACTCGAACTGCAGAATCATGCATTTCATTGTGTCTGTTAGTAAAATATTCTTGACATCATACAATATTGCTGTCAGCGACTTTCTGACAAGAATATGTAGCGTACGATTTCAGACGGTCGACCACTGAAGGATATCAGCGAAAGTTTAATTTGTGCCTAAATTAAAGTAGCCCAACAATATTTTAGAGTAAGTCAGGAAACGAGATCAAACGCTGCTGCGTCGTAGTACATTCAAACGTCTCTGCATGGTACCTAGGAATGGTTCGAGACCACCCAATTCGTGATCTACAACTGTCTTGATCCTCTCCGATTGGGTTGTAGAAGCATCAAATGGAAAAAATCCCTAAGGGGGAACCATCTGACCAAAATCTAAGGACCATCGTTTTAAAATGAGCACCTTGATCGACTGAGAGTGGCCGCGCCTTTCACGGCTACGCCGCGGAGACGGCGGCGGCGGCGGCAGACAGCGCTGCAGCAACGCCAGCGGCGGCGGCGGCGGCGGCGGCGACGGCGGCGGCCGTCCGCATCCGTCACGCGGCTTCGATATCGATTGTCTGCATACGCGCGCCTGGGCCTAAGACGAGCCCCAGCGGCGGGTGAGGTTGCAGCCCACAGCCCTGAGCCAGAGCGCACAACTCGCTTCTGCCTTTCGGTAGAGGGTAGGCGTCTTCAGTCTTTCGCTAAAGGGTACACGTCTTCTGTCTTTCGCTCAGGGGTAAACGTCTTCTGTCTTACCCTCAGGGGTAAACGTCTTCTGTCTTTCGCTCAGGGGTAAACGTCTTCTGTTTTTCGCTAAAGGGTAGTCGTATTCTGTCTTTCGCTAAGGGGTAAACGTCTTCTGTCTTTCGCTAAGGGGTAGACGTCTTCTGTCTTTGGGTAGAGGGTAGACGTCGCGTCGAAACGGGAGGTTATGCAATGCACATGTTTAAGAGCTGCGTGAGGTCAACAGAAAGGAAAGTTTTGATTTATTCGCGTTTGAACATTTGGATGCCTCTTAGAATGCGTACTAGCTTTCCATTGGGCGATCTCGTGTTCTATTTCCGGCCGGGGCAAGAATATAGTTGTAGATTTTCTTTAAACTCATCTGTTTCTGTAGATGTGTGATGAAAAGCTCAGGCAGGTGGAGTTTTCAAGTTACGGGGAAGAGAATACGTCATATTTGCCACTCTTACCTGGTGTGTGGGAATTAAACGGCATGGGGGTTTGGCTGGCCGACAATGTCGGGCAATCGACCTATAATGCCTACTACGTGCATACATTTGGATTCCGAACATATTCTTGTTACACCTTCGCTTATTCATCAGATTTCGCCTTGTCGCAGCGTGTCGGCCAGTGGTTCCTGGAGTGCGCGAACTCACGCAATACGCCGGTGTTATGATGTGTGCACTAGCATATCGTGTCTATATTGTGTCAAGGCCAATCCCACATTATTGTGCCACATTCCTAATGTCAACTGAAACAGCTAAGTTTCATTTTGAATACAAATTTAGCACATTTTATCATGGACATACCGTTGCATTTTTTTATTAAACGACTGGATGGCCTTTCGCCCTGTTGTTTGTCGCGTTATTTATTTAAACTTGATGGTCACATCATTGAAACGCTCAGTAACACGATATTGCGCCCTCTGACATAATTTTTTGTTTATTTTTTTGATTTTTACCTTCCTTATTTTCCTGAAAGCTTTACATTATTTATTTTTATCTCACAATAATATGTTTTCCATGTTTATTTAAGCCTCAATATACTCAGAGGTGACAAAACTCATAGAAGATGCAAATGCACTGACGGCAGTACTATTGCGTACAAAAAGTAGGAGGGTAGTGCATTGGCATTCATTTGTACTCAAATGATTCTTGGGAACAGGTTTCAGACGTGATAATGTCTCCACAACGGAAATTAACAGACTTTGAACGCGAACTGGTTGTTCCATTTCCGAAATTGTTAGGGAAATCAACATTCCGAGTCCACCGTGTCAAGCTTAGAATACCTAATTTCAGGCATAACCTCTCACCATGGACAACGCAGAAGCCGACGGCCTTCACTTAATGACCAAGAGCAGCCGCGTTTGAGTAGAGTTGTCAGTGCTGACAGACAAGCAACGCTGCGAGAAATAACCGCAAAAATCAATGTGGGACGTATGACGAACGTATCCGTAAGGAAAATGAAGCGAAATTTGGCTTTAAAAAGACCGACTCGAGTGCCCTTGCTAACGGCATCGCCTGCAGGACTTCTTCGAGGCTCTGCCAAGTGGTCGCTAAACGACTGGAAAGTCGTGTCTCGGTCAAATGAGTCCCGATTTCAGTTGGCAAGAGCTGATGACAGGATGCAAGGCTGGCGCAGACTCCACGAAACCATGGACCCAAGTTGTCAACAAGGCACTGTAAAGCTGTTGGTGGTTCCGTAATGGTGGTGACTGTTTTTACAAGGAATGGACTCGGACTTTTAATCCAACTGAACAGATCGTTGACTGGAAACGGTAATGTTTCGCTACTTGGAAACCATTTGCAGCCATTCATGGACTTCACGTTTCCAATCAACGATTGAATTTTTATGGATGGCAATGCTCGATGTGACCAGGATATAATTGTACGCGATTGCTTAGAAGAACATTCTGGTCAATTCTCGCGAATTATTTGACCACCCAGATCGGCCGACATGAATTCTATCGAACATTTATGGGATGTAATCGAGAGGTTGTTTGTGAACAAAATGCTACACCGCCAACACTTTTGCAATTATTTACGGTTGTAAAGGCACCATGGCTCAATATTTCTGCAGGGGACGTCCAACGACTTGTTGAGCCCATGCTCCTTTGCCGGGCAAAAGGAGGTCCTACACGAAATTATGAGGTATCCCCTCGAGTGTATTTTAATTGATTATTGCTTTTACTGTTGCGTATATTTTTCTTAGTACTCCAATACTCGTTAATAGGCTTTGCATATTCGTGTTCCACTTTTACTCTGTGTTTTTTATTACAGTCTTCATATTGCACTCTGTCGTCTTCTTGTAATTTTGAGCGCTTTAGAATGAATCCGTTTTGCTCTATAAACTTTATAAAATATAATACCTTGTTTTACTAATCGCGTTTTGTTCCTTTCAACTATTCTCATATTCTAATGAATGTAATCTGCAATTTCATTGGTCGAGATAGAGCCCCTTTACTTTACGTCATGTAGTTTGGGTTACTACTTTTCTGTACAGTTACTGAATTAGATGAACGTGCAATTTAATGAAGCGTGCACCCATTAATTCTCTTGCTTTGTCCTGTAATCTAGTAAACCCTGCATGGTATATCCATCCAGTCAACTTCGTGCATGTGTGCTCGCGCTGATTTCCCGTTTCAAACAAAATTTGAAGACAATGAAAATTAATGTGCTGTGTGGAATGGGTTTCGACTTGAGAAATAATAGGGTTTAGAGCTAAGCGGACTCGTTCATATGGAAACTAGCGATTTGATTTATCGTTGCACGCTTTAAAGCTTTGCATGCGATAGTTGTTCGTGATACTATAGCATTAATCCTGATGCAGTAGAGAATACTGTTGAATGGGATACGTTGAAATCAGTATCAGCAACAATAAAATTCAAAATAATGTACGTAAATCGCTTCGAAGCGTATTCATGGTCTAGCGAAATTAACAGTTAAAGCGTCTTAAAATAAAGTAACAAAATAAAATTTGCATATTTGCTTTAATACAGTACATGTTGCATATAAGCAGGGGATTTTTAATCGTTTCTGACTTTGCCGTCCCTCTAAAGAGAGATAACAATTTTTCCGAAACAACCGAACAATGCAGGTCCGGGTGGGCGAGATCGTTAAGGCAGTAGTGCACTAGCGATCTCGGACCGAAGAAACGCGGGTACGAGTCCCGCCTCGGACAAGGTTATATTTGTGTTCTTCCTTTCACCTCTATCATCATCATATCATATCATATTCACAGTTACCATACTGTTAAATGCAATAGTTGTCGCTAATGACCTAGATGTAGGTGCGACCTTAAATAACAAAAAATCAAACAGTAATTACGAAATAATGAAATATTAGCGATCTTAGTTACAGCAACAAATACGTTTGGTGATTGTATCAATAACTGATAAAAGAGAGAATTTTCATTTATACTAAGCTTGATATTTTGAGTATATTGAGGATGGTCCATTAAGCGCTTTTTCCGATGGAGAACTTTAGTATGGAACCAAAAAAAAACTATTTTCGTTCGCTACATGTACTTGTAATGAATATCCCTTACATACGGTTAAACACTGTATTGCGGTATTCATTCTTTTACGTGCATCTCTCCTTCCAGAACCAACGAAAAAAATGTATGACTGGTGACTAGTGTAGAAAGGTCGCAAAAAGCTTTTCCATCTGCTCCTATCTACGTCGGAAAACATCCTGAGAAATGTGGGTCTTCGCTTCTCCAGGATAACTTGTCTCCTTCACTTTGTCGAACGGAGCCAAGGCTTCCGACCTATATCGTCTGCGAGAAAAAGGTCTCGAATCGAAAAAGGAAGGTAGACATGTAATGGCTATCAACTTTCTCGAAACATCCAATAAATGTTATAGTTTTAGAAACAATAGTTATATAATAGTTATAGTTCAAGATATTGACTACAAGAAATTTCAAGAATAAGTGATCTGTGTTTGCAGTTAAGTAGTTAGATTGACAATGTTCAACAAAGTTTACTTTAAACGTTTTCCGATGTATGGAACCTCAATGTGAAATATGTGGTACCTCAACAAAAACAAATAAAAAATTACTCTTTATCTCACATACTAGCCCCTTAAATAAGCTATATTTTAATAAAATTGAGAAATTCGACTTGATACTGAAAAGGAAAGGAAGTTAATATATTTTATAATCTAGAAAAAACGTTAATGTAAATCGTGTAATTGGTGGGGAATCTAAAGAATAATCGTATTAAATTTGTCGCATTTTCTTGGTCTTTAATTCGAAATTACCACTTCTCAACATGACTGTAGTGTTTTCAACCAGTTCCATATGGTCAAAATTTCCTACATCATCTCATACTTCCCAAGAAATGTTCTGCTTGATACTTTTGCCCAGGGTTTGAGGGATAATTATCACCGTTTTTTCCTTTACAAACATTTTTTCTCTACAACGACATCTTCCTTCGAATATTATTTCAGTTGAGTTAGTACCAATTTTCTTCTTACAAATAGGAAGAGAATAGCTTT
Organism: Gryllus bimaculatus; assembly: GCA_017312745.1. Lineage (NCBI taxonomy): Eukaryota > Metazoa > Arthropoda > Insecta > Orthoptera > Gryllidae > Gryllus > Gryllus bimaculatus. Next base: position 10,849,921 of record BOPP01000029.1, read on the forward strand.
ATTACTGTTATTAACTTAAATTATCCAAATTTAAAAAAAAAAACACACATTTTGTTGTAATCTTCACTGTGGTGCTTTTCAATTTGCAAATATTTTTCTTGAAGCTCTGAGTCATTGTTCCATTATATTTCATTTGTTTTTTGGGCCTTTGATGTTGAATAATGAATTTTATTGTATTTAATATTCTTCCTCAAATCTCTTATAAATTAACCAAAAAAATCTCATAATTTAAGCTGAACAATTCTAGGGTTACTATGGGTAGGGTGCATTTTTATCTATAGTATTTAAATATTTTTTATTCTGTTCTCAGTGCCATGATGACTTAGAGTTGAGCATTTCAATGAAGGGGAAGTTGCCGCTAGTGTATTATTGTTATGTGCCCAAATTTGAATCTCACGTCCATAACTTTAATGAAGCAGTTTCCCGAAGAATTAATAATAGTAATAGAATAGAATTAATAATAGTGACTACAGTATATTTCCAGAAATTTCAGAAATAGATTCAAATAATTTGTTGTTCAACAACTTTTTTCACAACTGATTCAATTTGATAGCAGAACAGGGAGAGAATAGCATGTAATGAATGAATAGTCCTTTTTTGAGTTCGAAAAAATGGCATGCGATTAAATATTGTGGAAGAGAAATATTTTGCGGGTTTAAACTACGCTCGTAATGGCAATAAAATGCTTCATTCCTTAATTTAAAAAATTAGATCCTTTCATTTTTAAACATCACTCAACAAAATTAAATGAATCCTCAACTACGAACTTTAAAACGAGATGAATAGAATAAAGAAACATTTTGAAATATTGCCATAAACTGCATGTCAGATTATATAGGCGTTCGTCTGTCCAACAATATCAAAATAGCATTGAACTCTAATAGGTGCTTTAAAGTCGCTTGAAACATCCAGCTCCCCGCCGCGAATCCGGAGTCCAGGGGGCGTTGCACGACGGGTTGGCGGAGGGCTTTGTCTGCGCGCGCGGGAGCAGGGGGGGGGGAGAGACAAGGGGGAAGGACGGGCGGCGCCGACGCAGCCTCCCGCATCGATCTGCTCTGACCCAGTGACACGCAGCACGCGTACGGCACGCGCAAGGCATGCACGCGCTCCACGCCGCTGTAACGTTGGTATGGGAAGTGCACGAGATGGGATGGCATTTGCTACGTGGGAATGGCGATTTCAGGAGGGGAGGAGTAGTTTGATTAGTAATTCCAGGCGCGCCAAGGGATGAGATCATTAGTCCCTTAAGTGTATTTTTATCGCGGTGGTGGTGATATTCCCCTGCTGGATGGCGAGATCCATTGCGGACCAACATCGGCTTGCGGTTTTTCCTCTCAACCAGGTATCTCCTACCAGCGTGACACCGTTCCAGCCAGGAAGATCTCTAAGCTCCCGTTTGTGTATTGCTATGTAGTGCAAGTGTGAGTCTGTGTATGTGACTAGGGGGTGAGGATAGGCCAATGAAGAGGAAGGAAAGATCGCCCGCGGTCCGAGGTCGGTTTGTTAGGATACTGGACCGGCATTCGCTTTATGTTGATCGGAAGAATCACGTAAAATTCCCGATCAGAGCAGCCGGTCGCTAGAACTCTCCTCCAGGCAGCGGTTGAAGAGTGATGGACTAAAGAAGGAGACGAGAAGGTAGTGATGGTGCTGGCCAGAGAATAGCATATAAGGGGGTGGTGGCGAAGTGAGAAGTTGTGATTGTGATGAACTACGGCTGTGTACGAAACGGAAAGGACTTTGAACCGGTAGTAGAAAGAAGTTCGACTAAATTATCCCCAAAATGGTAATGGTAATTAGAGTGGGTAGATATTGTATTTGTGACAACGAATGGTTCACCAAGGACTACCTACGCTTCAACGTATATAATTTTATATTAGTCAAAATAAATTCGATGCAAACGATGTCTTACTCAAAAGAGAATGAAAAATATTTTGTTCGGTACATTGTACGCTTATTTTCTAAGCAAAAAGGTTTTGACACCGCCCCCTACACCAATACCCTTTTTTCTAAATTCTCAAAGCATTTTAGCACGAATTTGTAATTTTAACATTATTTGAATTCTCGTAAAATAATATTATTATTTCGAATATTAACATCATTAAACTTCATTCAAAGCAGTAATTTTCATACTGCATACAATAGGTGCGTAGAAATGCATTCTAGGAAACTCGGATAGTATGGAAAAAGTCCCAAAAGAAGTTCCGCAGAGCGTAGCTAACGTCGGTTCCCGATCCAACAGATTCTATCGGAGGAGTCGATGGTGAATGTAGCGACAAAGGGCTGAGAAAATAGAAAGAAGAGTTAATGGTCTACTCAGGGCGATGGCGACATCTGTGTTTGGCGGAGTAAATACGGCGAGAAGCATGAAAAAGGATTATTTGGTTCAGAGAGATGATATCGTTGCTCACTAGCAAGCTTTGAGATTCAAAGACATTCATCTGAAAGTATTTCTGATATGCTCCTAAACGTAAGTTTTATCTCCATGAGTGTTGTGGTACAATAGCAGAAGAGTGACGAAAGACGAGATCCAGCCGTGAAATCCGATGGCTAGTGTACAGCGCAGTTACATCAAGGCGCCAGGGAATATTAGATGAGAGAGAGCTCTAAAGAGAAACTCCTGGACACAGTGGCGCACTATCCATAAATTCTCATAGATTTTGCTTAATTTATTCGAAGAACATATTGCACTTCTCATCGACGTCAAGAAATGCCGAAAAATGTTTCAATTATTGTGTTGCTTGTTTCAATGACGAAGCTTTGATGGTGACGCAAAAGACAGCGAAGGCATTTGTCGCTCGACGCTTCGGCGAAGCAAATAGAAGAGGTTAGGGTGAAAGCGGTGCCGGTAAGTGGCAGGGGGTGGTGAGGGTGGTGTGGGTAGGTGAAGGGGAGGGGGGAGGTGAAGATGACAGAGGAAGGTGGGGTGGTAGTGGAAGGTTAGCGTGAAAGCGGTAGTGGTGAGGGTGGCAGGAGGGGTGAGGATGGCATGGGGAGGTGAGGGTGGCAGGGGAAGGTTAGCGTGAAAGCGGTAGTGGAGAGGGTGACAGGGCGAAGTAAGGGTGGCTGGGGAAGGCAGGGGCAAGGCAGGAGAGACTGCCGATGTGGTGGGAGGGGGGTGGTCGGCGCCAGTGGCATCGGCGCGTTCGTGGCGAAGGGGCAGAGGGCGGGGGCGGGGAGGGGCGGGGGCGGCAATCTCTTGCTAAGTGCGGCGCTCGCGCCACGCCCCGCAGCGTTCGTCCTCTGCGCCCCCCCCTCCCCTCCCCAGGGACGCCGCCTGCCCCGCCCCTTCTGCCGCCGTGGCCTCGAGGCGTCGCGACAGCGCTGGGACGCAGGGAGAGAGGTCCTCGGTTCGATTGTGACGAGAACGATCGGGTTCTGGGCTGCGTCTACTGTGGGATTCTTCCAATTCCAGTCGCTTCTCTGTGCAGTACATCTCCCCAAAACAAAAGGTCTGCTGACCTCTTTTCTTCATTCTCGGAAATTGTACGGGGTGTACTTCGAGAATATGAACATGCATTAGGAAACGAAACATGAAGTGTGTATGATGTGAAAGGATATACCCATATGCAACCCAGGTACAGAGTTTTCAAATAGTGTTCTGTTCAAACAGAATGTTGTTGTTAAGGCTCGGGTTTATAACTCGCGTACGGTTTTACAAATATCATGTTTTCCATACGTCTTGAAACTCATAATGGAATCTACAAAACACACAAAACTACTTTGAGTCTGACTAATCTTTAATATTTCACAATTAGTCCTCATACAAAGGGAAGTAAACTTCCCGTTGCTTACGGGCCCTGTAATAAATGTACTGCAACTGATGACTCGATGGAAAGCGATAAAAGATAGTATAATTGAAGATTAGGATTTTGAGTTGATACTTTGTGAGTATTAAGTAATGGATACTGATTTGCGGTTTCTACCGCAACCGACACTATTTTAAGAGTATGCCTTTCTTTATTTTTGAAACTTAACACAATACTTTTTGAGAGTCCCTCACCTTATGACTGTGTCCTGAGTCTTCGCCGCCTTTCGAATAATGTCTTAGGCCATTAGATAAACCCTTGGTGCGTAAGGAGATGAGTGGATACAGGATGGGAAAATAAAGATGGACTGCCTATATCCTGTTTTGTAGATACCGCTCAGACTTTTGCTGGGAAATGACCGGAGGAAATCACGAAAACGTTCGATCACATCAACAGCCTTCTATGTAAATTATGTGGTTATCGACTTCAAATCAGCTGATCATCTCATTCATCAAAATTCTCACACCGTCAATCTCACATTAAGACACGCACAAACACACACACACAAACAAACACACACAAACACATACAAACACACACAAACAAACATACGCATTCACCTTCACGCACTTAGGCGCGCGCGCGCGCACGCACACACACACACACACGCACGCACACACAAATCCACGACGTTTCAGCTGAGGACTCGCATCAACAAATTGCGCAGTCGCCCAACAGTACATAGTAATAATTTAAATATTGCGTGACGTTTCCCTTTGTTATCATTGTAAAACAGTGATGTAGTGTGCTATTAATCGATACTAACTAATAAATAATCCTTTACCAACAGGTTTCTCTACAAAAATATTACAACACTTATATTTTAAACGTTCTAATGATTTGTTGCTGAGGTTGTCTCGTCTCCTTCTATTTAGATTTTCAAATGAACCAATGCAGATATGAAGTTAAAGACGATATGCTCTTTTGTGTTCGGAGTCCACTCATTTCATCTCGGTGATGCTTTCATCTGCGTTTGAAAACATAATTCAATCACGAAAATTTACCAAATACATTTTGTATAGTCATATCGAATGCATCTATCTCAGATAATATGTCAGTATTATTCTTATCAATTCCGCGATAAATGTATTTGGTAACGAACAGTTGGCTAAACCGATGACAAGTTGTTAACTGGACTCATGCAAACCACAGGAGCATGTCACAATAATTTATCGTCGTATGTTGAATATGAATATTAGGCATCAAAAGTTGTATTGTCATTTGGAATTGTGGTTGTGTGATCCATCTCTTTGCTCTCACATATCCATACAAACATGGACGGACATTACGTGCGCATACACATTAATAACATTCATATAAAAGAAAGATATATTTTGGCACTGCCCCGTGTGCTTCATCCGTCCTGTTGTGTCGATAAACATATTGTTTTGAATCGCATCAGAGAACAGTATGTTCAGTAAATGCTATTCACTAAAATGAATTTGGGAGTCCGTTAATTAAATGCCACTTTACATAATTATGTCCAAAATCTTTCTGTCTTAGAAAAACGATACATGACCGCGAGTTTCAGTTGTAAAGATTTCAGTTTTTGAATTTTATTATCTTCAAGTAAAAACTGAAGAAAATTGAAGGCCTTTTGAGAAAATTTATTTGTTTTTTATTTTAAATTGTCATTACTTTACTCGAATTTACGTGAAAACTACTTATTTTCAAACCAGTATAGTACATAACATTATTTATAGGTCTAATTGTAATAAACAGAATGCATTAAAAAAACAGATGGACAGACGCTTCGTCCAAAACCACATTTTCTGTATCAGAGATCTACAAAACATATATACATACTGCTCTAGGTCTTTGAGAAAGAAATTTACGATAAATTCGGGAAGAGATCCGCAAAATTTGTTTACTATCGAAAATCGGTGCTAGTTCCTGCAGCATTACATAATTCTCGCTACACTCCGTATACAAGAAAGTAATAACATGTATTAAAATATAGTGCTTAATAGCACCAAAATGTAACACGGACATGGAGAAAACGTTTGAATGAAACTTTTTGACCATTACGACACGCATTGTGACGTAGGCCTTGGTGTTGCAATAGTCATATTTGGCCATAGCAATGGAATGATGTACGCAGAGTTAATTCTCCCTGACAACGTTGCGAACGGTGCCAATAGACGCACGCGCTCGCCAGCGCTCATCATTCTATTTCTTTGCACGCCCTCGTCACGCGGACAGTCTCAACTGCGAGGCCTCGTGTGTGAGAGCCGAGGGCACAAGTGTACTCAGAATTTTGGTCAAAGGAAAGAGCAGATTAAATGAAATGTTTTCCGAAAGGTAAATGTGAATCGAAAGGGACGTTTTTTTAAAATATTTTGTTCATTTACTCTTTTAGCAATTGTAGTGACACGTATGTAAAAACATTTAAAGCTATATTAAGAAGAAAAATTAAATGACCCGTCATCATTTACCTAAGTCAAGAAATTTTTTCAAATTTAAGAATAATAAGTGATATCCAAATGGTAGAAGAAAGAGAGGAAGACCTGAACGCACCTAGCAAGAAGAAATAATATAAATTTTAAAGGGAAAAAATTGCAAGAAAATGATACAGAAGATATATTTAAAAAGTTCCTTGCACAGATGCGATATTATGGGTAGACCTTGAAGTTGTTGATGACTTAGATAAAAAGGATACAGGAAAATGTATTATGTACATAAAATATCAGTGAATAAATAAATACATTATATAAATAAATTATGTAAATAAATAAATCATATAAATAAATACATTATTTAAACAGTATATCTGCTTAATAAAATTTGTCATTTTATTTCGTAAACACTCATTCTGTCTTTATTTCATTATTACTTTTTCGCATACTAGAATATATGTAGTGGAAATGTTAGTAATACTGCAAACAATCACTGTCAAGGTTTTCTCAGAAATACGCTTGTTGGGGTGTCTCTGATATGAAACTTTTCTCGGATTTTCATTACAAACTCAGTAAATTTGGGAAATTAGAAACTTTCTTCAAACCCATCCTGCGCCTTCAATATCGAAGCTAGATATTATTTTTTTAATGCAATACATTCTTTAATTCTTAATCTTTAAATTGTCTTACGCACATTTTCTAAAACTGTACGTAGTTTTTGCGCGGTTTTGAGTCAGATCGTAACCTTTTTCCGAAAATATCTTAAGTATATTTTTTAAGGTGACCTTAAATAAATAATTTAAAAAAGGGTTTCTCAATAACTGTGGCTATTTTTCCTAAAACTTTTAAGTGGCAGAGCACAATACTCTCAATTCAATGGAAAAAGTTCCATTGTCATTAAAATATATTTAATCATTAAGTCATTAAATAATATTTCAATTTTCAAACATTAAAGTTGTGTTATATATTTTAATCTCTGTAGATTCGTTTTGTGAAAAACGTTTTTCAAGAGGTGCTGAAGTACTAGTCGAATAACATGGCAACAATAATATTACGTAGCCGTTTGAAGTAATACGAGAAAGAACGTGCAGTTGAATCACCGTTATTTAAATGTTTTGTTTAGATAATCAGTCATAATTACGTTTCATTCAACATCGCGTTGCACGTTTAAAACAAAAGACGAGACGATTGTTTGTAAATCGTATAATTAAAGTAGTTATTTTGTCTTCCTTTGTACATGAAACAACATTCATTTTTTTTTTTCATACGTTTGACCATTCTCGGTCACGCAAACACTGAATACGAAGTCCAACCAGGCAGCAATGAAATAAAGAATACAAATAACTCGATAGTAAGGGAACGATGTCTCTCTTGTTTATTCTCTGGACTTCAATGCATGGAATTCAACACTGTCGAATGATATTGGCAAAGTTATTTGTTTTGTAGCGTCGACCAGACTGGGAACCATCAATATTCTTCGTTAACATCTACTTTATAGAGTAGAAATTCAACAATCAAAACAGCAAGTACCACATGCGTGTACCTTCGGGAAACTAGAAAACTTAATTAGTGTGAGTGCGTAAAAAGAACTGTAGCAGTTTTGATAGATTCTCGATTCTCGTTCATTAGTCAAGACTCGACAGGAGAAATGCAGAATACTCAGTTCAAAACCAGATAAACGTCGACACCTAATAGCTTTTAACACATCACAACACGTTTAATGCTTTTTTTATTCCAATCGATTTTACAGAAAGAAGTTAACAAAATTCATTGCATCACTATTATGTGTGCTGACGCATAAACAAATTTTGCCAACTGTTGACATATTTGAAACACGAAGTGTTGGAACGTAAATGTAATTCAGTCTTGGCTTACGTACAACTGTTTGGCGAATTTGGCGAACAACGACTAAGTACTCCTATTATCATGAGTGATTTTACAATAAATTTACAAGTTGAACAAGATGTTGTTATTCGCTTGCATATAACAATGATAGAAAAATAAATTAAATCTGATTTGTAATGTAATTTAGCGTAATGAAAAGCAATTAAACCTACATGATGTGCAATCCCTCAAATATCACGTAAACTTATTAAACTCCAGTTCATTTAAACCCAAATGTCATTTGTAGTTCTTTTACTCGTTTTACTGAAATTAGGTTTGTGCGATGACTTAATAACCTATTCATATGTACAAATTACAGAAAATTATCAAATTATTGCATCATTACTATTAATTTTCCTAACGACATTTAATATAGTGTTAGGGAAATGTTGTCTTTGATATCACGATACTCTAGATTCTTCCATTATTGTCTCTAGAAGCTTACTTTCGTTTCAGGATCGGGATTACCGCAATAAATTGAATATTGCTCCATAATTTAATTACACTTGTATTTGCGAAGAGTTCATCTAGTCACTAATCTGCACTATCTTATAGTTAAGCTTTAAAATAAACTTTCGCAAACTTTGGGCAGATACACTAAATTTTGCAGTTATGCGAGATAATTAGGATAATTTCTAGAGGTAAAAATGACAGGAAAGTCAATTGTGTCAGCAATTGATGTTATTTCAAGTCTCAAATGTCACATCACGTTTACTTATTACTTGCTTATTACATTTCAACAATATGAAAACTTACAGAGAGTGAATTTTTCGCACCAACAACAATATTATTATTATTATTATTTATTATTATTATTATTATTATTATTATTATTATCACTATAGGAAGCATATTCGTTGCTAGAGTGAATTGGTTTCCTCAAATTAAGTGACTGTTAACTCTGCATCAGCTAACTCACAAATCGTTAACTCAGCGTTATGTTTTGTAAAGTAAAATTGTATTCCTAATTTTTTCTTGTACTATTATTTCATTGTGTGTGGGCTTCTTTCAAAAGAGTATATTTTTCGAAGGCATTTGCTCTTAAAGATACTTTAAAAACAATAAAATGAGTGTCAATTGCGTTTAGTACATAAAAAAAGAATGCATCTAAATGAGGCGTTTAAAACCTTTAGGTTGGTAGAATTTTCACAACAGAACTGTGGAAACAAATTCATAGTAAGAATATGAATATTACACAGAACATTATTTTCCGTCCTCTTTTGAAGGTAAATATCAGTAGTTACCTTGTCCTTGTTTTTCTAATTCGTGCGTATTTTCTGTACTTTCTGTATATATACAAATGAGTAACACATAAAATGTATGTTTCACTTTTAGAAAGTTCGTGCTTTTCCGTGTAAACTTCTCGTCAAGTTTGTTCGTGATTCCTTGAATCACATACGCGGCAAGCGCTCTAATTAGAGAGGAATCGAGTTAGTGTGAAAAAATAAGCTGAATACTCGAGATGCTTTGCGTCACAATATTGAGGAAAATGTTGTTCGTATAAGTGAGAGAATTCTTCAGGATATCACCATGAGCTGCGCTAAGAAGAATTGCCGCCCCAATGAAAGAAATTGGGGTGTGTTTCTAGTAATTTGTGTAGAATATACATCCATTGTACTCCAGTATTTTGCTTCAATTTTAAGCCACAGTAACATTAAAATATTTAGAGTTTCAATAATCTTACTTGGCCATGCATAGGTAAAAATTTATAAGGAACATTTATTAGTCTTCCTGAAATTTATTTAACCATTTATAATTCTTGAAACTGTTTCCTTGATAAATAATTTCGTATGCATGTCGTTGAAAGATTCTTGTGTTATATTATGTAAAAAAGACAATATTTTGTTGTTTTTTGTTGGTTGGTTCGTACTTAATGCGCTGCCGTACCGTACATCCGATAGCGATAAAACTTTGTCAACTTGTTGCCTGCACTTGTGGAAAGAAGATAGGCATAGTACAATGGCATGTGCATATACGTACGCAAGTATGCGCGTTGATGATGATTTTATGCTGACGCAAGCGCCCCTGTTCAGGCTCTCTACGCAACGGCGTTTTAACGCAACCAGCAACACCCTGAAGTATTAAGAGTGCCTGTCCCTTCGATTGTGACATAACGCCAGGGAGAGACAGGGAGACAATGGCAGATATAACCAGAGAGAGAAACAAACAGACAGAGAGAGGCACAGGCAGAGAGAGAGGCACAGGCAGAGAGAGAGGCACAGACAGAGAGAGAGGCACAGACAGAGAGAGAGGCACAGACAGAGAGAGACACACACAGAGAGAGACACACAGACAGAGAGAGACACACAGACAGAGAGATAGACAGAGAGAGAGTCACAGACCGAGAGAGACACACACAGACAGAGAGAGACACAGACAGAGAGAGAGACACAGACAGAGAGAGAGACACAGACAGAGAGAGAGACACCGACAGAGAGAGAGACACCGACAGAGAGAGAGACACAGACAGAGAGAGAGACACATACAGAGAGGGAGACACAGACAGACAGAGACACAGACAGAGAGAGACACACAGACAGAGAGAGACACACAGACAGAGAGAGAGACACAGACAGAGAGAGAGACACAGACAGAGAGAGACACACAGACAGAGAGAGACACACAGACAGAGAGAGAGACCCACAGACAGAGAGAGAGACCCACAGAGAGAGGAGGAGAGACACAGAGAGAGGAGGAGAGACTTAGAGAGAGGAGGAGAGACTTAGATAGAGGAGGAGAGACACAGAGAGAGGAGGAGAGATGGACAGGACAGGCACAGTGATAGAGACGGAGAGAGAAAGGGAGAGAGAATACAAAAGAGAAATGGTGGGCACGACGTCTGTCGGGTCGAGTCACTAGTTTTAAATAAAATTATTTAATCTAAAATTCCAGAGGCCTTTTCGTTATTTTTTATCGTCAAATAAAGAAGAACTTTGGCTGAAACTAAATGTTCGGCTTTACAGGGGATGTTCCTCAGTCCTAATAGAAATGCTTCAGGAATGTGGTGCGACGACGTCTGAAATCAACTACAATCCGTACCTTAATAAAACGAATACCAGCGCCATTACACTGTGACCAGCGGCTATGCTTTCAGCCGCTGACACTATGTTATTGTGCATTCAGGTCGGAATATCAATTAGCTTACTTGCACGATATGTAGTACGCTCGGTATCTTAAAAGGTTGATAAAATATTTTACGAAATTTGGTGATGCAATATTGAGTAATATTTCGGATGATTACAATCTCGAAATTCCTATCAAAAAATACGTAATGGCTTTCCATGGCAAATTCTCTGTCAGATCAAAAAAATATTTTTACAATTCAACGTTGGAACAAGTAAGACATTTTAACTACCTTGGCTGCGTCTTGAGCTACCCTACGATTACAATAACGAAATTAATATCAAACTTAATCGATTCCGTCAAATATTCTGCACAGTGATACGGACGATCCTGACGAAAACAAGAAGAGAGACGCAATTTAAAAAGTACACAGTGATGGCAGCAGCAGTTTTCTATACGGGAGCGAGTGGTGGATATTAACGAATGAGATTTCTATGAGGAATAAAATACTATAGCCTCCTCGACCAGATCAGAAACGAAAACATCCGAAAAGACCTTATCACTTTCTCCATAACAGACAAAACAAAGGAGAAATTTTCAGCGTTAAAAGACATCTACAACAGATGGAAAATCGTAGGCTCTCAGAAGTGGCCCATTATCATACAGCTGAAAAAAGACAAAGGCGACGTTGGAGTGGAGAACGGAGTGGAGCCAGAACAGGCCATCTGACGTAAACAGCGAGAGGAGGAAGATGATGATGTTAATGCAATGAGAATAATAACTGTCATTAGTAACGTGATAGGAAATGTAATTTCATTGTGTATTATCCAATGTAATTTTTGTAAGCGACACTTGGGTCGCGTGACTCAAGCGTCATCACACTACCTTCTGACAGCCCTTCACCACACTTACAAAATGTATTAGAAATCGAATATAATAATAATAATAATAATAATAATAATAATAATAATAATAATTGCTTTGTTAGGCTTACACTCAGTTAACACAAAAATACATAAATACAATAAACAAATAGACTATTACGAAAGAAATCAAATAAAAATATGTACAATTCAGAAACATTAGCAAAAACTAACGCTATTGTGGTCTATAACGATGATTACACAAGCATAATTAATTAATAAGTACAATTGGCAATGTAATTCGTATCAGTAGCATATTGATAAAAAGATATGCGCCCATTATCGTTAATTTAATTACGTGTTACAACTTAGGTTTTAGCAATAGTAAAATAAAATTAAAATTCACATTATTCATCCCTTCTCTATTTCACTAATTTCACTGCACGTTACGTCGTTAAGCAATATTTTTCTCAATTAAATCTGGACAGAATGAGAATAATTTTTGTTGAGTTAAAATGCAATGAAATATATTCAAATATTTCATTTGGTTTAGTTCACCTAATATTTTATATCATATACATTAGCTTATGTTGGCAGATTGATTAGCAGATTAAAATTGGAAACTCAGTTGAAGGCTGAAATTTTCGAAACTGCCAAAGTTACTATTAATTAAGAAAAAATATTTTAAAATATTTTTAGCAGTTCTTTAAAATGCAGTTAATTATCTCGTACCTAATACCTTGCAGAAGCAATAATGACAATTCAAATTCGGCGAGTATCTCTACAACTTTAAAAGTATTTGAGGAATAATTAGCAAGCAGTACCTTTTGGAATTAATACCTACCATGATGTCAAAGGCACATGATATCTATTTACTATCCACAGTTTAAAGAACATTGTTTACCACAGAAGATCGATCAATTAAATGCCTTTTTCTCACTTCATTGGTGGGACAAATACACATTGAGAATACCGACATTTACCACATAAATGCAAGTTCGTACACAAAGCTAAGGACTGTAAAACGTATTCTCCACTTACTCCTGTTTGTCTCTGTTAAAGAACTGTGATATTATTGCTTCAGCAAGAATTCTTGAAAATACGTTATTCAGGACGATAATGTTTGATTGTCCATCGCTCGTGATACAAAGGCGATACTCATTTGATTATAATGCTCATACGTAGTATTACGTTTTTGTTCGTTCGTATTGCATACGTTCATTAATAGCTAATAATAAGGCAAGTAGCACGTATGATGCTCAACCCTTTTGAGAAATGCAGTCTTACGTCGCTTTCGGCATGAGCGCGTGCAGATTACTGGTGATTCGCGCAGAATGCGTGAGTGTGAGAAGTATTAGACGGGTGTGTGAGTCACGTGTGCATGTACTTGGGCGTGCAGCGCTTAGGCGCGAGAGACATGCGGCGAGTGGCCTGGTGTGGAGCACGTGAGCGAGAGAGGTACTGGGTAGGTCGTGAGTGGGGTACGCGCGGACGTGAAGACGTGGATGTGGGGGCGTCAGAGGCGTGAAAAAGTGTGCGTGATCGCTTATGCATCTGGAGAGAAGTGCGCAGGCGTGGGGACGTGAGAGGCATGTGGCACGTGGGCGTGAGTCACGTGGACGTGGGGTGCGTGATCTTTGAGAGAAAGGTGCCTGAGCGTGGAGTGGTGCGCGTGGACGTGAGAGACATGGGGCGAGTGAGCGTGAAGCGTGTGGACGTGGGGCGCGTGGGCGTGTGTGTGAGCGGTTGGGTCACGTGGGCGTGAGACATGTGGGCATGGGGCGCATGAGCGTGTATGTGAGAGGTATGGAGATTGTGGGCGTCTTACATGTGGACGTGGGTCGCGTGAGCTTGGGGAGAAAGGCGCCTGAGCGTGGGCGTGGAGTGGAGCGCGTGGACGTGAGAGACATGGTTGTCGGTGCGTGGGCGTGTGGACGTGCGTGTCACGGGCCGCTGGCGTGTCGCTGCGTGTGCGTGGGCGTGCAGCGCTTAGGCGCGAGGGGTGGCGTCGGTGCGTGTCGCTGGCTCACCTTGGTGCGCGGCGCGGGCGTCGTGCGAGCGCGCGCATCCGCCGGAGAAGAGCCCCAGCGCCAGCAGCACGGCGGGCAGCACGCGCGCCGCGGGCCGGTGGCGGCCGGTTGCCCCCGACGCCGCCGCGCGCCGCAGCAGCAGCAGGCGCCGCTCTTGCGGCCCGCCGCCTCTCGCAACCATCGCGCCTCCGCAGACCCGCTCACCACGTCGCACCACGCCGCTCCGCCCCGCCCCGCCCTCAGCGCCGCCGCATGGCGACGCGACGCGCGATCGCGCTGCTGCTCCGCTCGCTCGCTCGCTCGCTCGCTCGCCCGCGGAAGCTGCGTGCTCGCGTCGGGACCGCGCGCGCCGGACTGCAAGCGGCGGCGGCGGTGGTGCTCCGCGCCGATGGAACGAGGGGGGGGGAGAGGACGGCCGATGCGCAGACGCGCGCTCACGTGCGCCGCCGCCCGCCTCGCACAGTGGGGCCACCCCCTGGAGGAATGGCCACCGTCCCCCTCTGGGAATGGTCTCTTAACCCTAGGAAGTATATGCAGGGCCTCCGAGACACTAACGTTTATTTATTTCGCTTTTTATCTGCACGGCTGCCTTTCTGGGAGCTTCCCCCACCCCGTGTAATCTCTCTTCTATTCTTCTTCTTTAATTTTAGTTACCTGTAAAAAAAAAATATTCTCAGAAGTTATATCGATAAGTCCGAAAATTTGATTCTATTACGCTTGACATTAATCGAGACGTTTAAGGCCCGATTAATAGTTTTGAAATACATTATCGTTTGTTCGCCATTAAGAGTTGACTTGACTTTCATAGAACTTTTATTAAAAAATGAAGTTGTTAAGAATAAAAACAATGTTTATGTGCATTGTCATGAGCGTAATGCGTAGGGCCTCAGAGGCCATGTATATGCATTCGTGGAGTTTCCCGGATCCAGGCATCGTAGGGTTAACGTCAGTAGACGACATTTTTGACAAATTCTTAAACAATACTTAGAAATGATAGAATTTAGCACTTTAAATTTAAAAAAAAATCGAATTTTGAAAACTAGGCTATAACATTTTATAGCATAAATGTTAAGATTTAGCATATTGTACCATTCATTGAGAAACTTATTATCAAGGGAGGAATCTTTCAGATAAAGAAATATTTTGATACTTTTCATATTTTCCCCTTAAAAATCAGGAAATGAAGGAAACTGATTTAATATTTCACCATTTGTGAATTTCAAGATATAAAAGTGTACGAAGTATAAAAAGCGTAAGAAGTAACGTGTGAGCCTGAGGCGTAGGGCCTTCCTGCTCTTCCCTTGGCCTTCTCCATACAGCGAACTGAGGAAGTTGAGACCCCTCGAGATGACCCTGAGCGCTCAGGCTTTCAGAATCGGTTTTTTAATAGTTCCTATTTGTTTATTTTGTTTACTCAGTTAAACCTTAATTATAAATTAATAAATGGCCACTCAAAGTAAATGTTTTCAAACATCGATGTGTTGTCGATGTAGCAACTTTTAGCGAACACGAAGCAAACTATAAAATGCAATTTTGCAACTATTTTGCAGATTCACGACCATTTAGCTCTTTGTATGTGATTTCGCATTCTGCAACCAATTTCTCATTTTATCGCAGATTCAAAACCTTCAGAAATATACTGCACAGACCGTCAAATATACAATTACAATTTTTTTTCAAAGTTTGGTGACATTTCGCATTTCAGCATTTGCTAAAATCTATCATATCTAAAAATACTGTAAAGAGCAAACAATTGTAATACGTCGTTCTCCTGTTACGACTGTTCACGTCTGTTACGACTGTTTTACGTCTGTTACTGAATTGTGTTATATCTGTGCAGGAATCGTTGAAAATATTTTATTTATGGAAATACATAATGTTTGATCGGCCATCGCTCCGAGGTGCAAAGGTGATCCTAGTTTTATTTTGGTGCTCGTATCAAATATGTTTCATAAATAACTCAAATAGAATAGTGTATTGACAATAGATGGCAAGTAGCACATACGGACGTCAGCCTTTGAAGAACTTGAGACTTCAGTGGCATTGGGAGTGAGAAGCGTTGAGTATCGCCGAAGGTCGCATCACTTCACGAAATGTACTTTTCCGTAACAAGAGCCGAGCGCATCGGTCAATGCCTCGAAGTGAGGATTCATTGTGTGCAGTTGGACGGTAGTAAACGTTTTCACGTGATAACACAGACACACAAAAAAAATTGTCAAAGACTTGACACACGTTTTTCTATGTATGTCAACGCTCTGAATCAATTGCAATCAATTGCAAAAAACCATCCAGCTTTTTGCGATATTACGAAAATGGAAGGTGGTGACGCAATTCTGGCTTCAGATTCGCATTCAGCGCTGCGACATACATTGAGAAACATGTGTCAAGTCTTTGGATCTGACAACTTTTTTGTGAGCGTGTGTAATTAGACATGAATAAAAGGAAGGGACCGGAAAAATAAGACTAAAAATAGTAACAAACAAGCAAACTAGCTTATTTTCAAATCATACTGTATACGAGCTCCCTACTAAAGGATAGGGATAGGCTAATAATAATAGTAATAATAATAATAATAATAATAATAATAATAATAATAATAATAATAATAGTTTTCACGAGTGCTTTTATACTGTTCCAATATCGTCACTAAAATTAACATTGTAAGAATTGTAAACAATGATGTCAGATGCAGATTAGAATACGTTTCAGTGTGATGCGTACATCAAACGAATATAAACTGACAGTACATAAATATCTAATTTCAAACATATCGCATTGTTTGCTGCAACTATGCTTTTAATTAAACTTGCAATATACTAAATTGCTATCAAAGAAGAATGCATATAAATATTTTTTTTTCTTATAACAGAAGGTTTTAAGTGAACTCTTACATTCTAGCTTCATAAATCTAATGTCATGCGACCATTCTTCATTTGGCAGAATAACAAAAATAATTGGAAGTTAAGTAGCCCAAGCGTAAGTTACCTAACGTTTGTGAAATGAATGGGAATTATTTCTATATGTTACTCTCCAACCACACCCCCATTTTACTTTTTACGTGTATACGAAGTATATTTGTAATGATCTATTTCGATATTTCAAAGGAAATGCACATTTTGGGGTCCCTTGGTGCATAATTTTTTTCACGAAGTCCGTCTGTCTCTCTGTTCGTGAGTCTGATCGTTTTCCCTTCTGTACATTTGCCCGTCTGCCGCGTTCTACTCTGTATGCCCTCTCTGCCCAGTCTGCCCAATCTGTCCAGTCTGTGAACAACAGTAGCACCTAATCTACGAGTAGAACTGAACACTCGACGGTCGGTGTGGCCCCGCTCGAAGCTCTGCGATTTTAAATAGCGATTTTGAATTTTTGAATTTGGGGTACGGTACATAAAGCCTCTAAGACATTTTCAAAATTCTTTTACTAATTAATTTACGAAAATTACAAAAAATTAATTTTTTTGTCCTACAACTACAATATTAAAAATTGTTATTTGTATTGAATTGAAATTTGTTCACCCAATTCGTTTTTTAATAAATGTCGTGTATATTTTTTTAAATGTTAGTAGTTATCGCGCAATTTTCAGTAAAATCTTGGCAATACTTTAAAAATATTTATTCCAAACTTTGTATTTATTGTTTCCTCGAATATTGGAAAGTACGTTTATTAAAATTACGAAAATACTGTGAAATTTCTAAATTTTCAGAAATTGAAAACGTTTCAAAATGCGTCTCTGGTTTGGTTTGACATCAATTATTGTCAAAAACGCTCTCAAAACTGATCAGAAAATACCGGGCTTCAGCTTCCACCCTTTACATGTAAAATACATAGCGGGTGAACCGATTTCGCGGACGGTTTTCTTGGAGTTCTATTGTTTCCCCCCTGACTTTCATTCTTCATTTCCTCCACCGTGATTTAAATATACAACACTATCGTCCATCCATCAAAACCATTCACAACGGGTATGGTAATAAAAAATAACGTCCTGAAGACTTGGCAAACAGTAAATAGAGGGTCGAAATTCGGGGCGCTAGGGTAGCCGCTCTACTGCAAATGCACCGCGTAGTGAGAAACCTCGAGGTTGCAGCTGATGTGGTATTATGGAAGGGGAAGGATCTTCTATCAATATTCTTCCGTCTCTCTGTTTCGACCGCCCGTCAACGAGATGATGTGTAGATGGACGTGAGACTTCAAAATTTAAATTCCGGCTTATGTGGCTCATAGCATCCACAGATATTACTGCAGTCTCTAACCGTGGGGCCTAAGGGTAACCTTACGGTGGCAGGATTTGCGTCACCAGCTTGATAGCCGGGTCGAGTCCAGCCGGTGACGAGGGGAGAATACTATAGGCCGGCTGCTCTGATCGGTAAGTTTTCGTGGTTTCTCCGATGAACACCACGTGGATACCGAAGCAGTTCTCAAAATAGCGGGCCACGGGCCGCATGCAAATTTTCCTTCATCTTCCTTATCCTTTCCTCACAACTTACTTACACTCTTACACATATATGCACTACTACCACATATGCAGGGAGCCCAATCGGGAACTTAGAGCTAGTTGTAAATGGAGCGGTCCCCGCTGGTGGGAGATACCTGGTTGGAGAAACCCCGCAAACCGACGTATGAGTCGGCGACGGATCTCACCAACTTGTGAGAGAAGAACGCCGCCATCCCCTTGATAAAAACATCCATTGCACTTACAGAACTAATGACCTTAGCAGTTGACGCGCCCGGAAATAAGAAATAATCGATCAATCAATTAATTAAAATTTTAGTGCTTGCGCAATTAATTTTTTTTCTCTTCGCAGTTGAGCTCTGTTTTTTTTATACCGCCTAAACGCTTATGCTGCTTAAATAATGGAGAGTATGTGAGCATAAAAAAGTCTATGCTTAATACGCTGGTATGGAAGATTTGATACCACGTTTACAATTGTAACAAATACGAAAAGAACAACCTTTAATACGAACATTCTTTTACAGATATTTAAACAATCATGTAAATCTCCGTAAATGAGCAACTGTTGCTATTTCTGCCTTGTTATTGAATAACTTACCTCTTTTGTTACATAATCTCTATTTCCAAGAACGTAGAGTTTCAACTAGCGAGCTAGCTTTCCGTTTCTGAGAACTGTGACTCCAATTTTTAACGTAATTCGCTTGACGAAGCCTATGGATTCGCAGCTCCCTCGCGCTTTACCAGCTTTCCCTACTCCTTATTTCCTCACATTCCTCCTATACATGTATTCTATTTTCATCGTCATAAATTCATTATGCCCTTCGCCATTATTGTCTTTAGTTAAAGTTCGGAAGTAGAGGATCAACAAAGTTTTATTTTATTCCAATTTTTAGTAAAATACAAAATAAACTAGAAGGAATGCGCGGCATACCAAAACTTTTCCTCTCCTTAGTGATTTAATCAACACATACTCCGACTTTTAAAACCCTTCATGGCATCGCTTATAGATTTAAAATTTAATGAAGCAATGCTGAAAATATGAAACGCACAATAATCAATATAATTGAAAAATTGGCTTGGAAAATTGAGACATTTTAAAATTTCGAATGTTTTATATTGATATAGACCTGTATTTTATACTGCCATGTTGTAGAAAACCATGGCAAAGAAGTCTAGCTGTTCATCTGATCTTAAAAATGTAATGCACCATATTTTTTTAACCCCTATAACTTTTTTTTGAGAAATACTTGTGTCAGAAGATTACAAGACATTGCATTTATACACATACACTCACAATTCTTTGTATTTTAAGACATTCATCGAACTTTTAAAAAACTCTCTAAATTTGCGAAATTAATTGTAACCTTTCACTAACATGAAAATAAAATAACAAAATAAAATCTCGTTTTATTTTCAGTTATTTTAATTTTACTGTTTGCAGATTTGGGTTTCAAATGGATTTGAAATTTCTCGTAATGTGTACTAATATTCATTACTATAATCTGATAGGCTTATCGGTCGGGTTATGATTTTCAGTGATATCAGAGGTCAATAATATTGATCTCTGGTTATTATTTAATCTTGTTAATCCATCAAAAATTATTATTTCTAATAGATAGGTAATGATGTAATGATTTGAATTATGAAAGGACAATGTTGAAATATGAGGCAGCGAATAAGACCCTAGAACCCACCTTGCTCGCAACAAATTAAAGTGCATCGATCGAGATTTGATCCCTTTTACTCAGAGGGGTAAGGTGAGCGATCCGCCCATTGCACCACGGGTGATCCCGACCTAGGAATGATGTCACTGGAGGGCCTCTGACCGGGAGGTCCTAGGATTCCAGTCCCGAAGGTGGCAGAATTTTCGTCACTAGCTACATATTTGTAGCTACGTCGAATTTAGCCGCTGTCTGGAAGAAATTCTAGCGGACGGCTGCTCTGATCGGTAGTTTTCCGTGGTTCCTCTGCTGAATACTAGGCGAATGTTTAAACATGGTCCTAACAAAAGGACCATGAACTGCCCCCTGTCTTTCTTGATCTCTCCACACTGTGTACTTACACACTCTTATACTTACATGCACTACACTACCATACAAGTCAGGAGACCAGTCGTGGGCTTAAAGCTTGCCCGGCTGGGGCGGTGCCCCGCAGGTGGGAGACAATGCCTGGTTGGAAAAAGTCCCTGCGGTCGTCGCCGGATCCCGCCGTATAGCTAGAGATGGTCACGACTACCTCCCGCGATAAAAACACGCACTACACTTACGGACAAACGATCTTAACAGTTGACACGCCAGGAATCACTAATCAATAAATGAATCAAATCCATTTGTCTTTCTTGTTCTTTTGTCCGCTTCGGCCCACTGGTTGCCCCTCTCCTCGCGCCTCCACCACCACGCCCTCCACCGAGACCTCCACCCCCACACTACCCCTCCTCTCCTTCTCCTCCGCGCCCACTGCATCTCTCGCGGCCCTGCGGCAAACTCCGCCGTTTAAATCTCCCCGAGGAGTCCTGGCTGTTTAAAGCGGGATCCACTCGGCCGAGATGGACGTGCGACGGGCGCGCTGGCCACGCGACTTACGGCGGCTGGAGCCGGCAGAGCGCAGCACCGACGCCAGGCTGCCGGAGTGTTGCTGGCCACCGTGAAAACTGGTGATGCACGCCCAAGCCTGTACATATACAGAACGTCAACTACATTGTTTCAGCGACGCGAATGTGCAGATGTAATCTTCCAGTAGCAGCTGTATTCTTAATTTCTGCACACGACGCAGTGATGAATCTAACGGACTTTTTTTATTCATGGTTTGTTACGCGCAATCTTTTGCATTAAGCTTTTATGAGTGCCTCTTGACGCGGAAAAAAAGTACGTTTTTTCTTATTCTTAGTAAAATCCTTGTAATATCGTAATCTGAAATAAATAAATTAATGCCTTCTTTTTTATCATTCTGGATTAATAATTCTATATGAAACCGTCGACTCTTCGTATAATATTTCATTACACAATGTATTACTTTGTTTGGAAAGAGATATTCTTTGAATCTCTCATTCTTGAATATTTATATCAAGTTTTTCACCCCTCTCATTTTAATAAATAATTTACCAAGATACGGAGTTTGTAATTATTGTCAATTCTATTGAATGGCATTCAATTGTAAATCTATTTTTTTTTTCATTAAATAAACATTTTCTTAACCCACTTCCGAACTTAAACTATTGAAATATTGAATTTGAACTATTACTTGAAACATATTATTCGTTGATTTCATTGAATTGAATTGAAAATTGATGAATTGAATTGAAAATGAAATTCAATGAAATTTCATTGAATTACCCGAACACACAATGCGAGCATTAAAGACCATCAAAAAGTATGTATAACTTTGATAATGATAACAACCGACTATAAAAAGAAAGAAGGACACATTTATCGAAATTATTGAAGAATCTGCAAATAACAATCCACAAGATCACAAACGTAGTAAAGTTGCTTGACACTTAATACTGTAAAATACGTGTAGCAGTCTCACTAAAAGCCATCTCATGCTTCAAACACCGCAGTGAAAGCCGGCGTTCTGAAAACCTCATCCAATATTCCAAGCACTTGGAAGGGATGAGAGCGCCGCACCAGTATGGATTCCGCCCGTTGTAATCCGATCTCGCAAAACCAAGCAGCCAGCAAAATCTTTAATTCCACGAAACCCTGTTCTTGTGCCGGTCGACGAAACGGAATACACGCCGAAATCTGGACTTAATATCTGCTCCAATTCAAATCCCAAACCTTCCCCATCCCCTCGATACAATATTACGCCCGAGTGAGCGCGGACGCCGCAAGGGGGGCGGGCGGGGGCGGGGGAAGGCGGAGTGAAGTGAGGAGAGGGTGGAACGAGAACCTGCCCAGGGTTTCTGCAGGATCACCGAATCGCCGGTAGCTCGTTCGCGATAAATCTGCTGGAAAGATCAACAACGGGGAGGTGCTGGCGGCGGCGGAGCGGGCGGGGGTGAGAGTGGGTGGGTGGGTGCGAGCGGCGCTGGCTGCGGTGATGAGAGGGGGGAAGGGGAGGGTGAGTGGGAGGAGTAGGGGAAGGGATGGACGCCGCTGGCGGGCCCCGCAGGCATGGCGTAGCTGCTGTGAAAGGTAGTTAAATTCAAGAAACCGCCAATATGTTCGTCATCGATGATGGCTTGTCGTTTGATGAAGACGAGGGTAATATATTGCGTAGTTGGCTTCAGTAGAAGGCTTGTGGAATGTTATCAACGTGCACTAGTTTTAATATTCTTCGTTTCGTTCCGTGAATAAAGCAGTGAGGAATTTGAGGCCATCCCTTTGAAGTAAAAATAGAAATGGACTGATGAAACTACTCGTCATATTAATAAAGAGAATTCATTCTCGCGTTTCTGGAAAAATGTTGAATGTAATAAATAAATGCATGACCGGTCAAGATGGCTGAAATCGTTACGGTGGTAGTGCCGTGGTAATCCCGGACCAGAAGACCGCGGGTTCGAGCCCCGCCTCGGGCATGGGTATATTTGTGTAAATCTATATGTGCCGTCCTTTCATGTAACGCTTACATCATCTCAGGACTAACAATCTTGGGGGATAAAAATCGGGATACAGCAAAAATGCTGATCCTCCCAGATAAAGGTACTTGCACGCGTGATCCTAGTTGATCTATACACAAAAAATGCATGGATGTTTGACATAAGATGATAGAATGAAACTTCTTGTAAACTCCTATATGACTTTTATACCTATTATGCGTTATTTTTTGTGCCATATTACCATTAAAAAAGCACCAATTCATTTCAAATATATTTCGCGTTAAAAAATGGAAATAATACATTTTTCTTGTTTTGTTTCTAGCCGAATCGTTTCTTCAAAAAGAAAATACATGTGATCAAATTAAAAATTTAAAATGGGCATTTCAGACACCCTGCGCGATCATCACGTGAATTCTATAAATGGGACTCTTTCTGATCCCTGACTTAATGATCTGCGTTTCTTAAGCCGCCCTACATATCGATATGGTATTTCACGAGTTTATCATCACATATCACTCCTGCCTAAAAATGGAAAACGTTTGTTTTTTTTTGTTTGTAATGCAGTCTCTATAAATGTGGGTACTGATTTATCTTCTGTGAAGAACTCACCAAAATGATTTGCAATTGGTCTGCATAAAATTTATATATAAAGTCGCTTAGGAGGTTTCTTCTCTTTCTTCTCCCCTCTTTCTTTTTCTTTTGTCTTTTTTTCTTTCTCTGTCGATCTTCTGTTTATTTGAGTAATAAAACTACAATTTTTTCAGAGAGGAAATTTAAATTATAAGTACCTAATGGTTACGTTTCTTTTTAAACAGTTTCAGCACTTTCATCCTAGTATATTTTACATTAAAGTCATGTGTGTTTTCTAACACGTAATTTATTCAATAACGTTTTTTTATACAAAAAATGTGTTTGTTTAATAGAATACTTCATTTTATATGGAGGGGTCAAACTGATATTCTACTTGTTATTATTATTTGCAGGGCTAGGTGAACGAAGGAGAGAATGCTAATGTAATATTTTTCGCGGTACATCATATTTCTTACGTCTAGTTGGAGGGGTCGGACGTGCGATACATTATGTTGCCAGCTAAACTTATACGAAGCGGAGCCACCAGCAGTTCAGTATATATCATAGAGGCTCCGGTGCGCAGCTTCAGTTCCCAGTTGAGTTCCCGCATTTTTCGAGTGTGAAAATCCCCTAGAAACCGACTGCGACATATCAAACCTCTGAAACTTTTGACAAAATAAATTACTCTTGACGAGGAAAGCGCCACATCAGAAATCAGGTTGGTGCTGCTATCTGGGAGAAGAGCTCGCAACGGTTTCGGATCAGGTCCTATTCAAACGTCAAAAATTGGAGACATAAAACCCGCCCCTCGCATTTGCGTCTCTCGGGAAACGAGACATCCACCATTGATATCACCTCTAAATGTCCAGACGAAAATAAGACTTATTATTATTATTATTATTATTATTATTATTATTATTATTATTATTATTATTATTATTGGCGATTACTGATCACGCCACACGATTAACGTGTAAGTTTTTTAGGATCAGCTTTTCATCTGTATTCCTCAGTTCGACAAGGTTGTTGCGCCTTGAAGTGTGAATTATGATATGATATAGGATGATAATGACGGGTGAAGGGACAATCACAAATACGACTATGTCTACGCAAGACTCGAACCTGCAGCCTCCTCGTCGCAGACGACGACTGCCACAACCACTTTCGCCACGATTATTATTATTAATCTTATTACTGTTGTTATTATTTTTATTGTTATTCGAATGAGATGGCTGTAAAGGTTTCACAGCTATTGCCCTACGTGTGCCATCCTGTGGGGCGGTGTCCGTAAGGCCCGTGCACAGCGAGGGCGGTAGACTGCGAAAGTGGCGTGGTCGGCGGTCGGGGCGGGGGGGGGGGGGGGCGGGGTAAGCTATTGGCCGCTCGGGATGCCAACTCGCGGCCGGCGCGGCGCGCGCCGTGTCGTCGGCGGGCGGGCGGAGGGCGTTAGGAGGCGAGCGACGCCGCGGCGACGCGGAGGCGGTCAAGGCAACGGCGGGCGGGCAGGGGCGGGCGCCGGCGGGGAGATGCAAAGGGGGGGCGTGAGATTCACCGTGCCTCTGCGGTGCGCGCCGTTTACACGATGATAGCTTCAGCCAGACTGCTAGGCCAGTGACGTCGGCCAGTAAAAGACCAGTCAAAGACGCCGACCAGGGACAGTAGCACGACTCCCGCTATCGTCACATGCTACGCGCTTATGAGCGCTTTTAAGGTTAGGGAAAAGCCTCTATCAGAACTCTCTCTCAACTTTGCGATAGTTCAGATAGCGAAGGAAATGCAATATTTACCTCCTGCGAAAACAAGATGTTTACAGAAAAGTGGTGATAATAAAAATTACAAATTTTAATTCCCATTCAATCGAATCATGTTTTAGAGTCTCTTTCTCTACTTCTCTTCTGGAGCAAGGTGGTAAACTGCGAACAGAGTGTTGTTTTTTTTTGATGATATCTAGTGTACCATATATCTAGTAAAATATTACGTTGACTTTATTTCTGTACACGATAAATATTTCGCCGACTGTTTACTAGACAATTTCTGTCTTCTTGAGTCTTCGAAGGGCTAGTCTCGTGCGAAGACGGGCATTTTGTTGAGACCATCAGAGTGCCATCCGCAAAGCAAATCAAAATGGGGTGCCACATGAAGAACAAATATGCTGACAATGCACGAAGTTTTGATTTGTTTTGGAACCGACTGAAGGAGATACCGAAAACACACTCGTGTAACTCGTACACTGGTTTCACCCCAATTAATTTGTCATTGTCAACTACCAATTTTATCAAATTTACTAATTATTTCAATATGAAATCGATTGTAAATTTACTTTTTTCACAATAATCAAATAACTCGTAAACACATCTCAGATTTGCAACACTTAATAATGTAAATACTTGTCTGCCCGGGAGAGTCTGCGCCCTAGGCACAGTTGCCAAAGTTTCTGCTGCCATTCTGCGCCCTTTCTCGGGGCGAAATCACCATTTGCATGCAATTCACCCTGTGAATGGACGCAGATTGGCGGCCGAAACGTTGGCACCTGTGCCTAGGACGCGTCTTCTCCCGGACAGTCAAGTATTTACTTACTGCGGCCGAGGAACCCTACGCTTTCATTGCTACACTTGTTTTGAGCCAAGCCGTGGGTGGTAGACCGTATGACCACCTCTCCATCCTCTTGTCCGGATCTCGCTCACCAGCGAATTTTATATTTTCTTACGTCTCAAGAAATTCCTGTCCGGTCAGCATGAGGCGTACGCCAGTGTTGCAGGGTTATAGGTGGCTGTCAAACACGGGTACATATCCCAAGCGGTAGTCTTCCGCGACAGACAGATTCAAAAAAATGATCCCATGGCATGATAAAAGCCTCAGTTCTCTTGACGATTATGTGGTAAAATTGTGCAATATAAGCTATATATCCTATAATAAAGGTTTTTTCATTAAATTGTGTTTTATTGTTGTTGATGACCGAGGGAAACTTACTTTCTGGATACGCCTCATATAGCAATGCTAAGTAAAAGCGCAATAAATCGAATATACTTCCACTTTTATCGCTGCTTAATTTTACGAGTTTGCGAGTTAGTTGTGACGTTCGTCAAAACGTGTACCGGCTGTTCGAGAAGTGCTTCGTCGTCGAACGAGCAAGGTAGCCGAGCGCGTGAGCCATAGCGGAGGCAGGAATATCGCCGCCGAGGCGTCCAGTGCCGTCGCCGAGGCGACACGCCGGGCGCCGTCTGTCGTTCCGCCTCCCGTCACGCAGACCAGACGACGCCCCCCGCCCGTCCGTCCGACCGTCCGTTCTCCCGCCCGAGCGGCCTGCCGGCGAGGCGCAATATCCTGCACCAATCAGGCGCGCTCGTAATTTATCGTAGGTTTATTGCGCGTAGCTGCGGCCGCGCCGGAGCAGGGCAGCGCCGGGCGGCCCCCGAGCAGCGAGGGCTGCGAAGGAGGATGGGAGGCCGTTGCGGGGAGAAGCGCGCTGAGGTCAAGTCGAGGGCAACTGCGAAGATGGTGTGAGAAATGGGTTTGCAAACCTTTGGTTTGCCTTCTTGGCGAATATTGGCGAAATTTGTCACCTTCACTTCTCCATGGCAGGTTGTTCACATATGCACACTGAATATACGAGCACTTTAAGTGTAAGTGGATCGTATTACGTTTGGTTTTATTTACAAGTAATATCTGAGATGCAGAAACCAGTGAGAAGTATGTGATATATTTTGCAAAGATGTGTATAATGTAATTATATTTTGCATTACTTTGTCTTACCTCCATAATATTGAAAAAATGGCTACATTTGTTGCATTACCAACGTTCAGCATATTTCTTGTATTATATTTCCAAAATAAAATTTAACAAAAGTTTATTACACACGGAATAAATTGTGTCATAGATTTTCCAGAAATGCTTTACTTAGAGAGGTGAAGTCGCGAGTTAGATGTAGATGTCAAAATACGACCATTGAGGGTATAACCAGATGTAAGAACGGTTAGTATCTACGAAAAGATAATAAGAATATCGGTATTATCAATGAAATTGGAATGTTTTTTATATGCCTATAGTTCCTGAATTTTATGATTTATAGTTTCATGAGTGCAAGTATTCGGTGTAAAATGTGATAAACAGTAAATGCTATCCATAAATGTCCTCTTATGTTATCCGTAATTTGTAAAATAAAATAAAAAATTAAAACGAATCAAACTGAAGTATGACATTATCTGTAAAGATTGAAGTACATTCTCAAGACTCTCAAGAATATCGTAAAGTATCTTACGAATGTAAATATGCGTCTATAAAATTCTTCAAATAAATGGAAGTGAAGTCCCAACCGCCTCTATGTATTATGTACTCTCTATGTATGTCTTATATGAGTAATTTATCATTACAGATCGGAGCAAATGTTCTATTTACATTCTAAAAATCTTTAAATGCACTCATAGTATATACGAATACATATTCCAAAGATTCTTATTATAGAGTAAAGTATTCTGAAGTAAAATCAGTCTCCATAAAAATTTGTTGCTACTAGTGTTCCTGAATTATGAGAGTGACTTTTCTTGAGAATTTATGCCAGAATTAATTCCACTATTTTCTAAACTTTTGAATGGTCTCAGCTCTTTATTGTATATTTTTTAAGCATTACATCATTAAAAAATATATATTTTTCGTACAAAACCAATTCTCTTAATGTTCATAATATAAAAATTTGCCACTGTTTGAATATTATAGAAACAAAATAGGATTTTCAACATTTCTTGCGCAATTCTTACTGCTTTCAGCCTCACGGTTCTCGTCTGGAAATTTAAAAAAAATCAAAGTACAGTCCACCTAGTCTTAGAGTGCTGGTGAATTCACTGGACACTCGGCGAACATAGAGGACAGCCTGTCGCAGCGAAGCGACGGCCACAGGGCGGAGCGGAGCGGACCGCGAGGTGCGGGGAGGAGGGTGGGGCGCTTTGCGAGGCCGACAGCGACACGGCGCTCGTATCCTGCCCGCGCCCGCCGCGTCTATCCTCTGTGGGCGGACGTCGCAGCTGGCTGAGCCTCTGCGGACAGACTCTGCCCCCCCCCTGCGTCCACCCTCGCCACCGTGTCCCTGGTGCCTCCATCGCCGCACACGCCCACCGCCAACTCCTTCAGCGCCACCTCTGCTGTTCTGTTGCTTTGTGTGTCTTCCCCGTTCTCCCTCTCCACACACTTCCGCTAGACTTCATTGTCCTCACTGCCACGCCATTCTCACCGCCCGTGTGGCCTCGCAGGCGCACCATTCTCACTAGGTTTCCATCCACTCCGGGTCGCCATCGTCACACGCCTACTGGCCACTCCTTCAGCTCCACTTCTGCTGTTCTGCAGCTTTTATGCTTGTGTGCTGCTCTTGCTATGCTGCGTTCTCTTTCCTCTCGTCGTCCATTTTCTCCCACCACACATTCACTAGCCCTCATTGTCTATACTGGCACGCCACTGTATCCGACCCTGCGGCCTCACAGTTCTCCCACCCCCTCTATATCCCTTATTCGCTTTCTGTTCTCTTTCTGCAACAAGTCAGATGTACCCTCCCAACCTGTTATCACAACATATTTTTCATGTATCGGCTTTCAATTTTTCCAGCTTTGCCAGTGAACCTCTGCCAAATTCCATGAAATTTTCTCCACTCAATCGTTCCTACTTCCTTCTCTTCTCACCCATCCTTATCTTTATTATACCTGCCATCTTCACCGGTTCTCTACCGATCTCTCTTACCTCGAAATCGCTCTTTCTTCATAAGCTTTCGTTCTCGCCATCACGTGTATTAAGTACATCAGTCGAGTTCCAAGAACCCATTTCACTTCTTTTTGGAAGAACATAGTTTTCCTTTTGCCTCCATCACAGTCGCAGATCCTTCTTTCCCAGGGTCCCTGGTATTTCTGATCTCGTGCTCTTGGCCGGACAGCTGCCGCGACGACAAGCATCATGGGCACTAACACCCCAACATCCCTCTCCACTTCACACCCAACCTCCCTCTTCACAACGCCCCTAGCCTCCCCCTGCCACACTTAACTTATCCTTCAGTCACGCTCTCAACCTCCGTCTGAGCCACGCCTCCAACCTCCCTCTCAGCCACGCCCCCTAGCTGCCCCGCTTCCACGCCCTCAAACTCCATCTCTACCACACCCTCAGCCACATCCCAACTTACCCCTCTACCACGCCCCCAACCTCTGAGCTGCACCCCAACCTCCCCCTTGGCCACGCCCCCAAATTCCCCCCTCTGCCACGTCAAACTCCCACTCTCCCACATCTCAACGCACCTTCTAAAAACACCGAACGCCGCCAGTCTCATCTATCCACCTGACCATCATATAACCCTCGTCTGTCTGCCACCATCTCCCCCTTGGCTTATAGCCTGCAAACTCCCTTCTCCACGCCACGCCTCCAACCTCTCCGTAACACAAGGGTCTGTAACGTTCTCACCCCTTGTACGCACCACCTCTCCTCTTCCGTCACGCCCCTGTGCGCGCCAAGGCGCCCCCCCCGGGGCCGAGTACTAGCCCCTGCGGAACGCCGGCGCGCCGCGCCGCGCTGCTACGGTTCGTTGCCGGCCGCGTTCAAACCGGGCGCGGCGCGCGGGACGTCCCAGGCATGTCCGCCCGCGCCCCCCGTTATTTCATTCGACGCGAGCACCAACAGAGGGACGGACACTATTGCGCACTCCGGCTCCCTTTCGTTATTGAGGTGTGGACCTCCTCGTACGCCGAGGACACACAACGCGCGCCGGCTGACGAGAGCTTGATGTGCGCCTCCCGGCCTCGTACCGCGCATTGCGCGCACGCGCGCGCGCCCGCCCGCGACAGAAGGCACGCGCGGACGGAAACAAACGGCCAACGCGGGCCGCCTTCTCTGATTCCGCCCGGCTGCCGCTCGCAGGCCCCTTCGCCTCGGTCCGCGCTGATGATGGCACGCACCGCTGGAGTCGCTGCGTGTGCTCGCGCCGCAAGAACAGTGCCGGTTAATGACAGAAATTGGACAGTGTTCTAATGTTTTAGTGCATATATATTGTGTTGTCTAAAGGATGTTATTTTATTTTTTCACAAAAGTTACTTATTTTGCTCACAAATAGGCCGATTGGGACCTTGCGTGCCTGCACCTTCCATATACCGGGGTTCAGTAACATAATTCGGTGGCAGCTACATGTACGTAATTTATCATGGGATTAGCATTTAGCCAGATTCGATTTTTATCCCCCAGTGTTGTCAACCCTGGGTGTATGGAAGATGAAATGATGATAGTGAGGAGTGAGAAGGCGACACACACATACAGACGTAAACAAACACACCCATGCCCGAGGTGGGACTCGAACCCTCAATCTCCGGGTCCGAGATCGCTACGGCACTACTGTCTGAGCCATCTCGTCCATCTGACCATTCAAAAGTCACTTTTTTTATTATTAATTTCAAGATCTAGCGCTAGGGGCGTCCTTCACATGACACGCGATAGTTGCGACTCGGTTTTCATTGGATTTTACATAGTTTTGACGTTTTGATTTGATCACTGGACACACACTGATCACGCACTCACATACAAACACACATAAACTGACATCGATCAGAATGACTATGGCGATGTGGTGATTGCGACGAAATAATCGAACAACATGATAGGACAGCAATGCTACTGAGGACGCAACTGCAAAGAGCAGAACTGTTATGGATTGAATTCTAGTGCATGGTTAAATGGACACGGTTAAATGGAAAATAATGATTTTGGTGGCCAAGTGGCCGACATTACAAATGAAAAAAATTATTGGAAATAGTAGTCAAGCACGTCTAAGATATTAGTTACTCTGAAAGGAACTAACTCCCCCTACCCCTAGCGGATTATCCTAGAAATGTCTTAAACTCATTTCATGTACATTTATTTTTCATAATACATGCTTGTACTTTGTGTACAAATCGGCTGTGATCCCTTTGATGTGTTCAGTCAGACTTTCATTCTTTCAACGCGATGGGACTGGAGTGCAGGTTTCCTCAAATGAAATTGATTGAAGATATGTCAAATAAAATAACATACGCTAATTCACACAATATATCACATTATTAATTATTACTAGATACATTGCCACGTACTAACGAAAGGAAAATTTCAACCAGTTTATTTTTTTCCACTGTTGAAAATAGAAAATAAAACATTTTTAGTATTCGAATAGGAGTGTGTGTGTATGTATGTGTATATATATATATATATATATATATATATATATATATATAAAATTTCATTTCACTTCAAGTAATATATTGTTTGGTTGGCGTTTGGCAATATTGTTTGTTTCTTTCGCAAAAAGTTTGGTTTAAAAAATATGATGGAAAAAATGCATTTATTTTTTATTGATACTTTCTTACTTATTCTCTCAGATCCCTTATGGGAAAATTATGGAAGGGGAATATGATGTCGCAAAATAACGGTCAAAACGTTCGCACCTCTGCCTAGGACGCAGGGGGTTCCGGACAGCCAAGCAGTTACTGATTCCGACCGCGGAAGCCTACGTTCTCTACGATTTTTTTATATACTAGAAATTATTGTGCATACCATGTATTCCAAGACCAGAAATAAAAATGATGTCTACCGCGATGGAATTGTGAATTCGGAGGTAATGTGGCGTTGTTGGCGCCGCCGCACGTGGAGCTGTCGCAGCCGCCCTCGCGCCCTTCCGCGAAGGGCGAGAGGCGTCGGCGCAGGTGAGAGCGCGCGCCGAACTGGTTTATTGGAGTTGAAACCCTTCGCGCCGTATGATCGTGCTGCGTCTGACGTTAACATATGCTGCGCGACGGATGGACCCCTCGCCACTCCGGCTTCGGCGCGCCACTGTCACTGCGCCCCCCCCCCCATCACCTCACTGCCCGTGCCACTCTGCCTCCTCCCCCCGGGGCTCGGCACCGCTGCCCTGCAATCCGGAACGGCAAGTGTATTGTTGGTCTTGCTCTCTACGACATCCTCTTCTCTCGTGCCGTTCCTCCTCTCGAGCCTCCTCTATCTCGCGGGTGACGAAGATGGCAGGAATAACGCATTCACAAATTGCTTAAAACAACGCTCTCAGATTATTCCTCTCACAATATTTCGTCCACTAGCACAACACATACGATAGTCACACAGCCGCAAACAAACACACGCGCTTCTACTTCGGCACTCATTAGATTCCTTTTCACGGCTTTCTAGGTACGTTTTGCAAATAGCTCCTTCCTACTCGCCAATCGCCGGTCTCTCTTTCACACATTAACACCACATTAACATTTGTCCGTTACTTTGCTTGGGTCATATCTGCGTTTCCATACCACGTTTCCTTGTCGCAGCGTTTTTGCGTTCGATGTCCGTTAGTTCGTCGGCCACCATCTTCCGTCATATCACAACTCTCATCTCTTCTCCTTTTCGCAGTTCCTCACCAAAATGTTCTCCACTAGGCGTTCTGTTGCCCTTCCTATCACCCGCTTTCCTCTCCACACGGCCTCTGCCATTATGTCGATACCCCTGTGTATCCCAGCGCTGCCCCGCCTCTGGGTCTGTTGTTTTGCGAGGGTAAAATTACAGGGAGGCGCTGACATAGGCTTGATGAGCCGCGACCCGCCCCTCGAGTCGACGCCGACGTCCCTTGACGCCCTGCGCTCGCCGCACTTGAAACCGGTTGGAAAGCGCGTTGCGGGTTCGCTGCGCTCAAAAGCCTCGTTATAAGCTCTCGGGCTCCATGCGGCGAAACTGGGCTGCGCACCACGTTATTAAATCGGATTTTTCTGCGTTGTCTTTCATTCTTGACATTTCGACTTTTTTTTCGTGACCAAAAGGCTGCTTCGAGTAGATGTCACGTTTCGGGTGTAGGTTGAGTGTTGATTGAGTTCCTTTTTTCCACAAAAATGTTGATTTGTGGAAATTATATTATAGTAAATACTTAATATATTTTTTGTAGTTTACATATGTATTCATTGCTTACTAATATTTAACTTACCATTGTTACAGTAGGGAGAGAATTCCGGTTTGAGTCCTCTAATTAGGCGTTAATTATTTTAGGAATGAGTTGAAGTATTGGGTTTGTAATGCCAAACAAATCATAGAGCTTTGGCTATTGTTCTAAGAAATTAATTTTGTCTTACTTGGAATTTGTTTACGGTGGATTTGAAGACGTTAAACCACATTGAGCAGACGTACTGTAGAAGAGATATTATAATAGTTTTCTACATTAATTTAGTGGAATTGTATGTTATTCGAATACTTTTGTAAATTAGTGGTTTCAACTGCAGTAACTTTATTTTCGCTTATGTTAACACGTTTCCAGTTTATTTTAATATCTAGGTTAACTCAGTGGCATTTAATCAATTTGTTGGGGTGAATCTGTATGCACCAATGACGCCAGATAATGACTCCTCTCAGCAATGTAACATACGCTATCATTAAAATTATCTTTCCGCTGAGAGCTCTTGTTTTAAAATTATTATTAAAACAAATTAAATACATTAAAATATGCATTAAAGCATCCTCAAATAATTAAAACAATAAGAAAATCAAGTAAGCTAGTAATTATTTTTTGTAATATGAAAATTTGACTATTTAAGGAATCTTTATTACAACACAAAATTCAAATGGTATTTAAAAGTAATAAAATTAGTAACAATGTCGCAAAGCGAACAAACACGAATGGAAAATCAAAACATGAAACTGTTAACTGTTAATGAAACTATTTAATTCGACTAAAGGTCCTAACAACAATAAAAAATTACGAATATTTAGTTATTATAGTGAAATAATAAGAAAAGAGGGAGAATTTAACTTAAATGACACATCAAATTTCTAAGCAGCAGCAAATATGTGTTACGAATGCCACTTCAACACATAAAATTGATTAAATAAAACAAATACAATAATGGTACTGCTGCAACTAGTGCAAAGATAATGAATCCATGACATCCATTATACCATTATCCATGAATATCAGTTCTAATGAAGTTAATTAGACAAGCTGCAATAAATCAACTGAACTAGTATCCAGTACCAACCAAGAGAGATACTAGCGGCGTTACAGATTGAAACAGACTTTCTCCCATGATTTTTCTCTTTTCTCCGCTTGTTGTCAGTTTTTCCCCACCCTATTTTCAGCTGCTACATTTCGACGTCTAAATGACAACGCTAACTATAACATAAACGCCATTTTATCTATTATTTTGATCTTTAAAAAATTACCCAACTGCGATATATATGAGGGTTGGTCAACTGAAAACCGTAAAAGAATAATCAAAAACTCAAATGTGGCGCTGGTGTCCTGAAAGTTGATAGGCATGTGTGCAATACTGTGCCAGATGTCTCCTCGGTGGCATCATTGTGAAGAAACAGAAATTCCGGCGCAGGAACAGTGTAAAAATGGCTGCCTCACTAGCAATGTACACTAGAGGCAAACAGCGATCTGTGAATCGTTTTTTGCAAAGTGAATGTGTGAAACCTACTGACATTCTTCGACGAAAAAAGGTTCAGTATGGTGACGCCTGCTTGTCACAGAAGCGAGTGTACGAATGGTGTTTGATGTTCGCAAATAGTGTGACATCTGTGGACGACGCTCCGAGTCCAGGCAAAGTACATCGGATTGTGATTCAAGTGACCATTGCAACCGTTGAAGCAATCGTATGGACAATCGCCATGTGACCTTAGACAACTTTATAAAATACACATTAGTCATGGTTCAGCCCATCACATTGTGAATGATGTGGTCCTATTTCAAAAGGTGTCTGCAGAAGGTGGATGCCCCGACACCTGACCTCTGAATTGAAACAGCGACATGTCGATGCGTGGCAAGACTTTTTGCGGCTGCTTGAACGTGATTGTGATGCCTTACTTGGACGAATCGTCACCGGGGATGAAACCTGACTCCACTACCATCAGCCGGAAACGAACAGAGCGAGAAAGGAGTGGCGTCACTCCACATCACCCAAACCTAAGAATTTTCTAACACAGCCATCTGCAGGGAGGTTTAGCTGACCCTCTTTTGGTACGAAAACGGCGTCTTGGAGCACTACACGAGGAGCTACAGTTACAAGGGCAACAACATGCTTCAAATTATTGATGAAGTTTCTTAACACCTCAAAAGTTTTTTTTAAGAACTCAGTTGCCCAGTTTTAGAAACGCACAAAGGACATTTTCTACGAAACAGTTCTAATTTGTTCTTGAAACTACACCTATTTACACTGATGTTTCTGAAAATTGCCACACCCAGAAGGTATGGTCGGGATCACTTAAACATTGATGGATGTGTAGAACAGTGTATTCATAAGAAGTGATTAAATATGCACAGAGATGGAGTGCATGTTGGCCTAGCAGTGGTGTACTTGTGTAACAGATCAGGTCAGTGTTACACCACACTTGATACAGAGCCATCAAACGTCGTGGAAACGTGCGAAAAATGCCGGTATGCGTCGTCGACGCCAAAGAACGCAATATCAGCAGTGAGTAATGAGTGTGTTAAACCTGTGGATAGAGGGGGATAAATTTACGTTAAAATACTAATATGGGAAAAATTGCGAATGTGTATTTTAAATATCTAGTTTTGGTGAAAAAATTCCATATAAAAAAATCCCAAACTTCTATATTATCGTAGATGTCGGTCAGGTGGCCGAGATCTTGAGGGCAGTAGTGCCGAAGTGGTCTCGGACCAGAAGTCCGCGGGTTCGTGTTCCTTCTTGTGCATGGGTGTATTTTTGTATGACTATATGTGTGTGCCGTCCTTTCATTCCTCACCACCATCGTCACCATCTCATCGTCCGTATACCACCATCTCCAAATAAGCTTGGTGGATACAAATCGGGATCCAACTAGAATGCTCACCCCACCTCCAGGAAGGTACTTGCACCTGCTGAAGCAGGATGCACGCGTGGTCCGAGTTTACTAGAACGCCCCAAGGATTTTAAACTTTTGCAATTTTCGAAATTTAGAGAATTTAACGAAAATCCGACCTGCGGCATTTTTATGAACGTACTTTGCTCAATCCTTGAGATGATTTTCAATAAAATATTGTGAGTCAGTTTTAAGGAAAAAAAATAAAACGTCTTTGGGGCTTTAATGTTAAGTACTCTCAAAAATTAAAAATTTATTTCAAATTAAAGAGTCCGCAACATCAGCTAGATTGATGGAACATATATTTTTTGTTGAATTTTTTTTTAAGGTTTAGCTGCTTGCGTTGTTCAGGACGAACGGACGGACAGACAGACAGGTAGATATACATATGTTTTTCCGCAAAGCAATTTTTCGTTATCTAGGACCCACAGAATTATTGTGATTAAATTCTGACTACGGAACATGTCAAAGGAAATCATTTACAACATAAAGGGACAAGAATTAGCCACTTTTTAACTAGTAGGGACATACAATACGATTTTTTCTGCCAGAAATCTCGCCGCATCGTTACTTACTTTTCTCTATATAACGTATGTAGTATTCGAGCAAGTAAAATGTAGATTTTTCACGTGTATCATCGCCCTTTGTAATAATAAAATTACCACGCCAAGTACAAACACGAAAGATGTAAATATTCCATTTTTTGTCGGAATAAGGACCTATTCTGTTGCATTGTGGTTTAGTGTCGTAGGCGTACTACCCACCCATATGTGTATAAGAATTTAATACATTTCTTTTTAAGGCAAACATTTCACTGAAGGTTTACTTTTGCGGATGCACTGCTAAAATATATTTTCGGCGCTATTCACAGAAAATTCAAATCCAATGCTTTATGCGACAAATTAGTTCTTATTCAACATCTCATATGGTTCTATTTGTATATCCATAATTTTAGCCAGAGCACTTGATAAAGTAAATCGTCCGAATGTGAGGCGTTTTGTACAAGAAATATTTTGGCGTTATAATCTATTGTAAAATTAATAATAATAATAATAATAATAATAATAATAATAATAATAATAATAATAATAATAATAATATCATCATTGGGCTCAGGCCTGCTCTTTCGTCTAATCACTTAAATATTTTTTTCATTTTGATCATTACAGTAATTATATTAAATTATTCGTTGTTCAGACTTAAGGTATTATATGAATTATTATTATTATTATTATTATTATTATTATTATTAAAAAATAAAAATGAGGATGATACTATAATGGAGATGCAATATTCAGTAAACAAAGCTAGTGCGAAATAATTTTCGACTGAAACATATTTCACTGTATTGCTCATAGCTGTGTGTGACTTGCTCATATTTTGCATTTGATTTCATTTTATTTTGAATAAATTACCCCTGTCATATGATTTATAATCTAACAATGACCTCACATATAAGAACTAGCATTTCACCACTAAAAATTCTTACAATTTTCATCTCAATTTTCTGTCACTTACAATTATAATCAACCAAATTAATTTCTAAATGTAACTGGATATAGCACTTCTACACTGCCGTTTTTTTTCTCACACTATATGGCCCAGTGTTCTCTCTCTTCATCTGTGTTTATTACAGCCTCTCGACACTACACTCAGCATTTCGTTCTCCCCCACATTCCATTTCGACGTTCTTGCTCCGTCTCCGGCACGCCGATATCCTGCGACCCGCAGCACCCTTCGCCGCCCTCACCCCCGCGTCCGCCTCACCCACCGCCGCCGCCAGCGTCTCCCCCGCCCTAACGGCCGCCCCCGCCGCCGCCCCCGCTAGCTCCAAAGCGCAAAAGATGGATTTATGCGGCGCACAATGGCGCGCGCCCGTCAAAGCGGAGGCGGTGGTGGCGCGGCGCTTTGGGACTCGTGTCCCCAAACCCCGCCTCCACCGCTACCCCGTCACGCACTCCACCCCCAGCTCCCAGTCACATCCCTGTCCGTCTCTCCTCTCTGGCTCCTGCTCTAGCACCCACCCCCATCTCCGCCTCCTACCCCTGCCTGTCCGCCGCCCCGGCCCTCGCCCTCGCCCTCGCCCTCGCCCTCGCCCTCGCCCTCGCCCTCGCCCTTGCCCTCCTTCCCACATTCGCACTGGTCCCAGCCGTGCCATTGCTAGCTCCATTGCCCTCTCCCGTCCCCACCCCAGCCGCTGCTTCACTCGGGCGCTGTCGCCTTGCGCGCGCTGGATGCGGAATTAAAAACGAACGCGACCCTGCGTCCTGGGGACAAAAGCACGCATGTCGCCAAGCCGCCCCCACAGCTCTGCCCCCTCCCCGCACCTGCATCCATCCACCTGCTCCACTCGAGACCACATCAGGTCCTCTTTTATTCAATTCCTCTTTGCTCTCTCCCTCTTCCCCCCTTTCTCCCCCTCTCTCCCTCTCTTTCCCACTCTCCCTCTCTCTCTCTCTCTCTCTCTCTCTCGCTCGCTCGCTCGCTCGCTCGCTCGCTCTTGTCTCTGGGCTCGCCTACTTCACCATCCTCACACTGTATTCGCCCTCCAACCCTGCTTCCTCTTCGCTGAGTTCCATCCCGTCAGTTTCTACTTCTAGCCGTCACCCTTCCCACAGCTCATCAATGCTCCAATACTGTTCTTTCAGGACACCGCATAAATTGTAACGCTGCTCACTAAGTCATACACTGCGCCGTGTTGCTCTTTCCCCTTCAGTCTCCGGGTCTTTGTGATGGTCGTTGAGGTTGTAAAGTAGTGATTTCTTGCTTTGAGCCCGTGAACAAAGTGTAATTGAAACAGGTCGTCATCCCTACGATGCAATATAATTCTGCTGAAATGGTCTTCCTTCCTAAAGAAAGTACAAAAGATTATAGCAAGGGCTGTACTGCCCATTGCGAAAGTCGAGAATATTGTCATATTTATCACGCCATTGAAGTACGTAGTTGCGTGTTTCCACCCATTTATCTCGCCTTTTCTTCCATGCGAGGAACACACATTTCATAATTAAATGTTATTAAAAGAGTTCATTTACAACACAGACGTTTCCAGACGGGCATTAAACGTGAACAAAAATGTAACTCACATATGACGTTCATCAAAAACATATAATTAGTGAATGAATGAAACAAAATTATAAACGAATGCTTATTACAACTTCTTAGACAATAATGTTAATATTTGTAGTACAACAAGTTAAATTAGAAACTATTACCCTACTCATACTTGGCATCAGTCATATAACCCAGAAGTCTCTTATATGTTAATTTGCCTATATGAACGCGACGGTCCAGAGAGAGCAGGTGTTTTAGCAAACCTTCTTATTTGTTTTGGAAACCAAGTAAATTGTTTACAATTTAAAATATCTATATTCTTCTTTATACGCCACTTCTTCAACATAAACAAGTATGGCCATTAGCATTTGGTTTGACAAAAGCTAACTAATGGAATAATATAAAATATTTAACATGAACAAATGGTTTACGTGTAAAAAGTTTTGTTCTCTCATACATGCTCTTACTTTTCGTACGAAGTAATGTTTTCATGACTTTGTCAGCTTCTTCTAATATTTCAACCGGAATACGTTAAATATTTTACATTTTCAAACGTAATTATCAATTACAATTATTTGCTGATACACTAAGGTGATCGTTAATATACACTGCAGGGCCTACTAAAGTAGGTCTTGTTGGGAACCAATATGACGTCATCAAACACATACCTCTCATAGTAAAGATATGATTGAATTTCTCAAAATTAAAATTATTCTGTAATGGAAAAGGTAAAATATTGAGCGAAACACGAGGATAGAGAGGTATAATTGCACTCGTGGTAAATAAGAAAACTCGCTCTTATCCTCTTTATACACTCGTTTCGCTAAATATAAAAATTAGATATTTGTACTAATAGCAATGTCATTATTAAATATTTACTAATGTTCTCAAAGAGGATATGATGATATTAGAGCAACATGTATAAGAATTTCTTAACATTTTAAATTAAATTCTATTTTTTTAATAAATAGCACGTAGTGCTCGGCACTTAAACGTTTTGAAATTCAACAGGTCACTATCTATTTGGGAATAAGATTGGTTTTGATTACTTCATTATTCCGAGTTTAGAAAAGGGCTGATGTGCAATATTTGTTCTAAAAAAATAAATTTTAGTGACAAATGAAAATTATAAACCTTTCATGATTTCCCAAAAGTTATTGCTTGTTTAAAGAAGGAAGATTTACGTTTTTCTGCCCTTATCTACCGTCTAAAATATGTCATAATATAAATATGTAATAATTTCACACTCTGGTGTTACTATAGACTTTGAAACTCTTTTGATACCTTATTTAGCATCTAAAGCTGATTAAAATAAAATTTGTGCGCTATTTTTTGGCCAGGAAATGTGAAAATATCATCGCAATTTGAGTGATTACCCTCATCCTTTGAAATGGAAAATTCTGCTGTCTTGTGCCGTTCTACAAAGATACGCGAACAAAATGAAAAGAGCATCTCAGGAGATACGCTGCACGAGACTGGCGTGTGACCTGAAAAGCTCCATACACTCTTGAAGTATTAAGTGATTGCGTGGATGTTTCCAATTTCCTTTTATGAACAATGGAACCCAAGAGGAGAATACCTGGGTGCACCATTTCCTCTAGAGACTGTGTGCGTTCAGAAAGTAGCGGGCGTCGTTAAGTAACGAACCGAGCTCACTGAATTGAATTGAAAGCTCTCATAATTTTGAAGACGAGAAGGAAGTTCTACACTTTAATGGGAATTAGTAAACATCAGATTTCACACCCACGGCGTGAAAAAATAAATCTCATTGTTTTGTCAACTAAAGAAATCGCTGGATATTTATTTTTTCGCTTACTAATTTACATTATGACGATATTATTTTACTTAGTAAATACATAATATAATTATAGCTTTTCGCGTAATGAAGTTAAATATTTTTGTTGGATTTTAGAAGCTTCATAGAATAATATTAACCCTAGTATTAATTCAAACTCGTTAGTATTACATAGTATCATTTATTAAATTGCACAATGTTCATATCAACTTAAGTGTTAACAAAAAATGTGCAAATTTCATATTGTTATAGTTGTTCGTCATAAGAAAAGGATTTAGCCGGCTAAGACAAATAAAAAAGTGAAATAAGGTTAAACATTTCAACAATATTTTTTTACAGTTGTTTCATCATACCCATTTCACCATGAAAACAGCGTGTTTACATTGTCTAATTACTTGTGTTTCTTATTTTTCAAAAAATGAACACCCTTCATAATACTTTTTGACAAATTTTAAACATAAATTCAAATAATATATATTCCTTTAACAAAACGTTTTGAAATTTCGTGAAGTACCAGTTAAGTCTATGCATATTGTTTCTGGTGAGTGTTACTCTGCTAATATTCAACTTTGCACTAAAATTGTTAAATGAATTTTGTGACCACAGCAAACGGATTTTCAAGAAGTTCATTATCACTATCCATGGTCTCAAAAATCACTAACCCTATCACATTGCTTTCTTATTTTATTCGCGCCGACTTCCTTGTTTTCACACACCGTTCCATACAAAAGCCGAAAAGCGAAAGAGAATTCGAGAAGCTACTGTGCCATGCCCTCGACTCCCCTGCTGTACTGCGTTCTACTCCCCTGCAGTCCCTCCAGTCCCCTTCCAAAGCTATGTTCCCTAACGCTGAGGGTGAGTCTTCCTTCTAACAACTGGATGGGCAAACTTCAATACAATGAAGATTGTTGAATTTTTACAGTAAGGACACAGAATAATTTCTAACACTATCCACCTCCAGGAACCACCATATTCATTTCTTTTCAGAAGTAACGATCTAATTTTCATCGTCTTGAAATTGGAAAATTCATGGCCTTTTATTTAATGTTCGGCTCAAGGTTTTTAATTTTACGCAATGCTAATGGACCAAACTGTGCGTGACATCCTCTAGAATTTTCTTAACAATTGGAATTAATTAACCAAATTTATTATCTCTTCCTGAACGTAATTCAAATCAGCAGAGCAAAAAATGAACACCCATGAACATGCATGCATATTTTCTGAAATATAACTGTTCTTATTGTAATTGTTTTTTAAACTTATTTATTTAAGATCGCTTTTCAACTGCTCAGTCATACAGCGGCCACTGTAACTTTTAACTTTGGGGTAACGGTGGGGGAACACATACTAACAACATACACAATCATCCATGCCCCAGGCGGGATTCAAACACGCGACACTTCAAGCCGAGGCAGCAACGGCCCTTTCGCTCAGCGACCTCGGCTATCTCGACCGGCCTAATGTAACTGTGTGAAGTCCTATTAATAGAAATGTCGGAGTCACGCTGACTCGTGTACCATTTTGGTCTTAGTTGGGCGTGTTGACTGATCGCATTGATATCACTGACGTTAATCGCTGCCGCTCGGTGGCAAGTCTGTTCCGGTCCAGTAATTCCCCCCAAGCGCCGGCAATCAGTATGTCGAGGGAACGTAAGCGGCAAAGCCCTTCGCCACAAGGCGGAGCGCCAGAGATTACAGCCATTGGAGGTACATAACTCCTCGTAATCCACTGCGGCGCCCAAGTCCATTCAGCGCGCTGCCCCT
Organism: Gryllus bimaculatus; assembly: GCA_017312745.1. Classification (NCBI taxonomy): domain Eukaryota; kingdom Metazoa; phylum Arthropoda; class Insecta; order Orthoptera; family Gryllidae; genus Gryllus; species Gryllus bimaculatus. The sequence continues at coordinate 10,892,957 of BOPP01000029.1, forward strand.
TGAATACCACGATATTATCGGGGATGGAGACGGTTACCTTCAGCCAGCAGGGTCACAGCCCGTTCTTGTGATGAGGGTCAGGAAGCGCAGGTTCTGACCTCGTTCGCGGCGTACAAAGTTGCATAATGCGGTGTGGTGTAATTAGAACATCAATGAACAGGATTATTGAACTATATCCTAGATCGTGTTAATTTTTGTATCCAAATGCAACAACAGGCAAATTGGATAGGGGCTACAATTGCATTATTTATTCTATTTATGACATTTGTTTTGACATGACAATGATTACTGTATTTATTAAGCGCATTTAATAACCACATTTTCTCTATTAATAAGTTAATTATTTTCTTAAAGTATGTTATGAATAAATATAACGGGAATAAAAATACTTCTCCAGTCACTTGTGCCGCTCGTGGGCTGCAATAGTGACACAACTTAAAAAAACACGAATTTTCAGTTAATGCACTGTCCAGAATAGCAGATTGGTCTACCTTCAAGCAGCACCATCAGCAGCGCATCTTACAGAACAGTATTCCACCAATGGCAGAAGGGTGAAAGCAATAATTATGCATTTCAATACAAGGTGAAAACTTCAAAATCATTTATGTCAACACCTGATTTTTTAGCTATGCCACTCTTGCAGCCCTCGAACGATCAGTAGCCTTTCCACGCTGATGTTACGATTTTTTCCCGCCGCAGCTGTAACTAGGAGAAGCAGTCCCGGGTCGGGCAAGTGCGTGAATACTGGGCGATCGGGCAAACCCGCGTCCTCCCCTTTTGTGGGGCATTGATCCCCACCATCCCCTCATCATCGCAGCTCACCAGGCAGCGTTTCGGCCTGTGTTGTGAACTCCGAGTTTGCCACCTCTCTGCCCTGATTAAACGCCTGGTAGACAGATGTCGGGCTCCTGAATTCAATTATTGACTTCCAGGAACGCCGCCATCGTTGTTCGGCATGAGTAAATACGGTCACTAAGAGCCTTCCCGGCACCCCGGAGTTACCTATAAATAAGCGACGAGCCGCTGCTTCAGAAAGATTTGCCTTTAATACGCCTGGGTAAGGGTAACGCCCGACTAGACTTGAAGTACGTTTTCTTTATTTTTCAACAGACTGATTTTCATGTGGTAGTAATTACATTTATACAGCATAATTCTTTGAGAAAGTTCTTTGACTAATGCGCTCCACTTGTTGAAATCGTGTATTTTTCTAATTCTGCCTTAGTGGGATGATTAGGTAAAACGAAAGTCTTCGCCATCCAAGTTTTGAATATTAAGATAAAAATTAGAAACATGTTAAATTGTCTTTAAATTATCAAGTCATTTGGTCCCGGATGTAACGGTAAATATCATCCACTTACGCAACACTTGTCGCAGGCGTTGCTTGAGGTCATTCACTTGTTTTTCTTTGCCTCTTTCTTCATGGAAGAAGTCCTCCGGCTACTTAGAAATTCAATAGAAACCAGCTCTCACTTGTAATACGTTTCGTTCCGCTCAAAAAAAATGTCATACTTGTCGGTTATTTTTAGCCAGAAAACTCCTTTCGAGTTTTCGTAATTCATATCACCTGCGTCCGGCCCGGATCGGGCTGCAGCGGCGTCGCGGCGGCGGCAGTGGCGGCGTTGGCGGCGGTCGCGCCCACGCCTTCTGCTCGCGCCCTGCAAGCGGCCGGGTTTAATCTGGTGTTTACGACGGACGCCGGCAGGCACCGCCACCGCCGTAATCGGATCACGCGCGTCGCCGCAGCTCTCTTGTTTTTCGGCGCGGGCCGTATTTCGTCGCGAGTTACCGAGCTCGTCCGCGCCCGCACGCCCACCCACACATCCCCCCCTGCCGCCCTCAACCTCGCACCTCCCCCCCCCCACCTCCTCAGCCGAGAATGGGGCGGGCTATTCGGCAGCCATCTTTGATGTTGGTGGAAAACTGTGAAAGTGAACGGTACTGTTGTCCGTGGGTTATACGATTGTTTCGGATATACACAAATTTAATACGTCCCACGGCCTCTGTAAATAAATCGATAAGTACAATAGATAAGAATAGACACTTAACAACGAAATCCCAGAGGTTACACGTTACGTTGGTGTATATCCAAAACATATAAATATACGTTACCTCCGTCACACTGTTAATGCATGTTTTCTCTACTATATACCTTTCAGTTTCTGTACCTTTTAAACCTCAATTTTAAGTTCAATCACATTCAAATTAAAATAAATTAGGACAAATAGTAAATAAATGAAATGCAAAACTTCTGCTTGTGCTTACTCTCAATTCAAATTTGGTTAATTTCAAGTTGAAGTTTAAAAGGAAATGGTATTAGCCTACCCAATGAAAATAAGTACTTTCTTTTTTCTGTAATTCATTGGTTTGAGTATATAAACACACAGAAAGTATGAGTAAATCATGGGTAACATCACCTTCTGTTCACGCAAGTTTCCCAACGCGTCATATTGTCGTTGATAGCCCAGCAGAGAACATTCGTCAGCGGATCCGTTACGAAAGATCACGACAAATCTGTGCAACACAATGAAGACGTGCGTTGTCGTGCAACACAAAATTTCACAATATACTTCGTGGCCGACTAGACTCGTTAAAGAAGAGATGTGTTGGTTTGTATTGACAGTTCCTTCTCCTTCTAGCCAGTCTGAAAGCAATGGATTCTTCTCATCGAAAATAAAAGTTAACATTACTTAATTATACTCATTCCCATGCGCATTTTTCTATGACCCTAAACTTGACAGTGCATTTTTACGTCACGAGTAAATCTCTAACAAGTTAACTTACAACTTTACTCTGCATTTTTACGTTAAGTCTTGGCAACATGTTTTAGTTTCATTTTAACAAAAATTGTATAATATGAACAAACTACCGGCATCTTTTTCACCCCCACATTGGTCAAATCACTTATTTAATGTTCTTTCATGTTTTTAAGCATTTGATAAGCGATTTCACAGCGTCCTAATTACGACGTTATGACGGTTCCAGGCAGCAACTCTAGGAATCAAAATTAATTTATCCGTTAACGGCAAACTTTCGGAGGCTTTTGATCGGGAGAGATGGCTCAGGGTATCAACTGATGCTACTGCAGGCCCTCTGACTGGAAGGTTATGAGTTCAAATTCCGAGGGTGCAGTAGCAGGATTTTCGACACTAGCCAGATAACTAGGACGAATTCAGCCGCAGTCCGGAGGAGAATTCTAGCGGCCGGCTGCTCGGGTCGGTAGTTTTCCGTGATTTCTCCGATCCATAACCTCATTTGTTAAGCAAACAACCTTAACAAATAAGCCACGGACCGCGCGCGATCTTTCCTACCTCTTCCTTTTCCTATCCTCACCCATTGCACACACACTACCATATGCTAGACATCACTGGAGTCCGGTCGGGAGCTTAGAGTTTGTCCCAGCCGGTGGGAGATACCTTGTTGGTGACAATTCCACTAGTCTCCGGTGTGTCGGTGCCCGATCTCGCTATCTAGTTGGGGAAGACCACCGCCACCTCCCGAGAAAAAGCATGAACTACACTTACGAGACTAATGATATTTACTAGGCTGTCCGGGTGACGCCGCGTCCATGGCGCAGGTGCCGACGTTTCGGTCGCTATTCTGCGACCTTCCTCAGGGCGTAATGCAACTGCGTTATGGGCGTTAGGCATTACGCCCATTAACTTCCACTACCTCCCTTCTCACCGACTCAGGTGTTCACACGGAACGTGAGTCCCTGACGTCTGCTGTACATCCGAGTGTTGTAAGCAACATCGTTCAGGGGCACTGTAGGCGCAACTACGATTTCTGTTCCGAATTCATACGAGTTGATCCTTGTGAATACTGTATCGTTTCGAATTCTATCTAAGACCCTATATGTGTTTTCCTTTGAATTTTGACTTGTTAAGCGTTGGCAAACTATCACGTAACCCATATATAATTTAAATCATCTCTGTATCATAGCCCACAAAATCCCAGTTTCCGTTCTCTGTTTTTAGTCTCCAGTCTTTGAGTGATATGGTTTTAGAAGAAATAGAGTAATGATGAATTAACCAAGTGGCACAAAGGATTCGAGAGGTTTCCATGATTCAGAATCGGTTTCGTGAAAAACTTAGCATTCGCTGCACTGCCAAAACAAATCCACCTGTCCGTCTCGCCGCCGGCCGTGCGTCCGATTCGCTTGCCCGCCTCTTGGCGGAGCAGGCTCGCTCGGTGGGCGCGGGCCTGCGCAGGCCGCCCAATGCACCGTGGAAACCTAATGTTATCGGCAGCGCGGTGCGGCGCGCATTGAATCACTGCCGGCCAGTGCGTTTATCTCGCCCCCCCCCCTTCGATCCCACCCTCACCCTCGCATCGCCCTTGTCCTCGCTCTTGCCCTCACTCTCATCGCATCCTTCGTCCTCATCCTCATCTTCACACTCGCTCTCGCCCTGGCACCTGCCATTTCCCCTTGCCCTTCCATGCCACATAATCGCCCTTGCCCTTCGTCCTTCACAATTGTCTTTGCTCGTTGACCTTTGACCTCGCCTTTGTCCTTGCATCGCCCTCGTCGGCGCTCCTGCCCTCGTCCTTATTGTCTCCCTCTTCCCTTGTCCCCATGTTCGTCTTCACACTCGCTCTCGCTTTCACTCTCGTCATCGGTCTCGCCTTTGAAATTTCTCTCGTCCTGGCATACGCCCTTTCCTCTTGTCCTTCCATGTCACAAAATCGCCCTTGCCCTTCGCCCATCACGATTGTCTTTGCCCTTTACCTTTGCCCTTTACCTTTGCCCTCGCCTCTGCCCTCGCCTCTGCCCTCGCCTCTGCCCTCGCCTCTGCCCTCGCCTCTGCCCTCGCCTCTGCCTTCGCCTCTGCCCTCGCCTTTGTCCTTGCATCGCTTTCGTCCGCGCTCTTGCACTCGCCCTCATTGTCTCCCTCGACCCCATGCTCGTCTTCACACTCGCTCTCGCCTTCACTCCCATCATCGCTCTCCCCCTCGCAATTTCTCTCGCCCTGGTACCCGCCCTTGCCCTGCCCGTCAACTTCACCCTTTTGTTCTTGCCCTTCGCCTTGCCCCTTGCCCCTTGCCATTGCCCATTCCCCTTGCCCTTCGACGCCACCTTTTACAATCACTCTCGCTCTTCACAATTGCTTTCACCCTTTGACCGTACCTCCATCCTTGCCTTCGTCCTAGCCGTTGTCCTCGCCCTCGCGTTTCTAATTTATCTCGCCCTAGCACCCCTTCCTTTCGCCTTCGCCCTTCTCCCTTCGCTCTTGCCATTAACCCTCGCCCTTGCCCTTCGATATCACCCTTCACAATTGCTTTCAACCTTTAACCTTTGCCCTCGCCTTCGTCCATGCCATCGTTCTCGCCCTCACTTTCGTCTTTCCCTATGCCCTCTTTTTCTTCCTAGCCACCTGTTTCCACCTTCTTTCTCCATCGCGCCTGCCGTCGTCTTCGTCCGTGCCCTCGCTCTCAGGCCTACGCTGACGCCATCTTCCCACACCAATTGCAACCGCCGATATCCGACTCGACGACCAATGCGGCACTCTCAGGCTATTCGCCTTCCCTAAAGAAAGAGATCCTTTACCCTACTCTCAAGCGTATAGATTGGAACTTTTATTTAATTTCTACCTGCTGTCAGTAAACTGTTGAGGTTTTTTATCGACAAATACCTTCTTTGAGCCTTTAATGTTTATCTCACTTGAATTTTTATCTCACTCGCATGAAAAAGAAGACCTGTCATCGCACTAATGTCTAAAAGCGACGATATGTAGTTCTACGAAAATTAACAGTTTTAGAATTTTGTCTTGATGCTTCTCTTGGATCTAAGGTTCTTTTCAGTTTGACGAATTTGCAACGTGGCTCTGGAAAGAGCAGCAGATTCCTTCAAAAGAATGTTTTGTATATATTCTCCAATAATGAGAGGAGTACAATGATAATATTTTGTTATATCAATAGTCAGCAAATGAGAACGCATTGCTCTATGGTAAAATTCCAAAACGTATTATTAATATGTATCCAAGAGAAAGAAATTGATGTGATACATGGAGACTTTGATAAGAAAAACGTGATAAACCACGTTTTAGTATTTTTTCTTGAATATTAGGTATTATTTTTCACAAGCACTAAATATATTTCAAATATACCCAAACATTAACGAAATTCGGAAAACCACACAAAAGCTTTTCCTTTACAGAAAAATAGATTGCTTTCGATTCGTAGCTTACAGTTTCATTTTGTTTCATATTATAAACAGTATTTTGGGACGAAGTGTTATAATTTAACAATATAATCGAATGTATTGTTGCCTCTAAATATTTTAAAACAAGTGTTATTGTAATGACTTGCATTTAAAACTGTCAAATTAATTATATGACCTCTGAGAGATGTCCATTCCAGGATGAACAGAGTGACTCACTCAAGGTGAAGGGCAGCCGCCCACGCGTTCTAGGTCTTCGGGCGTAGGAGCCGTAGGGCTCTCCGACGAAATAGGCTCCCGAGCGAGCGCATCCGCAAAGGAGCAGCAGCATCAAATATTCAGCGCCCCTGGCCACACAACCAAGAGACCCCCGTTTGGGGCGCATAACTACATTTGGTGATGCTCCTATGTGCGCGGGGGTTGATATAAAGTCGTTATCGAAGCGAGCACTACACCGCCATCAGGGTGGCGGCGAGAGAGACATCCCCTCTACCAAGAGACTACTCTTATACCTGCCTGCCATTCCTTATTCCCGTTCTAGAGCAGAGGCGGATTCACGGCGCCCCCCCTGAAGACCTAGAGTTTCCGTTTGTTTTCGTTCTTTTCTTTGCCAAAATTGATTAAAATATTTACTTATGTCAGAATTATGAAATTATTTAAAAAATAATATTGTATAGATTCATAAATACACTACAAAAATAATATACAATATACTAACAGATGTTTATTATTTAACAAAAATCTATGATGGCCCCCTCCAAAATGATCGGCTGGATACACCCCTGCCTTTGACAATATAGACCGCCACGGTAGATTTGTATGATTTGACTAGGAAGGGGATGAGTAGGAAGATGTCTCATTTAAACACGTAACAAAGTGTTTTATAAATTATCGTCTGTTTCTAAGAGGTACTCGAAAATTATCGACGATAGTTTAAACATTCATTTTAGTATAAAAATATGAAGGTATGCCGTTTCTACCTATACCAGCATTTTAATGTAGATATTGGTATTAAATACAAATATCTTTTTAGATCTAGCATATCTTGGACAATATTAGAAATTATTTTATCAACAGGATAGTGAAAATATCAAACAATTTCTGAAATTCTATTTACTACATTACGCCCTTCATTTATTATATACTTCTCTGAAGTGTTGCAAGATCACGCTAGTGTCTTGGCGTCAAAGATGGCGACTTACATGGTGGTGTGGTAGCCCAATGTCGCTTGACAAGCGCTTAACCGTTTCTTCGTCTTCTCTAAGGATTCTGATGAAAATTAAGTTTTAATTGTTGGTTTTTTGTAAAGGAAAATTAATATTTGTTTCCATCTCAAGATGTCATCAGACGAGGAATGTGATTATATGTCTGAAAAATTTTTGACTGATTGGTAAGGTTAAAGTACAATAGAAACATGTTGTTAATTTACTATATTAATCTTTTTAAATCATTGTCTTACAACTGTAACATTAACGTCCTGTGCACTTCAATTTTTTCCAAGTGCGTCACAAGACATCCGACCGGGCCTTTTATTTAACCGATCTCAGAAAAGAAGTCATGAAATGTTGAAAAAGCAAACACGAACAAATGAGGAAAATAAGAAGAGGTTTCGCCCTACCAAACATGTTGAGGAAGAGCGCCGTCAAGAAGGTCTCTCACAAGCCTTAGATTCAAGTAACAAAGGATTTGCTCTGTTGCAAAAAATGGGCTATAAACCAGGTTCTGCAATCGGCAAAACAGGTGATGACTAAAGTGTAACTTGAGTAGAATATCTGTAAAAGACTTTATCGTGTTTCCCTCCTCATTTAACAAATACTTACTGTCAATTTGAAATAGGAGGGGGACGAGTTGATCCAATTCGAATTGAAGTAAAGGCTGATCGCCATGGACTTGGTAGAGAAGCTGCTTTAAGAGAAGTGGCCATTCGTAAAGCACACTTGCGCAAGCAAGCTCTGCAACGTAGAGAACAGTTAACAAGTGTTGACAGCTATCGTTCCAGACTGGCACGTCAGCAAGCTGAAAAAATGATGGAAGCTGATTTGTTCAAAAGCCAGAAAGTGTGCCAACAACTAGATATAGAAAAGGTTTTTATCTCCTTGTATTAACATATTTTTAGAAATTAATTTTTGCTTTATTCATATTGATATGAATAGAATATTTATTTAGCATGAATACTTATGAGAGGTTGTTCTTTCCAAGTGAAGCAACTTTTTTTTAATTCATTTGAGGCAAACAAAACAAGCAAGATCCTTCTAATATTAACCAGCTGTGTGAGAATTCTCCAGTCTCTTGTTCCTCCATTGTTTTATTACCATTCACTTCATTATTGCCCATCTGACTAATGTGATTCATAGCCAAGTCAGTTGTCATGCATGACATTCCAAACCTAATCTTTGAGATTTTTCATCTCTTGGGGGCAACCTCACAAGTTAAAAATCCTTAATAAGTCCTAATTAATGACTTTGTGCATAATTAAAGTCTACTGAATGATAAAAAAGGAAAATAATATTGATTTTAACAAATAAATTCAGTATTAGTTAGTTTATTTTTGAACTGTATAATTTTAGAAGTCTAAATATGCTTGAATTGTACCTCCGCTTCTGGGTCAGTGACCCCATCTCAATCAGAATTTTTGTCCAGTTTCCCTAATTCTTTGAGCAAAGTTTTTTCACCCATTGTTTTGCTTCTGGGACTTCACTATCTGAGCATGTTGTCTTAAACTCAGTGGGGAACACACATTATTTAACTGTTTTTGGATGTTAAATGAATAATTAAATAAATACATTTACTCAGGACTTAAAAAATTAAGTAAACCATGTTTTCAGTATTTTCTTTTTTCATAACATTGACTACTAAATAATATTTTGTTCCAAAGAATGAGGAAGTTCCCACTGAACCATGGTTTTGGCCAGCAGTTAAGAAGGATGAAGAACAAGGAGAGGAAGAAGCAGAAGATACCAGTGAGGACACTGCAGATGAAAGTGAAACTGCTATTGAATTTGAGGTAATTGTTTTATTAATACGTTCTATTAATTGCCAGCTGATAATTTAAGACTGGACTTGTAATTCTGTAAATTAAGACACTGTTTCTTATTTACATTTATTTTCTGTAGTTGTTAAAATATTTTTAGCAATATCATGATAAAATATTGAATTAGATATATTGAGAAAATCATTGGAAGTTTGAAGTAAATATCATTTTGGGTAAAAAATGATGCACTTTTGTTTGTCTACAGACTCAAGAAAAGCTGGAGATACTAACACTCTACCTTCGAAAAGCTCATCTGTACTGTATTTGGTGTGGCACAAAATATGATGATGACGCAGACCTTTCACAAAATTGCCCCGGACCTACTAGAGATGATCATTGAAATTCATGCAAGGACTAAGGAATATCATTTTTTCCTTCATATTATACATGAACAGTGATTGTTACCAAAATGTTAAATTTCCTTTTTTCTGGAAAATTGTCCTTTTTGAATATTATGTGTTACCTGTTTTTCTTATTCATGCACACGCATGTAACTTATGTAAGAGTTTAATTCAGTGAAAATTGATGATGTTTTTGTACATATTGTGTATAAAATCAGGTTCTACATTGTTTATTTTTCAAGAGTGTTGATTGGACAGAGGCTGAAAATAAATAAGTTTATATTAAGTTTTAATCCTAAAGCTTGTAAGATACATTTTATGTTTTGAAGAAATTACTTAATCGAGTAAGATAAAAATGTCTATAAAGAGGGAATCATTTCAAGTAGAATTGATTTATAGGCTCTCTGCAGTCAGTATGGTAAGGTTTCAGATCATAGATTTTAATAACATGCTTTAGGAATACAAGGGAACACTTTTTAAAGAAAACAGCTTTGTAAAAATGCTACTGACATTTTCAGTAATCACGATACTGAATACAATGGGCAATTTGCTTTTGTACTGAATAGTCTTGAGATATTCATGTTTTAAATTTTAATAATTGAATTGTGCAGGGAATAGATATTTAAACAATGACAGCATTGCAAGGGAACAAGCCCATTTTAATCTTTAAAACAACCACTTTCTCTTTAGTCTTCATGGTTTCCTATAACAAAATATTTGACTCTTTAATGTAATGCTCTGTTTCACTGGATGGTTTTGCTGGTTTATGAGAATATTATTTCAAAGAACAAATTCTAAGGAATATATCTTTAATTATTTTTATTCACCCAACATGTTGCAAACAAATGTTTTTCAGGAAACTTTTTGTTTTGATATTTTAAGATGTTTATAGCTCAAAATTCACATTTAGGTGCCTTTCTTTACATAAAAATGTAAAGAGCAGTTCATTATTTCTAAATTTAAATATGGTGATAAAAGCTGTCATATCTATTTGAGTTGTTTCTGTAGTTAAAAAGAAATACTGTAAATATAAAATTTTATAATACATGCTTTTGTATCTTTCACTTTTGGAAGTTCCTCTAATTGCCATTTTGAATGTTCCTCTAGCACATCCTATTAGGTCCGAGAATACTCACAATCTTACTTGTAAATTTATCTTGCAATGTTTCTTTCGTAATGTGATATTCAACACCTTCTCAGCCATAAATATTTTCAACATTTTGATAATGCAACAAACTCTGTTCTTGGCTATCCGGGATGAGCCGTGTCTTGGTCAATTGTACTGATCTTTCGGTCATCTTGCTGTGGCCTTCTTCAGCAGTATAGCTTTGAAGAAGGCCACAGCAAGATGGCCGAAACGTCAGTACAATTGACCGAGATGCGGAAGCCTAAGAACTCAATGAAACAAACTCCTCAGACTTTGTAGTGTTTCAATTTTCTCCCTTCCTGGTAAAGCCGTGGTCTGGTGAAAAGAATTTTTGAAAGGAGTAACAATAACGTGCACTTAATGATCCTTGCAATTTATGTGTTCGTCCTCTCTTCTATGCTCTCATGGTTCTTTCTGAGAAGCTTACTTTTAGTATGATTCAGGATTTAATTACTTTTTGAATTTCATAGAATGAAATGAACCTCACTATTTGCCACGTATTAGTACATTAACGACAATTGGCTAAAGAAGTTCATGGGTAGGAAACTGACTGGCGGTGTATTGACAATTGGAGTGCTATATGGTTTAAGCTCATATAGATCATACACATTGAAGTTTAGTATAAGATTAAATAGTGTAGTAACTAATTTCACAGGTACAATTTTCTAAATGCTACTTTATTTTCATTTGTGTGAACATGAAAGGAATTCTGAAAGGATTTTACATTGTTTTGTATCATATTATTATTTTGTAATCTTGTGAATGTGTGTGATTAAATAACTAAATATGGTATTTTACTGATTTTAGGAAATTTCCATGCAAAGATTGGAAGGGAAACATGAAATAGTAAGATAGTAGGTATTCATACAATACATTCTGTAACGAATGATAGTGGCAAAAGAATGATACAATTGGCACAATCATAAGATCTTATTATAAGCAACACAAGATTCACCCATAAGAATATTCATAAAGGGACCTGGAAAGCACCAAATGAGAATGTGGTAATTAAAATTGATCATGTACTGGTGAACAGAAGAAGCGTGAGATGAGTTGTAGACATCAAAGTATGCAGGGGTCCAAACTGTGATTCTGATCACTTCTTCGTAGGAATTAAAGTATGAACAAGAATTAATTGAGAAGACCTAAGAAAATACACAAAAGCTAGAAAATGGAACGTAGGCAAACTGAAATGAAGGCAAGTGGAATTACAATATAGAACAGCAACAGAAGGCCCTAATGAAGAAAATGAAGCTTCTCCAAATATAGAATTGGGATGGGATAACATCAGAAGCTTCATAGGGGACGTTGCTGACAAAACTTGACAATAAAGCCCAGAGAAGAAACACAAGTTAGTTTGTTGATGAATAGGAAAGCCATCGCAGTAAAGAATGAAGCAAGAAGTAAATGTCTCCTTAAAGATACAAGAATAAAAAGAGAAAAGTGTGAGCAAAAATGAACAGAAGCTAGGAAACTATCTAGGGGAAAACACATGAAATATTAAAAAGAGGAAACCAGAAATCTTTTGGACTACAACTGTAAGGACAATAGAAAATTCTACAAAAGGATAGAATATCTAACAAAAGAATTTAAGCCAAGATTGAAAGATCCTTTCAGAGCAAAATGAAATATTGGAAAGATGGAAGGAATATTTCAAGGAGAAAACCCTCGGGAATGTAATGGGGAATTCGATAGTAAGAGGTACTGGGGGGCGGAAATAGAAGAGCCCACTTAAGAAGAGCTAGCAGCAATAGTAAAGAACTTTAAGAAGATGAAAGTTCCTGAAAATCATAATATAAATGCTGAACTTGTACAACAAGGAGGCAAATAGCTGCAAAGAAGTATATGTGAATTGTTGAAAGCAATATGGAATATAGAATTAATGCCATCTTATTGGAAAACAGTAATAGTGTGCCCAATTTATAAGAAGGGAGATAAAACTGAATGCAGTGACTATAGGGGAATATTCTTACTTAATATGACATACAAAATATTAGTGGTAATCATAAATAATAATTAATAAAATGTACTAAAGATACACTTGAAGAGTGGGTTCAGAGGAAATAGATCTACGGTGGATAATATATTTCTTATGGGGCAGAAGTATGAAAAATGCCACAAGCCTATCATAGAACTACATATATTGTTTAGTGATTTTAAGCAAGTCTTTGATCCAAATTAATTAAAAGACTGAAAGAAATAAGAATACCAAACTAGTTAATCAAATTGATTAAGATCAACTTTCAGTATGCAACAGGCAGAATTCAAGTAGAAAACCTCCGAAGAAATCCCTTTGATATTTCAACCCGGGTAAGTCTAGATAATCTACTATCAGCAACTCTATTTGACCTAATATTAGAAACTGTAATTGGGAAATTGGATGTAAGAGGTGAGATAACCTTTAAACTGTCGCAGGTTATTGCCTATGCAGATGACATTGTCATAATCAGGAGAAACAAGAAAAACAAGTACTACATCTTACTAGATTTACCCTTGAGGAGTATTAAACAAATACAGACAATTACCAATTTCAGAAGGTAGAAAACTTCAGTTACTTGGGCACTTTGTTAAATGAGCAACATTATATCCAATTAATGAAACCATTAGAAAAGGACAGAATGCTTATTGTGCTAATTTAAAACTTAAGATCAAAGTCGATAACAAGAGAGATAAAGTTGAGAATTTTTAAGATCTTAATATGTCCAATTACAATGTATGCCTCAGAAGTCTGGACCCTCAATGAAAAAGATATCAACCAGATTAGGATATTTGAGAGGCAGATATTGCATAGAATATTCAGCCCAATCCAAATGACTCCTGGAATATGGAGAATTTGAAAATCTAATAAACAGTAAGAATATAACATGTTTCATTAGAACCCAGCAAATAAAATGGATAGGCTATGTGCAATGAATGCAAAGTAGTAGGCTCCCAAAGAAAATTATGGAATGGACAGTAACAGTTTGACAACAGAAACGAAGACCAAGAAATCAGTGAATGGATGACATGTGCTAGCAGGGTGCTTAATGAAAGAAAGTGGAAAGTGACTGTCATGTGGAGGAAGAAATGGAATAATAGTTCTGAAAGTCAAGATCCACAGAGGGTTGTAGTGCTAATGGAAGAAGATTTATATATATAAATAACATTGTTTAACTGATATAATTAACATTGTTTGCATGTTTGAAAAACAGCTATTTTATTCCTTTCAGATAGAAGCATTTAAAAAATTAGAATGAATTCAAATTGTAGATAGAATCTTCAAAACTTACTTCTCTGCAAAATTTTTCTAAGCCATGATGGTCCATGGCAAGAGAGAGAAGGTTGTGAAATATTGGTCATTGCCAAAAAAAAATTCCTTTTTTGGTATATCTTTTGAGGAAGCCAAATGAAAATACTGCAGAGATTTTTTGTAGCATAATTGCTTCAAGTGCTCTTCCATTTTTATTATCATGTATGTGAATTTAATGAATCACAAATAAAATTATTAAGTCAGAATTCCCTTCATCTTAAGGTATATCATCTCTGCTGTGTGTTGGTGTCACTATTTCATTGACACATTAAGGAATAATTATGCTGTCACTGGAGTTGTTTAAACAAAGCCCAGTAATGGAGACTTTCGGTCTGTCTTTAGAAATCTTGAATACAGCAATTTTATTTACATTTACACGACCACAGTTGAAGTGTGCATAAGCATTGGTAATTCTAGAAATTGGAAATATAATTTTAAAACCTTTTGATAGATGCCCAGACTTATTAATGATCATTGATGCAATCTAGTAAAAACATTTTTAACTGTAAAGTAAATGTCGGAAGAAGAAAAAACAGGATAGTCTGAGAAGTCAAATGGTAAGTTTCTCCACTAAGCTAATAGCCATTAGATTGTGGTGTCTCTTAAAATTCATTTCCACTTAAAAGCATTTTTAGTAATGTTCTGAGTTTATAATCCATGGAGTCTTGTTTTCTCTTTTCCTTCTGGATTATTTTAATTTAGGGTCATATTAAATATCATTTGAAATATATTGCTTCCATTTATTTTATACAAACTGATGTACTATTAAATGTATCATCTGGCTGGCTTAACTATCTTTCAGTGTGCATCATTTAGTGGGCAGTATTCTGTTTTATGCTGAAAGTATGAGCCACTTGAAAATAAGTTTCCATTCATTTTCTGTTACACAACTATCATTTTGTGAAATAAAGTATCATTATCTAAGAAAAAATAATGGTCATTAATTCATATGCTACATAAATCATATTAGGCTACTAAAATGTCTTGGTTTGAAATAAAAGCTTCTCAAAAGATTTAAATTCAGTTGAATTATTTTAACTTTCAAATCGCTAAAATTTCAGAATGTCTTTAAATTTTTAATTTCTTGAAGTATAAGAAATTCCGAATAATCTTTTGTCTATGAACATTTTTGGTTAAACAAAATCTCTTTTGGTAATATGTGGAGAATATACACATTACATCCATGAGAAAGTGCCTATATCTTTCATTTAACTAAATCGCATGTCAGTGAAGTACAATGTTTAATATACCTATTTATTTACAATACCAATCATTCTATCATCTCTTAACCTCCAAGACACTGGATAGAGAATACATTTCTTTCGTTAGTATGACAACAAAATGGGCACATTTAAATGGAACCCACTACTTCCAATACATTAAAAACAATAATGAGGTATGGGTACATGCAATCTGTTTAAATTTATTGACATTATAGGTATTTTATCTTGAATACAATAATCTTTATTACATTAGCATAATTGCAGAACAAATAAGGTTAAGCACTGAAATGCCTTGCATTTTGTTCCCATTACAAGTTAAGTAATATTACACAAAACACAAGATCAACAATTAATTTTATACTTGAGTTTTATTTACACAGTGCATCTTTTAAAATAAGTAAACTGTATGTATGTCCTAGATTTTTTGAGTTCAGAAACTCTTGCTTTGAAGAAACAAATTTTGACAGTCGATTTAATGCAGAGGTTTTAAAACTCTGGTGGATAAATCTCAGAAGGAATTTGGAAATAAATATACTATTCGCTACTTGGCACCATCACATTATTGTTTAGGATGAGCAATTTCATTGTAATTATGTTCAACATTGTAAGTTAATGTAGAAGACTTAGTCACTGTTTAAAAATGTTGAATTGAAATTACTGCCAGTCTAAAAGCCAGTCAGTAAATTCATATGTTTACATTACCAGCAATTGTAATTAAAAATATTAAAGTGACCAACAAAGCCACACCATTGTTAATGATTTCTGTAGCTGAAAATATTTCAAACATTTATCTCCTTTAGCTTCAAAAGCAATGATTTTATTGTAATTGATACTTTTCTAGTTAAGGCCTCTGTTAAGTTTCAAAACCTCAGCACATAGGAAATAGGGCACATTTCTAAACATGTTTACTTTTCACATGGTCAGTTGGTGCTAAACAGAGGTTAAATGGAGTTTTATTAACATCCCACATGCATCGCTACAATTCTAACTTTGTGTATATATATGTATGTATTAGAACAAATATTTTTGTAATATAATATTACAATATCACAACACTCCAGTGATTAATATATTCATATTAATGTCTTTCATTGTTTATTAAGGTACACAAGTGATGAAGGAGAGGTCTGAAGAGGGAAGCCATAAATATGCTTGAACAAGGAAAAACACATGAACACAAAATAAATCTCTAAAATTAAAAATCAAGTTTAATAAAATAACAGGTTTAGTACAAATTATTAAAAATTGTAAGTGCAAAATTTTTTAAACTGCATAAAAAATAAAATTTTCAAAAACTGGAGAAAAACAAACAAATGCAAACAAAATGGACGGGAATGTCTCTTAAAACTACTTCTACTGTCTCTCCATATCTGGAATGTATTGTTCATAATGAAATCCCATATACATGGATAAGTTAAGATGAACGACACTGTCATCTAAGAGGTTTTCCAATACGCATGCACACTCGTGGAAAGAGGGTCGTTCATCCAAATCGACTTGCCAGCATTGTAGCATCAATTGATACAAATCATCACTAACCAATCGCAGCTGGGGTAAGCGTAAACCTCTCATTACACGTGGACCCACTTCAATGGTATTCACATCAGAATATGGTGTTCCACCTAATGCACTGATTTCCCAAAGAAGACAACCAAATGACCATACATCGCTCTTGCTGACATACCGACCACTTCGAAATATCTCTTGGGCTGTCCATCGGGTGTAATCAGGAATTTCATTCCCTCTGCTGAACTGGGCAATCCCAAATGCAGTTAATTTAGGCACAACACCATGTGCCATTAGAACATTTCTAGCTGCAATTTGTTTGTGAATTATCTTCTGTCGTGAGAGATAATCCATGGCACGTGCAATACCAGCCGCAGTTTCCAGGAGCTGCCTCTCAGGAAGAGAACACACTTTGTGTATTTCTGAATCCTCACCAGATGGTGTATGATTGAGACTGCGACTTTCAAGTAATAAATCTTTCAATGAAGCAGGATGGTGTTCAACCATTACGTAAAGGGTTTCAGGGCTTTCACATATGCCTACCAGTTGAATGACATTGGGAGTATCGCCACCAGCACTGCGGATCAACACGCCCAAATCCTGAAGCATTGAATGTTTTTCAGCAGGAATCATCTCGCCATCAGGAATGACATGAACAGCTACTGGCACAGGGAAGCCTCTCTGTTGCACAGTGCCTCTCATTACATTGCCGTAGCGCCCTATACCCAAAATGTGATTTTGAATATCAAGAAAATTTCGGGGTATATTCCATACTTTTTCCTTCAGCGTTTTGTAATGATCAACTCTTTCTTCAATTTCTTCGGGAACATATGCATTATGTATATACCCTGAGGATTCCACTTCAAAAATCGGTCCTTCTAAAGAAAGTTCTTGATGTTCAGCTGTTCTTCGGGCTTGCCGTGCAACTCGTTTCCTCAAAATAAAAAAAACTACTATTGATAAAACTAGCAAAGTTCCAAATACGCCAACAGCTGCTGAGAGTCCAACTTCAAGTCCAGAATTAACATTTTCAACCACCATATTGTTTCCAACATTCAATATCACAATTCCATCCTGCTCGTGACTAGTTTTAGCATAATTTGCTTTAGTCACTCCGTTCAATGAGCTCACAACTCCTAAACTGACATGTACATGTGCATCTACAGGTAAAGGAGGATTATAATACTTCCCATAGACTTTACCATCTCCAACTGTGAATCTATTCTCATTTCCAGGTTTCAGTTTATCAGGAGTCAGTTCAGCAGCAATGTAGAAAGGCAAATCTTTCTCTCTTGATTCATTATAATTTTTAAGAAATTCTGGTTTTAATGGAATTATATCATCTTCACCAAATATGACAACTACATGATAAAAACTTATGGGTCCTTGGTCATTCATGGCTGGTAGAAGTTTAACTACCATTTCACCTTTTGAGCTTTGTAATATTTCTGGTGTTGGAGGTGGAGATGGCTCACCAATTTCAGTCCAGAATTTGTCAGAAATATAAGCTCCTGCAATCCCATCAGAATGAGCAGCTGCCACGGACACATTGTACAATGTACCAGGATGAAGATTCAAAAGTTCAGTCTTATTAGTTGAGCTAGGATACTGCCAGGTCTGAAGACCAAGACTAGTTGAACTGACGTAAGTTGATACTGGTTCAGCTATAATTAAGTAATTTGATAAGGGACCATTGGTAACTGCAGGTGTGGACCACTGAATATGGAGACTCTTTTCTGTTACATTTAATAGAGTGAGATTTTGTGGAGGGCCAGGTGTTCTCTGCCCAGTGTCATAAACGCTGTAGGAATTCTCTCCTCCACAGACTTGTGATGAATTTCCAAAGCATGTTTTGTTGCAGATTCCATCCGCATAATGCATATTCTCACTGCTGCAAAAACACTGGGACGCATCCGATATGAGAGCTAACTTATAATAATGATTCCGACACGCTTGTACACACATTTCGACTGTATAACTTGCATGCGGCATTTCATTCTCCAAGTCAGAGGCTCCAGCATTATCTTGAAAACATCCTATAGGATCGCCGATATCTTCACCTAAGCACGTCAAAAACAAACTCGAACTAACAATAAACAAAGCAGCCGTTGAGATCATAGTTCACTAACAACTACTCTTCAATTCCTTTGTAACAAAAGCATTCTTCAACGCACACTCTCTCAGCCACACCTACCCCGCAGTAACGTCTTTCTTATGAGTCACAGCATCGTTACAATTGCCAATTGCCATCTCGTCCGCAAAGTCGCTAATTCTGTACAGTAAACAACTTGACGTTTTGTTCACGGAATTTCCATCGACGGCACAGCAGCAAAGAGAATGAGGCAAAAATGGGTGGAGAGGCAAAGAGTAAAAAGAAGCCAAACAGAAAGACAATCGTGTGCGTATTAGAAAAGTTGGAGAATACACCAACAAGAAAACTGAACGATTTTAGAAAACTAATGAGGCACGAACACTTTAAGAAGGAAACTAAATTCTGGTCTTACAGGCATGGTGGGAGAAAGCACAGATATATGGGAAGCAGAGTGCACCTTGGATGCGAGCACAAAGTATACATACTGTGTATTTAATACTTCATGGGGGAGAGTATGTACGAAAAACGCCGGCAGGAAATCTGTACATCTGAACTTTAGCGACACCACGCGAGGGATGAAGGAACTGTCAATTTTCCTCTATACGCGCATCCGCATAGACGTACTTCACTTAACACCATGTAGTTATACAGTTCGGATACAAGCGATTTTTGAAATGATTGAAATATATGCTTGGTGTGCGCTATATCTTAGTTCTTGAGAAATAAAATATCTTCTGTTCAATCTTTTGCATTTATGATTTAAATGTAATAATATTTTAGTTCCGTTTCAAACAGGGCGTATTGAAATTCTTACAGAGGATTCTTAATTTGAATTATGTACATCATAATAAATCCGCCAAAATATTCTGGTTATTTTTAACTTATTTTTAAAACACCGAAATAGTCAAGAAAAACCACTGTTGACTAATATTTTGTTCAGGATTTACCTGCAAAGGTGTTCAATACCGCCGTCTAGAAGATCCAATGATTTCTGTATGAATACAATGTTCTCTATTGCTACTTATATAATCCTCGCACGTTTTCTTGAGCCCTCGCTTCGCTAGATGCGAGGGGAGTGGGGAGTTTGGTTATTTTGACAAAAGAAATTTTACGTGGAATTTTGAGTTCATTTTTCGTTGCAAAATAGTTTCTAATACACGGGAGAGAACATTTCTCGTTACCAGGTTTTGTCTACAACGCTCGTTGATATCATGAATTCTTTATTTAAATAATGTTGGGAAAGGAGTGGGGGTAGATATACGGGGCTCAAGAAAACACGCGGATACAATACGTGAATGCCAATGTTTTTTTAAAAAACTACACTCCACCATCACTGGTCTATAAAGATTAAAGAATGAGCAATTTGTAAATAAACTGAATTGATACTATTACGGAAACTCATTATTTTCCCAATAACATTTGAATAACTACTCCTATTATCCTTACTATACCATACTATTTGTGCTACAAAACGGAAGGTGGAAGATCTGAGCATCGAATAATCCAGGGGCAAATCTTGAGACATTTTGGGAGGATAATTTTTTTTTTATTTAGAATGTTTTGTTCGAATATGTCATTTTACAGACTATGTAGAATGATGCAGGCTTAACTCAGCGATACAATTTTCTTCGTTTTAATGTTTACACGATAATATCTTTGCTGAAGTTTCGTGACAAGTTATAATTAGTAGTTGCCGAAAAATTTTGAGAAGAGAAATTTTCCTCATTTCCCAGACCGTGCATCAACGTCTGAATAATCTGTGGAAATGATCTCACATCATAAGATTGTTTTCATCGCCCGTGTTTGGAATGTATCGTTTGTTTTTTACCAAGAGCTTGGGAATTAGTAATTTGGCCAATACTGAGTAAATCAGAAAATGAATCTACTGAATGTGTCTTCTTCATATTACATTCGCTGTCATTCACGAGTAGCTCCAATCCTTCTTCCCGTTTTCGTCACATCCCTTTCGTCGTCTACTCATCTACACCACACTAAAGAGTATATGCACCACACCGACATGCGAAGTGTATCATGGGGCACATGGTTTCGCTATGTGTGCCTAACGATGTGCAGGTATTTCCATCATTGAGGATAGTAATGACGACAGGCGATGAATATGCCTATAACAAGGAGGGAAAATGAAAGATGTAAAACAATATGTGTACCGCGACGTGGCATTGACGTGGGCATTTGGCAAAGCGGCGTTCTGGATAATAGAGACAGATTTTGACAGATCGTGTGAGCATGTAAACTGCGTGCCCAGGCCTCAGATTGTGCGTGACTTCTTTGAAAAACGAGCTTTGAAAGTATTCGTTCATTCAGTTTACCCGTATATGTTAGTGCATCTTGCACATGCATGCATATTTTTTATGGTTATGTATTTGTATTTATGCATACTAGTGTATTTAATTGTTATTTATTTGTTATAATCGAATGTTTTGCCATTCCCATCTTTTAGTTACATATTTTGTTGTTCAGTTCCGAGTCCACCCCAATAAGTATTTCAGAGCATTACAAATAGTTTTTATAGGAAAACTAAATTACTAAAACTTCAATTAAACTTGGTCTTGAATTAAACTAATAAAGTAATGACATCTTCATTAAAAATATTTTGGACCTCCTAAAATATATTTGTAAAATAATTATCAACTTCTATGTGTATTTAGGCGAACCCAGAAATTACAAATTAATTACATTTTGCAATCTCTCCAGTAATCTAATTGTTCACATTTAATCAAATGATTTTAAACGAAAGATAATGAAAATGTGTTAGTACATTTTTTTAAATTTAATTTTCAGTGCTTGAAATTGTGTATATACTTATCTTGTACCATTCTGCTGTGAACATTTGTTTTCATTGTGAACACTTAAGTGGTATATTTGTTTTTATTTTTCTTCAGGCTGAGCAATCTCTCGAAAAATATTTGTTAAAGTTGTAAACTTCATGTGTCCAATCATCACTGCTTTTTTATCGAATCAGTTTTATGAGATAAGAAGTGAAATGCAAAGTTGAACTAAACACTCAAAGAGCACATAAGTAAATGAGACAATTAATACGAGCCAAATAGGTCTCCTTAAATAACTGGTGACTGAATTCATGCATGGGACTGAAAGACACAAGTATTCGAGTTTCTAAGTTATTTCTGACATTTATTCCATTCCTTCTATATTAGATTAATTATATTTCATGAAAGCGAAACTGAAAGTGAAGCTTAAGTTTTATTGTAACAAATTTTTAACTTGTGGATTATGTATTTGAAATGTGTTCTTCAGGGATGTGCTCTAATGTGAACAAATTCAGTGATAAGCAATTGAAACGTGTGCAAAACATTTACTGCATGATTACTACCTGTTCGGTATAAACATTATTGTACTTGATGAATCAATTTTGTAGACACTAAGTGACAACCATTCATTCCATTTAATGGAATTATAATCGAATGGAAGTGCTTTTTATTAAGACATTTTAGAACCTGTTTATTGAATGTACATTTATTTTCAAATGAAAGTTATTGAAAATTTCATGAAAATATGAATTCAAATGAAAATAAATTATTACATTAAGTACTATTAGGAACTCTTGACAGGTAGAAACTTTGTGTTTTGTTATGTAATAGATAAGTCAAGAGAAAAGGAGGTGCCCAGATTTTTTACATCATAACTTCTTTGAAAATTTAATTTGAGAAATAAATTTCATGTGTTTTTTTTTTTCTTATTCTTCTGGGAATTAGCTGTTCTTTATTGCATTCAATAACAGTGTTGTTAATAGAGAACCGAGAAACTATCATATTAAAATAGTTTTGTGAATTCATTAAAATAAATGCATGTATTTTTTACTTATACAATGTACGATAATATTCTTGTGTAAATACTGATTAAATATTTATAGATTTCATTTGTATGTTGTTTTAGGATTCTATAAAATGGAATAGTTTGTAAAATACCTTTGATTAGCAGGCCTATTATTGATTACAATTGTAATGAGATTAAATATTTTACTAAATACTTCCAGTTTTGTAAATATTACATAAATTAAGAAATTTATTTAAATTTGTATCATCCACATGCCCAAACAACCAAGTCACTGTCATCATATTAAACATTATTATTATTTCCAAGCCCATTAATTCCTAACCAAATGATTAGAAGCTTTCTAATTTGTGTAGTTCTCTAATATGGTATCTGCAGGTGTGGATCAACAGGGAGAGAAATTTTACCCATAAAATTTTTCAGTAACTATTAATTTTACAAAACTTTCAAGCAAAAATATTTTCAGATAACCATTAAACCGAATAAAATCATATAACATTATGAATCCAGTATAGCCTGTGACTTTTAACAAAATCTGTAATGACACATTCGATATTTTCAATTTCCCCTCCCAAAATTTGCCCCTGTATCTATCTCGGGCTGGTTTCAATAGGCAGCAATGACTTGAGTCAATCCCAATATCATTTTATTTTTGCTTAACTGTTATTATTTTGTGATGTACCATACTGAAGCCGCAAACTGTTTGCAAAGGTTTGCAAAAGAGAGTAACTTTAACATTTTGAACAATTTAGAGTATTATTTTTTTTATTAAGTATTAAATTGTATTGAACGCATAAGTTGAAGTAGGAATGTACATATGCAAACTGGTTATATATTTATTGCTCAGTATTCAATTTCTCTCTATATGTCTATTAAACTATTAGTATGGGATTCTTAAACAAAAATAAGATAGATAATGGTAAGAAATTATCAGTCTATTCAGCTTTTAAATTTCCTAAAACAATGCTTCCTGACATTTACCAAAATATTTTTATTTTGAGGAATAAGTCATTCTACAATACTTTTGAAACTTTTTGTTCATTCTTAAAAGAAGAGTGATTTTCTATTATTACCTGGTAATTGTGATATTGATCAAGTATCAAGCATGGAGCATTTATTTAGAGTTCAGCGTATCTCTGGAAACTGCAGTAGTGTTTCAAATGTGAAGAAAACAAATATCAGGAATGTTGAGGCCCAGTCTATCAGAAATAATATATGTGAAGTATTTCTGACTATTCTAGTGTGTATACAGAATGCCCGGGAAGGAAATGTTAAAACTTTGGAAATAAGCTCTTAAAACAATTTTAACAATATTTTGTCTAGTAAACTACATAGATATTTCTAAAGGTTGAGTTTTAATTTAATACAATATTAGGAATTTGGAAAAGGGAAATGTAATTAAATTTATTATTTGGATTTTAGTTAGATATTATTACAATGAAGAAATTAAGGTAATCTAAAGACATTGAAAATTGGAATGTAAAAAAGTACAGCAAGTTTGACAGAAGAGGAGATGTCTTTTTTTCTTTTCTTTTTTCTCGTGGCGGAAGTCCAATCTTTGAATTTTCATGTGGAAGTTTGTATTGAAGGTAGTATATTTTGTAAAGTGATGTCCCTACTAGGAGTATATTAATTTGCGATTGGTTCAAGTAAGAATTGAAAGAAAGGATGGTAACCGCAACGAGAGGACGCAGATACTCTCAGCGGAAAATCAGAAATTTTAACGATAATTAGACATACCTCATTCTCGTAAGTGTCCTTCACGCTACCCAAAGACGAAGGTTAATTTTAAAAAATTGGAACCATTTTTGAGAAAATTTTGAAAATGTTTGTGAGGCTTTATGCAAAGAATCCTCAAAAATTAAAATATCCATTTCAAACTCAGAGAAATTCGTGTTCCTTTAAGTTGATCGAGGAATATCAGTTTTGAAGAAAATCTTAATGGTTTATGCGCTAGCCTTGATCTCAGACGGTCGGAGAGAGACAGACGTTTTGCTCTCCAACGATTTTTCGATGTCAAGGACTTACAAAACTGACTACACAAAGTGTTACAGGAAGTTGGTCTCTTGATAGTGATTCCGGAGACGTCAACTACTTACATCGTTAGTCCCGTAAGCGAAGCGCATGTTTTCTCTCGGGTTGTGGCTGTAATCGAGTTTGTTTTAATACAGTTACATTTAACAATTAATGACCTTGTGCCCCAGGAATGAATGTTCGAAAGCCTGCTGTATTCTGTTAAATAATTAAGTTCAAAATGCAGACTTGTAGGGAGAGTGTCTTAACTGTGACAACAATAAGCATTCTAAAGTTGCAACTAAATTTTGCTCAGTAAAAGCGTAGAAATGGTGCACGTAAAATACATTTTATATACCAGCAAGTGCGTATACTACTTCTTAAATAATATTTTTATTCCATTAAAATAAACTGGGTTTATTTTCATTTCATTCTCAAAGTAAAATTTACTTTTAATTTCTCAAAAAGACAACAGAAAATGTTAATAGCGCGAAACTATCATGGGGTTTTCCCAGAAAAAACACATTTTGGATGTTTCTATTAGTGTAAATTGCATTGTTACCTATTGAAATAAATCGAAGCCAATCAATATTGAAAGTATAGATATATTGTATTTAATAAAAGCGGATGATGTTGTTAGGCTAGATAACTTTCCTTTTGCTTGTAATGGTAAAAGTAGAGGTATGGGCGAGTTACTATTTTGTTAGAAATGCAGAAAAATCCTACTTGCAATTCGTTTACCAATGCAGATGTTTTGTATAACTCGGGAACGAAAATGTCTATGTTTTAAAATATTGCTAATCTTGCGATTTGTAACATTTATTTTTTATTTACTTATTTTAAACTTTTACTTATCTTTCAACTATTTACAGTTAAAATGACGGGAAGGGATTATGAAATTCAAAAAAACGTGCGCAGATAATCTTCTCCCCCATACGTGACATACAGTTTTTACTTCTTTTTTTTTTTTTTTGACTAAATAAATCTAAATCTAAAACTAGGGAGTTTTTGCACCACGAAGCGTTACAACAATCGACAACTCCATCAATCTTCTGCTCTGGCGCAGATGCACAAAAGTGATGCAGAACTCAAACTGCGCACGAAGGTTCGAAGTGCCAAAACTCCTTAACATCACCACATCCAAAGTGGAAAAACCTCAAATATGAAACTCAAGGAGAATAAATGATAGCAATGATATAGCGAAAAGCATTTATTAGAAGAGTTTGTGAGGTGCTCAAGAGTAGAGCTTCTCATAGAGCCACTCGGGTCCATGTGTATTGAGGACGGTGCGTAGCAGGTACCAGATGTCAGACGGATGGTAGCGCGGTGCCGGCCATTTTCCGAACAGAGCATGCTCAATTGCAGCTATCACAGGGGAGAGGTCCTTTGCCTGAAATAAGACGATTTATAATCGTCAAGAGCATTAAAATATTTAGAATATTATTCCAATCTACGTGGATTCAAGAGTTTAAATACATTAATTAAATTAATAAAATCAATAGTACATTATGACACGATGCTGTAGTGATGGGTATTAATACACGAGTGTGATATAACGAGCGAGGAACGAGGGAATTTCGTAAACTTCGCACGAATGCATTAATACCCATTACATAGAGTTTCATACGGTACTTTTTCTATGACTTTTGGTATCTTTTATAAATTAAACTTTTACACTGAATCGCTTCGTGGCAGTTGACATGTAGGATTCAGCCAAGGCCACCTAGCGGACAGCTACCCTACCTGCTGCAAGTGACTTTGGTTTACCGGTCCGCCTGCTAGAGAGTACAAAAGTTGCCTCATTAAGGTCACCAATTTCGCTTTTTCTATTTCTGGAGGTCTCAACTCAACCTCAGATTCACTAGACACTAAAGAATTAGTCTGTTTTTATTAGCAATCTCACGGCAGCAACATAACGCAAAATTACTTGCGTTCTGTTCTTAACGTCAGACAAATTTTCCCTCTACCACGGCGCAGCGCTAGTCAAATAGGATCAAAGTGAAATAACGAACCAATTTATTTTAAATAATATTCCACGTAAAAATTACTAATAAGAAAATAAATTAAAAGTGGTAAACGTTATATAATATTAAATGCAATTGTAATGCATATAATTGAGCGAAACATTTACTAGAGTGATTCTCAATGATTAATTACGTGTCAACTGGTTTGTAAGTCGGTTTGTAAACTTCTCTGTGACCTATCAAAAACCTGCATCATAATGAAATCTGTATCGTAATGAGTATCATTATGCAACGGGTTGCAGCCATCAAGTGATAGAATTATACACAATGGGAGTAGAAAAACAACTTAATAAAACAAAAACATTAAGTTTTGAGTTTTGTACTCAGGTCTAATTCTTCCTATGTATATTTCTGTCATATGAACGGATTTTCCTCTATATGATTTGCTATAAAACTGGAGGGAAAGTTCGAACAAGATGGTAGTCCTTCACCATAAAGTACAAGTATTATGTAAATTCAATGTCGTTACAATAAGTGACATAAAATTGTCATTCATTTATTTAAAAATTAAAGAAATAAATAATTAATGACTTAATAATTATTAACACATACATAAAGTTTAAAAAATCTTCCTTTTTCTAAAAAGAAAAATATTTTTAATGTTTGGTTAGTGGTTGGGAATGAGAAATATAGGCCTCACTGAAGTATAATTTTCTCTATTTGTTTGCTTCTGAATACTTTTTGTGACGTGAAAAAGTAGGTATTGTTGATATACGCAAACCCACACACAAGCACGCACAAAAAAAGACACTAAACATTGTCATTTTTGCTTGCGTGAGGAAATAATGCTTTGAAAAGAGTAGGCATTTTTATTTTTACTACGTATAGTACAAATTGTAAAGGTAGTTCACAAGATGGACAGACACCGTAGTAAAACACTTTCTTTGCCCGAGAAAATAGTTCGCATTTTCGAGTGATGTCTGAAGTGTTGTAGGATTGAAGGTGCAATGTAATGTTAGGTAACAGTTTCCAATAATACAAGAAAGTATGAGCTGTTAGAATACAACTAGTTCTCTTACGACTATGAGAGTAGCATTTTACTGATTCATCGGACAGAATAGCGAAGGAAGAAGATCCAGTGAACTTTAGACGACGACTTTTTGACAACCCGAGTGATTGGTGGGTTAGAACATACTCTCAAAATTCGTGTTCGCATCTTTGAAACCGTTTGGGGGCAGTGGAATATCAACAGGCAGGAAATTCTCCGTTCATTATCACCCTTGCCAGGTAGCATGTAAAACATCTGCCTAAATAAAATCCGTCGACATTTCTCGACTCCTTTGGACCTCGTATTCGCTCAGCTAGAAAATGAAACATATAGAATGCCAGAGCATTGCTGCCGTGACTGCAAAAACGAAAAAGGACGTTGAGAGCCCACGCAGTGGCAAATTCAAAAATTCCCAACTCAGCCCGCGTTGGGGTGGGCTTTTGGTCACGTTTCCGATGCCCGCATATTAGCATCTTTAACAGCAATCATCGGCAAAGGTGGGTCGGCGCATGCGCTGATGTCACCGCAGTGCTTCTGACTGGGGAGGTCCTAGGGTTCGAGTCAAGATGCGCGACAGGGGCAGGATTTTTGACTCTAGCTGCACACTCAGGTCGAGTTCAGCGGAGAATTCTAGCGGCCGGTTGCTCTGATCGGTAGTTTTCCGTGTTTTTTTCCATCAACCCCAGGCGAATTCCGGAACAATTCCTGCACTAAACGAGCCATGAACCACCGGCGATATTTCCTTCCTTTTCTTTGTTCTATCCTCACCCCTTACACAATCACATGAACTCCACTACCGCGCTTGTTGGGAGACCAGTCGGAAGGTTAGAGTTTGTCCCGGCGGAGGCAGTGCCCCGCTGGTGGGAGAAACCTGGTTGGGGAAAGCCGGCGGATTTCCCCAGCCAGCGGGAGGAGAGTCCCGTTCTCTTTCGCGATAAAAAACATGCACCGTTGACGCGCCCCGAATCACTAATCAATCAATCAATCAATCAATAAATAAATAAATAAATAAATAAATAAATAAATAAATAAATAAATAAATAAATAAATAAATATCAATCTGCGTATCGTGCGTGAACTCACGTGCGCCCCTGGATGCTCCTGCGCGCCCATGAAGCCTTTGAAGAGCAGGTGCGGGTAGTCCTTGCCGTAGGTGGCGCGCGCTTCGTCGCTCAGGTTCTCCCACGCCGCCAGCAGCGACGCCTTCATCTGGTCAGGTGCGTCCAGGATACGCGTCGCTGCAACAGGCAGGGCATCTTCAGTCGCAAAGCAGTCTTTTCAGAACAGTTATCAGCAGCTAACGGCCTTTCAAAACGAAACAGTAGCTAAAATTCGCAACTAAGTCGTAATTTAACAGCAGTATAGCATACGGTTCAGTAGGAAAAATCGCAAGCCAGCAACTAACGGTTCATTAGCACAAATCCTACTGAACAAAACCCCACAAAGTGTTTTCTTTTTCAAAAAGAAAAAAATTACGTCCACTGCTCAAGAAGTACACACTATCACAATAAAACACTATCGTATAACACTGCAATAAACTACATATTTAACATGACTTGTAAGAGTGGCCTCTTCCTTGGAGTCTTGCTGTTGTATGAGATCATCAGTTCAAAGTAGTGACGCACTGAGTATGAGAAGTGTCAGTTTGTGCTGCATGAGAACAGGCAGAATATCAATTAATATTTGCGTTTATCAGTAAAAATCGAAATTGTTTCTTTATTTTTGAATTTTTCCTGGCTTCTTGGTATCCAACAATATCTCTTACGAGGTCGGAGTCTACATGGTTTGCGTTTAGTTTCTGCACTCATTGGAAATAAGGAAAATATATTAGTACAACATGAGGACCGGATTGGTATTACCCGTTTTGTGACACGGTTATTTTTTGCTGGAATGGTGGTATAATAAAGCTGTTGGTATATGGTCCGCCAAATTAATTCAAATTTGGCGCCACGTTTCGAATAGACGAGTTATGCTGCTCTTTGATAACATTTTAGAAGAAAATATCATACATTTTCAACTTCCCGCCTTCGAGAGTCCAATCTTGCTCAAACATCACGCGAATTCCAATTGGCCAAATACTCATTTTTTGTACAAGGTGGTTTGTAATCGATTGTCAACTGCTTTTAACTATGTTCGCAAAGTCACCTTTAGATCGCGGCCGCGACGAAAGATTTACTCATTGCCAGATTTCCCGGAATCCAATTATATATCAATAGACGCGACGAGCTCGTATTGTTTGAAAATTCGAGGAGCAGCGAGCAGTTTGTAGCGATCGTGCACAGAAGCTAAGTGAAACGTATATTGAGCGCATGGAAAGTTTGATTCGGCACGCTGCCAAGCAATTTACAGCACATTTCTGCAGTTTACGTGATATCAAGCGCCAAAACGCGGCGTGCATAAGCACTAAGCGTAAACTTCGTAAGGAAAACGTTTATTTTCGACCAGACAGAGGTAACCATGACAATCTCTTCAATACTCATTGATTAGACCCGGCAAAGTAATAATCTTTGTCAATTATGTGTCTTTTTTTTAGAAATTTCTCGTCTGATGAGAACAGAGAAGGCGATGCTCGTTGCAGTTTCTGCTAATGCTTTCCCAATTCATCTGAGCAATATTTCGCAACCTCAACAAAAGCAGTCCTGAACTGTAGTGTGAGTGGAAGCCACCTTTTATTTTTATGTGTAAAGTTTTCTAAGCATTGATATTTTTTATCTATGAGTAAGATGTAGCAATCCTTTAATATCAGCTGGAACGATTATGTAGTAATTAACCATTTCGCTGTTATTGGCTCATGAGCCGCACTAAGTTTGTTTATTTATTCTCAATGTAAGCCACGGTTTTCTTTCTTTACTGTTAACGCCTGGACTCGCTTCGTTTAAAAAGCCCTTCGGTAGTCCCTTTTGGAAAGTCTCCCTTTCGCTTTTTCAGCAATTCTCTGTATTTCGGATGATCTCTTTCTGTCTTTTACTCACGTTTACTCGCGCAAGAGCCCGCTCCCGTAAATATAGTACTTGGATTGCAGATGCGTATTATTGAAAGAGTTGAAAAAAGAAAACTCTACACAATAAACTTATCTGAACAGTTGTGCTTTATTCAACACTTGCATATTGTTTGTTAATTTGATACAATACGATAGTTTGTATGCCTTTTTAAATTTAATAATATTAAATCTGGTATAATTTTGTGTTTCAAAGATATGTATTGTTCGTGATTATTTACATGTTAGTGTTAAATTGATTGTTGTGACTCATTAAATAATATAGTGTTTTTGGAGGAAAAATGCTAGCGGGCTGACCGGTACGTTAAAAAGTCACCCAGAATCGCAGAGTAATGCATTAGAAGAGAATAAAAGTATAATTGGATAACATTTTCTAAAGCGGTGTGGTGATAAAAGTAATACAAATATGTCCAGTAATATTTGACAAAACTTCAACTTTTAGTAGTGTTGATTGATTTTTCTTGTACCAATACAGAAACAACAAATGTTCCAGTTACTTTTCATTTTTCTGTGGACAAAGCCCAAAGATACCGCGGCAACGTATGTAATTCGGAAAAAAATACTAGTAAATATGACGATTTGGTTTGTGATAGTGGGAGCGAGAGCTGAGGTTGCATATTAATAGTAGCTCGTCATAGAAACGCATGTGGGGGGAGAGCGACAAAATGGCTGCGATGCCACTGGTGATGTGGTCATTGCACTCCGAGCAGCCGAGTTTGCCGACTATTGCGTCGGGGGACTCACAAGTTGTGGATTAATACGCGATCACAGTACCCCATTGATGTCACTGCAGTGCCTCTGACGAAATGTCTTAGGGTTTGAGTCCCGATGTTGGTAGGATTTTCGACACTAGCTAGACAGCTAGGTCGAGTTTAGAGTTCAGGGGAGAACTCTAGCGGCCAGCTGCTCTGATCGGTAGTTTTCTTTGATTTCTCCGATCAACACCACGCGAATGCCTAGCCAACGGGCCACGAACCGCTAGCGTTCTTTTCTCACTCATCCTTAATCTTTCCTCACCCCTTACTTTCCCACACCTACACCTACGTGGACCGCGCCATCACTCATGTCGGAAGCTTAGAATTAGTGTCGGGTGGCTGGTGAGAGACACCTAGTTAGGGAAAAACCCCGCTGGCCGACGGGTAGGTCGGCACTGGATCTCGCCATCCACCTCCCGCTTCAGGGAGAAAGAACCTGTTCATGGGCGCGGAATCACTAATGAATGAATGAATGGATGAATGAATGAATGAATGAATGAATGAATGAATGAATGAATGAATGAATCAAGCGAGGGGACTGGCTCACCTGCGGCGAAGGCGCCGGGCGTCATGGTGGCGACGTGCACGCCGAAGCGCCGCTGCTCCAGGCGCAGGCTGTCGCTGAGGCCCTCGGACGCGTGCTTGGACATGGTGTAGGAGGCCATGGGGCCGCAGTACTCGCGCCCCGCCACGCTCACCATGTTCACCAGGCGGCCTGCGCGCGCGTGCGTAAAATAAATAAATTGAAATTAAGTAAACCTAAGTGGAAATAAAGAAATAAAATGAGTAAATAAAAAAATGAAATAAATAAAACAAAAGTTTTTCAAATTCGTACGAATGTATATACAAGAGAATTAAAGTTAATTTTTGAAAGTAACTTAATGTGGTCACGCGTATTTGACAATGGTGCGAAAAACGGTGGTCGGCTGTGCGGTTTACTGTCACCAGCCAACGATTCGCTCTCTGCGATTTGGTCAGCTGTACTGTTTTGCACCATACTTGTGATTCGTTCATTGCGATTGGTGACTGTGATGACATTATTCACACCATAAATGGCGAATATGTCTGAGCCATTAAATGACATTTTATGAACGATTTCATGCGAACGAAAAGTGCCGTGTAATGCTGATATTCAAGAATATGTATTATTACTACTATCATTTCTGTTATAATTAGTATTGAAAAGAAAGAAGGAAACCAATGGTGGGCCTGTTTACCTTTGGTGCGGCGCAGCAGCGGCAGGAAGGCCTTGGACACGCGCAGCGTGCCCAGGGTGTTCACGTGGAAGAGGCGCGCCGCGTCTTCGGGCCTCGTCAACTCGGCCGGGCCGAACATGAATATGCCCGCGTTGTTCACCACGCCCCACAGCCCTGCGCACATTGCCCACGCTCCAACACTGCCTTTTCTTAGCACGATGCAAAAACAGACTTGCAAGAGGTGTCTTTGTCTCGTGGGGACGAAACTCATAACAATAGCTTTTGCGTTGTAAAACAAGTTGGGCCACCATTCTATCTAGCTTCTTAGTGGTGTTTCAAATAGATTTAATACGTTGTGTAGTACAACGTACTAAGTACTTTGTTTATTTACTTATGACAGTTTGTATGAATTAAATAAATATTATTGATTTTATAAAAAAAGGAAAATAAGTAAATCGATCGTGGTGAAAATGGATTATTAAATAATTTTACATAATTAAAAAAATGTGTTTAGATGTCCTTTTTTTGTAAAATATATTTCTTATTATGATTTTAACCATAACTCACCATTTACCGGGAGATGCTGCTGCACGTAGGCGCGCGCTGCTTCTATCTACAAAAGAAGAGATAAAATGCGAAACGAAATAGAAGAATGAAGAGTAAACACAAATTTAAATGAAACTATGAATTAGATATATTTACTTTATTCAATATTCAAAATATTATCAAATAAGTTTAATCCTGGGCTTTTTTAATTACTACAATTTATCTGCTTGTATATTAACTTCATAGAAAGTTGTTTAACCTAGGTAGAAAAGAATCCACGTACTCCCTTTGACAAAATATACTAACCTCAATAACGTAAAAAATTAAAAGTCGTTTGAATTGCGTTCAAGTTTCAACCTCAGGGTGACTGCTAAGAACAATAAAAGCTCAGGCAAACGCGCGCCAGTAGTGAAGGTACTGTTCCAGTCGGCCCTCAGCGTCCAAGGGGGATCCCCGTTGTGTGACGCACCTCTTCGTCGTTGGTGACGTCGAGCTGCAGCACGTGCACGCGCGGCAGGCGCCGGAGCTCGACTGCGCCGTCGCCGTTCGCCGCCTGCAGGCAGCCCGCGAACACGACGCAGCCCAGCTCCTGCAGGCGCCGCGCCAGCGCCAACCCGAAGCCCGAGTCGCAGCCCGTGACGAGCACCCCGCGCCCGGTCGCCGACAGGCGCTGCGCCCCCGCCTGCAGAGCCGCCAGCGCCCCCAGCGCGCACGCCGTCACGAACGTGGCGCAGGGGCACGCACACGCGCACGTGTACAGACCTGCGTGCAAAGCAAGATGGAAAAATGTCAGAAATGTTTTATGGAATTGAAATTTTTTAACTGTATTGTAGGTAACTCATAATGAATGTTACAAACTTCTAGGTCATGAAGAGGGATCGAATATGATCACTTTTTGCCAATATAGTGGGAAAT
Source organism: Gryllus bimaculatus (assembly GCA_017312745.1). Taxonomy (NCBI): domain Eukaryota; kingdom Metazoa; phylum Arthropoda; class Insecta; order Orthoptera; family Gryllidae; genus Gryllus; species Gryllus bimaculatus. The sequence continues at coordinate 10,926,988 of BOPP01000029.1, forward strand.
TTCCATGGCCAATATAGTGCCAATATAGTGGGACATCCTCCCTGATTATTACGCCTCTGCGCGTGACCGTGCTTAACTTCGCAATTTTTGAAAAAACAAAAGAATAGAGCAATGGCGTTTATGTCATCTCTTAGGGTACAATTAGCACTATCCCTATCAATAGTTGAAGAGAAAAAATTGGAGCTGTTTTTGAGAAAATATTGTTTGTGTTATTTTTAAAATTGCACATATTGAACGCAACATTGCGACGAAAAAATGGACAAGATGTTATAGAGAGAACTCAATATGGAGAACAAATTTCATTTAAAGGAAAAATCTCTACCTGCAATGTTGTAGTTGTAGAAAAACGCCCGAAAAATTTCATATTTTCAAAATTTTCAAAAATTGAGTTAACTGTGATAATAGGAAGAAAAAAGGCCCCTTTTAAGTATATTTTGCTATATTTTTACAAGAAATTTAAAGAAAAAAATTTGCAGCCATTTTTGAGAAAATTTTGAAAATGTCCGGGGACTTGCGTAAAGTACCCCCAAAAAGGAATCAAATGCAGTTTGCAGATCAAAAATCGGACAATTCGTTCAGACGTTATCGGTAAAATAATTTCCCTGTGTTAGTGCTGCGATCTATTGAATTTTTATGCAAGTATTTTTCGGTTCATTTCGACTTAAGTAAAAGATTCCGATTCATAAAGAGTCCTTATTTTCAAACGGGTGATAAATGAGTAATTACTCATTCATATAAGGAAAGTCGCCTGTAGCGTTAAGTATTCCTCATTCGCCAGAGGATTAACTAGCTTTGGTGAAGTGAAGTCTACGAACACATAAGTGTACGCGACATGGCAACGACAACGATTTCTTAAGAGTATTTTGAATATTACACTCCAAATATCGTCCGCGAATGAAATATATCCGAAAGGCTGATAATCCATTCCAATGTAATAATGGAAATATACAACGAAGAACAATTTAGACGGTGCTTTCGTTTTCGTAGAATCAGTTGTAAATAATCTTATTCCTCTCAGCAACGAAAAAATAAATGTAACATAGAGGCTTATCAACCCCCTCTTAGAAGATGCTGGCTATAGCATTAAGATTTAATTAATAATAATAGCATTAAGATTTTACACAACTTCATTCTTTCACAAGATTGCACAAGATATTTCATATCTTGTGCAATCTTATGAAAAAATTATTTTTTCTATCTTCCCGGTAATTTTATTATAGATATGATAAATGTAAATAAATTCAATTACATTTTATTTTTAGATTATCTGCGCTGTTCTCTATAAAGCTAATCAAGCTTGAGTGTGATGAATAATTTCTGAACCTTCAGAAACTTTGGAACGTAACTTTAAGAATTTTGTAGTTTTCATCAGATCGAGAGATTTGGCATTTTGAACTGATAAAAAAGACAAAATTCTCACTTATATAGGATACTACAATTGCGACTAATATAAATTTGTAAACAAAACATACAAGTTCCAACGAAAATACACAGTTACCAAACACTGGGTCAGCTGACGGAAATGCAATGTGGCAACATTTCCGATGCCTTAAGGATCAATCAATTCTGCTCACTTATGAGACGTCTATGAAATAGAAGCCTCCTAATGTATGAGTACTTTCCTGATGATATCGCCATTGGTACTGGAGCGATATCTGCATCCATACCCCAATCACGATCATATAAAAATTAAATTGCACTCATCGTGTTTATTAACATTTGTATTACTAATTTCCAATTCTGCGCAGAACAGATAATGATAAACAAAACAAAAAACTACGCAACCTCCGGCCATTTGTGAGTTATTAAATGACTTCCTTAGATACTCAGAAACCTGATTCAATTCTCACAGTAAGTGCGTAACTGCACACAGTTGACGTCATACAAAAGCAAAGCTCCATGGAAGAGGCAGATCTCCATTAACCCAGCAGAGCTCGCACCAAGATTCCAAACAAAAATGCTCGCAATAGGAGTTTTTATTTGTATGGGAAATCATGGGAATTCTATTTTCAATGATAGCATATCATTACATAGAAGTTGAAATTGATTTATTATTTATAAACACGGAGAATATGTTACCTTTAAATTTAAGATTACTATACAGCACGTGTTAGTGTACAAAATCGCTAGTGAATTTGAATACTTTCGCAAATTAGTGCAAGAATTATTTAACGATACAACATTATAATCGAAAAATATTCTTAAACTACTGATAAAAATATAAAAAAAGGAATTTGTTAATAATATTTATTACAAAGACATTAAAAATCTTTGCTCAGGATCCCTTGGAATAGAACAATCTGATCTTAGGAAATTAATTTGAGTAAAGATACTTGCACTTGGAGCAAACACATTGAACTTTTCTCTTTTGCTTCACATTTTGTCACAATTGTCTTTATTTTTGTTTTTTTAGTTACAAAATCAGTAATGTTGACATTTGGCTCTAATGCCACTTGGAATGTTGCTTGATAATGCAAATGTGAAGAGCTCATCTCTGACATGTTCAAACTCAGATTCTTGAAAAATAGAGGCATCTAAACTTGTAAGTTATCGATTCAATTATAAACTACGAGGCAATAAATATCAAAGAAATTTGTCATAATAGAATTTGGGTCTCAAATTTCTGGCGCCATTGTAAATGTCATACACTTCAACTACTTCCAGTTTCTAACTTTGCCCTACCGCTACTTTAATGTCCAGTAACGATTTCATTTTTTCTTTTCTATAAATTATGTCAACCATTCGTCGATAGTGTGCACACCGGGACAGAAAGTCTCTCTCCTTCGTTATATGATGTCCATTCCTGTTTTTCTACGTAAAGTTTATACAATCTAAAATCTGATTATTGGATACTGTATTTGTTTTCACAGGACTATTATTTTTAATTACTACCAAACATTTTACAATAAATTAATTATATTCCCTTTGTAAATTACTAACTCAGACACTGACACTTCCGTAATTCGTATTTCGTCGGGAACTAATCTCCTTGCGTCGTCTATATGAGCAAATAATTAAATATTTTTTACAGTTTTATGAGTAATGGATGTAACTAGCATGTGTAATAAAGTAAATATTTATGCTATTCTCTTACGAGGTGTTGGTGACGTAGCTGAGGGCAGGGCAACGGGATTTGAGAAAATGAAAACTGAACACAAGGCAAAATGTTTCTTTTTTACCACAACGTTTTATAAGCAGTTTTTTGATTGATTGTAATGAAACTAAGGCGTATATTTCTGAACAGCAATGGGGCTGAATACTGAGGAAGCATGAACATATTAAGCACACGGGTATTTTTTCACGTTTCTTTACACCGGAGATTCAGCGGAGGCTGTTAAGGAATGATCTTGTAATTACAGGAAACGCCAATTGATTCATATTGGAAAGAATATTTTCTCAAAGTAATATATTAGGCAACATCATTAAATCAACAAACAATATAAAAATGGTTGCACGTAAAACTCCATTAACCGGAGTAATTCACAGTTCTTGCAGACAGCGTCGCTTGAGGTTTCCGAAAGGCGTTCCCATTTTCACTAGACATGCCTATCTCATTCGATATGATAACGTGTATTACACAATAATGCCGCTGATTGTTTGTTATACGGTTCGGAAGAAAAAACGACTACAGTAACTTACTTATGTAATAAACAAACCAAGGTATTTTGATACCACTAAATTCATAAGTCATACTACTGATTCTGAACGGATATAAACATTTAATTGAATACATTTTAAGGACCCAAACACATCTAAAGTCATTGGCGCTTTTAATTGAAGGAAAACGTGGGTGATTAATGGTCTTGTTATTCAATGAAAAAAGAACAGTTTTTTTACCAGAGATATTTTCTCTACAGGTAATATTTGTATACATTATAATGGTGGTGGATAATAACTAATTACTCTCGATGCAACATACTGATTCTCATTTACGTGAACATTTTGTGTTTCTTCGGGCAAACTAATATTTTAAAAAGGATTTTCTTGAGGTTGTCATGACTCCGGCGTTTTCCTGGATCCGGCATTGAGCAATATACTCAATATAATAATAATAATAATTATTATTATTATCATTATTATTATTAATATTATTATTATTAATATTATTATTAATATTATTATTATTAATATTAATATTATTATTATTAATATTAATATTATTATTATTATTATTATTATTAATATTAATATTAATATTATTAATATTAATATTATTATTATTATTCAGCGCAAATTAATTATCTCTTCGTTTGGATGTGCAAAATATAATTTGTCACACTCCTTATATTTAATACAGTTTTTTGGTGAAGAAAGGTAAAGTTAAACTACAACTGATAGCAAGTGGCATGCACCTCTTTATCCGCAAGGGAGCGCCGTTTCTCGCAGCGTTCGTTGCCATTACTCACCCGTGACCCGCAGCAGCCAGAGCAGCGCCACGGCCACCACGCCCGCCTGCAGGCCGATGGTGAAGGCGCGGTACGCCTCGTGCAGGTAAGGCACGCGCATGGTGCAGGGAAGGCCTGGGCGGGCGCCGGGAACCGCGGGGGAAAGTGCCTCACTGCGACAGCTCCGCCGCGCCGACTTGCCTTCTCGCGGCGCGAGCGGCCTTATCGCGGTAGGAGGGGATTGCAGCCAATGCCAATTGAGCAGGTTGCAGTCAATGTCACGTACGCGAGTGGAGGGGAGAGGAGAGTGCAAAGTTCGGCCTCTTAGCACTCCCCAGCGAACAACCGGAGGCCGACGACCGCGCGAGGTGGCCCGGTGAAGATAACTCAGGTGGGTGCCACGGCGACTGCTCTTCACCGGCTTAGGTGGCTCAGAGCATCAATCGATGACACTGCAGTGACTCTGACCGAGAAGTTGCAGGGTTCGAGGCCCGTCGGTGACAGGATTGTCGGGTGAAATTCAGGCACTGTCTGGAGGAGAATTCTAGCGACCGGCAGCTCTAATCCGATTTTTTCCGTGGTTTCTCTGATCAACACTAGGCGAATATCGGAGCAATATTCCAGCAAACGGGGTACAGACAGCGCGCGATTTTTCCTTCCTTTTCCTTGTCCTATCCGTTCCCCTTACATACACATATTTACAGTCACATGCACTACACTACCATACTCGCCGGGAGAGCTTGACCCAGCTTGGGCGGTGCTTCGTCGGTGGGAGATATCTAGTTGAGGAGTGAAGCTCCACAAGCCGGCGCGACGGGTAGGTTGGCACGGGATCTTCCCATCCTGTGGAGAAATTCACCTCTCGCCGTAAAAAAAATGCACTACATTTTCTGAACTACTTAGTACAAACTTAGCAGTTGACGTGACCGGAATCAATCAATAAATCAATCAAAGCAACTGCTCTTCGATGGGATTCGCGTTTCGCATAAAGCACGGTTGTTTTCAACTTGCCAATGTCACATGGGAAATGAAAACGAAGTGGAAGTTCTCGTACGTATATAATCGTCCATTTGGTTAGTGAATGGTAATTTTATCATTAATTAAATGCCAAGAATAGCGAAGTATTTTTAGTCATCGGTTCTTGATCTTCAACGTACCATAAGGATACGGCATACAAAGATGAAGTAGGTGATGATGAATAACAACTGAGTGAAGTGAGTTGACTTAGTTGGCGTCAAGCAAATTGAAGGAACGGATAAACTACAGGAAGAACCGAAAGTATGAGTGAAATAGGAACACTCGTAATCTTAAGGTTCGGAAACATTGTGATTATAGTCTGAATGTCACAGCCTAAAATCTCTCATTATGTACGAGAATGATGAAAAACACTTTTTCATACTACCTGTTTTAAAGGCCAAAGTACCCACAGTGCTAATGGCTTTGTAAATTCCTAATGATTAGCAAATTTCGAGAGAGTAGCAAACTCATTGCCAGTGCTCGTTTTGAGAAACGTTGGGGCGTTGTCTGTGAGCTCTTCCCATTATCTCCAATTAGAAAGATGTAAAGGGAAAACGTAATCTCAAGAACCTAAGAAGAAACCAGAAATATAATGCATTTGAGTGGTATTTCCGGAATACATTTTATAAAATGTAGTTATACTTTTTTATGATTATGAAATTGAATTATTTAATTGTAATAATTAATTATTCATTAATAAAATATGATTGACTCTACCTATCGGTGAGAAACTGATATTTCACTTGCCCTTACAGTTTTTTAACAGTAGAATTTAACATATATGTTTTATGTTAAGGACTTAAAATCTGTCAATGTTTCTTTCACAACAAAAGTAAAGAGAAACACGAGTAAACGACATACCCCAAAAAGTACACGAGAAGCATTTAAAAAATGGATGCTCCTAGAGCTTAAGTTTACCAGAAACATTTATTATGAATTTTAATTAAACTGTGTCATCGGTTGGGGAAGAGTTTTAGAGGTCATCGAAATATATTGTAATAAACATCATGCGTTTGCCACGTGTAACCATGGTTACAATTTTTCCTCGGTGCCTTATATGAAAATGCGGCGGTCATCTTGAAAAAGGAGGAAAATACTTGAGAAATGAAAGATGTTCCATATTAGTAAAGTCTTAATACACTGAAATTTAATTCCAGCTACACTCCAGCAAAAGTGTCCATTCTGCGGAGCCCTGTCGGGTCCCGCGTGTTAATGTTAATCGTATGTTTGGAAAAAAATAAAATAGATGGGAAAAAACGAGAATACTTTAAGAAAAACTCCAGCCAAGAAAACTTTGTAGCTAGGTCGAAATCAACCGCTCTCTGTAGGATAATTCTCACGCGGGTTGATATGATCGTTACTTTTCCGTGGTTTCTCCGATCAACACCTGGCGAACGCAGCGACAGTACTCTGACAAACGGGCCACGGACTGAGGGGGGTTTTCCTTCCTTTTCCTTGTCCTATTCTCACTCCTTACACACACACACACACACACACACACACACACGTGCACTACACTACCACACATGTCGGGAGACCAGTGGGGAGCTTAGAGCGTGTCCAGGCTTGTGCGGTGTCCCGCTTGGGGGGAGATATCTGGTTGGGAAATATCTGGGTGGAAAATACCCATAGCCTTCGTTTAGGTCGGCGCCGGATGTCGACACTGAGTGAAGGAAGATCACCGCCAGTCCCCGTGGAAAATCATGCACTTCACCGACGAGAAGAATGACCAATAGCTATTGATGCGCCCGGAAACACGAAATAACCAGTCAATCAATCAAAGCTCTTTATTTTAAAAACAATTACAAACACCTGAGTAGAACATTGTGTGTGATCAGACGAAGATCTTCTCGAAGAGCCACTCGGGGCAATGGGTGCTGATCCACGCGAGCAGGGTGAATCCCAGGTCCGCCGGCACGTAGCGCGGCGCCGGCCAGCCGCTGAGGAGGGCGTCTTCTATGGCCGCCACCACGGGGGACACGTTCAGCGACTGCGGACACGTCAAACCATCCGTGTTAGACACTGAGTTTTGGAAAGTATGAATATTTTGCGTAATTTATGCAGAAAATAAAAACAATTAAAAAGTATTTTTCTAAAAAAACTGCTCTATTTTTTTCGATTAAAACAAAAAACTCTACATTTATGGAAATGGGAGCAGGTTCAAAACTAGACAGTTGTGTGATAGGGAAATTTGTAAAGGATTGTTTTCTTAGTGCTTTTAATGCACCATGCAGTAAATAAGTAGCTTTTCTTACACGCTAATTTTCATTTTTGATCATTTGTGGGCGCAACGCTAATCCAGTTGTCAATTACCTCTGACCTATCAGTATCAATAAAATTTCATTCCTTATAAAAATTAAAGGCTTTCCTGAAGCGATCACATCACCACTCATTCTGCGAGACCAGCCGTGAGCTTTGAGCTTATTCCGAAAGGGGCGGTGTTACTATGATGGAGATACGTGGATGGGAAAAACCCCGCGAGCGGATTTGGAGGTCGGTGCTGGATCTCACCATCCTGGGAGTGGGGGGGGGAGAACACCGCCACCTCTCATGCAATACGCTTACGGCCGTAGCAGACGTCGTGCCCGAAAACACGAAATCAATCATTAAAGTGAATCGATCCCTAAGTAGTTTCCTGTAAAGAAAGAGAAGCGACTCACGTGCGTGGTGGGGGCGGCTAAGAGGTCCATGAAGGCCTTGAGCACCGCGTCGGGGCCGTCGGCGCCGTAGGCAGCGCGCGCCGCGTCGCTCAGGCTGCCCCAGCCCGCGACCAGCGCCGCCCGCAGCGCCTCCGACTGCACGATGCTCGTCGCTGTACAAGAAGCGCAAAGTGAATGCATGTGGGGGCCGTGCCTGCACGGTCATCTCTGCGGATTACACAAAGCACACCGACGTATTCTGCATAAAGAAGCTTGCTCAGTGTATTGGGTGACGAATATATTGAAATGCTATGTATGCTGTAACTAGAGCCCGGATTTATATTCAAATGCATTTTTGTTGCTAATAGTTACTTGGACAATGATCACATATCTTCATTAATCTTTCATCTAGAGCATTTCTGAGGAATTTTATTTCGCATATTTTGCCATACTTGACTGTTACTGTATATTTATGCATATTCAGTCTAATGTTTGAAAAAATAAGGGAAACGTGCTAATTACTTTATTACAATTAAACGTGTTGAAATTGGTGAATTATGATTGATAGTTATCGTGATTCATGAAACGGTTCACCAGTCACCATGAAGTGAAAATCCTTTTAGCCTCAAATCTGTTGCCAGTGGATGCAGATGTAGTGTATTTCGCTTGTACCATGAGCGCGACCACAGGTAAGATCAAATTTCGGGTGAGGAGGCATGGGTGGTCGAGTTCAGTGTCTCAGACTTGAACGAAATAAAAAAGCCGTGATAGACCTTGTTTTTTTTTATCTGCCAGGAAACGTTTTCTAGTTAGCAAGAACATCTCTATACCATGTGCTTGCTAGTTGTCAATAGAGCCTACTAAAGAAAGATCAATCTAATATCAGATAGCAACACGGCATACTCACTGGTGACGATCCTAAAACTGATATAAGAAGATTCTCTGTTCGCTGGCAGTTTTGTCTTGTCAACTGAGCTAGCAGTACGTGTGTAAGAGTGCTTTAGATAATCCCAAGAGTTACGGTAGTCTAATTAGAAAATTGCCAATCCGTGTAGCCGTGATCGCTGAGGCAGTAGTGTCGTGGCGATCTCGGATCGAAGGATCGCGGGTTTTGTATCCCGCCTCGGGCATGGATATATTTGTGATCGTCCTTTCACCGCTTATCATCATCCTATCACTTCATTAAAGAAGTATTAATAATTCCCTGCTTAAGCAGGAGTCCCTTGCCCTTAATGAGATATCTAGTTGACTAATAAAAAAATGTAGAAAATGAAATAAATGGTTCGCGCCATTCAACAAAATCACACCGATTTCTCAACAGGGCAAAGTGGTACAAACATTTATTTCCTTGTAAATTTTTTACTGCATATTTATTGCTTTTTTAAATAATGGCGTATTTATATGGCATATTTGAAGCATTTTTACTGCATAGAAATCCGTACTTTAGCTGTAACAGTGGTCCAAATATTGAATTAAGAAAAAAAATAACACATTACAGTTAACGTTAAAAATGTATATGAAATATGAAAATCAGAATTAAAATAGAATAGGATATATAGACAAAATAATTCCGAAAAAATCGAAATCCATTCCCAAGCGTGGGATAGGACAATGCCCTTGGGTTGTTTAGACTTGCAGGTAGGTTTCCAGATTAACCGAGATAGAGTCCAAAAAAATGACTTTAAAAACGCAAGAGGGCAAACAGGAAAAAACTAAGGCAAGATATTTCCAAATAAGCATTAGGGGCCTAAAAAAGGCAAAATGAAATCTTCTTCAAGAATTCTAGAAACACAGTTTAGTGATTTCTTAACATCATATCAAAAATAAGAAGAAAAAATAATACTCAACTTTCGTAGGCCAGCTGAATTAGCCCAGGTCAATACCTATTGCGATTGAAGCTACTCTGGCCGGTTGGTCCTATGGATCGAGTTCTGATGGATATGGATTTTCGATACTAGGAGTAGCTTGATAGCTAGAACGGATTCAGTCTCTGTCAGGAGGATAATTCAAGTGACTGGCTGCCCTGATCAGTAGTTTTCCGTGGTTACGTTGCCCAATACCAGGCGAATGTCGGAGTAATAACCTAATGGCTCAGGCCCAGATTGGCGCCATCTTTTATTTTGTTCCTTGAATTCATCTATTCTCTTTTACACACATATACATAGTACATACGAGTATACATATATAGACACATATTCGTATATATACATCCATCTTACATACATGCAAACACATTTCCATGGACTACGTACCGCACACGACGAGAGTCCAGTCAGGATCTTAGAACTTATCGTGGCTCAGGCGGTGCCACGTTGGAGGAGTTACCTGGAGGGATAAATCCCTCACTAGTCGATGTATGAGTCGGCACCGGATCCCACAATCCAGCTCGGGAAGCACATCACCACCCCCACGTACAACACGCACCACACTTACGGTACTAACGAAGTTAACGCGATGTCTTCACATCGATGGAGCTGGGCTACATGAATGAGCCACACGCTAGCGTTGCGGCGGCACTGACCTGCGGCGAAGTTGCCCGGCTCGATGACGGCCACGTGCACGCCGAAGCGGCGCTGCTCCACGCGCAGGTAGTCGGCGAGCGCCTCGGCCGCGAACTTGGACATGCCGTACACGCCCATGCCCGGCCCGCAGACGGCGCGCCCCGCCAGGCTCGTCACGTTCACCAGCCGCCCTGTGGGCACAGCGAGTCCGAATAGCCTTAGGGCCCCTTCCCACGGCGCGGCCGCAGCGCGCCGCGCAGCAGCCGACGCCGAACTCCAGCTACGCGAAGCGGAGGTGGGGCCACGCGCCACCTCTAGCAGAACACAGCTTTAAATGGGAGTGTTCCCACTGCGCCGCGGCGGCAGCGTTCTAGCTGCTCCGGTCCCTTTGTTCGTCGTCGCCGGAGGGTCGGCGAAACCTACCCCTCCAGACCCCACCCCCTTCCACGGCGGGCGGCGGTGCGGCCGTGGCTCCGGCGGTGGCTGCGTCGGAAGAGCTCTGCTCCTTGAAAGAAGCGCGCCGCGGCCGCGCCGTGGGAAGCCGCCCTTAGGCCGCTTGCCCACGCCGCGGCAGAAGCGCGCTAACGTCAATCATCAGGGCTCTTCGCCGACCCTCCGGCGACGACGGACAAAGGGACCGCAGCAGGTAGATATACAATGCTGACGGCTGGCGTGGGCGTGGAGCAACAGTGCCACTTACTCGGGCGGTAGAATACATTTTCAGTAAACGCCGTTGCTACTCCGTTGCAACTACAGCACTCGACGTAGTAATCATATTCATCAGGTGACAGTATCAACAGCTCACTACAAAAAATTCACGTATAATACACTTACTTTAGTAGAGTGAATCACAAGCACAAAACTCAGTTTTGGCCACAAAGAACAGATGTTGGAAATTTTTTTTTCACAAATAGAACAATAACGGACTGGAATAAATTGCCAGCGACAGCCATGGAACCCTCTCCTGTAGGTGTACAAATTTTAAAAAAAAATATATTAACTAAGAACATTTCTAAAATGTATTAGGTAGGTAGTAAGTTAGGCTTATTAAAATAGTTATTATTTTATTATAATTGTTATTTTTATTAGTAGTATTGTGATAATTACTTTTAAATGCATTATCTTATGAAATATAAATTATATTTAATGTAGTAGTTGAATTGGAGTGTCGCGACGTGTTGTGAAGTGTGGTGAAGAGAAAGGCAGTGTATTTATTAGTTAAAAAATTCGTACACGATAGTCATAAAATGTAGAGTTAATGCTGTTATTGTTATTATTGTCTTTATTGTTATAATATTATTATTTCCATTAGTGTCTTAAAATGTTTTAAAATTCTATTGCATTACAATTCCTAGTTGCAATATGTAAATTTTAGTGTTCTGCCACCAGGTTGTATAACCCTACTTGCAGAAATAATAAATCTATCTAAAAATAGAATCCAGTAGATGGCAGATCACAGGAAGAGCTTTTGCCCCCTGCTGTATAACTCCAATAAAACGCATTTCTCGCTGCAGGCTTTGAGATACGGGCGAAAACACACTGGGAGATTGAAGACTGACTTCGGTTGATTTCGATCTTTTTTGGATACACTGGAAGCGCGCGTAGTTTGAAGGACAATAAAAATGAATTTCCTCGTCGTAGCTATCTACTAAACATTTGTACTCAAATTTCAAAGTAAATATTTTGTTTGGTAATTACATCCAGAAGAAAAAAGTATGTGTTCCTTCTTTTCTTCCCCTGGGAAACCGTCACTGCAGGGTCCTCTGAGGACTGGTTTTCCTTTCAGCATCACAGGTTCGCTCATATTTATGTATGGAGTGGAGATTTCGGGTTGGAGAGAGAGGATGGGAATAGGGAGAATGCAGGAGATATTTATACGGGACGGATACAGGAGGGATGGATACCTATACATTGAAGAATTTGATGATAAAGTAAAGGGAAAGGAAAAAGATCAAGTTTAAGACTAGGAAAAGGCAAGGCCTAGAACCAGAAGAAAACTGAATAGTTTGAAAGTTGTTATGGAACATCGTTGCCTTCTCGTCCTGTAACCCTCCTACATTGCAGTGCATGGCCAACGTCTCAAAGACTTTTGATTTTTTTCCCTTTTGGAGCAGAAACATCCCCAACAAGCTTCGTCGTTCGAGACGACTGATTCCAGCCGAGAGAATTTGCTCGAGATTAGGCTATGCAAGGGCAAGCATATTATTTGTTTTGTGGCATCTTTTCTAGTTTAATTTTTAACTTCGATTCGTCTCATCAGGTTGGGAACTTTTCGAAAGAAGTATCATGACTGCCGAGGATGTAATCTGGGAGTTTTGGAAAAATATTGAAACATCTAGTACCCCACGGATACACGACACACTTTTGACTCACGTCTTTTGAACTTTAGATTTTAACATTTACAAAAATCTTTCAGATTAAGTTACTATAGAAGTTAAGAAATAATGAAAGGTCAAATAATGTAAGAAATAAGATAATGCTGCTAGGAAGACTATAAATAGGTGTAGGAATGAGTTAAAAAAATAAAAACTGGTTTAAAGCAGATACGTTATGCAGAATTTATAAGGTGGAGAAATAATAAAATTGGAAACACGTTTGTAGAGATGTATGGGCCAACGAGATAATCATGGAAGAATGTTGGTAGCACAAGAAAAGATTAAAATAAGTATGACGGATTCGTAAATTGTAGTTGATTTTATGGAGAATTACAGAATAAGGATAATGAGGTGACAAATTTCGTTTAAACGGAAGTCAACTGGGATGTTCGTGTAGTACAAGAGTTGCAAATAAAAATTGTTAATTCAGTGTGACAGGGAGCCGATGCGATCAAAAGGATCAAAATGCTCTTTGTTGCTCTACCGTTCCCTGCTTCACCTCGAAGAAAGATAAATGCATGTAGAGAAAGTGGTCTTCCAATCCCTTCCTCGGGTCGTACCATGCTGGATAGCCAATTCCTCTGTGGCCAACATTGCCTTGTGTTCATACGCGGACTTGATATTGCTTGGGGAAGCGGAATTAAATTAGGATGCAGACTGTACGTGGTCTTACTGATGCCAGAAACGGAAACGTGTATATAAAAATGCACTTTAAGATCAAGAAAATTAGGACCTTTATTTCCATGCCCTGCATCACAGCTCTTCGTGTACATGATGGTTATTTTCACATGCAATAAAACTATCCCAAAAATCAGTCTTTGAGAACTGTATCAAGGACACGAAAAAAGGATTACCAAAGGCTAGATATACATCTTGCTGGCCGAGTGAAGCAAGCCCGTGTTTTAACTCGACTGTCCCGCATCTGTCTGTAAATCTGTTTGCAACGGAGTCACGACAAAATGCGTTGTTTGATTTTTCAACTTAGATACGATGTTCCTTAAAGTCATTAAAAGCGACGTGTGTGTAAGAATTGTGTAATTTTTTTGACGAAAGAGATCGGTCAACTATTTACAAAACAACTTATAAAATAATGGAGCATCGCAGCCACAACGTACCGCGCGTTTGTCTGAGCAGCGGCAGGAAGGCCTTGGAGACCCGCAACGGGCCCAGGGCGTTCACGTCGAAGAGGCGCTGCACGTCCTTAGGCAACGCCCACTCTATGGGGCTGCACACGAAGATGCCCGCGTTGTTCACCACGCCCCACAGACCTGCGCACACATAGCACACGTTTACGTGTTGCAAGCAAGCAGTTGATCTCAGAGCATAATGAGCGGTCTCTAATCTATTGCGGATGGATGAGATCATCCAATCTCAAAAGTTCCACAGTTACTTGAAGTAAGAATTACGTAGGATAAGAGAGGAATGTTCTCACTTCTACGCTGAGAATTAGGATCCATCAAATCCACTGATAAGCGTGACGAAAAAACAAGCATGGGAACTAGAGAAATGAAAACTTTACAATTTACTTCACAAGGTTTTCCAACAATTGCTCTCAGGACATTGCGCCAACTAAACTATTGCATAGAAATGAGATCCTCTAATATCAAAGTATTTGTAAGCGCGGGTTTTAATCGAAGTTAGAAAGCTATGTAAGAAGACAGGTGAGAAAAGTGAACACCGCTGTAATTATGTTCCTTCAAATGGAGAGATAAACGTTACTTAAAAAGAAGCATAAAACTAGAAATGGGTAAAACTATATAATTTACTCATAGAAGATTTATTTTGTGCGTCGTACATTTAATTTTCAGCATTTTCCGAGAAAACGATATTTTCAGATAATGTTATTGGTATTAGAAAAGCTTTGTACATGTGTGAATGTTTTAGTTATTTTTCAGAGTACGCAATTCTCGGAGTTTTGGAAGAAATATCTTCAGTATATGTGTCTACAAGGTTTCATTCACAACCAATAATTTTCTTTCAAAAGTTTCAAATGCCCTCCTTTTGAGTTGAATCGATATCGTTAAATAATTAAAAACAAGTTAAAGGGTTCTAATACGCAATTATGTCACTATTAGAAGAACTCAAAATCGGCGAAAAGAAATAAAATAAGACACGTACATTACCGAAAATGACTGTACTTAATAAAAAGCAACACAAATATTTATCGTAACTGAAATAGAGCTAAGTCCAACTGTCAAGCGATATGTGACATTTGAAAAGAATCTATAACTTCTCTTTCTTATTATTTATTACATTTGACCCGCTCAGATATTCGCAATTATTTGATGCTAATACTACGATGCATATTGAACGTTTTCTATAGTTTTGGTTTCCCTGCTATGCTTACGTATCTATTTTATATATAACGATTTCCTATTATCATAGTAATATGATGTTCATAACTGATTTCAATAAGATTTACCTTTTAATATGGTATTACCTGAGGACATCGACATACGTGGGACTATATGCAGGGGACTATACTATATGCATTACCTATATGCAGACGGACTGTGCGTACAGATCAGCGATTTTTTGGAAGTTTCTGTTTGACTAATTCTTTGATTGATTGCAATTAAATATAAATTATCAACATTGTTTTCAAATAACAAATAAAATATTTATTGCAATTCAGTCACTAACATTGCCTAATGAACTCACTTTATATTAAATATCGTTCTCGAACATAATTATTCCGTGTACAAATAAATTTAATGTTCTCTCCTTACTTCGTATCTTCGCGCGCATTCAGGGCCTTCTCGGATGAATTCCAGACGAAGAAACCTCCAAGACTTCTTCTTTGTGCGGTCGCCGTGATTATGTATCCTATCTCACCCTGCTCAACGCTCTACTACGTATACGGTGTCTGTTGCTACAGAAAATATCGAATCGCGACTCTGCCAAGTTATTAGCCGGTTCGTCGGATGATTGACAGTAAATTGATATGCTTACGAGATACTTCTCTGGCCTCCGCCTCGGGCGGGCACCTTACCGCGTTATTTCCTAATATACATAAATATAAATGTTCTCGGGATGAAATATTTACGATTTATTCCCTAATCTAATTCGCGTTCTCATGTCATTTGCAAACACATGTCCGTTTTTATTCAGTCCACAAACTGTACGATGTTGTTTAAATTATTCTATCATTATTATGATAATAATAATGATAATATAAAGCAAGTCTATTCGCATATGCACCTTTGAGTTCATGGCAATTGCTAGACTGTGAGAAGAAATTTGCGATCTGACCGATTAGAAAAAAAGAACAGAAGATATTGTAATGGTTATTATTATTATATTTATTATTATTATTATTATTATTACTATTATTATTATAATTATAAGAGGAATATGTTTTAAAAAGATAGATAGATGGAAGTCGTGGCAATTTACAAAATAGGAGACAGCAGAAAATGTAGGTTGTTATACTACACGAGAAAAATATACAAATATCAGTTGTCTCCACATGGAGTGCAAAACATATTGTCATAAAATATAATTTTTGTTCTGAAATAATAGAATTGATGTTCATCAGCGAATAAGACTTCTATTGTAGCAACCTTGTCATCGGCATTAAAAATATTTTAACTGTTTGTACTTACCATAAGTCTGCTAATTATCCATTTGACATGATATATGATTGCTTATATTGATCACGGTTCAAACTGCTTTAGAAACCCGGGGCAAAGTAATAAAATGGGCCCCCATACCTACCTTTGAAATAAAAATATTTCAAAAGATAACCCTAATTCACACTCTAGATAAGAAAACTGACTAAAATTAATCCTGATAGAACACTGACGTAAGATACTTATCAATTCTTGAGAATGGAAAAAGAATCTGGCTCTTGGAAATTATTATGCAAGAAACTATGGCCTAATATTGTGCAATATTATGTATTTAATTTTTCTGGAAATATTTTTGCGTATTGGTAGCTCTGAGCACTGTAGAAACAATCGACAGCCTCAAGAAAAATGCACCATCGGTAATAATGTTGCAATATAATATATAATAACATTAATAATATAATAACATAAGGTAATAATGTTTATAATTATAAAAATATTTATGAATTAATACTATTATTTCTGGTGTAATTAGTGTGTATTGTAATGAATAATAGTTATTTTGTAAATGTTATAATTCATTGTATTTATTACGAATTATTAAATATAATTTAATATAATAAGGGTAACTTTTTCATACTTTTATTTAGCATTCCAAATTTTTGTATTTGACACCTGAAGGGGACCCGAAGCTACTATTTTTGACTTTCATTTTCCTGCTAGGACATGCACTGAGAAATTTTCGATATTTGAAAATACACTGTCTCCAACCAGGATTAAACCTGTGAACAGTGCACTAAACATCATACCTCTGCTGCGTGATTCGAATGATGGAAGTTTTATTTTTTATATAAAATATATTTTAAAAGAAATTGATATTGCTCTAGACCTTGCTTTATTTCTATACTCGAGTCTTCTGAAAAACTTCTAATCTCTTTACTTCTTCTTTAACCCTTTCTACCTATTTTTATTGTATTCTAACATGGTACTAGTTTGCATGAAGTGGCTTCATAATACTCAGCATCAAATAACGAACATCACGAACTCACCATTTACTGGTAGATTCTCCTCCACAAAAATTCGAGCTTCTTCCACCTGCGAATAATGCGAAATTCATTAGTCATATTGCAAGCAGACAACCAACAATGCAAAATGTGACTGCAGTTTAAATGCGTCTATTCATCTGATGTATGCAATCAAACCTTGCAACGTTTTTTATATTATTCTCTACCTATTCTCACAAAAAATTGAGACTGTTTGTATTGAGAGAACTATGTACTTAACGGTATCACCTTTGCACGTTGCAAGTGTTACAAAATATATTTATGTTAAAAGTAACAAAATAGTTGATAGTTGTAACTTAGAATTACGAAACTGTAAAGACGCACGTAAATTTGATTATAATGCCTTATTAAGTTTCTTTGTCACCCACAAACCACTATTTACCTTCAGGAGTGACTATCACCACCAACTCCAACACGTATGGAAAGTCGTCGGAAACACGAAATCATCGATTGAGATCACGGGGGCATTACTGACTAACGTATAGTTGATGACGTCGAAGGACCTTTATCGCCGTGAAGGAAGAACATTGTCACCCCCTGAGGGTATCACATACACTACACTAACGGATCTAATGGCCATAGGAGTAGTCGCGCTCGGAGACATGAAATTATCGATTAAGATCACGGGGGAAGTACTAACCACATGGAAGATGTCGAAGGACGCTTTTCTTCGTGATGCAAGAAACTGACACCACCTGAGAGTCCAACATGCACTACACTTACGGGTCTAATGGCCATAGTAATTTACGAGCTCGGAAACGCGAAATAATCGACCAGCCTCACGGAAGCGTCGCTGACCTGTTTGTCGTCCGTGACGTCGAGCTGCAGCACGTGAACGCGTGGCAGGCGCCGGAGCTCGACTGCGCCGTCGCCGTTTGCCGCCTGCAGGCAGCCCGCGAACACGACGCAGCCCAGCTCCTGCAGGCGCCGCGCCAGCGCCAGCCCGAAGCCCGAGTCGCAGCCCGTGACGAGCACCCCGCGCCCGGCCGCCGGCAGCCGCCGCGCCCCCGCCTTCAGCGCCACCAGCGCCCCCAGCGCGCTCGCACACGCGAACGTGCCCCACGGGGACGTGAACGTGGCACCTGTGGGGATCAGGCACATACAGTAGTGCTCAAAGAAACCGAATCACCGAAAGAAAATGACTCCACTCGTGGAGATCTAGGACTGCTCTACTGATGCTACAGACTACAGTATCTACAGTAACATCTTACAGTTTTTTGTTTTGATGGTTTCTAATGAACTAACAATTTGTTTTAGCGTATTTCGTGTAGAGAAAGAAATAATATAACACGTTGACTTGAGATATGCCAATATTGAAGATGTTCTTTAGTCGTATAGTAAACTTGATCCCATTTTAAATATAATTAGCATAATCTTTTTTTATTTTGTTTCTTTTCTTACAGTGAAGTGAATTCCGCCAAGTCAATATATTTTATTCAAAAATATTATCGTTATTCTTACGATTTACTATTGGTTTTAAAATGTTTTTAGTTGTGCAATTAATATTATTGTGTACGTGTTCATTAAACGATGTCTGATGTTAATTCATTTCTTAATTTAAGATGTTTTACCTTACGAATCTTACTTATGTGTAAACACATTTAAATTATTCATTTTCTCACTAGTTAACGTTCATGCGAATGTTTCACACGACATTAAGTACTTAATCCAGCAAACCTTCCAGGTGCACTGTGACGTCATCACGTTTTATTATTGTCTATATATGGCATACTATACTCGAGCCGTGTTTGACATTTAATAGGGAGTTTGTCTAACAAGGAGCTTCGTAAATCACGTTCAATAATAGATTTTCACTACAATGAATCAGACTTTGATTCTAAAACTGGTCTGATGTCCACTTGTGTCTTTCTTCGCAGTTCCCTTCCAGTGTGATCCTCTTCAAAGCTGGAAGAACAATTATATGTTTTCATTACGGTTATTTTTTTATTTTCGAATGAGCCACTAAGGACTAAACTTGTTCAACTATCTGCTTCTTTCTTCTTTTGTCTGCGTCCATATCTCTTTCATTATGGCCCGATGTTTCTCTTTCTTCTCCTCAGTCCAGTTATTTTTGTTTTCTTTTTTGGCTAGTCCTCAAACCCTGGGATTTTCTTAAGTTTTGCTCTCATTGATGATCATAATTGCTGGTAGTGTAATTTTGAGCTTTTCCAAGTCCTTTTCAACTTCTTTAAATCACGTATTGGTCATCTTAAATTTTGTGAAATAATGAAAGAGTCTTCCAGTTAATTTCTGGGCATGTAATCTGTAAAGATGTCGATAGAATGTAATTCTTCTTTTTCTCAACTTCACCGTAATTTTCTCAATATTTTTGAATAGTTCTTTGTTGTGACGTCGCTGGGACTTAAATCCAATTTCAATTGGACCCAAAATTTTCCTGAGAATATTGCGTTAGGTAGTTTCCAGTACCTCAAACATTTCCTTATCTTGGGTTAGACATTCCGCTGCATACAATGCCTCTGATCTACTAACTACTTCTGAATAATGCCGAAGTTTTGAATTGCTGGAACTTTATTTATTATAAACATTTTTAATTAAGTTTGCAGCAAACGTCGATTTGTTAATTCTAGATTTAATGGCTTCTCTCTCCGAGATATTTTCCTTAATAATTTCTCCAAGATATTTGAAATTTTTAGTTCTGGATATTATACCATATTTTGTCTTCAATATGTTTATTAATGAAGGAGATAATGTCTGCCATTTTGTGAAAGTGAAATTAGTGACTTATCACGCTCTCGTTTTAAATAAAAAAAATACATACTTTACATCATGTTAGTTTTAGAGTCCTAAAAATCGACAATGAAAATACATTCATACTTTGTTTCATTTTATTTGTGCAGAACAACTCCGTTAGCTATTACCTTCATTTCACTTCTATATGTACAGTGAAATATTAGCTACAATTGTACGCCAGTACTAGAACGCCTCAATTGTAATTATGTAAATGTAAATATTTAAGTGGTAACGCGGAAGAGCAGGCCTTACGGCCTGAGCCTCGTAAGAAATAAAGGCATTATTATTATTATTATTATTATTATTATTATTATTATTATTATTATTATTATTATTATCATCACTTTTCGTTCTAAAGAAATCAGCTAATTTTATAAAATTAAAATAAACTTATCATGCACATACACACGACAGTTATGTAAGCATCTTATTTGTGTAATAATTTTTAATTCATAAAAAAACATATTGTGTGTTGGATTATAAAAAAATTCGCGACAATTGACAAACACTTAAAGCAAATGCACAATTAGCACTAAGTGGCAACTTAAATATAGAAGATAGACGCTCGAACACATTACCTTCATTTTGCGATCACGCACTCGGGTAAAAATGATGCCTTCTTTGCGGCTTTGGTGGTATTACGATTAGAGCATTGATCTGTTATATCCAAGTTTGCGGATTCAAACCCGAACGATGCCGCGCAAAAAGGGCGAAACAAATCTTTGGTACGCCTTCCTTCGGGGAAGAAGTAAAGCCTGCTGTTCCATGTTGTAGATTGACTGCATGTAAAAGATCCTTAAGCCTAAAGTAGGTCTCTGAGATAAATACAAATCACGTGTTTCGTCGCCCGAGGGATACCTTCTTTCTCCACTTCTTGGTGAAAGGAGCTTAGCGAAATTTGCGTGGTCAGGCGGAAGGGATCTGATGGTCTGAGTCTCGGCACTTAAAAATTGAGTTGAATAAAACACTTACCGAAGAGCTCAAGGAGCCAGAGCAACACGACCGCTGCGGCGCCTGCCTGCAGGCCTGTGGTGGCGGCTCGGTACGCCTCGTGCACATAAGGCGCTCTCATCGCTTCGGCTGGTGGCTTCGACGTAAAATCCTTTAATGCGACCGCATCGGCCGCCTCGCTGCTTGTACTGACGGCTTTGCGGAATAATCCTGATGGGGTTTTGATTTACAATGGAGGCGAAGGACGCCGAGTTGCTTGGAGACGGCCTGAAATCCCACGCACAGCGAGGTTATCTAAATCGTCATTCACTGCAAGCTTTTTTTAACGTTGTTGTATCCATTTAATTAAACCGGATTGGTAAGCATGTTAGGCAGAAATATGTGTGTTGATTGTACTATAAAAGACTGAAAAATTGGACACTTATCAGAAATGAAACTCAAATGCAACAGATAATCGTCGGAGTGACGTATCATAGACATGTTTTTCACAAAAAAGTTATTCACTCGTGATTCAAACGTCCAACCGTATTATTCAAGCTAGTCATGATAATTCATGTCCCGAACGTGGCATTTGTGATTGTTCAAATGAAATATTTAGATATTAAATTAATATTACCTGTTTGCTACGTGCCACCAAATTATTATTCATTGAAACAAGACAATGAACACCAAATGTAATATCTAGTTAAAAATATTCAAAAATTATAATTATAACACAATAAAATAACATATTTAATTCACAAAAATATCAATATAAAAAAATTTATAAAGCGGCTGGCAACAACAAAGAAAACGTTCAAAATTACCAAACTCGCTGTAAATATTGGCCTAGCTCTGTGCGTGGTGGGCAAAATGAACTCGCCACAGACAGGTGAACACTAACCGAGTACAATTTAGCTGGTTCACTGCAAACTACGTTCACAGTGAAAGGTGAGGCATATTTGCAGCCCGGCCATAATACTCGTAGACGCATTAGTAAAGCACATATCATTCTAGACGTCAGAGAAAGCAATCGCATGGAAGTTGTGCGCAAGTCATTTACGTTTTCATCTTGTAAATGAAAGATAAGATAAGATAAATTTATTTAAACTTCAATTGGGTAGAACCCGGTGACATCTAATTACATAAATAAGATAATATAACCAACATGCAAATTATATAATAATACTAACACTAAAACTAATAATAATAATAATAATAATAATAATAATAATAATAATAATAATAATAATAATAATGCTTTCGATCCGATGGCCGAAATCACTGAGACGATGGTAGTGCAGTGGCGGTCACGGACCAAATGCTCGCGGGTTCGAGTCCATGCCTCGAACATGGTTGAGTTGTGTGTTATGTGTATGTTCGTGTGTGTCTATATCATCATCATCATCATCATCATCATAATTTCTTACCATCCAGATCCTGGGGTATAAAAATGGACTCATCATTAAAATGATGATTCCCCCTATAGAAAAGTAAGATGCACCTACCCCGATAATAAAGTCTGAGCCCCAATTGGATGCACGTACCGCATGCACCCATGATGGCATTCCGTTATCGTTCTATTTGTGAAAGAAATTCGCGACATCCGATCTCTGCTGTCTTCAATTTATTTTATGCCTGTGATCCCTTCTCTGATGTATGTAGAACTACTTTGCCGCCGATTAATTTCTTTCCAATCTGGATGACAGCTATAAGCTTTATACAAAGCGCAGAGTCGTGCTACTAATCGCATGTTTTCGAGTGAATCCCACCCTGCCATTTCTTGTCCCTGAAAGTCAGTTTAGCTGCTCTATGCTGAGCCGCGTGGTCCAGTAGTAATATGCAGGAAGACAAATTCGCTCTGAACATCACTTCCACTTCAGCAATCCCTGTCCGCATTACGCTTACCTCAAGAGAAATCAAAGAGATAGAATGGAATATTTCGCCAGAATATTCTCTTCGAGTTCAATATAGACGCAAAGGCTTCTAGGAACATTTGCACGTGTATAAAGTGTACCCATTGCAACTCTACGCCACTCGAATACGTAATTCTGACCAGAAAGGAATTTCTTGAAGTGTAGGAAAAGATGTAAATCGCTTGGGATGAGATCCGGACTGTAGAGCGAACGGTCAAACACATTCCGGCGGAACTCCTGCAGAAGATCTGTAGTGAGCCGAACCTTGTGTGTTCGGGCGTTATCGTGCAGCAAGACAACACATCCCGCGTCGTGGGATGAGACTGACCCTTCGCAAATTCTGCAGTTGCACAGTAACGTTCTGCATTCACCGTAAACTATGGGTAGGGCCTCGATGAACAGAATGCCTTTTGTGCCACAGAAAACACTGCTCTGCACTTTCTGCGTCGACAAATTGATTGGATTTGGTCTTGGTCGAAGATCCAGAGTGACGCAAATTACATTGACTGCTTCGTGATTTCGGGAGTAATGTGAGCAACCCAAATTTCATTGCTTGATAACCTGGTACTGAAACTCGCTATCATTGTGGTACAACTCTGATAGTGTCAAGGCTGATCCCATGTTTTTTATGCTCGGGTGCACCGATCTCACACCCATTTTCTTAAGCAAGAGAGTATTCGTGACAATTTCGTGCAAGGAAAGGGCAATAAGCGGGAACTGGCTACTACGTTTCGTAATCGTGAAATGCTGGTTCTCCACAATGCGCTGATCCACTCGCTTCACATCATCATTCATGACGAGAGGGGGCCGTCCAATACGCTTCAAATCTTGCACACTGCACCAATCGTCTGAGTAATACCGGCACCATTTCTTTGCTTAAAATGCACAGTCCACAACTTGACACTCTGACTATGAATTTCGATTGGTTTCACCTTCTGTGCGTTAAAAAACAATCACAGATTGAACCTCGCAAACGGCAGGGGATGTAATCTTCATTTGATATATTCGTGCTACTGGGAGGAATCAGTACTACCTGGCGCCCACGATTGCCACACCGTTACTTCGCGTACGACAGCCATCGCGACAATTTCTCTATCTATCGCTCTCTCTCTCTCTCTCTCTCTCTCTCTCTCTCTCTCTCTCTATCTATCTATCTATCTATCTATCTCTATCTATCACTCTATCGCTCTCTCGCCCTCTTGCCCTCTCGCCCTCTCGCTCTCTCGCTCTTTCCTCTCCTCTCTCCTCTCTCCTTCCGTACCTATTTACTTATTGATATTTACATATTTGTCAAAACATCTGTACTCCATTCTGCATTAGCGTTAACAGGAGAAGCAAGAGCGATAAAAGAGGAGCACTGCAATAAAATTTATTTTCACTTGGATCGTGTGAATCATGGCTCATACTGGAAACGTGTCTCAGGGACAGATGACAAAGTATTTAACCACTCTTTTACATACATAAACACTCTTATTTCAGAGAATAAATAGTGAACATTTATTTCCTCCCACTGGAAAGTTTTTTTTAAAAAAAAAATTACAAATTTATTGTACGTAGGTCAAGAAATATTGACTTGATGGTAACAAGAAACATGCATAAAGTCTTCACTTCTTGATGCAATTCTCTACAAATTAAAACTAGTGATGCTGCAGAATGGCACAGACTTTGCCATATTAGTTTTCTGTTTTCACTAGTCTCGGCTAGGTATTCGTACTTGCCAAATACTCTTGCCAGCTGCATCTATTGCCGCCCAAAGAATTTTTTTTCTTATTTTTTCGTCATCCTGATAGTAGAACGGAAATATTATTTTAAGAATATTAAAAAACAGTAAAATCTCGTCGTAATGGCAATTTCCTTTGAAAAATTTGGAGCTGATTTTAAGAAAATCGAATTTAAGAGGTACTGTAACCGAATTTAAGAGATACTGTATATCCGTTGAAATTTCGAAATCGATTTTCCGCAGCATTACATAACTTCCCCTTTACTACGTATAATACTCCGTACATGCGTACGTATATGAGAAAGTAAAAATTATTTGTTACGGCTATTTACATAACAGATACATTGTGTTCTGTGTTTCAAATTTTAGGGCCCTCTCTTTATGATATATTACTTTAAACTTTCTCCAATTTCTTGAAAAAAAGCTCAACAAAATTCTCCCGTACATTTTAACTCAGGCTCAGTTCAACAAGAAACCGGGCAAGTGCGTTTGCCGCCGTAAGGCCATCGCCTTGGTGCTATCTTGTTTATCATCAAAACAAATACGTCTGGCGAAATGATCATATATAGAGAGAGATTATCATGGTAATGCTCATCTATCGTATCTAAACTCTCATGCACTTCAAGAACGGAAACGATGAAAATAAAACGCGTGAGAAAGCGCGCCACTCCAGATCACGCCTCAAACAAGCTCAGCTCCCGGTGTCACTTGGAGGTGACGCTCCGGATTTTCGGCCAGTAAAATGTTTGTTATCAACAATGTTATCAACAATGAATTACAAAATAACAATTAGTAATGAATTATTTGTAATTTTGATAATGCAGTAAACAATGTGTTTATTCGTACTTCTTTTATCTTCCAATTTTGTAGAAAGAAAGAGCCGATGCGCACGATGCGCCAAAATTACTGCAAGACATCTCGAATAAATTAAAACAGCAATTCCCTAGTAGCCGTGGTGCCTAAATTTTCATTTCAGTGCGTTCAAGAAAGGTCGAAACTCCATTTGGTGACACAGAATTACTCAAATTCATAAAGGACTATGTATAGAAAATGATCAAAGATGTGTCACCTGTGTGTGGCACTGGGAACTGCCGAGTTAAACAGTCTTGCATGTGTCGTTCATTATGATTCCTCAGTGCGCTTTACACGGGATGTGAAAGTATGCATGTGTGTATTGCGGGTTGCATAATGAAGGTTTGAAACTGTCATTCCCTACCCACCCACCCATCCCTCTAGTCCTACCCCCAGTGTATTATTTTCCCATTATAATTCCCAAGTAATTATGTATACCAAGTTTTGTTGAAATGACACTATTCCCGCATTGAAGAGTTAAGTTGGAACACGAACACAGTACATATACCTCAACTTTTTCGTATAATATTATTTTTCTCAATGAGTACATTTATGAGACAGTGTTAACACCGACTGTGAGATAAATAATAGTATTACGTGTAATAATAACCATAATATTTATTATTGGTTGATTATAATATCGCAAACGTGTGTATTTTTGTACACATTGTTCACAAATTAAAAATAGCGTTTTTTGAAAAGCTGTTACTCGCTTGGTTATTGGTTTTGTAAACAAATATATTAGATGAACTTGTAGTAAATTTTATTCTCTTTATAATTGAATTGAATCATTGTTCTGCAGCGATTAAGATTAAAGATCTGTGGAGAAAAAACGAAACAAGTCAGAAAAATAACGATTTTTCGGAATCCTGGAATTTGCACAGAGTCTGGAAGGTCGAAAACATGGGGTTTTAACTAAGACAACATACTAAAAGAAGAGTTATTTATGTACCAAGGGCGTTATAAGGGATCGAGCGACGCCCAAATGCCCGAGCGTCTTTTGCGCGAGATCCTTAGAATCCGTTAACGCCCGTGGTGCTTAATTTTTTATTTTTTTACCTAATTTTATTGATTCAGATATACTTATATGCTGATTTTCTAAATGTTCACTTGATTGTTGGTCATTTGGATTGTTGGGATTTGTTGGTCTTTTCACATTTCACTCCCATCTTTCTCTCCCTAAGAGAACATGTAGAATCATTCAATTGCTTTCATATTTCCCTCGTAAACTCTCGATTGAGGTAATTCCTGTATCGTCTGTATCCAGATAAGTTAAGCTATATCGTGTTCCGTTTCAAAGGCAATAACGAGCTATAACTATAATTAAAAAATAAAAGGTTTTTTGACCTTTCTGCAGGTAAAATACACGCACCGACTGGACTATCGGTATTATAATATTATTATTACTTATTTTAATCGTTATTTATTACTTTATTTTATCGAAAAGAAACCGCTTCAATACAAGTCGGAGACGGTAAATTGCAGCAAAGTTGCCAAAAAAGTTACCACTAAAAAATTCAGACTTTAATACCGAATATCGGACCATATTCAATATTCGAGTAAAGAATATTGCACTTGGTTGATAATTACAACATTGTTTTGGATTGTATAATCTGCAATTACTAGCCCTCACTATTTCTTCACAAATTGAAGTTCGAGGAAATGGTTTGTCAAAAATTCCCAAAACATGGCATTCTCCGAAAATAAAAAAAAGTATTTTTTGCCCCTCCCACCCTCCTTGCTCTTTCACTTGACTAACTCAGTCTTTTTTCTTTACTCAGAGATTTCCCGTCTGCCAGAGATTACTCTCTGATACTTCGTCCCTTGACCAGATCGCTCGCACTTCACCAGATGTGACATCTCTTACAAAGCTTCTATGATTTTTAGGCTTTTGTTCATGAATGCCAAGTTTTTTTTCTGAATATGCTGTGTATGCCGTGGTAGCAGCCTGTCGTGGTAGCAGCATGCTTGTGCTGTATATGCCGTGGTAGCAGCAAAGATATTGTGGTAATCCTTAACCATGCTGTGTTGAATTGAAGGTGAGTTTTTACCCCTCTGAACTGCTTTAAGTTTACTCTCAAGAAGGTCCTATTGATCCTTGAAATATTTTTAAGTCATTAAAATATTTCTTTAATTTATACATTTTTTGACATATTTATCATATACGTTTTTGGACATCAGTGAATTCCTACAGATGTGGACGTGTTTTGTACACAACGTTGTGAAATTGTAATTCCTACATGAATGGTTAAATACTTATTTTAACATATTTCATTGATTGCCCTAAATAATTAGAAACAGTCAATTTTTAAGACGAATGGTTGAATAAAATGATAAGAACATCTAGTTCAATATTTTTAATAGACGCTATGTTGTGACGTGTGTCTAGTTTCGTTCTTTTCCCAGTAGAGGGCAGTTGGAAGTTTGTAAGGGACTGGAATGTTCTGGACATTGATAGTTTGAGCTCGTCTGTTGCAGGTTGCGAGACAAGAAGGAGTACGTGGATGCATTATGAGTGTAACAAAAAGTACTTGCGTATACGTGAAGAAAACCGAACATACGCTAAAGTATTAGTCGAACTGCGTCGTGAATCTTCGGAGGATTGCAAAGTGTATGAGTAGTATGAGTGGGGCACTCATGAATCCGGCTACAGAAAGTGAATTTGTGAAGGATACAAGTTTCAACTCTCATTTGATGTTCAGGCTTTATGCTAATGACTGAAAGGCAACAAGAACTCCTGTTACAACATGCGCTTCCCAAGTGTTCTTCCGAGTTCATGTTCGCGCTCATGTTGCTGATGTTCTTCTTATCACTGTAGTCTCTTCACTTAAAACCCTCTTCCAGATTTTTTTTTCGGAATCGCCATAGATTGTGTTATTTTGACACTTGCCTACCAGACCTACCACTATTTCAAGGAAAATCTCAGAGAGACTTTTTTACTATCGATCGTGGAGTTGCATTACGATGGAGTGGCTATGGAAGTATCGACTTTTGAGCCAGTCGGCGCATATCGAACAGTTGTAAGGTAAGGTCATGAACGTACAGTTTTTGTCTGGATGTGTCCCTGTTAGCAGAATGTGTCTCGATGTTTCAACAATGCTTTGGAAATATGTACTGGATGTCACTTCCAATAATATTTAACTAGAGTTGATTGAAAATACAATTACTACTAAACAATATATCTCACTGAATCAAATAAGAAGACATAAAATGTAAAATAATAATAAAAGGCTAAAGACTTATTCTTCCTACTAAAGAAAAATATCTTTTATAAATATAAAAACAATTTCAGTGTTCCTTCTACAACAACACAATAGAACAAAATCCAATTTCTTTTCTGCTAAGATTTCAAAAATTGTTTCTAAATATGCAGTCACATCAGATAATACAATTTTTTTAAAACCCGAACGTCATTCATATCTTAAACATCAATCGAGTAGTTTTGGTGACGGTTAAGAAAAAGGTCCCACTAATAATGTTCCCAGCAATATCTCAGAAACAAGTTTCTTAATTCTAGATAGACCATGAAGGACGGACCTATCAAACTCTAAACTCTAACATTACGTTGTTCCAGAATCATCTCCTATTCGTCGCCCTTTAAAATGTTATTTTATATTATTTTAATGTCCTATTAACATTATGGGAAAGCGTGGAATATCTCAAACAGGGAAGAGATGTTTGGGCTATTTATTGAGACAATAGTTGAATATTCAACGTATGCCAATTCAAATATCTCTAGAATCTTGAATAGATGAACTTACAATCACAGTTTCGAAAATGGGAAACGGTCGTACCTAGGAACACTTTTCATGTGCTTTTTCTCTTCTTTTTGATATGACATTGGTGACGTTTTTCTTTTTGAGATGCTACACAACTCAGCATATTTTTGTGTAATAATAGTAGTTTTTTTAGAACATTCTATGAGATTCTTTTGGGGATATTTTTTTGTGTACACTGTGTCCCTAGGTACATCGTACTGAGGTACATGGGGACACACAGTGATGTATCTGGAGACAATATAGGGAATGTGAAAATAATAATACAAATGAATAAGTGTATATTTTTTAATGGAGAGAATAGCACAGAATAGCACACTTAATGAACAAAGGAATATTTAACCTACATTGTAATACGTTGTGTATAAAGGAAAAAAATACATTTTGCTGCTCTTTGTTACGACCACACACAGACTTATTCTGGACCATATATTCGGTCCTCTATGTCAACTTTATAGGATATGACAACAGCATTTCTTAAACATTAAGGACGTCTACCTATATTATAAATTGTAAAGGAAGTAGGAAAAAACACTAAATGTTTGCTGTCTTTAAGAACAACCGAACACAGATTGGCCAAGGAGCCAAACATTTGCTATCATGTTAACTTCATATGTTGCAGAATCTTCATCGATTTTGAATGAATGAAACACATGTGCATTTTTTAAATTGCACAGTAAAGTTTTCAGATTTGTCTTTTTCTATAACTGAACTGTTGCAGAACAACTAATTTACAATCTTATAAAAACAGACAAAAGTCTTCTTCTACCAACAAGGATTAGGCTTCAACCTGTTCCAGTGCCCACTTTTTCTTTGGCTTGCCTACATCTCTTCTTCCTTGTGGAATATATTGAAGAGCTAATGCCGGAAATCTCTCATTTGGCATCCTTTCCAAATATTCGCACCATTTATTTTGGTTAGTACGTATTTTATCTAACACAGGTGTGACATGTAACTCTTCTCCTATAAGCACTTTTCTCTTTTTTCTACGAAGGTGTATCCCAGAGTTTATAAAAATTCTTCGAATTCTACTTTTACCTCTTTCCAAAATTATTTTTATTCACTTCGATACAAAATTACAAGGACAGCAAGAGTATAAACAACTTTATATGTGTATTTTACGTGTTTTATTTTTTAAATTTCTGTGAATGTTTCTACCTACATTTCTAAACTTATTTAATTTATCGTTGTAATCCATATCATTTTCATACGTAACGTAGCATCCTAAGTACTTAAAATTCCTCATTTGTTCTAAAATTGCCTCATCAATTACAATTTTCCATCTAACTGGGAATTTGCCCTTCAAATCCATTTGTTTTGTCGGTTAATTTTAAAATTGTTTATTTTTGCAATATTATTTAAAATATATACCGCGGGGGTAGCTTGTATTCACTATCTTGCAAGGTAACTTGGTCGTCAGCATAGCATAAAGAGTTAAAATAAACATTTTCCCTCAGAGAAATTCCTTTATCTACATGTACCTTTCATGCTCCATTACTGTTTATATCTAAGCAGACTGTGGTTCTCGTGTTAAAGGCATTTAATAAATCCTATTAAGTGATTTAGGTATCCCCTTTTTTCAGAATTATCTCAAGCAATATTCTGTTCACATTATCAAAACCCTTCTCAAGATCTAAGAATGTCATATGTGATTCCATTCTTTCTTCAATTATTATTTTGATTGTAAATAGGGCATCTGTACAAGCTCGCCCTTTTCTAAACCCGACTTACTCGTCAGATATAAGTGAGTCTGCTCTGGCTTTCAAACGGTGGTTTAATATTCTTGCATACAGTTTATATGTAGAATCTAAGAGGTGTATTCCTCAGAAAGTATTGGTTTTGGAGCGATTTCCATTTTTAAAGAGTTATGTTACCTTTGCTTGCAGCCATTCTTGAGGAACTTAATTTTTTGTCAACACATATTATAAAAATGTATAAGGCGCAAATGGAATACAATTCTAGCAGATTTCAAAAGTTCAGTCTTTATGTTGTTCAATCCCGGTGCTTTGCTATTTTTCATGTTTCTGGCTTCTTGCAACACTTCTAAAGTAATGCTGACAAAGGTGCACTATTAATTGTTTTTGCTGGTGGTTTAGTTGTTTCCTTTGCTTCAGGCATGGCCATATTTCATTCTGAAACCAATTAATTTAATTCTACACTTACGTATCTACTGACATATATAGGTACATCAACAGTCACTGACCCTTAGTACAACAATCTTCAATCACGAATGAACATGGATACTGATCATTATAGGAAAGTTGTAAGAAAGAAGTTTACATCGTAACTTAAGCATATTCTATGCTACTAAGTGTAGATCTACTTCAGTTTTCGCAAAAAGAATAGTCGTTATAACAAAAATATAAAAGGAAAATCCAGAAATATTTACTTTTCACTCGTCAAATATTTTAAACTCACATAATATCATGGAAACAGCTCACACTACTAAATCGTTCAATTGAATAAACACAAATGACGTGTAAGGAAAACAAAAATCCGAAATTTCTCTCATGGAGCCCTCGAAAATATGTTTTGTCCCGAGGTACATCTCTCCCTAGGTACGACAGTTTCGCCTTTAATAAAATAGATAGCAGTGCATAAAAATATGTAATCACAAACGTTTTGGCTTACTGAACTGTAACGTTAGTGTTGGCATACATTCTGACAAGCACTTCGTATAACAGAAGAAAATGAACAGATAAATTGTAATTAGCGCACGTAATTTACAAAATTACCTGGAATAAACAGAAACATTAAATTTGTTGAAACATTACATTGAATAAATATTTGTAGAGACATACGTCTATACCATTTTAAAATAAATGAAACGTTCATCAGTATATAATACTTGGTGTAATGTAAACTTGTACTAGAAGTGAAGTGCTGCTAGTGCTTGGGCAACGTGTAGAGAATATAACATACAACAAAATATTAACATGTCTAGATATTGAATATTTTTTCTAAGTATTAACTAATCAGTTCTTTAGCTATAAAAGTGAAATTTGAAATGATAAACTTTGCAAATAGCTAATCTAAGTGTATACATGAATATTATACGAATTGGTCTCAGAATTAAAAGGTGCTCCAATACGTATCTTTAAATGCTGCTCTTTCTAGTAATACAGCTAACTAGTTACAGCCCCTTCAATTAAAATAAACAACCGAACAATAACTAAAAATATTGTTCAATCGTAACTGGTTAAAGCTTTTTGTCCAAGTGGTGATCATTTTATTCGTGTTCGGCCTTTTGTTTTAAATAAAGACATAACGTAAGGACCATAAAGTCACAACAATAATTTTATTATTAGATAAACTGAAGACAATTTCTTCTGTTCGCGTTTTAGTTTGGCTTCCTTTGCATGAACTTTCGCTATCATATACTTAATATTATGTATTTGAAGAGTTTAACTCCTCTCTATTATGCGATGATCTGCATCTGAATTTATTTTTACAGCACGAGAATCTGCTATTAAAATCAAGTCGCATACTAATATTGCTGACGAATTATAGAAATGTGTCCTCCTAGCGACAAACAAAAGTAAGTTTCATCCGTATTTAATAAAAAAAAGTTAATTAAACGTTAAAATTCAAATGAATAACACCACATTCAATTTTTATAACACACCACTTCATCACCACTTCATATTTTTAGCGATAAATGTTTTATATCTATAAAAATAAATTATAATTGATATGAAACAAGTTTATTTTTATACTGAAATTTATTCTCATGTAAATCTTGGAAATCCACCAAAAATATGCCCCTTCCAAATATTTATTTGCATCTGTGACACTGGAGGCACCCCTGCTTTTGTTTGTGTCCTCGAGTTTACATCGGATATTATTTTCGCCAACATTCCTAGTACTTTGTGAGTAAATGCCTCGCTCCAAAACCGCAATAATTTTACATTTTTATATCCTTGTATCTTTAACCTGGTTTCGTAGTCCTCTTCATGTCCAAGTTAATTTAACATTTAAAAAAATATTTTTTTAGTTCTGATATAGTCATAGTTTTAGTCTAAGGTAAAATATTATTTTTCTATTATTGCTCCAAAATTTGATTCCATGAGTTAATTTCATGACGTATTTTAGTTACTTGTATAGTGTCAAATATTTAACAGAATTGTTCGAAGATTTTTCTTCTTCATTTATCAATAATGAAATTATTCTATATTGATTTAATTTGCCATTCAAATGATCGGTACTAGATAATGACTGCATAGTATGTTCTCCAAAGGCTATTCCCTCCAAAAATGACTTTAATAATTGTCTGCCTTAACATTTTTTATCTGATAGGTTCCACCATCCATGTATATTACATATCCTGGAATCATCCTGAAACTTATGAATGAATATTTTAACAATAAATTGGAGGGCGTATAGCGCAATGGATACCACAATTTTTCCACGACTGAGGCCCGTGTCAATCTCCGCTAATCCACGTCGATCAATGTGGAATTTGTGACAGTGAAAGCAAGCTCTCGGCAGGGTTTCTTTGGGATCGCCCTTTTTCTCTGCCTCTCTATTTCACCATTTCTTTATCATCATTCACATTTCATTATCACAATTCGCTACTCATTAGATCATCATGACCTCCATAAACTCGAAAGTTGAAGATCCTCTAAAACTCTATAAATTCAGTAATTAACAATCATTCATAGTATTTAAAATAATAGTTAGGGGGAATTTCGAAAGACGTTAGTGAATACTACTGTATGAAAGGTATTCCTATTCAATTTCCATCTAGAATTTATTAATATCAATTGGTAAATGGTGGGGTGAGTCTTCTCGTAATGGCTAGTGCATTCACAGCGCTGGGATCTGGATTTGATTGCCGGTCAATTTATGTAGAATTTGAGATTTGCAAAGTCTTTCAAAAGCTTCTGCCATCTGCTTCTCCCACCATCTTTAATCATTTATCTTAGTATCACTATCACCTTCTCGTTAGATTGTCATTGATGGCTCAGGACATCAACTGATGTCACTTGAGTGACTCTGGCCGGGAGGTCTTAAAGTTCCACTCCCGACGGCGCGGCGGCAGTATTTTCGACACTAGCTATCGGAGGGTCGCTGGGTCGAATTCAGTGTGGAGGAAAATTCTAGCGGCGGCTGCTCTGATCGGCGACACGAGTTGAACTCTACTCGTATTTTTCTCTTTCATCCAAGTTACAAATTTACCGTGCTCTTTTTCATAATTTTCAGCTGATTTTCTAGGTATTATTGACAATTCTGCTTTTGCAACTTCATTAATTATTGCCTCTGGTAATTCCATTTCACAACGAATAATATACATCCCGGCCAACCACGTTGCAATCGGCCTTAGCCTATATTATGTAGTTAACACACCATTCTCCTCAAAGGTTCAGTTACCATTTTACCCTTGTAATAATTTTATAATGATGATTTACAAAAAATAGCATATGCAATTCGTTTATTATGTTACTTTTTTGCACTCATAAGAATAGCTGCATTCACTCCTTCGTTGTTCATGCGGCTATTTTTATTCGTGCAAAAAAGCACAACAAAATAACTAATGACATAATACACTATTATACACATTTATCACAAAAAGTTACATATATCATAATAAGTTACAATTTAATCAAAACCTTTGTAGCTTACCTAGAGCAAATTGAAATGCTTCTTGTTTCAAAACATTGCATTACGCTTATAAAGAGATAAAAAATTAATAGTCTTTAAATTTAATGGATTATTTTAATAATAATACAATGTTTAAAAAATCGGAAATATGTGTTAAACTAGGATATGCCGAGAATCTACCGAACCGCGTAAGATAATTTTCATTGCCGTATTTTGTGAACGTTGTCGTTTGTTAAGGCAAAGAGAGGATGATGGCAGTTGTCGAAGATGCTTGCGACGGAGTCCTGGCATTGCCAATATGCATGGACCAGATTTCGAAATAAAGGAGGCGTCGTTAATACACCTGCGTGCACGTAATAAAGGCCTTCACCACGAGTTGTACTCCAACGCAAAGGCAGCAACACCCTGCGATGATCTTGTTTTGGGTGTTTCCTACCCATGGAATGCCTTAATCTTTTTACAATTGAAGCACAGCAAAAGTAAGAAACGGATAGATACACAGGTTAGTATTCCTTTATTAAGAGCTTATTCATTGCAATAAAGGGGTATTGACGAGAAAATATGTACACAAATATGTTATATTATTACTATATGTTAATAAAAATTATTATAAAAATATGACACAAATTACAAAAAGTCATTAAAATGCGGTAACAATCAATGGGAGTAAATTGTAAGCTTTTTCACATTAAATCGAGAGATTTAAAGTAGATCTTATTCCTACTTTCAAAATGCCGTGACCAGGAATGGGGTGAATACCAGAATTCGAAAGATTAGAACGCGAAAGGATGTAGGTATTGTAATGGCTTAAAGGCCTTCGGCCTAGCCACATAGGATCAAGTTAACTAATTTTGTCTGTAATAATTACCTATTAAATAAAAAATAATACTTTCAAAATGTCAATTTTCTTCAGCTTTTCTGCAAGCATTTAACTTTGGTATCTTTAAACTTCTTATGTTTCATACTGCATGCTTCCATAACGTACCGTGCGCTCCGTATACTTTAAAAGATTTTGTATAGCACGAGATGACCTGGGGCTTTACACCTCCATCTCAAAAGTCGATGATGTACCTGCACATCAAGCTTTACTGATGTTCTATATCAGTCAATGAATACCTTCGTAATAACGATCTTTAAATCCTAAAACAAACATTTATTTTAAATTTAGCATAAATAAACAAATATTGTTAAGAAAGCATCAGATTAGCTCAACTTTACACCTATAGCCTCCCCCACAAAAATCCTGGCTGACCCACTCATCAAGGTGGGTATACGTACGTGAGTACGTAATACAAGGTCCTCGAACCCATAATACCCACAAAAGGTAAGACTGAAGAGTTCTAGTCACTCACTAACACACATGCTTCCTTCAGGAGAACAATTCATTTGTGAGGCTACGTTATAGATATGTACTTTCTTGGTTTTCTTTTTGATCACCATGTCTCATATTTTTCAGACGATTTTACTCGTTATTTTATACCTCAGGATGGCCAAAAAATTGCGGCCGAAACATGGTGACTATTAAAACATTGAACGTTTTTCTCCAACACTCCATAATATTGTAACATTTTTTGTACATAATATTAATATCTGACATGTATTTTAATTTATTGTACTGATTTCACATACTATTTAACTTTGTATGGCTAAGAGTTGAAATCTCATTATTCTCTTGTCTGCTTAATTTATAGTCAAAATTGAACGTCATAGAACGTCGTAGATAAATAGGAGACGGATTTTAATGAAATGACATTTTTCTTTTCACTTAGAAAAATGCTGTTTAATATAGAAATTACTTTTATGTTATGAAAACATGATATGTTATGACAAAAAAATTACCAATTTTTATTTGTCTTTCATTTTCATATTTTTCGTCGATTTGAACTAATAACTTTTTCCGGTGATTTTTAATTAATTTCCACTGATTTAATCGATTTTATTATAATTTAAATGGTATTTACTTCAAATAATATTTACGAGATGCAACAAATGATCCATAATAGCCTCTTCGATTTCTCCGCTCAGAAGTTGTAATGTCCGCCTTCGTGAGTATGTAATCTAAGGTTCCTGTGACGCCTACCAGCGCCATTGTCAGTTAAGGCGATTTCGCGAAAACTTAAGACAGAGATTTCCTGAGGAACAGTCCAACTCAAAAGTTTGAAAGCTGAGTTCACTTAAACGAATTTAAGCTTCGATTACATCAGTAATATGTAACAGATTCAGTTGCACATCGGAACTGGTTTTCATCACATTTTTACGTCATTTTTTCTTTGCTTTTAGGGCATTTTAAAATAATTTTAAGATCATTTTATTGATCATTTTGGCCATGTTTGAGGTATTCAAAGTCCGTCGTACTGATAAGTATTGCGAGAGAGAAAGTGTACTTGTTTGAATGCAAAAGCGGAAAACTCACTCGTCTGAATTAGAGGATTGAGGATGCAAATCCGCCCAGCATCGAACTGCGCCAGAGGTTCAGTAACTGTAGCGCTAATTTCTATGTGGTCTATCAGCGTTCTTTCGAGTCTCGGAAAGATTTCTGAGAAAGATTAACAGAAGTTCAGATGTTAAGAAAGATGACAGAAGTTCAGATGTTAAGAAAGATGACAGAAGTTCAGATGTTAAGAAAGATGACAGAAGTTCAGTAACTGTAGCGCTAATGTCAAGGCGGTCTATAAGCGTTGTTTCGAGTCTCGGAAAAATTACTGAGATGTAGTTTGTAAGGAAATTTAAGAATTGCGCAAAATATGCTATGGGTATTGAGCCTTTCAGAACAAATCGCTAAAGAAATGATGTAATAGCAAAAAGAAAAATATTACATTGATTTTTTCACGTTAACTTACGTATCAGTGTATTTATAAAGATCGAATTTTGATTTCTAGGTGAATGACTTCATGGTTGAATTTGCGTTGGTTTGATTATTAAACCTTGTTCAGAACCTCTGATGTGTTTGACATGGACCATATGAGATGTTGCCTTGTTGACAGTATTCCCCAGCTTGATACATCAGACAATAATCCGACTGACTTTTAAAAGTTAAATCTTTACGTTGACCCGTTACGTGGCAGGAGGCATACAGGCCAACTCCGCCTAGCGGATAGCCATTTAGTTTCAGGTGACCTAAGCAAAGGACCGTCGGACAGCAAATGAGCAGTGCTCGATTCACTTTAGGACCCAATTTATTAAAGAAATGTCGAAGTTCAGTAGCTGTTCTTCATTTTTATTACCTTAACACCTGACACTTTCCCCAGCAGGAGCTTCAATATTCTGATTTTTGGAAACGGTTTACCATATTACGTCTCAATGCTTAATTTGTAAACTTCTTCAAGATTGGTCAAAAACCTGTACTATGATGAACATTATGAAATGAGCTGCAGCCAACTAATTACAGATGTACTCAATAAGAAAATGAAATTATTATATTATACATAAATATATATACTTTCTCAGTGTTGTTTTTTAAAACTTGTGTATTAAATGTCTTATTATTTTATGTATGGATACTATAAAATCAGGAAAAAGAATATCTTTGAATCTTGTATGTTAATTATCACCTTATAATCTCTCTGTACCATTTAGGCTCTTACAGCGGAAAGTGGAGATTTCAGTATGAGTAAGTATTTTTCATTCTTTGAAAAGGTTTTTAAACTCCCTCGTGATCGCTCGAATATCAACAACAAAGATGAACTTGAACTTTCGGAAATGGTATTTGGGAAATATGGTCAAAAGAATGTGTATGTGGTGCTCTTTACTACTATGCAAGTAGACGCTAATGTGAAGAAATTGGAAACCGCGGATGTCCTTATGAAGCATACTTTTCCATGGATGGAATTGCTTCACACGCGTGGCGGAGATGTTCTCCAATTTTCTAATGAGAATGAACAGGTAAGCCCTGATTACAGAACTTTAATATTGTGAGCCTCCTCTTTATCACAATTATTTCCTTACATCTATTATGTATTTATCAGGCAATGAAATTCTCTGTTTCTAAAAATTTTAAAATAATAATGTTTCCTGCACGATCGGCGTTGTCCCTGGAAAATTTATATTGGGTTGTGGGACGGAAGTTCCCCCCTGTACAGAATAAGGAAAAATGATATTTCTCATCTTATTGGTAATGGGAGGGGAAATTATCTTTCTTTATCTACAAACCAAGAAGAAACTTAGACATTATTCAAATGTTTATTCAGTACCGTGCTCAGTGGTACTGTTTGTTTATTCGGCGGCGTTAATCTGCACCGTCGCCATTTTCCTCTGTGACGCTTCCAGAAAAATCATTACACAAAAACAAGAGATCCTGTTATAAAATAACAAAAAAATCAATTCAACATTCACACTTAATAACAAAATATTTACACCAATCTCATTCATATCGTGCACGTTATAGTTTTGATGGCCATTTACGTTGTTTCAAGGTTTACTTGATTTACTACAACATTTTGCCTTCTTAGAAATGTATTCCGTACGCACGGAATTTTTGTAGAATCTTCACTTCCCTGAATGCGATAGCGTTGCCGTTGACTCGCGAATCCGTTCCATCCCCCATTTCACCATAAAGTTCCATTAACTGGGCTTACCGTTTCCAAATATCCATACATCCCATGTGTTTCTACGCAACCTACTAAATGCCATATTTCTGGATCCCAACTATCTAATAATTACGATCAGCGTATGCTCTCAACACACTTTCTCTATGATAAAAATTAACTCGAAAAAATAAAACACGAAAACTTGCAAGCACATGCTAGCACATGTTGTCGGCTCGGAATCTATCATCCCTCTGTGTTCTTCTCAATCATTTTAGTATTTCGATTGTTTTTTCAACAACGCTCGCTTTCCTTTGTCACCAAGGTCTTTTGGAACATTTTACATGTTTGTCAAATTTATTCTGGCTTGTCACTTTTTTGAGGTTCTGAAAATTTTGCTTTTGAATTCGCCGCGTTCCTCAAAGTTTATTGCCCTCTGTTTTACGTGCTTTGCCGAAATTCCAACTTGTTTTGAAAGCTACTAATATCAGTTGCCCATATTCAATTGTTCTTCCGTGTGAGTATCTTTCTGCCTCTCTAAGTTTTTCTTCTAAAGTTTTTTACCCCCTTTCGAATTGCTTCCCGATGATTCTTAAAATTGATTATTTTCCTAACACTTGTTTTCTAATTCGAAAATTCTTCTGTTATCCCACGAGAATATAAAATTCGGTTTCGTGTTCACGTTGTCACTTGATTCTTCTTCTACCGACTTGTTTATTAAAGACATTATTTTTCTAGACAATTTTTTTTCTATTTGCGAAAGTTTATTGGACTGGGGTCCTGCGTACGGTCACAATATATAGGGAAACTAGAGACAATTCAACTTTTCATTGTTCAACTAGACCAATATTCAAATTTTCATTGTTACATTTATCGTAATATTTAGACGCAAGATTTTATTTATTTGTTTTGTTTCGATATATCATAATGAAATATTCTGCTTTACAAATAATTCTACAAGTAAGACAGTCCACGTAAAATATATGAATATCTCTATTTGTTTGGGATAAGATGTTTGAAGATCATGGTGATAAGTTGTTTTTTTTTCACTGGTAATTTTCAAATTTCGTATGAGTATGCTTTCGAAAAACTGGTTCTACTCGTATGTGTTCATCAACGATGCTTGTTCCACGTACCGTATGGAGTATATTCTACAAGATCCTTTCCACTCTGTTCAAGGTTGCAAAGGAAATTCACTTTCTTGTTGTCATAGCAATTAAGAGGAGAGGGGAAAGGAACCATTTATATATTATTAATATGATTAAATATTTGTAGAAGTTATATCGTTAATAATGAAATCACAATTTCCTGTGATTTAGTCTCATAAAAACTTCCACTCACAATGTTGACACGAAGCAATTATTGGAGATTTAATTAAACAGAATGTCAAGTAGTCAATTTAATTTTACTTACATTTCAAGTAACCGTTCATTTCTGACCCCTTGTGCCCTTATGCCTCCTGCCCCTGAGTGCGCGGATCCAGAAGAGCTAAATGTGAAATTGCAATAAAAGGTTCATAAATACCTCACGTTAAATGCAACATGTTCACCTCATCATGATATATCCATGTTTGTTATCTATTTATGCTCTTCGCATGTATTCCCATATCTCTCCTCATGTTTCCCACATATTCCCCGCATGTTTGCTTATATTCCTGTCATGTTCCTCCGAATATTGCTCAGCTTCTTCTCTCACATGTTCGTCATATGTTTTCCAAATATTTCTAAACATCTTCCCCCACATGTTATTTTTTGCTGTTGTTATTGCCAGTACAAACTTACATACTATTATCACGAATACTATTGTTCTTGAAAAGGGGGCCTTTTGAATACCACCCGAAACATCGTGTACTGGTTTTCTACTAAAATAAATAAACATACACTAAACGTTGTTTGGTTTCAACCGCACAAGACATGAAAAGTACCTCGTGTAACATAAGACTTACTTTTGGGGCTTCATTTTATTAGACTTTTTACGACTTTGAAATATTCTAAAACATACCATACATTCATAATAACCAAAACATATCCCGCTTCTTAATACCCCGAAAGGCTTGGACCTCGACCAAAATATTGAAGTATTAACATTTACGAATAAGTGAAGTCTTGCTGTGCTGGGTGAGACTTATCTTGTTACAGCCCCAAGTTCTTCATATGATGAGATACTATATAGGATACAGTGGCATGTATGAAATATTTAGTATTAGCATTGGTTTAGTTTAAAAATATCTTTATTTACTCAAGTTATTAATTTA
Organism: Gryllus bimaculatus; assembly: GCA_017312745.1. NCBI lineage: Eukaryota > Metazoa > Arthropoda > Insecta > Orthoptera > Gryllidae > Gryllus > Gryllus bimaculatus. Next base: position 10,968,861 of record BOPP01000029.1, read on the forward strand.
CAGGTGTGGAATTTATTCGAGAATGATCCCGAACGTTCAAACTGCTTCAGAAACGAGTTCTTGCCACGATTTTTCATCTTTAGTGGTCAGAGCCAATCTTGTGACCTATACGATCTCATTCTGCATGAAATGAAAATACACATCGGAACTACATTTCCGTCTTTGAAGGCAGTGACCACCAATTTTCTGTCAAGGACCAAATCTTGGGCAAGTGACTCTTTAATAGGGAAACCTCTCTTTTGGGATGAGGAAGATTATTCACGTGAACTAGACGATGCTGTGGCAGAAGAGATTGAAGACTCGGCTCGCAAATCTGTGGGCAACGAGCTTGTCTTTCAAGACATTTTCTGCCAGAGACTGCGGCGAAAGATGCAAGAGCCCCGGACGCTTCGAGTGGTAGTCCCTGCTGTTCCTTCGGGACTGCGCGCAGCGAAACTTCTCCAGGTAACGGAATTGATTTTTTTCTTATTGAAGCCTTTTTGTACGTCGTAAAATCTAAAGAGTGTAACAAGACATTGTCCAGAAAAACATTCCTAATACTAATGCATTAACGACCACACACGTGATGGCGGCCCCACCATTCTCGATGTTTTTGTTTTACTACATACGTGTTCACTGTTGATCATTTTATAATTTTTAGCTGCTAGCTATTGAATTAACTTTGGAAAATGAGCTATTTGTAGTGTTCCTTGAATGTGTCTGTAGCTTTTTAATTAATTTTCATTGTTTTGAATTCAAGAATGTCGATATTAAAATTCGTAATAAATTTAAAATTTCGTAATAATTGTTCACCTTTAAAAAAGTTTAGGTGTGTTATTCAGCACAATGCAATGAAGTTAATCAGGATTGTTTGTCTTCTGTACTTCTAGTATAATCAACTTAAATACACGTACTAATTTTGTACATACAGAAAAAAATCTTTGGGAGTTACACTTCGTGATCATTAGAATGTACGGGTGTCTTCATCATGGTGCAGTTGACAACTCATACCATCGACGTATTCTATCGGAACATCACCTCATTCATAGTAATGTTTCTACCATTAACAATACCGTTTATCCCTCAGGATTACTGCATCAGCCCTCATCTATTGGAAGGCCAACGTAAATTCTGTGTTCGTCAACATGAAAACATAAACCTCTTCCCTCGCCTATACTCAAAGATTAGTATGCCACTCATCTCATCATATGTGTAATGACACTTTTGGGAAGAGGAAAATACTTCTAAGGGTTTTATACAGTAATCATAATAATAATTCTTGGATGACACAAGGGATTAGGACATCAAGTAAAAACAAACGAATTCTTTCTTTCATTCCTTAGCATCATAACGTATCTCAAGGTTTCTTCATCTACTTTAAAAAATACAAATCATTTCTGAGAAAAGTCATACATCAGGCTAAAATCATGAAACATGACCAGAATATTTTGAATTCAAATAATAAAACAAAAGCCATGTGGAAAATAGTAAAATATTCGACCAAATGAACTAGAAACCTTGTAGAGTTTTTTTTATAAAATAACGATAGAAATGTGAACGATCCGGCAACAGTGGCTAGCCTCTTTAACCAATACTTTGCGAGAATTGCTGCCGATCTCAGTAAGGATCTTCAGCCACAAAATTCAGCATCAGATGTTTTTGGTGCTGCCCCAAAAATTTTAGGCACGCTGTTTGTTTCCGAAACTTCTTCCAATGAAATTCTGAAAATAATCGATAGAGTAAAAAATAAATATTCGGCCGGTTTAGATGAATTTTCGGATTGTTTGTTAAAGGCTTGCGCGCCCGCCATTATACACCCGTTAACTCACATATTTAATGTATCCTTATTTACAGGAATTTTTCCAGATATTTTTAAAACAGCTAAGATTATGCCGTTAACAACTAAGTGAGCCGTTATCAACAGCTCACTACAAAAATTTCACATATAATACATGTACATTATTTTACAACACTTTGCCAAATGACATTAAACGATTAAATTCGATACAAACGTTTAAGTCCCAAGTAAATCTTTTCTGCTGCGCAACTGTTTCTATAGAATTAGAGACTATACTGTGTATCTAAAAGGAAAGTAATATTAATTTTAACAATGACATTTACTGTGTTATATACCATTTGGATTGTATAACTTAAAGAACCTGTAACAAGTATTGTACTTCAGCTTCTGGGTCAATGACCCATCTCGATCAAGTTTCGTCCAGTTTCCCTGATCCTCGAGCAAATGCTGAGATGGCCCCTTGTTTTGCTTCTGGACATAA
>BOPP01000029.1:10974893-11027035 GCA_017312745.1 Gryllus bimaculatus
ATGTATCTTCAATATTACTTCTCCTATAGCACGGTCACACAGCTGCTTTTTTAACTTTTATCAGTAAAATTAAAATAAAAATAAATAATAGATGATAGATAGTAGATAAATAAAAAATAAATAAAATAAATTGAAATAAATGAAGAAATAAATAAGAGATAACTAAATAAATAAATCTTAACAATCAGAAAATAGAATAAATAAATAAATAAATAAATAATAATCAATATAAATAAATAAATAAAGTAGGAATAAGAAAAATCAGCGAAATACATCTTGTTTAAAGGACTTAGACATGTGTAAGAACTACATATAAAACAAGAAGCCCTAATAAACAGATAACGGACTAATTACCCACATATGACAACCCCAACATGAATCTAGATAAATGAAAGCTAACAGTAAAAATAGTGAGAGAACCAGAGTATAGGATCCAAAAATTCAACACCATCCGAGCAAAATACCGAAAATGGTACAAAAATCCGAAAGTAGCCACGGAATAAGGAGAAATAAAATAAGGGTGCGTGGATTGGATGCCTAATGCAGGATGTGTGCAGGGGAGAGGATGCCTAATGTGGGGTGTGCGTAGATGGCCAATGCAGGGTGTGCGCAGGGCACGCGGATGCGGCTGCGCGAGCTGGAGGGATGGTGGCCGCGGCTGCGGGAGCAGGTGGACGGCGCGCTGCTGTGCGAGCTGGCGCGAGGCGACGCTGCCGTGGGCGAGCCGCCTCCCGCTCCGAGTGATGCCATTCGCCCCGTGCCCCACGTGCCCCGCGCCATTTACGCTGCACGGCTTTCGGAAGACGACAACAGCCTTAGGACCGACCACCTGCCCTGCAGCCGGATGTCTGACTCGCATCTGGACCGATTGGAACTCCCTTCGGCAAGGTAACCGGCACAGTTTCTTTGAAGACATAACCAAGAATAAAGTTATTGATCGCTTCTAAACCCTCTCCTTTTTGTGATGTGCTCTCCTTAGGACCAAAATATACTTAGCGAATTTTCTGGGCGGTCACCACGTTTTAGAAGCAGCCTGGTATCTACGAAAAGGGAAAATTATTTAAACATTGGTTACTATTACACGTACATTGTTTTGCTTCTCGTACACTGTGTTACTTTTCGTACATTGTCAAAAGGTGCCTGGAACTGAAAAAAATGTATCTTAATATTCGGCTCCTAGTACTGGCTTTAGGTCTCTTTAGATGATATTTCTTACACATTTGATGATTTTCTTGAACAAAACGTGATATTGTTTTGATATCCTCCAAATTCGTTATAAATATGGAGCATACTCCTATGATTTTGCATATTTTTATCTGTTGCTTCAAGGCATAACCAATTGAAATTTTTGTTTCAAATTTTCTGTTAATTCTCTTGATATACTAAGTGAAATTTTTTGACAATTGGTTAGAATTTATGCTATGAACCTCAAAATCAAAAAGGAATTAATTGACGTGTGCATCTTACCTGTATCGATTTATGGATCACAAACATGGTCATTAACAGCAGCGCAAATGAAATGGATATATCGATGCCAGAGCAAAATGGAACGAAAGATGTTAAAAATTTTGCTTTTAGACAAAATAACACCTGTGGAAATTAGGAAAATGACCAAAACCAAGGATGCAGTAAAGCAAGCAACAGTGAGTAAATGGCGTTGGGATCACAAGACACGACCAAAAGCGATGGGCGTGCACTACAACAACCTGGGACCCTCGGTATGGCTGGAGAAACAAGGGAGACAGAGAAGAAGAGGGGCAGACGAGCTACGAAAGGTTGCTGGTCCCATCTGGACGAGATTGGCCCAAGAGAGGACAACATGGAGACAACTGGGATACGAACAGCAAAAAGATGATGATTTTACATAATATCAACATAATGTCACCCTTCTAAAGCAGGAGGGCCGTTATTGGATGTTGTAATAATAATAATAATAATAATAATAATAATAATAATAATAATAATAATAATAATGCTATAAAGAAAAAATATTTTAATTTAAAATAATATTATTTTTAAATCAGGCATATTATACACAACAAAATACAATGTACCTCACTATGATGAATATTTACTTCAATTATTTCTCCCGAAAATAATTAAAATATATTGTTTATTCAAATATTATATTTTCATTCCAGGGGTGCTTCTTTTGAAATTTTATTAAGAAAGGTTTACATAGACAATGAAATATTGTTATATTTATTTCCATATTAAAGTGCATATTTTAGAAATTTTTAGTTCGTAATCGCACATTTTTAAAAACGTATTTCAAGATTTTTAGGACACCCAAACCCTCTCCCTAGCTACATACAGAGTGCCTAAAACCTTCAGTAAGAGCGACGATATGGCAACAAGTGAATGAGACAGTGCCCTTTGCCTGCTGGCTGCGTAGCACTGCGCGGGCGGCGGAGGCGCAGTGGGAGGAGCGTGCGGTTGGCGGCGCGTGTGAGTGGCAGCGGCGAACGCTGGGCTGCAGGCGGCTGGCCGCTGGCGTGTGCGCGCACGAGGTACGCAATCGACATCCAAAGAAAATATCGGTATTTCTAACGGGTAAAGTCGGTTTTGAAGGAGAGTTCTTGCGACGTTGATTGATTGGCTATTGATTCAAACTAGAAATCTTGTCGTCTTCCTCATCCTTTACACACTTACTACACGTCCACACACGTCGCGAGCTTATAGCTTGTCTCGGCTGGGGCGGTGCCCACCGGGATGGAAATACCTTGTTGGGGAAACGCTCGAATGCCGCCGTGTATGTCGGCGCCGGCTCTCGCCATCCAGCGATCAAGATCACCGCTACCTCCGACGGCAAAATCATACGCTTCATTTACGCAACCAATGTCCTTAGCTGTTAACGCGGCTGGAATCACCAATCAATCAATCAATCAGTCACTGTGTCATTCTTAGGGCGCGGGCGGCGCGGCGTGGAGCGCGCGGCAGACGGCGCTGCTGGTGGGGGAGGCCGGCGCCGGGAAGACGTACTTCCTGCGGCAGGAGGCGGCGCAGACGCGCACCCTCGCGCCGGACCGCTGGGCCGTCTACGTGGACCTGCTGCGGCAGCGCGCGCTCCTGCAAAGCATGCCTGTGGAGCCTGCAGGTGTCCATAACGAGTGACTCTATCGCATGCATTATATCAACAATTATTACAGCTCCATACGACTCCAAAACAAAATTCCCCATATCCTCACATACCTCCACAACTCCGCAACAGCCCAAATCCAAAAATACATCAACAACCCCCTATTCCGAAACCTAATCCTTCCCCACTACCACATCCTCAGAAACCCACCACGACACACCCGGAAAAAACACCACTTGGACATCCTCAAACTTCCCCCTCGTATAACCTAAGCCAGAGGACATTAACGAACCACGAAATACATAACCGACTGACTACGAACCGACAGAATAACTGACACGCTGTATACGCCGTCCACAACAAAATACAACTCCGCCGCCTCCTTTAGCGAAACCCTTGCCAATCTCTTCCCCCACCCCTCCCCACCCTATCCCATCCCGTCCCAGTCCTCCCCCTCCCACTTCCCGTCATCCACAACCCTAATAAAATAACCGTTCTCTCCACAGAAAACTAACCCCTCCACAAACAACCCAGACTCCCGGTCCCCGTCCTGTACGGGGGAGAGGAGTCGAAAACCCCACAACAAAAACACGCCAAAAACGCCCACCGTTCGAAGAGACCCCGCAAGGGGTCAGGCCAACATGATCTTCACACAAAGTGAGACGCTGCATTATATCTGTAGAGGAGAAACGTTTTACGTGTTTCACACTCCACCGATGATGACAGATGGGTCAAATTGCTCTTTTACGTTAGAAATAGTCATGTTTGTTGGAAAATCACGTATAAATAAGGTATGCAGATGTTAAGTGCCTCAACACAGAGCCCGCGTAACGGTCTGTTTCTAGACACAAATCGTGCCTAATTCGTCAATGCATTCTACGGTTCATGGATTTAGATTTTTTTTCACTCGGTAATTTACAATATGAGATCATTTGGGACCTGTTATTACGTGTTTGTGTGTTCAGCTTTCTGGGTATCAACTCTCAGCGGTAAGTGTGGGGTGTGGATAATTTTTTTAAACACCTTTTGATAACGTATCGTCTCTTTATGCAAATGTGGGAGAAAGGGATGTCGGGTAAACACATGCCAGTGTGCTCGCACAATACGTCCGTGGTGGGGCTGGGGCGAAGGGTTTTATTCCGGAGATTGGGCATATGAAGGACGTAGAAGATAATAGACTTGCTCTATACCTTTACCAAGTACTGTAGGAATGGCGGACGTTTACGAATTGTTGTTATGATAAATTAGGTAATGGCTTCTAAATGATATCGAAACGCTTTTTCACTTTTCAGTCTGTAATATTAGAATGTTCAGTCTTGGCTGTCCGGCAGACACCGCGTACTGGGGCCAGTGGCCAACATTTCCAACGTCTTTCTGCGACCTTCCTTAGGTTCTCATTTTACCCTGAGGAATGTCGTAATAGGACGTTCAAACCTTTGGGCACTGTGTCAATGACTGTGCTTCACCGGACAGCCAAGAGTATATTGACAGCGGTCGCGGTGGCATTTTCACCAAAATGAAGTCTTTCAGCGATTTTATTTTGCATAAAAGTACTATGGCGGTTATCGCATCGGCTTTGTAACTACACTCTCAAAATGACTAGATTATCAGCTTGAAGAACGACGTTTCTGAGACTATACCGATCTGTCGTTCTGACTTGGGCTGCAGATTTGGAAACGGAGCACGCACTGACGTTGTTGGCGGAGGCGGCGACCGTCACGTCGCGCCCAGCAGCACGGCGGTTTCTCGAAGCCGCGTTTCTCAAAGGCGCCGTCACAGTCTTCGTCGACGGCGTCGACAAAGTGTGCCCGCAGAGCAAGGGCCAGGTGCTGGGACTGCTGAGGCTGCTGCAGAAGAGCGCGTCGTTTTTGTGGGTCGCCGCTCGCCCCGAGGTAGGCTACTCTACAATTGATTCGTTTATTTCAAAAACCCGTCAAACGCCTCACTCCTCATTTCAAGAAAACTGTGAAAAAGTCTCCCAATTATTCATATTTCAATTTTTTTTATTAAAGGAGTTGATAAATATTTTTCGTATAAATATGCACTAAACGATGTGTCTTTCCTCCTGGAACAATAATCCGTCGGTAAAGTCGTCGGTTTTATATTTTGGCGTTTGATGGGTTTCTGAAATAAACGATTCAATTATGTATCACTAACGCCGACTGCGATAATACTCGTTGCCTCTTGCTTGTAACTGGCCGAAAAGTCTTAGGTTTTGATTCCCGGTGGTGGCAGAGTTTCGACTCTAGTTACTTATTTGAATGCAAGGTGACGTCATTGACAATATTTTTTTAATTGCATAAACAGATTTTAACGGTTTAGCCACCATCATCCGATGATGAAGATTATCGTCGTCTGATCTTCTGTCTTCAGGCCAGAAATTTAACTAGTTCTTTTATTCACGTATTTGAAATACCAACAACACATCAACAAACCGAGCTAGGTGCATAGCTGGATCGAAAGCAATTACTGTCTGGTGGCGAACGCTAGCGGCCAGCTGCTCTGAGTAGTGTGGTTTCTCCGACCAATACGACCAGGCGAATGTCAGGAAAACCACACAAGCCACACACCCCTCGCGTTCGTTCCTTTCTCATCCTTGTCCCCTCCTCACTCTTTACACATACTTACCTTATATGCACTACACTGTCACACACGTCGGGAGCGTGGAGCGTGTCCGACTAGCGTGCTTCCCCACAGACGGAAATTCCTGAAGTGGGAAAACCGATGCGGAGGCCGGCGATGGATTTCACATTTCGATGGGGGAAGGAACATCGCTACTTCCAGGAATGTAACATGCACTACATTTACAGGGATAATGACCGTAGTAGTTTCCGCGCTCGGAAATACTGAATACTTAATTTCATACTCATTTAGAATGTCACTGAAGGTCGAGTGATTAAATTGGGGGGGGGAATATACCGGGATCTATCGTGGCTTTTTGGTATTTGTATTCTAGTGTTCCGTTATATCTGGAATGCATTCTCTAATGGTCATACCTTTTCGGATCAAAAGTCAATACGTCATGTGACAAGTCATGGCAATGCTTTTTCGAGGCGAAAGATTAGAGAGTAACTGATGAGAGAAAGCAAAAAGTACAGCAGGGGAAGATGAACGAGACGATGGGGCGAACGAGTCTGCATAGTAGACGATTTTCTTTAATGAATACCCGGACAACGCCCGGTAATCAGATACTTTACAATATATTCGTCGTGAAGAATCTACGTAGTGACACAATTTTTATTGATCGCGAATAGTTTTGTGATTCAAGCTGCAAAATCTCTGACTTCCTTCACAGGTGGAGTTGTGCCTGTGTCGCACATTAACGTGTGTGCCAGTGAAGCTGCGGCCGATTTCACCTCTCGAGCAAGAGAAGTACTTACAAGAATACTGCGCGTCTGAGTTGGCGAACGGCACTTCATCGCCAGCTGCTTTCGCACATCTGGCTTCAGAAATGGTGATCAAACAATTTATTAACCGCAAAGAAGCATTATGAAATTACTGGTCAATTATCTACGAATATGAACATTTTAGTTATTGGTCTATTACTGATTTGTTCGCTTACTTGCTTAATATATACTAGTGACCGAGAAGAAAACGTCGAAACGTCGAAAATAAACTCTTAAAAACATTTTTATACAATTTCGTCTAATAAACTACTTGGATATTCCGAATGGCTGAACCGCAATAAGCACTCAAAAGTTGTACATTAACACAAATAAAAGAAGTAGTCGAATTGTGTAATTTTATTTTATTTTCCGTGTTAATTTTTCTTTCTGAACAAATAAATTCATATCTTTTGTAAATATAAAAAAATATATATGTTTCTGGAGTGTTTATAAGCTTCTACAATTTTTGCCTAGAAAACACTTTTACAAACCAATGTTTGAGTGTTTATTGTGGCTGAGCCATTCGTAATTTATTAGACAAATATATCTAAAATTGTCTTAAGAGTTTATTTTCTAAGTTTCGACGTTTTCTCCCCGGACACTCGGATATTGTGAGACAACTTACCTGAGTTCCTATTTTTCTTGAGGAGTATGAAAATTAGCAAGGTGAACATCACAAATAAATTTCTCTTTTTGGAAATTTGTATATTTGGGACAAGAGATCATGTATTAACCTTGTATCATGTTACAACCTTGACAAAGTCATATGGCTCGCCAGAAACTAAAGTGATATATGAAATTGTTTGGCTAAAATCCAGATTATGGTAAATTTCATCTGAACAGGTGATCATCTAAACATTCTTAAGTGTTCTATGTGTCATTTGACGTTGTAGGTGCCACATAATAAAACTACCACTTTAGTATTGGCTGATGGTTTTAATGTTAGTCAATTCGTAAGTGGTCTAAAGTCACATTGTGATTAGTATCATAGACCACCTTGGATACAGGTTACCCAGATCAGTATTTAATATTTTTAAACAAGTGTGTTCATACGATGATTCCTAGTACAATTACACACACTATCATCAATTTCCTTTCTCCTCGGATTATCAATTAAAGTTTATTAATTATCACTGTTCATAACATTTCGACATTTCCCCTTTAAATTATCTTGATGATCACGATCTCTTTGCATGAATAAAGTAATCACAGCTGCGCATTTCTTCACTTGAAATATATATTTTTCTTTAAACAAAGCGTACAAAAATCAATTATAATTATCCATGAATATTGCCCTTTTAAAGCAACAAGAAAATAATACGCATATTGTGCATACTTCCCCTTTAAATGTGCTTTCTACAATACGTAAATACCAATACGTACAATACGTAAATATCAAGAAGAAAATCAACTTCATGTTAATTGCCAATTAACATTAACAAACTATTAAATTTGGTCACTAAGGACCTAGATGTTGATGCCACTTTAAATAACCGAAAAAAATAGTTAAACTGCTCCCCCGTAAAGATTCTTTACACTATCACCAACTCATACATTTTAATTATTCCCCCTCATTATCCCATAAGTTTATTTGATTCTGATAACCGTTAGTCGTGATTCCATTCCGCCCTAATAATATTCTGAAGATGATACTGGTATTTCCTTTGTCTGAAGGCGGCGACCTCAGCGTTGCCGCTCGGGTCGATTGGCGCCCCTCGGACTCCTACGCTGGTCGCCTGTGTAACGGCGGCTCCACACAAGCGGCATTCGGCGAATCCCGAGCAACCGCTCGCCGAATCCCAAGAGTTGTGGACGGCTTGCTCGCTATTCGCCGAGCGCCGAACATTCGGTATTCGCCCTACACACCGCGTGTCGGTCTTTAGGGCACATCAAAGGGAGCGAACATTCCCCAAACACATCAGCTGTCCCAGATTGGGCGAGCTGTAGCTCGCTGCTCGGCGAATGACGAATGTTTGGAGCCGCCTTATCGGCTGGGCGCGCACCTCCCGCCCGTTCCCCACCTAAGCCATCCGCTCAGCTGCCTGAAGTCACAGGTATTTTTTTCCGGAACACAATACTCCTCTATGGTGTGCGCCAGGTCCCGTGTCTATTTGTTGGCGACATTCATATCATTCAGTGAAATTTCACCTTGTTCTCGCCCGTGAAACTCTTTACGTATTCGCACACTCTCAAATTGAGCACTCGCGTAATTATTACACTCATTACGTCACTATGCTCTATTATCTCACCTTGTCCCTATCCAGTATTCATAATTTGCTCTAATTATTCGGTACTACATCAAGAAACAACTGTTATGCTTGGATGTGCCATCACTCAGACACTATTATGTGGAGTCTATCCACTATTAGTCTCACTCATGCACGTGTTAATTCACTCATAGCACGAATTAGTTAAGTTACGTAATAACATTCCTATATAAAACGAAACGTTAAATCAACAGTAAGTGTGTCCTATAAATGCAGTTATTATCACTGCATCGGTACCAATATTCTTGTTACTTTAGTCGCACCTCTAACTCTCACCCTGGGCACGTTGCCGCTATTCAGCACTGGTTAGCTAGTGTCGAATGTAGAAAAGTATCTAAAATATGCCTGAGTGTACATGCGATCCTTCCTCATCCTTGTCTGCCCTCTCCCTACACACACACACACACACACACACACACACACACACACGTATACACAAATTCCCTACACCACTATTTCGGGCTGGGAGAGGTGGTTCAGAGAGGGCGTAAACTGATGTCACTGTAATGCCTCTGACCTGGAGATCCTGGAGTTCGACTTCGGACAGTGGCAGGATTTTCGACAATAGCCAGACAGCTAGGTCGAATTCTGTCGCTGTCTGGAGGAGAATACTAGCGGCCGGCTGCTCTGATCGGTAGATTTCGTGATTTCTCCGATCAGTATCGGGCAAATGCCGGTGCAGTACCCTACCAAACGGGCCACGGACCGCGCGCGATATTTCCTTCCCATCCTCACCCCTTACACACACTTGCACTTACATGCACTTCCCTTCCACACATGCCGGGAGACCGGTCGGAAGGTTACAGCTTGTCCCGGTGCGGTGGTGCCCTGCTGACGGGAGATACCTGGTTGAGAAAACCCCATCTAGCTGACTGTAGGTCGGCGTCGAATCTCGCCATTCATCAAGGCAAGATCACCACTACCACCACCTCCTCCTCCCTGTTCCCGGGAAAACACATGCGCCACACTTACGGGACAAATTACCTTTGCCATTGACACGCCCGGAAGCACTAGTAAATCAATCAAACCATTTCGGGAGACCACTCGGGTGTTTATAGCATGTCTTGGCAAGGGTGGTTTGCCGATGACATTAATACCTGGATGAGTGAAACTTCGCAAGCCGTTGTGTACGAAGGCTCCAGATTTCCGTTCTTGAAGGGAACAATGTTTTCCAACAGGTGCAGGCACTAAGGACCGTGGGCCCGCGCAGCCTTTTGGACGTGCCCGAGCACTTGCATGTGGCGGCCGTGGAGGTCGCCCCCGCTGCGCTCGCAGCCCTACATGCTGGCCGCCCCACCCCCACCCTCGCCGTCAACCGGCTGGCCATCTACAGGCTCGTCGTCGACAGGAAGCGCAAGCGATTCCTCGAGTGCCACGGATTCGCGAACGCCAACGTAGAAAACACGTTCGTGGTCGATTACTATAATAGCGCTTTTGACAACATCCATCAGAATTATGCCATGCTCCTTCTTGTAAGTATCCGGTCCTGGAACGTTTAATTATAAAGATATTTCTGTGAGGACTGTAACTTAGAGTAAAGAGAGTAAATGCAATGATTGCTTTAAATAAACAATTACTTGTAATAACGCAGGTCTGCAAAAATATCGGAAAATGTATACGCATGAATTTCTCCGTCAATGTTGTTCTATTTCTAGATATCATCAGGAGTATTTCGGAACATGGATTCGAAGCCCTTTGAAAACGAAGTAGCTAAATTCAAAACATCCATGATAAAAGAGAAGACTGGTGTTATATGGCTGGATGAAAACGGGCAACCGAACTTTTCACACGTATCATTTTTGAATTACTTCGCTGCCTCGTGGATCTACAGCAAGTTGCAGAGTTGCCAGCCCTGCCCATTGGTCAGAAAGGCTTGTTGTTCTCTCCATCTAGGTCAGAGAGGGAGAGCGGAGTGCGAAGTACGTGAATTCCTGGAGCTGATGCTGGATGAGGGGCGACCGCTGCACCAAGATGACACACACTAGGAATTGGAGAGGGCAAGGGCTAGGATACACCAGAGGCAGAGGGTGGGAACGAATGCAAGGTTGCGGCTGACCTAGTGCTGCTTCACCGGGAGAGGGTGCTTAGGGCATCAACTGATGTCTTTAATCGGACCGGAAGGTCCTGAAGTTCAAGTCCTTTCGGTGGCAGGATTGTCGACACTAGCCAGATAGCTAGGCTGAGTTCTGTCGCTGACTGGAGGAGAATTCTTGCGGTTAGCTGCTCTGATCAGTACTTTTCTGTTTATCCTATCAATACCAGACGAATGCCGGAGCTATACCGTACCAAACGCGCCACGCACCGCGCGAGACTTTTCCTTCCTCTTCCTTTCCCTATCCCTTACACACCCTTACATTTACATGCAGTACACTTCCACACATGCCGGGTCACAGGTCTGGAGCTTAGAACCTGTCTCGGCTGGGGCAGTGATCTGGTGGGAGATACCTGATTGGGAAAACCCCTGCTAGCCGACAGTAGGTCGGCACCGTATCTCGCAATCCAGCGGGGCAAATCACCGCCATCTCCCAACCAAAACCAAACTGTTCTTACGGTAACCAAACTTCTCTTACGATACTGATGACCTTAGCCGTTGACGCTCCCAGAATCACCAATCGATCAAATCAAATTGCGCTTCATCCCCGTTCGACCACTTTCTCGAGAGGGTGAGCCTGTAGGCCATGGGGAAGCCCTGGCGCTCCCCGGCCCATCAGCTCCTGTAGATCGGCGCTCACTGTGCATGCGGTTCACACGCTGCCGCTCCAATGCCTGCAGCTCTTCGTGATTGTAATCTGCGGCTCTTTGCTGTAATCAGCCTTTAAGGTAACACATGAACGCTTAAGCAAATGTTTTATATTACATATTTCATTCTCCTCTACTCTTGCGCCCCTCCCTCTCTCTTCTCTTCCCTCTTCTCAACTTAAGAACAAATTTATTTCTTCCTTCCTTCTTTCTGCTCCTTACTTTCACGTATACGTACGTATATGCGAATTAATATGCGACGTACAGAGAATGTTATGTAATGGTGAAGAAATTCTTAATCTGGGGAATATATTAGGACATTAATGGTTTAATAAGATTGCACCATCAGGCACGTTTGCTAATTGTAAAAGATCGTGTGAGTAGATACGTTATTTATCAGATTTAATATCAACGTAAAGACGTCACAGATAATATCGATGACAACTGAAGACTTGCACTTTGGACAACACCATGATTTTCAAAACAGCTGAAAAAGTGATTTCAGTTATTTGAGGAGTGTTCACTGCAAAATCTTTCTGGGTTCATTGATTAATAGCGGCATTTTAATAGTGTTCATTCAAAGCAATCATTGAAAGAATAGGTATCTGTAGCCAGGCCAAGGAAGTTCTCTGCGGAGAAACTTGAATAAATACTATATTCGTGATGTTTGGCGCTTTGGAGTGCTCTAGTAGTATAATTTAAGAATATAACATCAATTAAACGATAAGAGCTGCATCCATATAGCTTCAACAAAGGGCATATAATATCCTAGAAAAATTAATTCTGGCATTAATGGGTTAAAAAGATTGCACTATCAGGCACGTTTGCTGTTTGTCAAAGATCATGTATGTGGATGAGTCTGTCATATATCAGACATATTTTTCAAAGAAAGTCACAGATTATTGAGATTAGAACTTATGTCATGCACGTTTGGATCAACATCTTGTTTTAGAAAGTTAAGGCGAATTATTTTAATAATGCGATATTCATATTCAGCATTGAGATAAATGAAAAATATTCGTAAAATAACTTTCACTCAGCCTAATATCATTTTCATTAAAAGTTCTCGACGTTCTGCATTCTACTGACAGTATTCTCTACTCTTTCCAATGTTCATGAGAGTCCAAATAAGAGATAATTAGCGCACATGAAAATGTTTTCTCAGAGTTTATTTACAAGATCCATTCAATAATATTGCATCTAGAGTCACAAAAATGTTGGTATTCGTTTGCAAGAAGGTAAACAACTCGTTGGCGATTCATTAATTCTTCTTCCAGAAAATAACAGACTGCATTTTCTAGTAATTAATATTAACATTGTTTTATTATCACTTATTAATGTTAATTGCTATCTTGTTATTATCCTTAGAAGAAGCATGAAAACGAGTAAATAATTTTGATATAGTGTATTTATTGTGCCAAATACATTATATTTGCTGAAAATTGCTGAATAATTACAACTTATTTCCAATTTATTCCTTCCATTCCTAAGAAATAACATCGTAAATACCAAAAATTAAAAAATCAATAAATATTGTTTGTTAAATTGCACTTCTAGAATAATATAATACAATCCGTCGTAATTCAGTGTCAAAAAATATCTAACAGAATTCCAAAGTTCATCACTTAACACAGATGAATGCCCCACACATTCAAATGCACCCCGAAATGGGGGTGCTATATAGGTAACAGCTATTGGTTGATTTAAGTTCAAAATGTTTTGATATCACAGACATTAAATTCTGATGTCACGGACATTAAATTTCGACCGTTAGCACCCTTAGACTTTCACTAGGTATAATTGAATGATGTACCAATAAAATGTTTGAATATTAACCATTTTTTGAGAACGTATTCCGCTTTGACCTGAATTAGGAAGAGAAGGAGACTCTTTGAGTTATCGTGCTGAAATGCAATATAAAAACATGCTAAATTTACAATCCTAAATGCACTAAAGCTTGCGTTAATAGCTTTTTATAGGTTGTGAAGAAACTTGAATTAAGTAAAGACTATTTTGGTTATAAAAAATAACAATGCTAACGATACTCAGTTTAGAGTATTCCCAGAGCAAGTGTATTGGAAATATTTAATACATATATTGATGAAAATCATCATAGTATATTATTTATACGAAGGTAGGTCATTGCAACTACGTTTTGTGAGAATACGAGAACGGTAGAAAAGTGTGTCACTCGTACACATGAAAGGACAAAGGTATGAACTAAGTGTATGGATATTTAATACTCGCCGAAATTGTGTTTTTCGTATTTATTAAGGTGTTTGAAATGACAGTACCGGTTTCATGTTCCAAAACGTTTTAGTATATACGAGTTCACAACATTCCAAAAGCATTGCATCTCGTTCTAAAGACCCAATTGGGCAGATTACCGCACTTGCCACATCGACCTGCACACTTACAGATTGTCACGTGACCATAATTTGCTACGCTTCGTCGCTGAAACTCCCGTGTCCATCTCGCGACTGTGCGATACGAAAGGGCATTATTCCCAACAGCTTCCACTAATTCTCAGGCACATTCCCATGCATTTCTCTCATGGAGAATGGCTATCTTGGTGTACGAGCGCTGCTCGAAACTGGTTACATGGATCTCGCACGGTGTCAGTCAGACAACTGATTTCATATTGCTCTCTGTGATTATAGGGACACTCACAGAACCATTTGTTGTTGCGAAGACACATATCAGCCTTTCTTACGCACAATAAAATAGATTAATGAGGTCACATTTCTTCAAGAAAGAAAAATAATTGCCATGACCTCTGCCCCAACTCTTGTGTATGCTACAATAACTCAATTGCACACAACAATCTAATCAGAAGTGTATTATACAAAGACATTCATTTTACATATCACATTTATTTTACATGACTTAAAAAAGAGATAAACGTAATATATGATAGTGTGAAATTAAAAATTTAGGCTAATAACAAAATACCAATATTAATTTTAGTAACAACTTAGAACAACTGTGGTAAAACACTAGAAAAATATTTTAGGTGATTCAATTTTTTCATAATAATATGTTCCCTTAAGAAAAATGCATAAATAGTCATGAAATAGCCTTTAATTTAGTCATTTATCAAATGCTCTTCAATAACAGATAAATGTTTTTGGAAGCAAAGCTATAAATATTTAAATTAAATCAAACTTGAAAATATCTAGCAAGTGATTGTGTGTTTATAAAAATAACTTACAAACATTATCTTCTATTCTTGCAAAAAGAAGTATATAAAAGAGAAGAAAGAAGCAATGAAGTCATCCAATAAACATTTCAAACCAAATAATGAATTCTAATTTATCGTCATTAGTTTTCTGGGAAACAGTCTAGAAATAGCATAACTATATACATTAAAAAATTCAATTCTAATTAACATGTATTAATAATATATTTTTTTCTGATCTACAAAGAAGTAGTACATTTTTTGGTATAATTAATTTTATAATGTGTTAATATTTTGTGGTTCATACCCGTTTACTAATTGCACAGGATGATATAAATGTCATAATTGTTTGTTCACTACATCGTTTGTCGTGTACATAATTGCTTTTTTCGTATGTGCACTTTCTTTACGCCAGAGAATTTTTTTACCAATGTCAAATGTATTTTACAAGATAAATCACATTCCATATTATATAGTGTATGTAGGTGATACTCGACTATTTTGGACATACATATTTAAAGTTAGTGTAAATGTGACAATGTAGCTTCATGACCCCGCGTAGCCTTGATATCGGTGAAAGTTGTTATTGAATTACTGTTTACGCGTGCTTATAACTAATTTATAACACATTTTCTGCATCCTTTATTGACAGCTGAGAGACTGTCCGGGTAGTCACCTCCCCCACCCCCAGTCTAACCCTATTCCACCAGGGCTTTTGCACGGCTAGTCACAGCCGTGGCTGGGCACCTTACGTATTTCATGAAGTCATTGTCTGAATTACAAGACTTTTTTGAAAGAGTTTTATAAATCAAGTTAATGATTTTGAATCACTAAATGATTTTTCCAATATGGTGCCTGTCCGCCATTTTGAATTTTTCGTAGGTACGATTCTATTACTAATGGTTAATATATCTCATGAAGTAATTGGTCAAATTACACGAGATAAAAACTCATTAATTATGTGTTGACATACGTTTACGTATACAATTTCCCCATCTGAACTGAAATCGGAATATTTATTTCATAGGACCATAAATTTCATATTTTTTTAACAACCCAAATTAAAAACATTTTTTACCTTACGTCTTACTCAAAATGGCCGCCAAACCGCTTTTTTAAATTTAAAAATTTGAAATTTCGCTCAAAAAACTTAGAATACTATAATAAAAAAACAAAAATTACTAAAAAATCCATTATTTTAAGAATTATTTGAAAAATAATGAGAGAATGAGTAGATTCTGCCTCGTTCCCCCTGACCGAAGCGGGGTTAAGAAGCTCTTCTCTATGTAGTAGGAGTCTCCAACGTGTACTCCGCGTGGCCACACAACTACTTCGCCAAACGCGTGTGGTTGAAGAGTCGGGCCCACCACGTGGGGAGGGCAGATGTTAGCGCGGGTGGACACGCACCACCGCCGACACCACCTCCTCCGCGCCGCCCCCGCGCAGCATGGGCCGCGCCGCCGCCGCCGGCCGCCGCCGCACCGCCGCCACCGCCGCCGACCCCGTCACCGCGGCCGCGTAGCCCAGCGGAACACGCGACGCCGGAGCCTCCACTGCGAACAAAGCGACGTTTGTGGATCTTCGTTGATTATTTTGTGGTTCCGGACGCGCTAGTTACGTTTTCGTCCCTTGAGTGCACTGCATGTTATGGCGTATTAGGTGATAATAGATCTCACTTCAGGAAAGGTTAGGATTATTAAGGAAACGGTTATCAGGGAAAACTGCACTGGTTAGTAGTATGAGCGGAGTCTAGACTGGAGAGGAAATATATAAGTTGGTAAGTAAATAGATAATCACTAATTCAATAAATTTGTAAGTAAATAAGTCAGTAAGTAATAAGTAAATAAACAATTAAATCAATTAACAAACGAGTAAACCATCAAATCATTCAATGAGGACATTAAGGAGCAAATGGGAGCGGGGTCCCAGAAGAAAGAGCAGAAGAGAGAGTGCGGACATTCGTCTGTGGCGCTGTTCTATTTCAGATGGTGACGAGGCCATAGACTGGAAGGAGGGTGCGTGACGTCCACACCAGAAAATAAACAAACAGTTTAAAAATGTGTTACATTAGCGTGTACTCGTCTTCAAACGTCTTCAAACAAAGAGATCATTTTTGATGAATACCAGAATTCGAAATGTTAGAACGCGTTAGTATAAGGGTATTGTAGTGGTTTAAAGGCTTTCGACCTAGTCACACTGTAACAGTATATGTAATTATATATGTAAAAAATTCCTATTTAGCTTCTCTGAGATCGCCAAGGTAGTAGTCGTGGAGATCTCGGCCGGAAGGATCGCAGGTTCGAGACCCGCCTGCGGCGTAGGTGTGTTTGTGTAGGTCTGTTTGTGTCGTCCATTCCTCCCTCATTATCATCATAATTCTATAACCCATCCCTCTCCCAGGATTAGCAACTCTGGGGGATAAAAATCGGATTCAGCGTAATATTATTCCCCCCAAAAAGAAGTCACATACATGTACATGCGCGTGGTCCAAAGCGGTCAATTCGCGACTAAAAAAACAAACATATTAAATATAATAAATGTTATAGCTGGGAGGTAGGTAGGGCTATTCCTTCCCCAACTGCTACGTGAGATCCGGCGCCGACCTATACGTCGACTACTTAGGTTTCCCTCTCTCGATATCTCTCCCAGCGGAGCGTCGCCCCAGCCGGAACAAGCTCTACGACAAACTCCCGACAACTGTGGTAGTGTAGTGCATTTAGGGATATATGTAAGTTTGCAGGGATGGGGCGATTGGACGCGCCACGGCGGCTCCTGATTGGTCAGAGGCCCTACGATCCAACTGGGGGCATCGCGCGATGGTGCATCAGCTTTATGCAAATCAGATTGCACCTACAATATTTCAAAAACGCAAAAATTGAAAACGATGTGGCCAAGCATACAAGTTTTAGAGATACATGATTGATACTTTTTTTTTCAGATAGAATTAACAGCAGACCGTGATCGCTAGAATCCTCCACACAGCTGCTGATTTCAACCTAGCCATGTAACTAATAGAGAAAATCCGTCACCGATGGGACTCAAGTCCTAGGACCGCGAAGCTGCAAAGGCAACGCTAAAATCGCCACCGCACATATTGAAGCCATCGTGTTTCTTCGTGAAGAAGCTATAGTACGAATAAAATTAGAATTTAGTATATATTTGCGTGTGGAGGGGAGGGAACGTTGCCATATGCTACGCGCTGTGCCACGTACTCTCATCACTAATCAGAAGGAAGGATTGATGAGAAACTAGTAACCAGATCGTTCGTAACATTTGTTTGCTCGCAACATTTGCGACTGCCGAAAATTCACCGTTTTGTTCCCGCAGCATTACATAACTTTCATTCTACTGCATAATCGGTAGCGAGCAAATAAAAACTGCAAGGAATAATTGTACACATAATGAACACAATAAATAGCGACGAAGTTGGCAAAAGGACCTCACTTATCTTTACGACGTGACCCTTAGAATGTTAAAGAAGCGTTTCGTCTTTCCGAATATATCAAGTGACTCGAAGTAATATTTAATTTTATTTTACCTCAAAAACATGACAATGATTTCAACAAAATTATTTATTTTCCAAGTGTTTACGTATATTTTTTACAAAAAATTAAATAAGATTAGATAAGAAAATCCAAATTAATTTAATTAATAAATTAAATTTAAAAATTGAATATTGAAAGTGGGGCTGAACATTTCGGCAAGTGCCAACTTGAGCAAAACTGGAATTTTCAGTTCAACATTACGATTTAAGTATACTCCATCATGTCTCAGGGTGTTTCATCATGTGGATAGATAGCGCGAGATGCTACATTTCATTTAACAGGCCGTGTTTTGTCTCTTGTGGAACAATGGAATGCGTGTAAACAACAGATCATTAGTGAGTTGTTACTTTATCACTGTATTTTACGAGTACGTAGTAAAGTGAACGTACTGTAATGCATTGGCAAACATTGGCAATATTTTCATAAAAAAAACTCGTATTATGGAGTCCTGATAACAAAAGTGGATAAATTTTGTTCCTCTATGTAGTAAATTACATATACTAACATGTCGTGTACTCAGAATCCTCTTTTGGTGGGGCCGAAGGTAGCGAAGAACCGGTGGTAGCGAAGAATTGGTTGATAGCAAAACGTCTTTCTGTCTAACCTGTCTGTTATAAATACTAGCACATAAATCGTTCAGATTAATGGTATTATTTTTCCTTTCCACTATGTAACGAACGAAGTGAATTATGAACGGATTATGCAAGTTTTATTAGAGGTTGAAGACGTCTACTGGACCTTTTATTAATTTATTTAGGAATGTATTAGCTCATTTTCTTTTATTAATTAATTTACGGATAATCCGAACGTTGACCGGTCTGAGGTAATCCGTATTATTGATGTTCTTCCACATGTATGAAGGACGTGGGGCATTAACAACATGAGGCACACCAGCCCCGAGTGAGTGAATGATTAGTGATTCTGGGCGCGCCTTCGGACAAGATCATTTGTCCCTAAGTGTAGTGCATGCTTCCCCCGAGAGGTGGCGGTTATCTTCCTCTGCTGGATGCTGAATTCCGGCGCCGCCCGACCATCAGCTAGCGCGAGTTCCGAAATCAGGCACCTCCCACTAGAGGGGCACCGCCCAGCTGGGACAAGCTCTACCTGCCTCCCGCCATGTGTGGTCACACCAGCCGCAGTAATCCTCCCGCTATTTGTTCACGTTAATACCATCTCAATTTTGATCGTAGCGTGCATCTTCTTACTGTCCCAAACCCTGTATAACGAGTAAGACATAATGAAAACAACACTTTCAATTAAAAGAAAATATTAACATAGAGCGAGACGTGGGGTTGGTGTGGTTGACTGATTAGTGATCAACTGCTAAGGTTATTAGTCCCCTAGACGTAGTGTATGTTTTTATCATGGGAAGTGGCTTCCCCCACTGAATGGCGAGATGCAGTGCCGACATACCCGTCGGCTTGCGAGGTTCTCTTCAGCCAGGTATCTCCCACCATCGGGGCACCGCCCCAGCCTGGACAAGCAGTAAATTTCCGTCTTGTCTCCCCGCATGTGTGGTAATGTAGAGCATGTAAGTGTGTGTGTGTGTGTGTGTGTAAGTAAGGGGTGAGAACGTGTCGAGGAGAAGAAAGAAAATATCGCGCGCGGTTCGTGGCCCGTTAGTTAAGATACCGCTCCGGCATTCGCCTAGTGTTGATCGGGGACACCGCTTGAAAGTACCGATCAGAGAAGCCGGCCAATAGAATTCTCCTCCAGACACCGACGAAACTTGACCTAGCTGTCTGGCTTGTGTCGAAAATCCTGCCACCGTCGGGACTTGAAGTCAAGGATCTCCCGGTCAGGGGCACAGCGGTGACATTAGTAGACGCCACCTCTCCCAGTCCGAAGACGATCGATAGGATTCTCCTCCAGACAGCGGCTGAATTCAACCTAACGATCTAGCTACAGTTGGAAATCCTGCCGCCGTTGCAACTCCCGGTAAGAGACACTGCAGTGGCATCAATTGATGCCCTGAGCCACCTAAGCGGAGAGTTGGTCTTGTGAGCTCACCTGCGTGCGCGGGGCGGCGGCGCGCTCCCCCGGAGAGGTCCGGCGCGGGCAGCGCCACGGCGCGCGCGGGCACCGCCCCCGGCGGGCGCGTGCAGCCGGCACCCACGCGTCGTCCGCCGCCACGCGCCGACGCAGGGCGCCGCGCCGGGGCGGGCGGCGCTGGGTGCGGTGGCTGCGGAGCCAAGGCCTGCGACGGGCAGGCGGCGGCGCCACGCCCGCCCCCGGCGCGCGGCAGCGGCACCGGGCGCGGAGGCCGTAGGGCGGCGCCGCCCAGCTGCGGCGCGGGCGGCGCGGCGGCCGCAAGCAGCCGCAGCAGCGCTGGCCGCGCCAACGCGCGCCGAATGCAGCATGGGGAACAGAGCGCGCGCCCGGCGCGCGCGCCGCTTTAAACGCGCGCCGCGCCCCACTTAAGCGCGCGCGCCGGACGCGGGAAAGCAGCGCCGCCGCCGCCGCCGCCGCCGCCCCCGCCGCCGCTTCCGCGGAAGTGAGGAGAGCGAGGAGTGTCTCGCGGGCAATCGTCGCCGCCTCCGCCGCCGCGGTCGTCGCCTCTACGTTTTAGGGCTTTAATGGATGTCACTACAGTGCTTCTGATCGGGAGGTTTCAGTCTTCTAATTTCGTAGGTGGAAGGAGTTTCGACTCTGGCTAGATAGATAGGGCGAATAAACTCCCTGTTTGGAGGAGAATTCTAGCGGCCAGCTGCTCCGATCGGTGGTTTTTCGTTGTTTCACCGGTCAACTTCCGTGCTCTAACAAACGGGCCAAAGACTGTGCGCGATCTTTACACTTAAGTGCGATCATTACACTTGCGCTACACCTACATTTACGCGCACTACACTACCACACACATCAGGAGACTGGTCGAGACCTTAGAGCTTGTGTCTGTTGATGCAGTGCTCCGCTGGTGCGGAAGATAACTGGTTTGGGAAAACCCTTCAAGTCGATGTGTAGGTCGTCGCCGGGTCTCGTCATTTGGTGGGGAAGATCACCGCCACCTCACACGATAAACACACGCACTACACTTACGGGACTGGTGGCGTTAGTAGTTGACGTGCCCGGATACACTACTCATTAATACGTTACCTTCCTGGTGATGATTACTTATCCTCTCTTCTCTACCAACTGACTGTGCTTCCACAACGCGTTTGCTATTTCGTAGCTGCGCAAGTGTCTATCGTGCGGTAGTGCTGCTTCCGCTTCCACTGCTGTTTGGCCCACATTGGCTCCTCACCCCCGCCACCGCCGCCGCCGCCGCCGCCGCCGCCGCTGCGCCGCCGCCGAGCCGCCTGTCTGGGGCGCGTCTGGCCGCCACCGCCGCGGCCGCCGCCCGATCAGGATTTCTTTCCGGCGAGCACTCTCGGATTCCTCACGAACGACGCGCCAAGCGGAGCGAGGCTCGATGCCGGAGGCCTGAAGAAGGTGAGCATCTTTCCCTGAAGGCGTGTTCATTCATCGTTTGCAATGTGTTAGTAATATTTCGGTCAAACTACAAATAATGAGATCGATGTGGGTGGCGATGGTGTAAAGGTTAGCGTATTCGACTGTATACCCAAGTTGATAGATTCAAACCCGATCGAAGCCGTGGATTTTTAAGGGCGAAAAAGTCCTTCGTACGCCTTCCTTCGGATGGGAAGTAAAGCCGGCTGTGCCATGCTCGCAGATTTACTTCCATGTAAAAGATCCACAAGCCTAAATGACGCCTCTGAGTTAAATTCAAATGGCCTGTTTCGTCGCACCTTTCTTCGCTATTGGGTAAAAGGAGCGTAGCGCAATTTGCGTGGCCAGACGGAAGAGCGGGTCTGATGGCCCGAGTCTCGTCCACGTAATATAAGGCACCAATTCAATTCAATCCATTTTGATGTGACATTTATTAGGGCGATTTCTTTGAACACAAGTATTTATTGTTTTGACGATTTATTTTCCAGATCAATCGGCTTCTATCTCAATGTGCTCGTGCTCGTGCTTACCGCGTGATTGGATAGGAATAAATAGCAGCAAAAGGAAAAGGATAGGAACTAAAAGCCTAGAAAAACCATCTGATATGTCGTATGTGTATCTCTTTGATACATGGAAAGGGCTGCATAGTATTATTTTAAATGATTCTGCACTAGACAAATCAAAGAAGTTAAATATGTACTCAAATATGTTTTTCACAATTCATCAGGCCTCAGCCAATCTAAATTGCCATTCAACACGAAGATTATCACTTGAGACTATTACGTTTGTCATTTACTTTCTCTTTACTTGGTAGTTGCGGGACTCTTGTAGAATTTGCTTTTTTAATTCGTCTTGTATTGTTTTGGGCACTATGTTTAAATTTATTGTGTTTCTAGTAAAGAAATAGAGATTCAATCTATACGAGCATTGGCTGTAACGCGAACAAGGTGAGTAGCAAGAGCAACAAGTTGTCAATATTACTTGTTAAGGCAATGTTTAATCTCTGAAACTATATAAACATTAAACATTATTTAAAAATAATCAATACTCTTAGTCATTGTCTAGCATTGACATCAACCTCAACAATACAAATTCTGTAGTAGAATTTCATCTAGTTAAAGTTTTCAAAATCGTTTTTAATGACTTTTATCACGTAAACGATTTAAAAAATACTTTGTTACCCACATTGCGATCACCTGATCAAAAACAACCTGCACGATTTCAGTATTAAAGTTCATAAACAACTCTTTTTGAAGTGTAATGATCAATTAAATAAACAATATCAATTTGAACTAATTACTTGATTTCATTATTTTAATCTTAATAACTAAACATTACAAAATATATTACAAATTAAGATTGTCTACTGACAACCGACACGCTTTTATATTTATTTATTTCCATCATTGAAAATAAGCTTGTATAACAATTGTGGACTAATATTTAAGTGAATGCTCAATGTTTGTCCCAATTGATTCAACAGTCTAATTTTGTAGTGTCCTTTGACGCAAATTGTAAAAACCGTAGCAGAACACTTAATTTTACCTACATCGAACTCCTGCGTTGCATCTGCTTTTCAGTACGAGTATAACCTTACTTAAGACCCTTTGGAAACACACTTCAATCTCAGACATTGTATTCGTGCTTCTTCAGGAACATCTTGTAAATATAAACGAAATTAACTTCCTGGCATATCAGTGTAAACGAATTAATATCAACTCACATCATCATCACATTGAAAAACAAAACACAACTACAGGAAACATGTAACTACATTACATTTCGTGAACTGTTATGGTAAATAATCTTGGAATTTCAAATACACTTGGCAAATACACATTAAGAACAAAAAAAAGACAAATTTACACGAAAAAATAATACTTTCTCATAAAAATGTATTCTTTCTCTAACTAGAGCCACAACAGCTTATACCTTACTTACCAGCATTATTTCTAACGTGTGCAAATGTTCAAAACGTTTCAGAGTTCAACAAAAATGTGATCTGTGCTATGTTTTTGAAGCGACTTTTGTTCTATTTCTGAAAAAAATGGAGTGATTTTTGCGAAAATGATTATTTTTATAATTGGCATAACTTCAAACAGAAATTATACCAAAGGAAGTCGTTTTAAAAAAATGTACAAGATCTTTTTTAAAGATCTAATGTTTTAGAACAGGTTTCATTGGTTTCCCAGATTTCTTGTTAGAGGAAGTAATTTATTACATATAGGAACAAGATTTAATCACATTTCCGTTACCAGGGATCTTTCTCTATTAAAAATTAGTTTTCTGGCTCATTATTTAAATATTTTGTTTACTTACGAATAAAGCGATAAAGTAAAAATATTTTGTTAGCCAGCTACTAGTGAAAACTGTTCCTTCAGGGCATGCATAGTGTGCTAAAAGGTAAATTGGTTGCATTAGTGCTAAAAGTGAGACTAACAAGTGTCCAGATAAATCTGTAAATGCAAACAAACAAAACAAATAATTTCGTGTAACTGCGTCAGCTACTACTGATCTTAACGTTCAATAAGTTATTTGCATATTTTAATAAAAATAAAATGAAAAGTAAGGCTGTCTAAAAAATAATGTAAGACACGAGGTATCAGTGATTTTTATTTTGTTCGTAGTACTGCGCATATTGGCTCATCGGGCTCGTATAGCCATCAACCACCACCACCCAGTCGTAAAATAAAATATCCATTCTTTCATAAATAACTATTATACTTAATCACTAACACAATCATTGAATGCAGTAGCAGAACTCCAGGAGCCAACTGGAAGTGTAGTACCGAGATATCCTTGCATAGTAATCGAGTAATCTGCTTTCGTCCGTGAGTCGTGCTCCCGTCCGTTCCTCACAGTTAGACCGCATCCCGTTCACGAATCGAAACAAATGAGACCCACCAGCGTCATTCGACATACCTCAATATTTTCGCGGGGAACTGATGATTTGTTTGCGGATCCATTTTGAAGATTCTAAGAAGTTTCTCCAAAAATTAGTATGCGTTTATTAGCACTGGGATCTAGAGGTTGCCCCGCAAACCACCTTGGTCACCCCAACATATAGATGTGACGACAGCTAAATGTGGCAAAAGTAAGGTCCAAGAAACCCAAGCGATTAATATCAGAGATTGTTTAGCTTGGACCCCGCTGTTTAGAGTATGCGGTGCATGGCGTGGATGACTCGTAAGGGAAAAGGTTCTAGTCGGTGTTGCTACCCTGTAGGATAGTTATCTTTTGATAGGATAATTTTATGTGTATGGTAGCATATATGATAGTGTGTTAAAATAATTTCCTTTTGTAGGGTAATATCAACTACAAAAAATATTCTAATATAAATATATATGATATGAACGGTGTGTTATATTATAGAAGGTTGCAAATGCATAGATTTTCTTTAATATGTCACCTAATAATACACTGAACAAATGGCCTCTTCTGAACGAATCTTCCAGAAGCGTTCCGATTAGATTTACCAACACAGTATTCTGGAGTGGGTAGTGACCGTAGCCCAAAAGAACATCCGACAAGAAGAGTTACTACAACACATTTTTTTGCATTTTTTCTATTTAATTTTGATTCTTAATAGATTATTTTGTACATTTTACGTATTATGTACTATTTTTACGTATTATGCCCGAGTATGAAAGAATCAGACAAGTTTATGTTTTGTAGTTTCCTTTTTTTAAAAACTTGCATAGTAGAAATTTTTAATATGAAAATGTTTTAAAAACTGTTTAAAGTGTCGGCGACCCACATTGATTTCAGTAACAATGATTTCAGTGAAAACCTCTTTGAGCTGATACAGTAGTACAGAAGAAATAAAACGTAAGATGACTTGGAAATTTCTACTGTTCAAGAAACAATTACAGAAGAAACCAGAACATAAAAATTTCAATAAATAAATATATTGATTAAATAAGACAATTCGTTTAATAAGTAAATAAATATTTAAAACAACATTCATTGTTTTGTTGAATATCGAGGTTAGAATGCTTCATCCCAACTTCTACAGTAGTTACTCATCCGACAATTTCATCAGTTAACAATGTCAGTTTGGCACAGCTTGATGATCTACTTCGTCTTGAGCTTTTTTCGCATGAACTCGTCGTTCTCCAGTTGTGGGAATTGAAATGGAGAAACCTGTCAGCACACGTTCATCGAGTTTCACCCCGACGGCAACGGCGGCCACGGTGATGTCGGAGACGGCTGCAAGTGATGGTGACGGCAAAATGGAGGCACTAGCCGTGTAATGGAAATGGGGACCGTGAAGGTTCCGGTAATAGAGCCGATGGCAATCGCAGTACAGTGGGCGGCGATGGTGATGGCGGCGATAGCGGAGGCGGTGGCAACGGTGGAAGTATTAGTGATAGCGACATGGATTGATTGATTATTCGTCGCTCGTTGACAGCTAGGGCCATTAGCCTCGTAAGTGTTGACAATGTTTTTATCGCGGGAGGTGACTAAGATTTTCACCAGCGGGAGTTCTGACACCGACCTACACGTCGGCCCGCGGGGTTTTCCCCGATCAGGTATCTCCCATCAGTGGGGTACAGCCCCAGCCAGGATACGCCGCAAGCTCCCGGCATGTTGGTGTTGTAGTGCATGTAAGTGTAAATATGTGGAAGTAAGAAGTGAGGAGAGGTCAAGGAAGAGAAAGGAAAGATAGCGCGCGGGCCGTGGCCCGTTTATGAGGATACTGCTCCGGCATTCCACAAGTGTTGATCGGAGAAACCACTTAAAATTACCGATCAAAGCAGCCGACCACTAGAATTCTCCTCCAGACGGCGGCTGAATACGACGTAGCTATCCGGCTAATGTCCGGAAAATCCTGCCACAGTCGGATGTCGAACCCTAGGACCCCACGGCGGCGACGCGGAGGCAGAAGCGGCGACAGAAGTAGTAACGGGGCGGCTGTGGCAGCGGCGGCGCCTATCGGAGTGGAGTGGGTAGCGGCGGTGGGCGGGGTGACGTGGGCTGCGATGGCGGCGGAGGAAGTGCCGCGCTCGGAAGTGGGGCGGTGTGGCCGGGGCTGCTTCGGGCGCCGCGCGGCGCGGCGCGGCGCGGCGTGTCCCCGGCCAGGAACCGGCTTCGAGAGACGACCCACACATCACATTGTCGTCTTCCCGCCCGGCGCCGCACGCGACGAGACAGACAGCCTTTCTCAGCCTCGCCGCCTTTGGAAGCGGGTTCGAAAACTGAGAAGTATTATTTTCCGGGCGTAAACTTTCACATCAACTGCATTTTTTTCTTAATCAGATGTGTCATCCGGCTTATGGAATGAAACATTGTATCCGGAATACGTAAAGGCACCGATGTTAATATTCGACGACAATTTTAAAACACAAAAAATAAGATACCGTATTTTCGTTGATCTAAACCTCACTTTTTTACCAAATGTGGTACTCAAAATCGTGGTGCGTATTAGATTCAATGGTTCTTTAGATTCTAATGCAAATCCGTTCCGTAGAACGTCAGTAAATGTTCGTTTAACAAGTCACAATGAATTGCTGGAGTTTACAAATTCAACTTTGTTTCATTTATCATTAATCACATTGTAAATAAACAGAATATTAAAAAAAATTAAAAATTATCATTGACCTATATTATTGAGGGGTTTTAGTTACGATATGGAGGGCAAACAGAGAAGATCGTCTTGTAATCCACTGTTGTTTTATGTAAACTTAAATAAAATACCATACCTATTATTCTGTCATTGATCCGCATTTCATTCGAAACGAACTTTATTTCATAATTATCACTCTTAAATATAGGATGCGCATTAGACTCAATGGCACATTTTAGTTTCACGTACATACGGCAATAAGACACCTGCAGCGTACTGTAACTTAAACTCTGTGGGCAGGAGGCAAGACAGGACAAGCGGTGCGTCGTGACGGAATACCAGAATTATTGCTTCGTCAATGAAACACTAGTATCTTTCAGAAACGCTCCCTTAACACGTTAAGGTCGGAGCTAATCGTTGCTAGATCATTTTGCGGCCTATATCCCCAAAAACCTTGAGGTTGGTGCGACGGGACATTACGTAACCTGCTACGTCACCATACGCAAAAGAGGCATTTTCAGTATGTGCTGGTGCAACTGTTTACGGCAGTAAATATGCTTGCACTCTCAATAAATGTACAGACAATGTACCTTGAATTTTGTTTCTTCACGACCTTCTGTATGTCTACGCAATCCGTCTGTTCGCCTGTCTTCGCGTGGTTAGGGTGCATCAGCCCTTCGTCATTATCCACCGCAGACGTTTTTCGGTACAGCATTCTCTAACGGTTAGGCAATAGTTCCATAGTCGCTCGATGCACCAATTTTCTTGGCCATAACACAAAGCGCAACTATTTTGAAAAGACGTATTTTGTACTCTTCGACAAATAAAAAATTGTTATTTTACGAACTACCCTGTCACAAGTTTGCGCGGTTTGTCAAGAGGCAACTACATTTCTGAGCCCCTCCTGTCCCTTAATGATCCCCTTTCCTATTTAACATTTTAATTTAAAAACAACTTATTTTACTAGTAAATAAATACAATTTAAGACAAGGAGAATGAAATAATTTTATGTTCAACCATACACAGGGGTGGTTGGAGTGCCTCAATAACAACCTGTAAAATTGTCAGCTTAAAATGGTGGAAAATTAGGAAATGAGAAAATCACGACACTAGAAATTTTCAAGGTGGATCACAATCCCCCTGCCCTCTTCTGTGCGCATGCCAATGTTTTCAATGCATTTTAAGTGAGTCGTGATGGTCAAAACGTACTATATAGAAGTGTCAGATAAGATACGTGTATAACTAGGTCACAAGTACGTGCACGGTCTAGCGGTATAGATAATCGGCTTAGGACACACACCAGCTGTGAATGAATCAACAGCTGATTCGTGGGGGATTACAAAATGCCTCGTAAATACGCAGGACTCGAGATAATACTGAGAGGATAAGAACACGGCCACGAGATTATAAGGAACGATTTCACATTATTTACTTCCAAGTGACCTCTCGCTACCCTGACTTTTACCTGCTTCATTGATTACAACTTAAATGTGAAGGAATAATGAACCATTGTTAAATTACAGTGGTCGCTTTAACACCATTGCAGTTGAAAAGCGACCCTACATAAGTAAAAAAAAGCAGCTCATGACATAACATGAAGCCACTTCCACACTTGCAAATCCTTGCGTTGTGCACTGTTCGCCGCAAATATTTTCGGCATACAACGGAAGTTAGCGCCACGAAAATATTTGTGGCACGCGTCGTGTGACCTTGCTCAGTCCGTGTGGCTGTGCGTGCGACGCGCCGCTTGGTAGTCTACATATGTCTGCATCAATGGTGGTCTGTGTGTAATTCGCCTTGTGATCGTTCATTTCAAAGAAATTTTTTCCTTCTTTTGCAACGCATTTGACTTTCTCACCCTTTTTTTGTGACGAAGAGAAAGTATTGTAACTCGTGTGTCGGAAAACGAGAATCTCTTATTACGGAAAATAACTTATTAACGAACCCTAATATTGAAAAAGTGGATAACTCTTGTGCCTATATATAGTAAATTACTTCGTATAACACATTCGGTAGTTAGAATTGATGTTTTGTGAGTCCTTGACACCGAAAAATCGATTGACGGCAAATTGTCTGCCTGTCCGTCGGTGGTCAAAGCTAACGCCGAAACTGTTCAACCGATTTACTCAAAAATTGATATTCCACAACTTATTTAAATGAATTCAAGGCCCTCTAAGTTTGAAACGGATATTTCGATTTTGGGAATCTCCTTACATGAAGCCTCAATATTTTCAAACGTTTCTCCAAATTTTTAGATTAAACTTTGCCCTCAGATAGCGTGAATGCTTAAGATTGGGCCTAATTTTTTTTGAAATCCTTGATTTTTCAAAAATTGCTTAGATACATTTTTCGGCATCTTTTAACAACTACAATATTGAAGATAGAGATTTTATTACGTAATGAAATATATTATTTAAAGAGAGATATTGAAATAAGGTTGTTTACAATTTTTCGAAAATATGAGTAGTTTTTGTGTTATTTCGTATCATATAGGCAATTTTTAGGGTATTTAAATAATTATTGTTAAAAAATGGCTCCAAATTTTTCTTTAAAATTTCTCTTCAAATGTATCAAAAGAAGGTAAAAAATGGTGCTAATCTCATTTCCGACTAACTCTCTGTATTTTCGAAAATTGCATTAAGTTTACATTTCAAAACTCAAAATTAGAGATACAAATGTTCCCCATAAACAAATTTTGTTCTATCACAATCTCATTATGAGGCGGTGCATTAAGGTGAATACTTGGCGGCAGTGGATATTAAGACGTTATGTAACTTTCAAGAACACATCCCATCCACACTACAACTTATTTGCACCGCAACTCTTTTGATGCGCAAGCTCGAGCGCGCTCTTTACGGCGTAAACTTTTACGGCGAACACATCCAAATTACAGGGATTCAGTTTGCTCACCCAAAATTTTAAGTTGTGCGCGGCATTCAGCGATACGTTTTGCAAGTGTGGACGTGGCTTGTGAAACACAAAAACATCAGAAGTAAAGCAGATAGCGATTTTGTTATTATGATTTTGATGATGTTTGTTTGAAGCAACTGAAGTGACTCACTCTCATGGTATAGCTGAGGACGCGAAATACTTTTTTTAAGGTATTACTGCTACCTGTTCGACTTATTAGTGTTTCAGAGAATTGAAAATTACAATTTGATAACAGACACATTAGAGACTAACAGAAACCTTAAAAGGGTTTATTAAATGTATTTATATTATCATGATAAGAGTGTATGTTCCTTCAGGGGGTAATTGTAATTGTTTATTATTAGTATTAAGAAAACTACGTAATTTAATTCCTGGAGTTGGTAGAATTGCAGCGTCATACCTGATGTTTACAATTTATATCACCTAATAAGAAAATATAATGTTTTGCTTAGATTGTTGAAAATAAACTTAAATGTTAAAAGTGGAAAAGTACATTTTGGCTGTTTATAGGCTTTCAAAACTGATAGTTAATTGGATTAGTATTGATTATTATTGTTAGAATTTCAAGAGAAGGAAGATTATTGTGATGAATTAGATTGTGTTTAATAAGGGGTTTGATAAAAGTTGCAACACTTCCATAGGCTGTAGTACTATCTGATTCAAAACGATAAATTTTATAGTTATGAATAAACCGTTTCTCATTGGGAAGAAGATATGTTTCAGCTATAAAAGCAATACGCACATTATGTGTATAAAAAAATATGCAAATGAAAGTTACTGTCGTTCAATACCATTATCATTCCGAGAGAGAGAAGCGATACACATTTAAACCGGTGCAGTCTGGAAACGCGTAGTTCTTAATCCCGCCGCAGCACGCTCCCGTAGCGTCCTTGGCACAGTGCACACGCGTTACGCACGCCACGATGCTCACGACGTCTTCGTCGGGAGTTGTTCCTTAGGCGATCAACGGCCCAGAGGTAATATTTTAATATAATTTTTAATTCCAACCTAAATTCAGTAGATCACACAGTCCACTGCAACCCGACTTCATTACATGATTTCCCTACAATTCCTTTTCTGGTGAAACATTATGTGGGACACGAAACGAGAGGCTTAAATCTTGATGTTCGTCTGAATACCCCAGCTTTTCTCAAATTGCCACTCGTCCCGTTGCCTTTTCTCCAAAATTACCTTTTGAAGCCATCTTGAACAATTTCTTCAGAAATTGGCTACAGTAGGGGTTCTTGTAGTTTTCTACATCTTGAGTGGGAAAGTTTAGTAGTGAGTTGTTAAGTTTAGTATCATAATGTATAATATTTATTATAATGTGACAACATATGATGAAGTATTACGACACTGAACTATGCAAATATCCGTCTATCAATAATACTTCTAAATATACATTTTAATAACTGATGGGTTAGCTAAACAACGGGACGAGCGGCAACTATCGCCAAGCTGGGGTTTTCACACGAACATCAAGATTGAAGCCACTCGTTTCGTGTCCCACATAATGTTTCACCAGAAATTGACAAGATGGCGCGGGATACTCAATTTAATTGAAAAAGTTTTTCTTACTAAATCAGGGTAAACTATATTCTTCTAGTCTCGTTTTTCTGCCGCATCGGACACGTTCGTACCTTTTAACAAAACTTTCAACGATAAAAATTTATATAACAATAAACACAATGTGTAGTTTGTTTTGTTGTGTTATTTGTGACAAACATTAAGTTGTTATTACTATATCCTTTCTAGTTGTGCAAGGTTTATTGGGATCACAGGGCACTTGAAGAGTGTGTTACAGGTTGTTATGTATTTCCATAATCATTTGTATCGCTAGTTTCAATGCCTATCCTCCACAATTTCTGTAGTGGCGCCTCTTCCGTTGATCGGCGGCACAATTAAATTATTACTGCATACTATTACACATAGTAAGCGTTACGAAGTTAATAATGGTCAACCCGGGGATCGCCATAGGTCTTCGTAATGGACTTGAAGCCTAACTCACGAAGGATGGGGGCATTAAGATGATGCCGTTCATTACTATAAATCCAGCCATGCCGCATTGTAATGACCTCAAGATTCGAGGATCCCAAAAACGTCCTACTTTTGTATGGTTTGAAAGTGGTGCAAAAGCTGTCTGTCTTCCCATTAGGCTCGTCCCTTCGCATACAGAACAAACATACGAGTAATCCGTAAGCTGAAATAATGAGACCCCACACGACAAGAATGAGGCCAAAAATTATAATACAGAGAAAAACGTAATTTAAGTCGAAATTTAAAATATCTGAGTTCTTGACTTTGCCATTCATGTCAGTTAAGTCTTAATCGTGTAAACCGTGAGTAATATATCTAAGTGACGAATAATCCGTAGTTTGTAACTATCAACTTACACAGTGCATAAAAATATGTCCTTATCTGAGAAAGCCTGTTCGCAAACTCTTAAGAATTGAACAAGTTTCCTGGCAGATCTAGGGGAATACCTTGGGTGCCATGGCCCTCTCCTACAGTTTTCGTTGCCCTTGCTTTAATTAGCAAAATTGATATGAATGATTTAAATGTATTTATGCTGTAATCATGTAATTTTTTAAACAATAATATTGAATAGTCTATTTTTTAGTACATAAATAATATACAATATAATAACAACTATATTTAATATTTAATATTTAACAAAAATCTACGATGATCCCCTCCAAAATCATCGGCTGGATCAGCCCCTGCTTCAGATGAATGCTGAACGCAGAGAGTTCGCCCACTCTGAAAGCAGAAAGGAAATACGATTGTTTTCGTGTTGAACGATTTGGAGCCCGGTGGTCGGTGGACACTGCACCCGGAAGTCGGGGTGTGGCGAGACACGGCGACGACACATGTACAGCTTCTTCCGGCGGCAACCCTGCCCCGACGCGCCTTCCCTACGGACGCGCCACCTGGCGAGAGGAAAGTGGAGCAACAAACCGCCAATATCGATTTCACGAGCTCAAGAAAAAGATACGCCGAGAACAAAAAATAATATATAACTCGCAACAACGTTACCATAGTCGGAATGTTCATGTTTGTATGGGAAATGATAGATTGACCTGATTTCCGTTTAAGTGAATTGAATATGCAGTTGTGAAATAAACGTAACGTTTGCTACAGCAAACAGTTCAACTGAATGGGCAGTTTTTCACTAACTCTTTGAATTCAGCGCACAGGAATCTGTTGCCTAAGAACAAGTATTTTTCATAGTGTGGCTCCAGGATTTATTAATGATAAAAGAGTATGGACTAAAATGTGTCACAACTGGAGGGTGTCATGGAAACCAGAAATTTGAAAAACCCTTTTACCATTAAAATGGACTTTGATGTATCATTATAATATTGTTACACAATGTGTAAATATTGAATTGACCGTGATTATCGAAAGTCTGAATTACTATGTTTCTTGTGACGTAAATGCACCCACGATACTTTCTAGGTTTTTCGTGACCGAATGGTGTCAACATGAAGTATATTTTTGTACAAATTTAGTCGATAAAAGCGTTCACAGCGTGGCTGTTTGAGTCACATCGCTTCTGGTTTCTTCATACCTTTTCCGAACATTATAAAATAAAAGTTTCTAACACGTTTTTCGCAACAGAGAACATGTTTTCCGTCGCCGATTAGAATACTTTTCGATGTAAAACATAATTTCTCTTGTGACATTTTTACTTCAATGTCCATATATTAAAAGCATGTCCAATTCATCCTTCGAAAACATTTCATACTTCAGTAGTCACTCCTTTTTAATGACAGCAGCCCATTTTATTTAGGATGTGGACCAGAATTTGTCTTATTCCAAAAATTCCATGATAAAACTTTTATTTGTAACTACCGGGGGAAACTTAATTATCTTTCGCGATTAAGTAACAATTCCTTTTATTAGTGTGGTGGAGTGTCCCCTGTCATTTAGAAAATACAACTAGCTCTAAAAAGGTCTCTCCGCAGCGAAAGATAGTTGCCATGGAAGGCTTTAGAAAGGGTATCCTAGTATCTGCCACGATGCTGACTTTCATAACTGTCTTGTGTTATTAATTGTTCACTAAATACATAAATCATGTTTTAGTAATAATTTTTCTTCTCAAGATACAGCCATTTGTGTGAAAAAAATTAATCCAATGTCTTTTAAGTACAAAAAATGCTGCCAAAGGAATGATCCCATTTCTCCAAAATCATTTGGACGAAATTGCATTACAATATCTTCAACAGTTTATAGAATATTCGGACTGAGTGTTCTATGACTAATTCTTAAAATCATCAATTTAGCTAAGCACTTTGTTTTTAAACAGCTTAATTTTTTGTGAGATCGTATACTGTAAGTACATTGATTCTAATTACACGACCATAGATTATTTACAATGATTGAATTGAGGCATAAAGTTTTCGCACAATGTCTAGAAAGGAAATGGTAACATTTGGTATATAAAGTTTTAGAGTTATTGTTAATAATGCAATGTTCAGAGTTATTTGCACATTGTATTCATTATGCATAATCAAATATACAAATTTCTCTTATATTATTTATTTGTAAACACATAAAACTTCCATACTTCAAAACAATTTTAGAGCAAACACTATGAACGTTTGCAAATGAAAACCAACGTACGAAATGTTTATTTTTAGTAATAAAAATGAATTTTGAATGCAAGTGGAATCCTTTTGGTGTTATAGTGAGTAAAATATTATTTTACGAACAACAAAGAGAATTTCTTGTGGCAAAATTTGAGAATTTATGATTTGAGACTCGACAAATTGATAATACTTGTTAATGTTAAAAAGTGGATTATAGTGGTCATCTTAGAAGAATAGTTTTACGAAGTGGTGCATTCTTAATTTTTACTTATATTTCTTAAAGCTGATATTAGTGTGACCAACATTAAAAGTAATGAACTAGTGCTCTTTATGATTACAAATTAATACTTTTAAAAACTTTTACTAACAAATTAATTAATTTCTTGGTAAAACTCTGTGTGGCCAAAACAGAACTATCGGTCTACGTAAACATTGACATACTTTCCGTACAATTTGAAAATGTGTTGCAAAGATTGCATAAAAATGCGTAATTAAAGAGCAAATGAAAAATGCTTTTATCGCATACACATACACATATCATTGCAAACTTAACAGCAATTTAAAGTCCTGCTTTAAGAAAAACGGCAAATACGTAGACCAGCAGCTTGATATTGGTCTTTGACATAACGAATTTTTTCAGGAAATTCATTGTTTAATTTCGAATATAAGACGAATATAGATAATTTGGTACTTAAAATCTAAATAAATAACGTTTTCAGAAAAAAAAAATGCTCCATAGCTGCTTCCATTTACTGAAGCTGCACGGCCGCAAACATGTTCGCAAACAGAGACGCAGCGCATCGACCTCCCTGTTTGCCGAGTGCACCTCTCCGCTCCATTCCGCTGGCGAAGCGTGCACCACGCGCTCTCTATGAACACGGAAGCCAGGCACGGCACGCTCGCACGCCCCTCCCGCGCCGCGGCGCGCGTCACGTGACCGGGCCCCGGGCGGCCTTGCGCTTCCACGGGCGGGAGAGGAGCGCAGCGCGTGGTGCAGAGGGAGTGAGTGCGCAGTTGCGGGCGCCATGAGGACGACGACGGTGGACGGGGACGGCGCCGGCGGCGAGGCCGTGGCCAAGGAGTGCCCGTCGACGGCGGCGCCCGCGGCGCTCATCGCGGCCGGCAGGGGCCTGCGCAGCGTGCCCGCGGCGCTGCCCGCCGGCCTGCGCCTGCTCGACCTGAGCGGCAACCCGCTGGCGTCGCTGCGCAACCTGGAGATGGCGCCCGCGCTGCAGCAGCTCGTGCTGGACGGCTGCGGGCTGGGCGACGCCGCGCTGGCCGCGCTGCCGCTGCTGCCGCGCCTCGACACGCTCTCCCTCAACAAGAACCAGGCGAGTCCCGCGCTCCTCTGCCGGCCGAGGGGGCTCGTGGCGCTCTAGCGCGTCTGACCGGGAGGGTCAAGGCGGCAGGATTTTCGTCACTAGCTAGGTCGAATTCAGTCACTGTGTGGAGGAGGATTCTGTCGGCCGGCTGCTCTGCTCGGTAGTTTTCCGGGGTCTCCCCGATCAAGACGCAGAAGAATGCAGGTGCAGTACAACAACAAACGGGCCATGTACTGCGCGCGAACTTTGCTTCCTCTTCCGTGTTCTATAGTCACTCCTTACACTTACACTTACATGCACTACACTACCACACACCTCTGGAGATCAGTCGGGAGCGTAGGACTAGTCCCGGCTGGGGCTGTGTCCCGCTGGTTGGAAAGATACCTGGTTGAAAAGAAACCCGCAAGCCGACATGTAGGTTAGCGTGAGATCTCACTAACCTGCAGGGGAAGATTACCGCCACTTCCCAAGAAACATACTGCAGTTACTGGACTAATGACCTTAGCAGTTGACGCGCCTGAAACACTAATGAATGAATAAATCAATCCAGTGACCCCTCCCCCACTCTCGTACTGTTTCCTCTCATTTACGTGCTGGTAGACCCGGTGTAGAGAAGGAATTGTCAACCGTACGAGACCCCCATTTTGATATTCTAATAAACGTAGACTACGAGGAGGGGGTCCTTTTAACGAAAACGTTCAATTTTAATGTCGTTCGTCTGTCTGTTCTTTAACAGTGTGTCTCTGTATGTCTGTCTTTGATGAATCGCTCATGAACCCTACCCTTGTTTTTTACTAGATACCTTGCTATCGGCCAGTCACAAATTGAGACCTCTGACAATTTGAAAATAATATTTAGTTCGTAGGTACTTTGCTTGTAGCTCTAAATTTTATTTGAAACTTCACATATTCTCTGAATTTTTAATAGAGTAATGTGCAATTGATACTGTGTTTAACTCATTTTCGTTGTAATTAATAATTTCAAAATTACAAATGTCATTTTTTTCTCGAGAGCTAACCTGTAAGCAGATGTTATTCACGGCCTAATGTGTCCTGCAATGAACGGTTTTTAAATTATAACATGTAATCAAATTATAGTTAAAGTCTGAGAGAGACTAATGAAAAATATTTTCAGTGTATTCTACGCAGAATGCTCACACCCACAATTAGAAAACGTTGAAAAATAAATTAAAACTCCAGAAAATCGTTATCGTAATTTTGTAATAATTGAAAATTGTTATCGTAATTATTGTTATTTTAATTTTGCGATACAGTCGTCTGATATTTCATAACGTTTTCAATTTTTTTTACCTTCAATAGTTAATCACAATTATTATGTAAAGGTACGACTCTACGAAATGAATGAAATGACGCTAATATGAAAATAAGTTCTATTGAAATTCACTTTTATTATTCATGTAGTATTTAATAAGCGATTTTATTAAACACTAAATAAACAGAACATTTTTAGCGTTGTTAACTCACCGTGGAAATAGTATTATTTATTAACTAAATATTTTTACTAAAACCATTATTTGATTATTTTTCCAAAAAGTTTTT
Source organism: Gryllus bimaculatus (assembly GCA_017312745.1). Taxonomy (NCBI): domain Eukaryota; kingdom Metazoa; phylum Arthropoda; class Insecta; order Orthoptera; family Gryllidae; genus Gryllus; species Gryllus bimaculatus. The sequence goes on from BOPP01000029.1 coordinate 11,012,502, forward strand.
CTATCTTAAACGTTGAATTTATGTCATTTGTTGAAATAAAATAACTCATATATTTTCTTGATACAACTTTCGCATTTTTAATTTGTCTCGGGGAGAGGAGCTATGTTTCAGCATTGCCTCGGGGCCAAAATTGTTTAGCTCCGGCAATGCCACTACATGACTTGATTTGACTTGATTTCAGTACTGTTTGATTGGTTTCTTTCATCCATGGCATTTTTAATAATCGTCTCCTCCTTACTGTTCGGAATTTTCCCAAGGGAAAGGACATCGTAAAACTACATTTTAAATGTATTTTTTAAAAAGCATCCACGCTCACGATCCAACTCTTGCTTGAACTAGTGGTGATTTTCATTGTAATGCCTTAAAACTTTGCTTATTACAACGTCCTGAAATGACGTTGTGATAATTCGTATGAGCGGAAAATTTTATAGCAACCAAGTCACTGGCTGAAAGGTTCCTTGGTTCAAATGCAAAAAGTGTATTTTAAAATTGAAGGTTGTTCAGTTAGAAGTAATCATAATCTACATGTGAAGTACAGCTCATTTAAATTTGACACACAGAAGCAAACCGATGGAGAGCCAAGAGAATCAGGCGTTGTTCTGTCTTATGGCTAGGAATTTAAATTTGAAATACTGAAGAAGAATAGAATTGTTAAAAACAACGTAGTATTGCCAGCTTAAAATTAAAATTGTGGCTTATGACTATCTCTCACCGACTCCTGCTGCTGGTTACTATCTGCCGCAATACCAATTACGAACCTTATTCATCCATACAATGTGTATCTCACGTGGTTTTGCTAATGGATTACAAATTAATATATGATCAAGTAGCATCCTGTTGAATTTCGTGTACATACAGAATCTCAGAATGTTAACACAGGACTGTTACTATTTTCCTAAAACAAAATGCTCTTTCTTTTCCTGTTTTTCCCTGACAAGATTGTGAATTAACTCCCTGTTACTAATTTTGAGCTCTCTGATTGTGCTATGAAAAAGACAAAATTAACCACATGGAACGAATCAGCATTGGGTCAAAAACGTTGCATTAATGCTTGAAAGAATAACATTGTTTCATTATGATCTCAGAAGTTGTCCAAATATTCGCCTTCAAATTTCTTGCTTTTTCTCTAAATTTTCCTAATCAATAATTTTTTTGACTTTTCCTTGTTTTTCAGACACATGGCGAATAAGAAACTACCGTGTAAACGTGGAAAATGAACATCTACCCGTAGACTCAGTGCTTTGCGTTTACGGTTACTGAACATACGAGTTATGAGGACATTGTTCGTAGTTACATTCCACCAAAAACCGGAAAACAGACTTTATCAAATTAAATTCACGAAATCTGAGATTGTCCTTTTTTCTTAGGAGAAAAACACGTCTTCTCTCACGCCAATTGTATGCGTTTATCTTAGGTCCCGTTTCAAGTTATACTTCTCATCTACTACCATTCTGCTTATCATTACTTCTTTCTCATGAACGAATAATTATGAAGATCTTAATTTGGAAGACGGATTCTACATTGGAAGGAAACTCGACTTGAATGCTACTGAAAGTGCACGTCAAGAATAATATATACATCCAAAAAAGGTTGGCTATTCTAACGCAGGGGGAGTATTTAAAAAACACTTTGTTGTATGTTCTTACTATTATCCTTTCCAACCAACGGATGCGCTCGGTCCGTGGATGTCAACGTTGTTCTAGGGGTATGTCATAAAAAGGAAAAAAAGGTGTATAGAGAGAAATGATTACATTTTCAAGTTACATTTTCAAGTTACATTTACAAATAGTTAAGAATTTAAATACTAACTTTTTCTTACTTTCTTATGTTACATGTAATTTGTTTAAAAAAGAGAGGCAAAATGACAGAGCCCAACAATTCATTATCTTACAACAAAAAATATATTTTATAAATATACTTTCAGTGTTAACAAACGATTGAAAATTTGAACAACTTTCTGGTGAAGCCCACTTCAAATTCTTATGTGGGAGTCCATGAGTTCTCGGTTACACACTCTCCAAGATTCTAACGGAGTCCGGTGCTAGCATGAGCGGGACGTGACGCAGACTTTTGTTTACTTCATTCGGCGTGTGCCCGTTAGTTCAGCATGTTTGTGTATCTCCTTCATGGAGCGCCTCCGTGAGAATAATATTCCCGTGGAGTTATCGACTCTAGATAATTTTTCTTTCTTGTGTACGTACGTAAATACAGAGTAAAATACAAGGTGTACATAAAGTAATGAAATGCTAAGGAAAATATATTTAGATATTTTAACCGAAAAACACGTTTTGGGGTACCCTGATACCGAAAAAGTGTTTGTTTGTTTTTTCAAAACGTCCGACTGTCTGTGAATGGCATTAGCGCCGGAACTATAAGTAGGTTTTTACGACAATGAATATTCCTCGCTTGATCTGGCTAGACTCAAATCTCTGCGATTTTGAGAAGATTTCTTTGAATTTTGAACATTACATGAAAGACCTGGCACATTTTAAAAACTTCCTCAAATATGGATCCAAATGTTTCTATACGTTTTTTGTGAGATAAGAATGAAATGTGCTTATAAAGATGAAATAGATCCGAATTTCATTGTTAATGAAACTTTTGAAAATTACAGAAGCTTGAACTTTTTTCGGCAAAATATGTTCTTCATGTTTAATTCTTTAATTAATATAGGACACTTTTTTTTAAAAAAATTAGTAGTTTTAGTTCAATTTTGAATGAAATGGAGTCAAAAATAAAAAAGATTAAAAGCAATGTTTCCTTAAGAACAGCTCCCTTTTTTCTTTAAACCTTTTGTAGAAAATAGTGCTAAATGTACTAAATAACAAGACATACACATTATTTTTACCTCTTTCTTCTGATGTTTCAAAAATTACACGAATATAATTTGATACATCGTGACGTTGTTCAAATGACGTGATACTACGGGAGTTCTTTAAAAATTATTCCATTTGCGAGTACAAGTGATTTAAATGTTATTCTACAGAGTTTATCAGAAACTCAAACGTTTTCTGCGAAAGTGAACTCAAAATTGTGCATTTTCAGAAATGCCAAAAACGATATTTTCTCAAAAAACGGCTTTAATTTTTCCAATAAAAATTCGCAGTTAGATCCAAGTGCTACTCTTCCATAAAAAAAATTTAGTGAATATTTATTATACTATCAGGGGACCGAAAAATTGAGAAAATGTGAAAATAGTCACGTGATTTTTGGTAAAACAAAATTTCCTCAATGTAAATATTACACGAAATTAAACCTAATAATTGTGTTAACAGATATATGCAGTAACCGTATGGTGTAGGGTAGGGATCCCAGAATTAAGAAAACCTGCACAGAATACACTTCTCCCGTAGCACGCCACACCCATTTTTTAACTGTTTTTGACGTAAATACATAAATAAAATATTATGAATTACAACATTTTCTATAGACTAAGCTAATTTTGAGAAAACTTGACGAACTGAGTACTTTGTAGTTATATTTTAATGCCAGAATAACTTTGTTGATGCAGAAATAAATAGTTTAAGGATTTTTCTGATACATATATTAAATATAACAAAGAACAAGAAGGATTATGTATGCACACAAATGTCAATTTGAGTTACATTATTATGAAATTGTTGCATTTTAAAACCGTAGCGCGTTTGCAATTGGTGAGTCGCCATCGAGTGACGCGGCCCCCCGAGACAGAAGCTCGGGGCAGGCTGTCAATAACGAATATTAATATGTATTAAAAATGAAATGTTCAAATTCCGAAAAAAAATAAAAAAGTTCACATTTGTGCGTATTTTTACAAAACATACTTCACGAAAATATTTAATGCAGCACGTTTATTGACATAGGACGACTGTTTGCTTTAGCGTCATTGACTCTTCAGATAAGGAAATGTGACATTTAACCTTGTTTATGATGCGCCGCAATCGTCCTTGAGATCCCTAGGAATTGAGGAAGTGTTCTACAGTCTCACTTGTAGGAGCACTTTTTGTGACTGAATTTTAACGGATATGAACTTCGTACGCATCCTTTTCCGAATCCATTCGAACTTTGTAAAATCCTGACGAACAAGAATTCATTAATGTTTTGAATAAATATAAAAGTGAATCTGTGGTTGTCATGCACGTAAGAAATGGAACTTCAAGACTACAAGAATATTATAAAAGAATTTTTTTGATGGATTAGGATTGATACGATTCCTTCCCCGACACTCCTTTGAGCGCTCAATTTTCGACATTATAAATCATCTGTTGCAAAGACATTAAGAAAATTCGCGACGGTGTTCTTCCACCGCGCCGCCGGCCGACGTTAGAACCAACTTCTGAAAGTTTACTATTTAATTTCTCTGCTCCTATAGAAAGTACAGATTTTTTCACTACTGTAAATTGTTTTCCGTTACAAGAAAAAAGTCATGTTAGTGTTACGTCTCCCATATTATTAAATTACAAAATATACGTTGCTCTTTGTTGTTATGCTGCCAAATCTATTTCAAGAAAAAAGTTGATACTTCAAATTTTCTGCAAAAATATAATTGTCCATGTTCGATATATTTCTCCGAACAATTCACAAATATTTGCTCCAAATATATCACTTGTAGATGAGTTATGCAATGACAATTTTTTTTTGATTGATTAGTGACGCGTCAGTTGCTAAGGTCATTAGTTCCGTAAGCATATTTCAATATACCTTTCATTGTTACGTACTAAAGAATATCTTGTTTGTACAAAAATAATGTAGATTCCGTCCAGATACGTGTGATTGGTATTTTTTATTTCATAATTAGTTTATAGTAATTATAAAAATAGGTAGATCGTTCATCTCGGTCGTTAACAAATATACAATAAATGTAAAGAAAAATAGAAAAGAAATAAAGAAAAGATACAGAAAAACAGCACTAAACTAGAATGTTACATACTGTTATCTTGAAGTCATTAATAAGGAATGACGAATGCTTGGAGAGATAACACTTAAAAAAGAAATCTAATGGATATGCATAAAATTATAATTATATTTTATCGTTTCAATGCAAAGTTTACATGCACAAACATCTTTTTTTGGAGCTCTTCTGATAATGATATCATAGGAATAGCGACTTCACACAAACCATTACGTCATAACCATGGAGACAGTGAACCAATGCACATTGCATCTAAGCTTTATCTGCTGTTGAATTGAGTGAGTGCCCTAGCAGTTAAAAACAAAAGAGCTGAACAAAAGAAATAAACGAATACAATATGAACGTTAAAGTGTTTCATTGATCGTCCCTAAGAGTCTCCAAATGACGCTTTTCATGTGCCGTATAAATTTTATCTTCCCAACGGGGCATCCGCGTGCAATTGAAGCACCTGTTAGGAAATCGAGTTGTAATTAAATAAGAGAGAAAACGATGGTGATTTTCAGTAGTATTCAATGGCAAGCTTTCGTATATCAATCAATATGTTGTATTTTTATGCATCATTAACATTAACCAAACATTCTCAATTGTCTTTTAAAAAAATAGATTCTTACGAAAATATTGTCAGAGATCAAGACCATATTTTTTCTTGTAAACCTAATCGTACCAATTAGAAACCAATGGACCCGTGCAAACAATCTACACTTCGTAATCATTACTTTTAAAGTTCTCATTATATTCGGTTTCAAACGACCAGCCCGAGAACAACTTTCTAGGGCCAATACTGTGCATGAGTAAACATACTATTGGTAGATGTTGAGATTAAATTGCACTGAAAATGAATTAATTTTACGAGTAATATCATTTTTCTGTATCCCTTCAAATTAATTTTACATAGATTCTGAGTTTCTGATAGTTTCTGTTTACCCACGCTACGGAGTAAGGCTACCTAGAAGAGTCAAATCTCAAAAAGTGTAATAGAATGGTCAAAATGTCTCAATTCATGCAATTCGAAGATTGTATTGCAAACATTGATACATTTTGACCATTAAGAAATCTAACCTTTTAGAGAACCGAAAACCTTTAAGGGTCAGGACACACTGTTTTAAGTTTTGCAGAACGGTAAAGTGTATTGTAGCGTTACATGTGAAGCGGATTGTATAGGGGCCTGCTCGTACACTATAGTATATAAACTGCAAATTTTTATATTTTTCAATTTATATATTTTTGATTTAGGGCTCGATTGTTATATCCCATCAAGTTGTAGCATACTTACGTTTTTTTGTCAATTGTTTCTTATAAACTGTATAAACCCTACATATTTCCTTATCGTATTACTTGTAGAATTTACTTTTTAATCATAATTAAGAACATTACCTGGTCAACTTAACAATGTTATTCGTTAGAGATCAGATAGAATGAAGAAAAAACTCGCGAAGGAATGAAATATGAACAATAAAAGTTAAAAAGTGTAATACCCTAAATTGAAGCTTGAACGGTTGAACTGAAACGCAGCAAAAATCATTGTTACTTTAAAATCTTATTAACCAGAATGTTTTCAGATTTAACAAGCAGTAAAATAATATATTATTGTTTTCATTTCAATAAAAAGGTTCAACGTTCTGAATACTTGCAGTCCTAAATGTATGGCTAATAATTACGTCACTTCATCACAAGTCGATAGCCGCCAGAATTAATGAGGGCGGGTTTGACATTCGTCATGATTTGCAAACAAAGGAACTCAGTACCTTATGAATGTAGATTAGGTAATTCAAGGAAATGGCTAAGCCGATAGCACCAAACCATAACGGTGCACGCTGAATACCGGTCGTCAGCTTTGCGCTCTCGTGTCCCGCTTCAGCCCGAGTAAGCAGCTGACGGCGCAACTGACGGTCGCTGACCTAGCCCTCCGCTCCCCTCCTCCCGTGTGGCCCACTCCGCTCCGAAATGAACCAAAGCAAAAAAAAAAGAAAAACTAATGGATAAAAGACATGAAATACAATGCTTGAAAAAATTGAAATGTTTAACTATGCAAAGAAAATGAAATGCTATAGAGCTGTGGAGTTATTTGTCTCACATCATCATCACCATCATTATCATAATCATCGTTATCCTCTAAACACCAGGCAATGTCTCTGTAGCCACAACTTTGTACCCTCTCCAATTCTTTTCATAGCAGTGTAGAAGGTACATCTCATTTCATTGATCAGGTTTGTAGCTAAGGCCAGTACAAATATCTTATGTTGGCAGGGTATTTATTTCTCACATAAATATTTTAGAGCTGGCATTGCAAGATTGCTTGGTTATTAGCTGGCTAGATGTTGCAGGTACTGTGTCCAGAGCAATTACCGCGAAGTTTGAAAGTAAGGGTTGTACAATTTGATATGAGGAGGGGGTATGCCACTGGATATCTTATCCATGACAGTCTTTTGGAAAAGTCAGCTGAGGCAAAGTTAGCGATATCAATTCCATTTCCTCTACGTAGGCAAAGAAATTTTCTATTTAAAATGAAATACGTCAACCACACGGAACTTACCCATTGAGTGTAAAATTAAACATTTTGAATCGAAAAGATCTTTAATTCGTTGCGAATACTTAAGTGTGCAATAATTGCGTTAACTTCCTACATTTAGGTTAGAAACAATATTATTATCTGTTAAAGGAGCTGTCCAGACATAACAATGATGTACTAAATCTAATACAGGTTTTACTGTAGAAGATAGGATGCACAGAGACTTGTTAAAATAATTTATTCCATATTATTGCTACAAGAAACAAATAAAAGGATTATTTAATGAATCATAACACCTAACGAAAACGGGCAATAAATTTGCTCTTCAAACATATTACTGTCCCTAGACAAAACTATTTATACGAGGCAGAATATAAAAATAAAATCAGCAAGAAAAATAAAGTAATAAAGTAAATTATGTTAACAAAATTCAAATCTCGGTTGTTTGATAGATAACATCTGTTTTCGCATGAAACCACCATTCTTCTTCACATTTCTAGCGCGCTCTTCGCTTACCATTACCGCGTGTACCATCTCTTTCTGCATTTGGAGAAGAAACCAGAGTTGGATCAGGAAAGTTTCTCGCGTCCTCAGGAGCACCGGGATCCCCAGGCGGGCAAGTAGCTCGCGCGGGCACATTTTGATACGCCTGGAGGAGACTAAAAGGAATGAATGCATTTACAGTACGTCCCCGCTCTATCCTGCCTATCCCACTCTGACCTGTGCTGCCCCTTCCCGAACCTTTCCTGTCCCGTGTATCTTACCGTGCCCTTTCCCATCCACCCAGCTCCAGTATGTCCCTCATCATTCTACCCGGCCCACCCCTCTCTCTTTCTCTCTCTCTCTCTCTCTCTCTCTCTCTCTCTCTCTCACTTACCTCGCCCTGACGTGGCTGCTATGATTAGGTCATTGCACCTCCTTGGGTGGCTCAGAGCATGATGCCTGAGGTCTATATTGAAGGGCCACTGAACGGGAGGTCCTAGGGTTTGCAATCAGACGGTTACAGGATTTTTCACACGAGTTATAGACAGCTAACTCAGGTTCAGCTGCTGCCTGGAGGAGAATTCAAGCGGACGGCTGCACTGATCGGTATTTTTCTGTGGTTTCACCAACCAACACCAGGGGAATGCCGGAGCAGTACCCAAACAAACGGGCCACGGACCGCCAGCGATCTTTCCATCCTCTTCCTGTCTCTTTCCTCATTTACACACACACTCACATACACTACACTACCATACGTGTCGGAAGCTCAGTCGGGAACTTAGAGCTTGTCAAGGCTGGGGCGATGCCACGATAGTGGAAGATATCTGTTTGGGACAAATCCTCACAAGTCGACGTAGGTCGTCCCCGGGTAAGTTTGCTTTAGAAAATAGAAAAGGCGGATAGGGTAATTTTTTTACGAAATCTCATGTAGACAGAAGTTTCTAATTTTGAAGGTTTTAAAATTAGAAATTTTATTAAGATCGGAACGGTAGATAAAATAATAATTTGAAGAAAAAAAGTAGCGTAAGTATCCCCGACAAAACACTCTACCGTTTATTGTAAACTGCATCGAAATCAGTTCAGCCGTTCCTTCTTTTACCCCGGACAAAAAGACAGAAAAAAATGTAAAAACAATTGAAGTGGTTTTTTATATCATCTAATTAAGCACATGATAATAAAAAAGATTGTTCTTTTGAAATCACAGACAGTCAAAATTTATTTATGTAGATATTCTGGGCCGTTTTTTCAATTCCTTACCCTCATCCTCATAATATTTTGATGACGTTTATCATGCGTATGCACGTGCTCCACGCGTGCTTGCTTTGCGCTTTTTCACTTCCGTACGTTTTCTTTTTGTATTTCCAGCTAGTTGTTATAAATCGGATCTGCTGCCTTGAATCGTATTTCTGTTGTTCTCCTAGCGTTAAGGTCTCACCTCCAAATGTCAAAATAATCCAAAGGAAACATTTTGGAAAACTTGACTGATAATCAGACTCTATGAGAAAAACGTCGCGTTGGAGGCAAACAAATACCAATTAATTGATGAAATAGAGGTCTCGATCTCAACCCGATGTTGCAATTCTTAAATATTTATTGATGGAATGTTCTTTTAATTTGCAGGTAAACATTTATCATTTATCATTACCATTACAACCACCACCCCTTCCATCTCCATCATCATTAAAGCGCTATGACGACGTTGCGTGTCTCCCTCATCATGTCAAATCGTTTCATTCCTGCTTATATGAGGCATATTCATATTTTTATTCTAGCTTTTTAGACATTTTCAATTTAATTTTTGTTCTGATATGTTTAATTTGCAAAAAATGACACGAGTTCTTTTAGAGCCGTTTCGGCACACTGCGCGTGGGAGAACGGGGTCTGACCGGGTCATAGCGACAGCTGACCACGTTTCGAGATCCGTTCTTTGTGCCGAACTATATTGGGATCGCGAAACGTGTCCCGCTACCCAAAACAGTTTCTTTCGCTCTCTCTCCCACATTCTTCCTCTCTCTCCCTCTCTCTCCCCCACTCCCTCTCTCTCCCCCTCTCCCTCTCTCCCTCTAGCTCATCCTCCCGCTCTATTTCTCTCCATCTCTCTCTCTCTCTCTCGCTCTCTCTCTCTCTCTCTCTCTCTCTCTGCCCCAATAATATTTTAAAATAATTAAGAAATACATTTAAATATTGGTAAAATAACGTTCAAAATGTCTACTTTTAATTCTGTTTTTTTATCCTAATTATTTTCTTTTTAATAGTGGAGTGCTGAAAAATTAGACGTAATCGAGCAATTTGCACGTAAACAATGGTTGTTATAAATTTCTTTACTTATTAAAGAGGCGAATTTAGAAAGTGGTTCACAGAAGGGAGTGGAGGCAATTTCAGCTTGCAAATATTTTTTTATTGTTTTCTTTAAATTAAAAAAGCTTGTGTTCATTACGGGAATATTTCATTTGGCGATAATATACGGAAATTTTCGAATACATTGAGTAAACTTACAGAAAATGATGGGCTGGGCTTGGGGTCATGGATTCGCCACCAAGTTATTATAGGTAGAAATATCAGACGTAGTCTTATAATGAGAAACATTTATTTCAGAAACCTTTTCCACCACATGGCCACCACCTACAGTGCGCGTATTGGTAGCTTTGTAGAAAGAGGTGAAAACCCTTTTTTAAATAAATGTTTTTTACGATAAAATTATATTTAATATTTCTACGCGATAATCAATAATTTCCACTTTAGTATACAACTCACACTATAATCAATAGCAAGTTAAAGTAAATAATTGAATTCAAAAAATTTGGTTGAAAATGATTGACAAGAACGGAGTTGGTATTATTGAAATTCTATATAGAATAAGTTAAATGTCAATGAAAGTATCCTATTAAGATGGTCCCGACACCTTAAAACAAAATTATGTTCGGTACAATCTGTGTAGTAGTGTTATTGTTTCAATATATAATCCCGTTTCCCTTATCTTAGATACTCAAAATACCAGACTCTGATTTTTCAATTGCTAGTCAACGTAAAATATTAGTTTTACACGCTTTTCGGGGGTATTGGGAAAATGCACTTTGATTTAAAACACTGAACTGTTATATGTTTAACGTGTGTAAAAATAGGGGCCTCAGCCCAGTAAAACAAGCAGATAAAGGTTCGTGTGGATAGGATCATTATTGCCATTATATTTTCTATGATTAAACGAACGATTAGATTTAGTTTAGTTCTTTCGTAAGTTCTGTGTATTATCATTAATATTCAAAGTTCGAAAAGTGACCAGCGTTAAGCAGTCGTGTTTCTACAGTGATATCCTCGTCTTTGGACGTCACTAAATTGTTGATACACGCGTATTTCTGTCCGTAGATGTACTTATAGATATCCCAAAACGAACTTCCTGTTACTATGAGTATTTATAAAGTTAATAAAAAATACCAGGAATCAATGCAACTTTCTGCATAACGAGAAGGTTGGAAGTATTGCGTCGTCGCAGAATTAGTCCAAACGGCTCTCAGGATGAAGCAGGAAAAGAACGTTTCGTGGTCAGTGGACGAAACCAGTGAACTTGGATTACGTCACAAGCACCTGACATCGTGAGCAAACGCACATTTGTTGTTACAATAATTTCTTTATATGTACAAAAGCAACGGAAGAATGTTACTTATACCATTTGGGTATTGTAGGTATCTCAATGCTTCTACTATAATGCGCTACAATGTACCAAATGGACACAATGGGCCAAAAGGACAATAGGGGGCTAATCTTCTGCGAACACATCTCCTTACTTGTCGGCCACGACCTTCTGTTTTGGTTGCACCTGTAGAACTTCCCGTCATTCATACAAAGTAGCTCTTTTGTTGCATTTCGTGTCTGATTTTCTAATTTCTGCACAGAACATTACTTTTACACAGCAATTTTAACATTATCTTGAATTACATAAAATATACTTTTGCAAAACGGTACGTTAATTTGAGGAAAGGTAATTTGCTAATGTGTGAACGTTTTTTTACAAATGTTTGACTTATATATTGTAACATCTTTTAATTATTATTTCTAAATGTATAACCGCTACTTTATATCAAAACAAATTAATCTCAATATACTTAATATTGCGCAAACCTACACAGCTGCTACAAAATCTTGTGAACTTTCTATTTCCAAGTCGTTTCTGTTTACAATTCATCTTTTGTTCCCCTTTTTTGTGTAATGGTCGATATAAATGTTTTAAATTACAGTTCAGTCTGAGTAACCTAAGGCAATTAGAAATAACCCGAATTCTCTAAATTGGCCTTCTTTTGTAAGAATTAAATGAAAATAAAGTAGAAGACTAAATTAGCGTATCACTTTTGTGATGATAATTAAGAAACTATGAAAAGAGTTTTTTGCAAAAGATACCAGATGTTGGACACAATATGTAGAGAAGATGATGACTAGAAAGGAAGTAAAAGGACAACAAAAGGAGAAGATACTGGAAAATAAAGAAAGACAGCACTGATCATTCCAATGGTCGGAACACATAATAATAATAATAATAATAATAATAATAATAATAATAATAATAATAATAATAATAATAAAGTTTTGAAGAAATCTTCAATTTTTCGGTAGTTTACGTTTCTTTGGCAAAGCCTATCACTTCCGAGAGACTTTTTTTATTCTCTTTGAGAGCACTTAAGGTGACGGTTCAGTAACGGATTGTGCAAGAAAGATACAGACGTCGCATTGCGTTTTTAATCAACACTGACACGTGCGGTAAATTCATACATCATTTCAATATTACTTTTTCTCAATTCCTTCATAATTTCCTCAATATTAAACTTTCAAAATGCCAAAATCTGGTATTGCTTCACGAACCCAGTTCGAACGAAATTTGGCGCTTTTATTATCTACTCATCGAGAATTGCATTCGCAAAATTGTCATTATTATAAATAGGCGCAAAACGTCTTCACCTGCGTCCCCCCACAGAATTTGAATGTAAACCCCTCGGAATCTCAATGCATTCTCACCACGCCAGAACTTCTCAAAATCTAATGCGTTCTGGTGTTTTATATGGTTACCACCGTGAAACCTTCCCTTAACAACATTGCTGTGTATTCTTCACCTTCTGTCTAATAGCGTAACCAAGCCTCCTTCCGCAAATTGATCTTAAACTCATTGTAACAGAACTGTTATCCGGCTGTTACTGGATGTGTATACCAGCCTATAAATAGCTGACTCTTTTCGGGTTCTAGAGTACTTGCATACTCTGCACGTATGCATATGCATGCATTTGTATCAGAAAGCATTTTCATGTAATGGAAACGAATTTGAGTCTCATTAAAGGGAGGATTTCAATGTAGTATCTTCATTCGGCTTTTAAATTTTTTCCTTGACCTATCCCACTTAACGAGAAATGCGTCATCATTTGAACTCTGAACCTAACCTTGACTTCGTCTATTCAGGTCTCTTCGTACGTGATTTGTACACCGAGCGGAGCATACTTACTCTAGGTCTATGTGGGACAGTTGAAATACCGCACAAATACTTATAACATCGCCGTTGAAAATTAACACCTTAAGTAGGATGAAGTACAATTGAACATTCAACTTACGACGATCGAATGCAATTATGAAAACATTGTTTCCCTCACGGCAACGATTCATGACTAATAAATGCTTTTGCTTGAGTAGTGTAAATATCGTATTTTAATGTTAACTACTACTCTGATATATCTCACAAAGGAAGAATTGATTATAATTATTTGCACTTGTTACCAGATACTAGAATCTAGAGGAAATATAGTGTAGGTACTCATATATATTTGCTCTATGCTGAATCATATTTTGAAGCTCTCCATTCTCTCCTCTCCCCTCCCTCCCCTCTCTCCCCTCTCTCCTCTCCTCTCTATTCTTCTCTAGTTCTCATCTCTTTTTTTCTTTTTCTATATCTCCCAACTCCTCTAACTCTTCTCCTCTATGTCTCCTCTCCTCTATGTCTCCTCTCCTATATCTCTCCTCTATCCCTCCTCGCCTCTATCCCTCCTCTCCTCTATCCCTCCTCTCCTCTATATCTTCTCTCCTCTCCTTTATCTGTCATTTCCCCCATCTCTCCTCTCCTCCGTCTCTTCTCTATCTCTATTCTTCTCCCTCTCTCTTCCTCATATCCTCTATCTCACTTCTATCTTCTCTCTCTCTCTTATATCCTCTACCTCTCTTCTATCTCTCATCTCCACTATCACTCTTCTTCACTTCCACCTATACTCTCTCCTCCCTTCTCCTCTCGTCTCTCCTCTCCTCTGTTTTCCTCTCTCCTCTCCTCTCTCATTTCCTCTCTCCTCTCTTCTCCTCTCTCCTGTCTCCCCTCTCTCTCCGTTTCTCTTTCCGTTCCCGCCCGCGCTGAACCGGACCGCGTGTCGTTCGCGCATGCGCAGCTGTGCGACGCGGAGGCGCTGCTGCGGCGGCTGCGCGACGCGGCGCCGGCGCTGGCCTTCCTGGCGCTGCTGGGCAACCCGTGCTGCCCGCACGCGCTCTCCGACCCGGACGCCGACGACGCCGACTACGAGCGCTTCCGCTGCTACGCACTCTCCTGGCTGCCGGCGCTCGCCTTCCTCGACTCGCGCGCCGTGACGGCGGCCGAGCGCCAACGCGCGCGCGCGCGCGGCCGCCTCATGCGGG
>BOPP01000029.1:11028066-11047415 GCA_017312745.1 Gryllus bimaculatus
TCTTTTTCTTTTTCTTTTTCTTTTTCTTTTTCTTTTTCTTTTTCTTTTTCTTTTTCTTTTTCTTTATCCTTAAACATTTCCTTTAATTTTTTTGTTCATATGCATAGTGATTTCATTAAAAGTTGGCCCCTTGCGAGTTTCATTAAAAACGTGCATGGGTGTGAGCGTGATGCGAGAGAACAGTATGACCTCTTTTGAAATTCGTTGATTTGTAGCTTCTCTGTTTAAGTACGGCTACGTCTGTTTGATGGCTTAATTCACACACACACACACACACACACACACACACACACACACTATTTTCTTATTCTTACACTTTTTTAGTGACAAAAATTGGAGCAAACTAAATCACTCGCATAACCTATTCCTACCTCTATTTACATTCACTTATCTGTCACTTCATCTGACTGGTGGAAGAACATCGCGGGACAATGTAGTTTTCAGCATTGCCCGACGATTTTAGAATATGTCAAAAAATTGGTCGATGGTCTGAAACGACTACGGTATTTGCTACAACGCCCTACGGGAGTTTCAGTTAACTTCCATTTCACGATTTCAAACTATTTTAGTAATTAATCATATCATTTTTCTAGACAAGAATTATTTTTGTAGAATTTTATATCGAATAGAATATCATCGATCCTTTCCATCGTTCCATCTGATCAATTCTCAGGGACACCGGATTTGTGCTAAACGAAGGCCACGAATCCCCGGCCTGTTCCATTCCCTTTCTCAGGCCCGAGTGATGGGCCGACTCGCATCCCCATTTGTCTCAATATCCACGACCTAGAAAGACACTAGCAGTCC
The DNA here is from genome assembly GCA_017312745.1 of Gryllus bimaculatus. Taxonomy (NCBI): domain Eukaryota; kingdom Metazoa; phylum Arthropoda; class Insecta; order Orthoptera; family Gryllidae; genus Gryllus; species Gryllus bimaculatus. Next base: position 11,028,874 of record BOPP01000029.1, read on the forward strand.
TGGCAGTGTTAGGAATATTGCAAGTCACGTCGAGGCCAGCACGCCTCTGCCGTTAAAAAGAAAACAAATGATAGTGTACCATTTACCTCACAAAGCACCCAAAAAACGCAGCCAGCGCCGTACGCTCAAATGTGACCTCGAGAGGATCACTAACGTGAGGTGGGGGGTTGACGACGGCGCGCGCCTTGTACTCGTCAGATGTTCTATTGAAGGGCCTCTTACCATGCCACGGCGATCCCAACGAAACACCGCAGCGTCTCGTGCGCTACCTGCGCCTTTACTCTTGATGCACTTGTTTTCTGATTTATGTTAATCAGACGTTCAGAATCGCGTTGCTCAGAATCGGACAATTGTACCCAAGTTTGCGGATTCCCGAATCCCGTAACCCGATCGAAGCGGTGAGTTTTAAGGGCGAAAAAATTCCTTCGTACGCCTTCCTTCGGAGGGGAAGTAAAGCCGGATGTCCCAGGTTGTAGATTTACTTGATGAAAAATATCCTCAAGCCTTAAAGAAGCCTCTGAGATAAATTCAGAATCACCAATTTAATTAGCCAATAATACCTTCTTTCTCTGCTAGATGACGAAGGGATCGTAGTCAAATTTGCGTGGTTAGAAGGATGAGCGTGCCTGATGGCCCCAGTCTTGCCACGTAAAATAAGGTATTAACTAGCTAAGATGAAAATAGGTTAAATCATAAATTATTGTATCTAATGGCAATGTCGCTAAGTTTATAACACTGTTCTGGTTGGTAACATTGCCCCCCAAAGCCCCCAGTTAGCATAGTTCTTGCTGATTATATACGATCTATATTTTTTATTTTTGTTTGTTTGTTTTCCTCTTACAAAAAATTTGAACCAAGTGGCATTCGTTTCATGTCATGCGTGTGACAAGAAACGTCACTCTCTGAGTGACTGCACTCTTGCTGTTTCTGTATTCACCCCGACACACCTGAGATAAATGGTACACAAATTATTATTATTATTATTATTATTATTATTATTATTATTATTATTATTATTATTATTGAGAAATATATACAATTACAATCGTGTATAATAGATTGCGTAATCAATAACAATATAACAAAATGAATACCCTAACAAAAAAATAAAATAAATAAAAAATCTATGATCTAACTTTGACAATTAGAAAAATAAAATCGATGTTGACTACGTCCAGAGGGTAATGAGCATGTCCAACAGACCCAGAAGAAAAAAGGCTTTGGTGAGGTTGTCTACTTCTAATAACATGTTTGCAATGGCACGAAGTATTGTGCATGAAGTGTAAAGGAGTTCCGCAGGGATCCCTGTTGTGTCTTACGTGTTGCCTTCGTGTCCGGCAGGAGGAGCCGGCGTTGTGGACGCCCTCGCCGGACGCCAGTCCGCTGCCCGTGGGTGGGCGGGCGCCAGGCGACCATCGCGGCGCTTACGGCCGCTGCCGATACCGCTACTCGGGCAAGCACTCGGAAGGGAACCGCTTCATCGGCAACAATGACCTCTAGGGTGAACTTCACCATTCCGCACCTCAATGTGGAACTTTCAGTTGCGGCCGAGTTAGCGCCGAAGTGTATTTAATGTCTCTAAACTCCATTTAGCTTCTATGTGATAGAAGTTCGAAATTAAATACAACTCATGGAGGAATAACTAGCTCTAATGCCAAGTGTTACATAAAAATCAGAAAATCACCAAGAACAAGAATATAAACATAATTTAAAATAACATGATTTGTTTTTAAAACTTTTGTTTCATTTTATTGCTGTAAATGCTTGGCCTCTGTAAATTTGTTTATACATGTAAAAGTGAATGTCTTAAAATATTATTGTAAGTTCATTTACAACTTTCCTGTTAATTATATTTGAGTACGCAATGAAGAAACCCCACATTTATATAAAGAGTGTCTCTTATCCTATCACCTTTAAATGATTTTAATTTTGTGTTAGGAGAAGATTAAATGTCTCAATATTATTTCCAATAAAATAAAGCTTCCTGCAAGAAATTGTTCTTTATTATATCCGGTATAAAAAGGGGTACAATCAGAATCAGTGCAATTGCATTTATCATGTAAACATGCAGTTAGAAAATACATCAAATGATAAAAATGTGATCGGATAAGATAAAACTAGAATAACAATACATGTGACTAAAAGACCATAACATGCTCATCAGTAATTACATGTACGCCTAAGGCATTCATGTTTAATCAACTAACTTGCTCTTAATGGTCTCTTTTAGCCACTTGTAAGATAAATAACTATTAGTATTACTACTGGAAACATGACAAGCTCTAATAATGGATTAATATTAATGAAGAGAAACATGACAAAGTAATCACTAGCCAATATCTCCAGAAAAAAGTTTATTACTAGAAGATACAATTTTATGACTTTTGTCCAAAATGTGGATTTTATTCTCTCTAGAAAATATTTTTAATGAAAATGTTAATGAAACATTTTAAGAGACTGTTATGTATTATTGTAGCAATTTTGAAGTCTATCATTGTGAAAGACAGTGTTCCAGATCTTAATTAATGAAAATTTTATATTTTGTATCTTTTTGTGTGTAATAAAATACCTTTTCTTATGTGTGTGTGTGTGTGTATAATTTCCTCCTTTCTTTTATGTATTGAGGAATAATAATAATCCTGGTTATATGTGTCAAAGGACCACGAGCATTTTGCATACTATTTTATGAAAGTTTATATTTTTATATATATTTTTCCCTTCATCACAACTCACCAACTCAGCCTGCATGAGCTTTTCTTCGTCACACAGCTACAGAAACTGATACAATTTTAAAGGAAAGCTTCATTTGTCTCAACTGGGAATCAAACCTGGGACCTTACCATGAGAAGCTAGTACATTGCTTATGAGTCATCCTAGAAAGCTAAATATTTTTATTATGAGAGTATTTGTTTTTAATACTGAAATGGATTATAAAGCAAATATTTTATTGTTTAGAATTGTTTTCAAGTACTCAAGGAATTACTTTACTTAATCATGGGTAAGCAAACTCAGAAAATAAAATTTATTGTTACTTTCTTCAGATTGTGGACATTACAAGGTGTATCAAAATGTGAATAAAAATGTTCTTGTAAAAAGAACAATGCAATGATAAGATTAACGAAATGATATTCTCAAAAATATCATTAATTTTTACATTTAAATAGAAATTGTTAATTTTATCAACATAAAAATTCTTATAAGCTTAATCTATCCCAAGTCATTAATTCACTTACCAGAAAGTTACACCAGAAAGTTAGGCCCCTCTTTTGCCCTTTAATGATAGTTGCATTAACTATGTGGTTATAAATGACTTCCATGAAACACATTACAACATTTTTGTACTATTGAAAAAAGATACTTTGATCATTCTCTTTTATTTAATTGTTTATTTTTTATTGTTTTACGCTTGAGTAATTCTCTAGCAATGATGTTTCCGGAAATTTGGAAACGCCGCCCTTTTTTGTAGTTTCCATAAACGTTACAACGTGGCGTTGCAATTAAGACAGATGAAGAGTGAATTCCGCAGTAAGCAAAGAATATGCATTTCACAAGGTGATCTGCGATCCGCCCGACGAGCAACCGGCTGAGAGCTAGACGGACCGTGTTCTGTTCACGAGTCTTGTTGGCGAGTGATGGGAACAATGGCGGATGCCGAGGTAAGGGATTTGTCACGTGGATTCAATAAATACAATATTTAAGAAAATAAATAATAATAAACATTTTTTCTCAAACTCTTCCCCAGCTTGTAAAAGCGTTGAAAGACTTACCCGTAAAGATCCAAACCTCAAAGAGGAAGGAAAGAAAATTAATTCTGGAAAATGTTGTGGGAGTGTTGTCAAACCCGGGTAAGTGCTTGAAACCAATAAATAATATATGACAATTCAGGAGGAAGGTATTTTTATCTTCGTGATATTTGGTCGTGATTACCGTAAGAGTTTCACATGAATTGAATCCTAAATCCGCCGTGAAGTATGCCTCACGTTTCCAGATTGTAATACAGTGGTTCTTGTTTCTGTAATTTTCCCATTAATTTAGGTATCAATGAGCAAATCGTTCGAGGAATATGCAAGCTGTTGCCCCAGACACTGCCACGATATGTGGACAGTGCATCTAGATCCTATGTGAAAAATTTAATTAAAGCTCTTGTGAAGAACCATAGCAAATGGACCATAAAACATCTTATTTCTGCTCTGAGTGATGTTGCTTCTGTTTATCGAGGACTTCATGCCACGTAAGTACTTGCTATTGTACTCTAACTGTAGGTGTATAAAAATTTTAATAAGCCGAATATTCTCTTCAAGGGTAAACTCTCTACCGTATTATAGCCACACGCACAAACTTTGTGAGGAATTATTTGTAGGGAAGATCGTGCTTTGTTCCTTAATGTTTGGTTTATTATTAAACTACAAAAGATAACACGTTAAAAATTATTTTCAGTTATTTTTTCAATTATTGTATAACATTATCAAAAGTTGTGTAATATTTCTGGGTTCTTATCAGCTGCACAAAAGTATGTCATCAGGCTCCGATATGGTCAAAGGAAGCTCTTAAAATTGTTGTTCATATTAATTTTTATTCTAATGAAGCTAGTTCTCTGTAGCTTGTCAATAAATAAGGCACTTTATTTTGACAGAGAGAAACAAAAGGTTAGGCAGTAAAGAATTATTTTTTTATTTACTGTCTCAAGAAACATTGTTTGTTATAGGAATGAAGTGACCAAATTGAGGTGGTCCACCCAATACTAGGTTTTTATTTTATTGAGTTATTTTCCCCGCTGTTTTTAAAATAGATGTTAAGCACAATATTTAAATTTTTTTTTTTTTTTTAATTTGAGTTTAAGGAAAGGACTTAATAATTTTTGTGTTCATGGATAAAAATAATTTCTAGATCATGAGACTCAATGGTAGCTTATTGAATTGTTGGAGATGTTACAACTTTTAACATTTACCTAATAATAGGGTTATTGATCTGAAAATTGATGCGTAAATATAAGTGTCAGTAGCTGATTTATTTATTTTCTCTTCGTGAATTTATTTATATTTAGGCAATTATCTTTCCACTAACTTCCTTTTTTGTGTTAATTGTGGAAGTCCTGAATTGTATGTTCAATTGAATGGTTTTCAAACTTACTGTATTTTCATCGTGCTGGTTTTCTATGAATAATCAACAGGTGGACAATGTTTACAAAAATAATTGTAACTTTCCCTAAAATGTCAGTTATTGTACTAATAGAAAGAATAGTGGTGCTGGGGAACTGAAGAGAGCTGAATTGGTGTTCTGTATTCTGTTTTATATACTGTTTTACAGGCAAACCACTGCAGCAGCAGGCCTCTTCGGTCTAAGCTGGACATGTGTGTTAGTCATGAACTCACGGAAAATAACTCAAGAAGATGCAGAACTGGAGAAACTTTTGGATGTGCAAGCCTCAATGTTTGCTGTAGTGGTGGCTGCACGTGATGCAGGAAAGACAAGGAAGGCATTCCGAATGCTAACAATGATGTGGCGAAAAGTGGAAGGCAGTGCTGAAAAGTATAATGAGTTAATCAAGAAGGCTGCTCCAGAATTTCATATGGTGGTATTTGGATCCTACTTTGTGAAATTCTTATGTGACAGCAAGAAATGGGATCTTTTATCTTCTGTGCGGGTTAGTACTAGTGCTCCAAAGAAGTTGCACACATTTTGTGTACATTGCCATAAAATTAAACTAAAAGCATTTAGCAGGTATATAATAAATATATAAGTACAGATGTCTTCATATCTGTATATAACTACATAGGACTTCACGAATGTCTGTCGCATGTACAAGCATTAACTACTGACCGATTTCACTGGAATTTTCAGACTTTGTTCTTATTGGTATTAGGAGTACCAAGAGTATTTTTTAATTAAATTGGTCATGAAGGGGAATGAATTTTGCAAAGTTATTCAATGAGGTAGGTTCATTCCCAGAGGACCTGGCTGGAAGTGCAATCTATGGATGTATTTATTAACTACATGCCTCGCTTTGACTCATGATATCAAATTACATCAAAGTTGCAATCTAGAAAGAAGGAAGTCTGAACCCAATGCAGGCTGTGCATTACATTATTTGAATATTTGATTTTTAAGTGTAGTGTAATATAATAATACGTAGTTTATCTCCATAGAATATTTATTTATTTATTTATCTATCAAACAGGCAGTCGCTCAATATATATTACATTCAATATTTATTAATATAAGTACATTGTATTCGCATACATATTTTTTCCTCGCTAAATCTGAACAATTTGATAGTGATTGTATTTATTTAATACATTGCAACAGCAAAGCATTGCTGGGTCTGCTAGTTATTTACATTATAACATTTGTTCAGAAAATATGTAATAAAAATATTTTATTATAATATAATATCTATAACTACATTTTGTGCCATTCAACAAAGGGGCATTACCGGTTTTATGTCTGTAGCACTATAGCAGAATCTGATTTCTTAAAAAAAAAATTCGTGAGACACTTTCCAAAGTTAGTGGGTTCGAAATTGAGATTTTTCTGTACAAATGCATTCCTAGTCCATTAAAGTGATTCACAACTAAACACACTTTTCCTTTTTAGTAGGTAAGATGCTGCAAAATTTCACAGGATAATGAAAATGACAATAATAAAAAAAAACACACAGTTTCAACCACAGTAATAAGCTGATTGAACTTTTTGATATGACAGTGATGTGCCGTAGTACTAATGATCTAAGCTCTCCTCACGTATGTTCCATTCTTTTGTCTGAAGCAGAATGCCATGAAATGTTGATACAGGCTTTGATTTCTGTGTAAGTGGTGGTTGGAGGTCTAGTTTGTTAATTTGCAAAGGTTTAGATGCTGAAACAAGGTGGAAGTTAGAAATATCCAAATTTTCACATAGTTTCTGCCTTTGAAGCTCAAATTTGTACCGCCATGGTTTCTTGCAGTAAGTGCAAGAGATGTTTCAAGGAAGCTTGTAACTACTTTTGCTGCCATTTCACCTAAAGTTTAAATAGGCAGAATTCAGAAATTACAAAAGATAACCAACATTTGATATAGCAATTTGTAAATATTGATATACCAGTTTAATAAGTATTAAATAATACTTTACAATAGTTTAATAAATATTGCTTTCATAATTTGCAAAAAGGTTTCATAATATGTGCAAGACTTGCCATGTGACAATATTTTTTTTTGTAATTATAACACAAATCAGAAATATTTTGTGTTGCATGCATATGTTTTTTGTGCCCTCAAAAGAAAGTAATTAATCATGAATTTTGATGGTTCTTTGAGTCACGTGTGGATCGTATAAGATAGGCACAGTTTGGTCAAACAGGTGAACAGGGGGCTGGGGTAATTTTTTCTGAAGTCTGTCCAATTTCTCACTGTATGATCCACTCAACCTAATTTCCATATTACTGAATTATTTTAAAGTAACTTATACTTTGTTTCAGCGGCTAAAATTTCCCATATGAACCACAAGTGATTTTATCTATCCTGAAAAATTAAAGGAAAATGTTGTGTATCCACTATTGGCCTGAACCTTTTACATATAATGGCTGTGTAGTTGTTAAGTTTGTATTTCATGTGATATGTTCAGGTGCCTCTCCTGGAGTTGTTTATCAAAGTTTGCGTGAGCTGTAAAACATCCCCACCTGAGTGGGTGGTTCAAGAAGCCCATTTGTTCCTTATCCACGTATCCCATGAGGAGTTTCAGCAGTTTTTATTGCCCGCTGTCCAGAAGGCAATGTTACGCAGCCCGGAAGTTATTTTGGCCTCTGTTGGGCACACAATTGCTGGCATGTCTCTTGACCTTAGCCAGTATGCGCCAGACATAGGAAAGAGTCTTGCAAGTAAGTCACCTCAATTGTGTGGTGTATATATCCCTAAAAATACTTCCACAAAGATTATATAGCTGTGTTAAGCCCATCATTCATGAAATTAATAAAGTATGTTTTTAATTTGCTTATGTGCATGAAGCATAAAAATAAATTATTTAGTTCTGATTATGAAGTAACTTCTAGTTAGCAAGTCAGATTGAAACCTGAAAACACTCATTCCTACTTTTCCAGAATATGGCCTATGTCAATTTTATCTATTCATTAAGTATAACATTGCTTTACAGCAACTTCCTTTATTTTATAAATCTCATATAACTACTTTTTTTTTTAATTTTCTTCATCCTGTTATCCCTCTCAGTACAGTCTGCTGCATTTAAATCTTCTGTATTCATAATTACTAAAATTTCTTTTATCCAAGTATCGCTAGGAAACAATTATAAAATATTTCTTGGAATTCTCCCATTCTTTTGACATGTTGAAACCATTTTAATTGTTTGAACGTGATGTAATCTAGAATTTATTTTATTTTTTCATAATTTGTCAAATTATAGTATTATGAATTTTTTCTACTCTAGAAATTCTTGCTGCTCTTTGTTAAAAATCTATTTCTGCAGCTAGAAGTTTTAATTTTAATTGTTTAGTGAATTTACATGATTATATGCCGTACATAATTCTTGCCAGAATAGCTTTGCAAATTTGTAATTTGTTTTTTCTCAAAATATTTTTATCCCATAATACTTTAGCAGCTCATGTGGTCTTACACAGTAGAGTACTGCCCGCAAAGATGGATGTTTACAAATACAGGTTATTCAATGTGACAATGTGTTTTTCAGGTAACTTGATTTCTCGAGAGGAATCTGCCCGTGATGCAGCTGCTGAGGCGTGCTTTCGCTTAGCAAAACAATGCAGTGATGCCGGTGCTGTGGAGACACTGCTTCAACAACTGTTTGATGTGTTTCATGGTTCTCAAGGAAAACTGACTCTTGCAGCGCACAAGATAAGCGTACTGCAGGGTGCTGGGAATTTGAGTAACAATATGGTGACTGGTAGTAGCATTCAGCGATTGGCTAGTCAAGCTGTTGATTCGTTCATCAAGGTGCTAGAAATAGAAGGTAATCACTTGTTCCCTGTAAAACTGATTGAACAAATGTGAATTAATTTCACTAACAGACATGCTCATCGGTAATCAGTCTTTATAATGTCATTAGATTCTCATTTAGTCATTTTCTCCCATTTTTAAGAATCTAATTTTTCTTGATATTCTGTAATTTATTATGATTTTACCTTGTAATAAAGGTATTTACAGTTGCTTGTACAACTTTGTACAACTAACAATTTTTTGCAGTTTTTGTACAAAATTACTCTTGATTCATTAGTACATCACAGTTTTCTTGCATTAACTGCCATTCATTGATCTATGCATGTTGACCTGGTGGTTTATTTAGCATTGCTACCTTGGAGCTAATCTTTAAGCATAGGCAATTGCAAACCATTGACCTCAAGCAAGGGCAGGTTGAGGGAATGTGAAGTTCTGAGATGTTAGTCCACATTTCAAAAGACCTGGGAATAATATTAGGGCAGTCACATAAATGATTCATAAGGTCGCATAAATGACTTGCGAGTCACTTGCATGAGGCATGCTCTGCAGGCCATTGAATTGAATTGAATTTGCCTTATCTTACGCGTCGAGACTCGGGCCATCAGGCCCGCTCTTCCGTCTGACTACGCAAATTTTGCTATGCTCCTTTCATCACCTAGCAGATAAAGGAGGTATTTCTTGGGCAAGAAACAGGCGATTTGAATTTAGCTCAGAGGCGTCATTTAGGCTTGAGGATCTTTTACATGCAAGTAAATCTACGAACATTGGACAGCCGGCTTTGCTTCCCCTCTGAAGGAAGGCATACAAAGAATTTTTTCGCCCTTAAAAATCCATGGCTTCGATCAGATATGAACCTTAGACCTTGGGCACAACAGTCTGGTACACTAACCGTTACACCATCGCCAACGCTGACAAGAGATGAACAAACTTATGAAAAAGTTGTGAATTTGGGTGGAGCAATATGTTTAACAAAAACACATTAAACATTTTAGTAAGAATTTCAAAAATTAGCTTCCGAAAATGTATGAAACACATTCACACACCCTACCTATGAAATCATGGGGTAGCAAGTATACACAGCAGAGAATTTAGATTCACAACATCTCGCATATGGCTGGGTTTATTTGTGGAAACGTAGGGCTATCCTGCTACATTTTTTTGTGAAATCTCCAACTTAATTGGGTGATCCACCAAGTTTTGAAATTCCAAGCTGCTGTTAGTATTTACTGTACTTTATTGGGATGTGATATGTTTTCAAAACATCAATGTTTCTATAAAAATATCAATGTTTTTTAAGATTGATGTATTGAAATTGATGCTTTTTGAATATCACTGTATTGGGTTCAATGGTTTTATTTTCTGTTTTGTTCATGGATGAAAATTATCATTGTCACAATTTTGTAAATAAATTATGGTACTTCTGTCTGTTTCTGTTCAAACCAAACAAACATAATTTGCCCTACCTTCATTGAGCAGATGTATCCCTTGCTTGAGATGATCCTGATGCCTTGATATTTCCTTTTGTCTTTCCTTGTATTTTGTACATGAAGAAGTGTTTTTTAACTTTGTTTATGTTTAAATTTTAATTATAAATTTATATACTTGGCCACTGTAAAATAAAATTTTGTTGGACACAAATTTAATGTGAGAGGTTTCTAAAGCTGCTTTAAAACATCAGTGTTGATAAATGTATGGTTTTTGGTTAACGAACAGCAATGTTGTAAATTTCAACAGTAATGTTAGGGAACATTGTTGTTTTGTTGTTGATCACATTATTGTACTTTATTATTAGGTATTTTTCAAATCTTTTTGTTTTGGTATTGTGTAGTGCATGAGAAGACGTTGGTACAGGCGCTGGACATGATGTCATTGTGGAGTGCCAAATTTAGCAATGAGGTTCCACAACACGTCTTGAATTGGCTCCAGGTAAGAATTAACTTTGCTCATTTTAGTTTTTATACTAACAAATAAGTTCTGATATTAGGCCATAATGTGATATTTTACATTACATTCAAGATCCCTATTTTAAATAATTGAAACGAGTTACTTAACTTTCATTCTAGCTTTGAATGAGTTTGTTATGCCAGATATTCCTTTCTCACTTTTTACCTCAAACTTGTATGTTTCACTCATGAGAATAAAGTGAATTTTGTAAATGTCATTGCAGATAGTAAAAATATTGAAAAGAAAGTTGTTTTTTTTTACAAACTGCCACACCAGTGTAAGATATGAATCACTGCATTGAAAATTGCATCTATATTCCAGATCATTGCATTAATATCTTCATACTGGTTTCTTCAAAATAAGTAAATTTATTCTTACAGAACTTTCAGAATAGTTATTCACAATATTGGTGTAATGGTGTACAATTACAACACAAGATTGGATCATTGCCAAATGAGGCCGTCAGGCCAATACACTTAGTAAAAATGAGCAAAATTTAATTCGAAATTTCATACTAAGCTTCAAGTTTTTTTCCATAAGCTGTGACACTGTTCAATATGAAGAACTGTGTCAAGTCAAAATGCACTTACTGTATTATTTTCAAGGTATATGATACCTGTAATTCTAGTATTGAAATTATAGTAAATGCTGCTAATAATATCAGAAAAGGCAGTATGAATTCCAGAAAAAAAAAAAAAGATGAGCGCTAGTACGGTATAAGATTGATGTGAAAAAACACATTATTTCTGTTTTGGAAAAAATTATGATGGCTTACTTCTCTGGTAATGCTGAGAAAGGAAAACTGATTAGTCTATGGAACCATTAGTTATGTTTAGAAGTACAATTTCATTGAATGGCAAAATTAATAAATGTGGGTTGCGCAGTTGTTAGCATATTCGAAGAGAACAAGTAAAGGTTAAAGGCAAGGAAGTCTAGATGAAAGAAAGAATACATAAATTTTTAGAAGAGGCAGATGATGAGATCTGTTTTATAATGAAGGTAACATTAAGGCCCATTCCCAATGCAAGCATAAGCAAACACATAAATATTAACATAAGTGATAAACTGAAGTAAATGTCTAACGTAAATGTAAGCAAAATAAGAGTTTCTATAGGCTGTGAGATATTCTGGTTTGTTATTGGTTGGATGTGAGAATCGATTTTAAGGTATCAACTGTGTTCAGGGTCCATATGACATTAGTTCTCCTATCGACCTTGCTCCAATTTCGATTCTCGATTTTGAGTTACAATTCTGTGATTGGTTCTTGTCTTACTTAAGCATAAGTGCAGAAGCTTGAAGCTTTTAAGTCTTACGTGTTATGCTTATGCGAATGCATTGTGAATGAGTACACTTATGGACACAGTCATAACTTTTATCTTACCCCTTATGCAAATATTAATGATTTGAGAGACAAGTCAAAATATTACTTTTTTGTAATTTTTGAACTAACAAAAGAATAGATCAAAATGGGGTTTATATGGTCTTACAGAGTACATTAGCGGACTCAGCAATGCTTTGCTATATAAATTCAGATGATACTGGTCACATGATTGTTAATCACGTTTTATGCTATGCTCTGCAAAAATTTCAATAGACGAAAGACTTCCTTGCGAGCGTGGTTACATCTCTCTCTGCATCTGACTCTCTCTCGGAAGAAATTTCACAATCACTGGGGCAGAATACGCAATGAAGACGACTTAATAATCGTATTTCAGTATGCAACGGATTGCGTAGAGAGTGCCGTTGTGTAAAGATCAGGGCCCTTGAGTCTACATAAAATCAACATGCAGCTATATGCATAGGCATTCCCATTGTACTATATCTATATTCTTCCCAGAAGTGCAAGCAATAAGTTGACAAAGTTTTATCACAATTGGATGAATAGTAGAGCAGTGCATTACGGCAAGTATGAACCAACAAACAAGCAAGCAAGCAAACAAACACAAAGAAGCACAAACAACTAAAATAATGACAACAGCCACAACTGCTGCTGCCGCCCTCGAAAATTTACAGAATGTTTTTCAAAATTACGGCTCTTTGAGTGGAGCCAGATGGATCGGGAAATATTCATTTTGGAAAAAATTGTGCAAATAGTTTACACACTAATGTTGTTCACGTGTGGACGGACCTTTTGAATAAAACACCTTTTTGGTATTAGGGGACCTCAAAAATATATTTCTGTTAAAATATCTAAACTTTTTTTCTGCAGCTAACTCTCTATACTATGCATATAACTCTTTATATACATACATATATGAGAAAGTAAAAATGCGAAATAGAGGAAGCAAGAAGTGTATTGTAATTAATATACCAAACAACATGACTTTAATAATGTGAGAATTTGTCATTACTGAAGGGATCGTTAAAGACTTTCCCATATTAGTTTTCTATTTTCTTTGGTCTGGACGAGCTATTTGGACTTCCCACCTTCCCACATACACTTGTCAGCTGCCATCTATCACTGCCAAAACTTCTCCCCCCCAGTCGGTTTCTTTATAGTAGAACCAAAATTTACGTTAAGAATATTAAAGAAGACCTTGTCCTAAATGGCAATTTTCAATGAAAAATTTTGCGCAGTTTTTAAAAAAAAGGTGCATAAGCATTCATGTGAATGAAATTTGTAGCTCTTTTCTCTGAAAACTATTGTTTTCGAAAAACTTTATATGAAGTCATTTCAGGCACTTCCAGTCACAAAAGCAAGTGTTTTCACAAATCGGTGGAAAATTGCTTATTAAAGACGAGAGATTTTAAAAAAAATTACATATTTGTAATTTTTGAAAGAGAAAAAGAATATCTCAAAATGAACTTTGTCATATTAAACAGTACAATTAGCACTACCTATTGCAAAAGGTTGAAGAAAAAATGTAGAGCCATTTTTTAGAAAATGGCGTTTGAACATTTATGAAAATGCGAAATTTTGAACTTATTTTCACAAAAAATGTTAAGTTTTCAAGGAACTTTATATGACATTATTTAAAGCACCAGTACTAAGGAAAACAATAATGTGAACCAATTGCTGCTAATGTAAATATTAATAATGTGAGATACAACTCAAAAATATTACTTTTTTTAAATTTTTGAAAAAATGAAGGAATAGAGCAAGGTGGCATTTATGTCATTTTACAGACTACATTTAGCACTATACCTACCAAAAGTTTAATGAAAAAGTTTGAAGCTGTTTTTGAAAGAATTTTGTTTGGGTTATTTTTTTAAAATTGCACATATCTCACAATATTGTTTTGTCCATAATCAGGGGTTCATATAATTTTGGAATCATGCTAAGGACAGAAATAGGTCTGTACTTCGAAATGTCTTTAGCTCCAGATTTAAGTAATGGGATTATGAATAATGATTTCTATTCTGCTGGAAAGATACCCTGAGAAAAAGAGTTATCCAAAATGTATTGAAGTATCTGTAAGAATATGAATTTGCAGTTCTTTAGAAAACTGACTGGTATGCCATCTGGCCCTGGCTTCTTTTCACATCTGAGACCTTCAATTGCTTTGAGTATTTCTGAAACAGAAATGTCCACTGTTACCAACAAACCGAGAGTTTTTTGGTATCCGGGGACTGCAAAACATGTATTTCCATTGAAATTTTGAAATCGGTTTCCGCCACAATTACATAACTTTCTCTATACTACAAATATAGGGAGTAATATATATTGTATAGAGAAAGTTATGTAATACTGCGGACAATCGATTTCAAAATTATGAATATGAGAAAGTAAAAATAGAACAAATTAAATTAACTGGTGCTTGTGGTAGTAATTGATGCTGTTTTGAGTATTGCTTTCATTTTATATCCATTGAAGCAATGACAAAGTAAAACACACCTGCAAGAGAAAGAGAAATAGTATGGTAAAAAAAGGTACTCATTGATCTGGAAAAAGAATATTCACTAGAATAATAGTAAGTATTCAGTATATTAGCTGGTATGATTGGAGGTGAAGTGAGTATTGTCTACATCCATATCTCTTCATAACATGTGTGTGGTGCCTGCAACACACTTATCACACTTATAATTTTGCCTAATGCAAAGTTATTTTTGAAATTGATAATGATAGCAAGCAGTGCAAGAATTCACCCATGACATAAACTAATTCTCATATAACCTTATCCTAAACTTCAAATATTTTGGAGGCTAGGTTGAAAAAAAAAAAAAAAAACAACCAACAAACAAGATGGACATACATAATCCTTCTGTGTTCTTGCAGACAAGTTAAAAGTGTAAATGATAGAAATTTTCATATAGAATTCGAAAGTGAGAATAAGTTTGTATTGTGAACATAGAGGAATTGAAGACACAGAAAAAAATCTATGTGAGAAAAATAAATTCTGTGATTATAAAAGCGGTGTTTTACAGATGTTTCTTTTGTTCTGAATTGCAGAAAGGAATGGGATTGAAAACCTCCACAGCTGCTGTGCGAACGGCCTATGTTGGATGCATGTCAGCTTGTCTCCATGGAAACACACTAGTCCAGGGTCTTGAGTTGGTTCCCCTTCTTTTGCGAACAGTTGAGAAGGCAGCCTCCCAGCCCACCCAGGTGAATGTTTGGTATTTTTAATATTCACTTCATAATAAAAGGTTTTAAAATAAATTTTATTTTGTTGATTTGTATATAAAATGTGTGAATGATAGTCATTTCTTAATTTTATTTTCACTTGGAAGATTTCTTGGCTTACAATTTTGTGACTTATTACAATTTGCTTGAATTTTTCATTAGGTACCTGTAGTGACAGAGGGCTTGGCAGCTGCATGTCTGTTGCTGCGTCTTGCATCAGCTGATGTAGGAGCTGACCATAAATTAGGCAATTTGTGGAATATCGTACTGGACATGGATAAACAACTGTTTGTTTCGGACAAGTTCCTCACCCTGGCTTCAGATAATGGTAAGTGAAATCAAAACAAACCCTTTGGTTAAAGCTGAATTGCTAAAAAATTAATTGAAGTATGTTATTATGTAAAATATAATTTTATGATTAAATGCTTGTTAACCTTCTGGTAATGTTCAATACCCATGTTTTAGTAAATATTCCAGAAGTACCTCCTAAGTTTTATGATGTTATGAATATATTATATAGAACCTGTAAAGTATAATTTACTCTCATTAACATAGATCTTGGCTAAGCTAATATAAATATAGTCCATTAAGTTTTGTGTTGGGAACTGTTGTCATGAAAGTCTTTTTATGTCTTTGAATCTTTTTTTAAGAATGGTCCGGGAATGTAGTATTAATTGCTTAATTGGGAAATATTTGAGAATTTTATCAATTGGCAGGTAAAATATTAAACATGTACAATTAAAAAAGGTAAATAATAAATAAATATATTTCACTTCACTTCACAATATATTTCACTAATTTTATTTCACAATTCAAAAACAAAAATATTATTTGAATGACCACGAAATTGTTTTCTTCCTCCATTACTTTCCCCTTTTTTAATTCCTCAGAAAATTAGTCATGTTTAAAATTGTAAATGCAATGCACATTCCAAAATCAAAATGATATAATGCTATGAATTTATTGATTGCCTATTGTAGTTCTGAAAATGGTATCTGAAAAAAATTAATTTCTGCCAGGGCATGCCATTTCTCAAAGTTTGTGGCCTCCCTGGCAGTTTTAAAAATAAAAGAATACATGAAAGCAAAATAAATAAATAAACATTTTTAAGAATTAAAAATTGTATGTATTGAAGAATATTGGCTAATTTGCTTTTGAAACAGCAATTTATTTTGTGTAGGATGTACCCTACTAAAAAACCTTTTCTTTGTTATTAAAATTTTTTATTTTTTTAATTATTATGAACACGGAAAGAAAGTGATAAATAGGACTTTTTGATCTTTAAATGAACATGTACTTGTGAACTAAGTCAATGATGGAATTATTTCTGAACATTTTTGTTGATGTTGCAGCTTTGTTCCTAGTTCTTCAGCTCTGTGAGCGGTTGCTTCTTGACCATCCTCACCGACTGAATGGGAAAGCCTCACCTCTACACAAGGCTGTTGTCTTTTGTTTAACTGCTCCCAGTTCCTCTCTGCGTACAAGATGTCGCCCGGTAGTTACCAAGCTTGTGTCCTCTCTGGGAGGTACTCAGTTGGCAAAATCATTCATTAAGGAGTTTTCTAGGTGAGAGTGCATTGACAATATTCTTCTGAAGTATTGAACTCGTTACATTTTTAAGATCATGATATGTTTGTTTAATCTAGAATTTAGGACATGAGCATGTATGACACGTACTTGCACATACTTGCTAAATCACATTAAATAGTTTTAACAAAATCTTAATTATTGCTGCTCTTTTCATGACCAGATATTTTCAGAAATTATTATTGAATATATAACTTGATAAACAGTAAATGATGAAAATTCCTTCACTTATTTTCTTTTCTTTATTTTGAAATTCATATTTGTTGAAAGTACATTGAAGATTAAGGCCACAATCTACTGGGATTTCTACTTTTTAATAACTAGGGATCCGATTTTAATGAAATGCCTTTTTTTCCCCTTCTTTTCACCAAAGAACAATGACTTTAAGTACAAACATTAATTTTGTGTTATGAAAAACCCATAACCCATTTTGTGTGCACACCGAACGTCTGTGATGTGTGAGCATGTGCAGACACGGTATTCACCTCGTACCCACTTGTCACACAGCGCCTCGCACAATGATGAGCCAACAACGTGGACTCTACTGCTGGCTATAATGCATGCATAGCACACACTCATATCGGCCTCCGTTAGCTCAACGATGTAGCCAGAGGGGTCCTAAAATAAAGAGCTGTAGGAATACCTCGTAAGAGGAAATGACAGAATCAGCCAAAAGATAATGAAGAAGGGAAATTGCTTAAAATATTAATTTAATGACAGAAAGTTAAAGAGTGGTAGTACTTCTTGAAATTATATATAAAACTTATTATCTAAGCAAGAAAGAAGGAACAAAACAATTATAAAACTTGTTTTACTGTTTACAAATTGCATGCTGTGTCGTGAATTATTAACAAAACCTTCATTCAAAAGCTAAAAATTATTAGCATGCAAACCAACAAAGCATAGCCTATAAAATTAATTAACATTAGCAAAAGTCTAATGAGTACATTGCTTATGATCATCTAAACTCAACTTTCTTGGAATGGCACACTTGGGGACAGAAGCAGGTACCTGTGTATGGAAGATGCTGTTCCTATATCAATGCTGCCAGAGCTGGAGATCTGCTGTGATGCGGATGGGATGATACGACACAATACAATGCCATCGGAGAGAATGCTCTGAGACCCAGACACAATGACCAGGCATGGATACCGTCGAGGTCTAATTTCACAGTTGTGGAGCAAATGTGCAAGTGAGCATTGTGCAAGTGTGCCAGTAAAGCATATTGTGATGAGCAGCCTGTAGCTCTAATTAAGTAGTAGCTCTCCAAGATGTGCAGTCTGTACCCTAACTGGTGAAGTTGCAGCATGAAGTTATCTTCCTCCATGCCAGTTAATCAGAGTTCACTCAGCCATCGCAAATGTGCGCACGAATCCTTTATGTGATTATGCGTGAACCTTTGAGAGTGAATCTCTTACATTACTGATGAGAGAACATCAAGATTTTAATCTGAGTCTGACGGTGGCGAAGTGGTTCTCAAAATCATATATAAACCGCCTCTCCCTGCC
>BOPP01000029.1:11051350-11070579 GCA_017312745.1 Gryllus bimaculatus
CCGACCTCCTGGCGCACGTCGCCCTCCGCCTGCAGGTGGGTACTACGCCTTCCTCTACTCGGAGCACTTTCGTCTGAAGCCAGCCTTCCTCTGCCTTCCTCTGCCATGGTCGCCTTTCTCTGCACTCAACGCCTTCCTCTGCACCCGACTCCTTTCTCTGCACTCAACGCCTACCCCTGCACCCGACTCCTTTCTATGCACCCAACGCCCACCCCTGCACCCGACTCTTTTCTCTGCACACAACGCCTACCCCTATTATCCTTCCCTACCTGACTCGTTTCTCTGCAGCTCACGCCTTCCTCTGCCACAGTCACTTTCCTCTGCTCCCCATGTCTTTCTCTGTACCCTACACCTTTCTCTACACCCTACACCTTCTCTATGCTTGACACCTTTCTCTGCACGGGTACCATTCTGAGCACACATTCCCTTTCTCTGCACTCCATACCTTCCTTTCCACTCGACACCGTGCTCTGCACTCGACACCTTGCTCTGCGCTTGACACCTTGCTCTGCACTCGACACCTTCCTCCGCATTTGATCCCTACTTGATGCTTCCTTTTACACCCAATGCCAGAGATGCCATAACTTAGACACTGTTGCCAAAGTTTCTGTCGTCAGTCTGCAACTTTTTTGAAGATTAAATGCAGGTGCCAAGGTCGCACTATGGTGACTGACTATTGGCGGCTGTGAATAGGATACAGCTTGACCCTGACAAGCAAGAATATTTCTTTGTCATGTTACATCAGATGTGTATGTTCAGTTTTTACGTACATCTACCTCAGAATCATTTTCATTTTGTTTTTTTAAATTAATTTATTTATTTATTTAATTAATTATTTAAAACTTGCAATTGCTCAATTTACATATTGTTTTACAATTATTTTTATTCCACATAAAACATATTCATAAAAACTTGACTAATAATGTAATTACGTCAGTGCATGATGTAATAAATATCTAGCAAAATCATTTAATATGTTTTTTGCTTTCAATGTGAAGTCATTTTTGGGTATATCAAGATCTATGTCAATTGAATTTGCTAGTATGTACATTAGAGGAGCATGAAAATAGGTATTTGTTTTTGCTAACGGTATTTGAAATTTAAAAAACGGCACTCAAATTTTTACAAGACTAGAATATAGAATGTATTGGATAGGGTAGTAATGTTTGAAACATCTTTTTTTTTATCTCCGGCAGTGTTGTTATAAATTTGTGAAACCTCTTATACTGTAGTGAAGTGAATGTAAACTCATGGTTTAGCTGAACATTAGAATACCTAGCTAATAGTTATCAGTATGAAGAACATACATACACAAAGTGCGAGGGAACATAAACATAAATATATCATCTTGAATGTGTTGTGGCAGGCCCCCAAGTGTGAACTGGACAAGTCATGGGAGGATGAGGATCTATCAGTAGCTACAGCACGTGCTCTGCGGGCACTTCATCGAGCATCAGTGCGTCCACGCATTGATGGTGGCAGTCTGGCTGCAGAAAAGGACAGTGTGGGTGAAGATGCAGGCAGCTGGGCGTGGCTGCCACTACCTGAGCGTTTGGCAGCCCCAGCATTCTGCTATGTCTTCCCACTTCTGCGGTCTGCACTGCTATCACCTCTTGCACACCTTGATGATGCCCTTGTGGTACTTGGTCTTCAGGTATGTTTGTTTATGCTGCCTTGCCGTCTCTTTGGAATGTGTCTTTTTACATCTCACATTGTGTCAACTCACTTTCCTCATTTGTTCTTCTCCCCCCACCCCTCCATTTTTCCCTTTCATTTCTTTTTCAACAAATTTTTGTGAAATTGTTATTTTTCTTACCTCCTTTCCTGCATTCATCTTTATTATCCTTCCCTACTGTTTCTCTCCTTTATTATCACCATTGAAAAATGTAAATTCGGCATATTAAATCTTTTTATGGATTGTTGTTACTTGTTTCTTCCCACAGTCATTCTATCTCTTCAATTCCATTTCTACACAGGTTCATCCTCTCTTTTGCTGGTGGCTCTATTCTTACGTCCTATTTATCCCCAATTGGTTGGTCAAGAACTTACCTAGAAGTTCTACTTTTACTTATTCAGTCCCTTCCATACTGTTATTTTATCTGAGCTTGCCACTCCTTCAGTATCATTTAGTTGTCATTTATTTCAGCTTGCATACTTATTTGCAGTTTCCTCATTACTGCTTTTTTGGGGGGCTTGCATTATTTGAAGATAAGAAGATTTCTGTTAGATAATATATTTCCTTTTGTTCTTATTGCAAAAGAATTTCCTTTTTGTAATCTTTTGTAGTTTTAGTAGACATAATACCTCAGTATGATAACAGCTTTGTTAATTAGAGAGTTCAAGTCAACTTGTTGAGGTAATCACAAATAGTTTTCTCTAACAGATCATTTCTGAGCATGCACAAATGCGTGGAGGGGAAGGAGCTACTGGTGGCAATGGAGACCCTGCTACAGCAGACTTGCATCATCCTGTACTTCTCCCTCGCCGGGCCATGTTTGAACTACTCATAGAGATGATTGGTCGTTCAAGCGGACGCATCCAGCAGCTGGCTACTGCTGCTCTTCTTGACACAGCCCAGAGTGGTTCTGGACTGCAAGGTTGTGCGCGAGCCTCTCCCGACGAGGTAATTTCGTAACCCAAGTATTAATCATGTTTAGGAATTGTGTGTAATGTTTTGCTTGGATTTGTGCTTCTCCTTCTGGCAATAATGTAATGTTATTTATTTCTGGCTTTACAAGTTATTTAAATATAGAAATTTTCTATCAGTTGGTGAAATATTTCATGAAATTTAATCGTAGTGGCATTATTTAATTTTTAAATCTTTAATTTTATTTTGAATTAATTATTGCTTTTAAATTCACTATGTCTGAAATAATTTGTTCCTGAAAATTGTTTACTGCTCTGATATGTTCCTTGAAACTACTTCCATATATTCGCATCAATGATAAGTGACCTCAGTCAAGTGAGAATTCCTGAAATGTGCTTTGCAGGTGCGTTGTTTGCTCGGTGCTCTGCAAGCTCCATCAGCGTTGATGCGTGATGCAGCTCTTCGTGCACTGTCTGCCATGGTGGCAGCATTACCAACCCCTGGATCTAGCACACCTGCTGATGACCCAGACCTTGTTTTGGATCTTACTCGTCGGGTTTGGGTGGCACGATTTGATGTCTGTGAGGACAATCGGTACAGTTAATCATTTTTTCTTTCATTCCTTGTTATGAATTGTAAATATTTTTATTTATTAAAGTTAATTGACACTGATATGTTAACTTAACAAAAGTATTACAATTACAGCACGATATCACTTATCACAATTATACATTTTCACATAGTTAAAAATGCAATTACCACATTACGAAGTATCAAATCTTAAAATGTTCATGTCTCATTTTCATCAAATTGGCTTGTAGTTGATAAAAAAAATTGTAATAAAAGTGAATTGGTTATTGGGTTGAGTGTTGTAGTTCAAATGTTTAGAATTACCAACTTAGTAGAATTTTCTTCATACATTGTGTGGTTCATTTTTTTAAAGCTTACATGAATGTTTTTTCTTCAAGAGTGTTGGCTGACCGTTTGTGGGAAGCTGCCCACTTGCAAGTGCCACCGACCTTGACTGAGATGTTACTGGGCGATGTTGTGCACCCAGTTGATGACTTGCAGCGTGCTGGAGCCCAAGCACTGGCTGACCTGTTGCGCACTGTGCCTGTACAATTGCCAGGCATGCTGCAGAGCTTACTTGCCATCTACCATGAGCGCCTAGTGGTAAGTTTTGCTGAAATGTTAACTGTATTTATGGTGTAAGTGAAGAAAGAGATCATTACCTGGTTCACTATACTTCCGTGTATTCTTTTAGATGGTGCCTCCCAAATTGGACAGTCTCGGTCGTGTAGTAGAGCAACCTGTAGATACTTGGGAGCCAAGAGCTGGCGTAGCTCTTGCACTGGTGCAGTTAGCTCCTCTTTTGGATGCAGCCACTGTGTCCCAACTAATAACCTTTTTTGTTGGCACTGGACTCGGAGACCGCAGCCCGGAAGTGCGAAAACATATGTTAGCTGCTGCTCTTGCTGCTGTTGACCTTCACGGCAAAGTGAGTTTTATCTTTTATTTTTAATAGATCTTGTTTATCTACCAATATTTTAAATGTTCTGGCAATATTTTAAATTTATTTCACAATATTGTTCACCGTAAATAGTATTATTGTTAATGAAAAAACCTGGCTTTTAAGAACTAGAAGAAAGAACATTCAGGGCAAGATATCTTTTGGAAATCAAATTCTGAAATGTATTCACCATTGAGGATAAATGTGAAAATTATTTTGTGCAGGAGTAAATATATTATTATTTTATTAATGGTGAAAATTTGGAGAGTCTGTGTTGTTCAATTGTGAAAACTGTAAATACATTTTTGTCTGAGTTAGTTTCTCAACCTTTTTTTCTATGCGAAATCTCAAAGATGTTTTACTCTGAACCATTTAAATCACTAGTGTCCATTGTTCAACCAAGCTTTCATTACTTATCAACAGATATTTCCAAGAAATTTAACTGAAAAATTGCAGGTTATATTTCAAAATGTGTAATAGTGATGTAATATTATATCATTATGATTTTCCATAGGAAACAGTGAACAGTTTGCTGCCAGTCTTTGAAGGTTTCCTAGATAAAGCACCTGATTCTGGAAGTTTTGATGCAGTTCGTCAGTCTGTAGTGATATTGATGGGCTCCTTGGCCCGTCACTTGGAGAAAGATGATAAAAAGGTGAAACCAATAGTCAGCAAACTGATTGAGGCATTGGGCACACCTTCGCAACAGGTATGTTGATAAAGTGCTTTTATTCTTTCTAGTTAAAAAATAGTGCTTCTGATTACTGTTTATTCCCTTGAAACTACACCATTTACTTATGCGGTATTAAGTATGAAATGTAAAATTCATTTAAAAATCTAGTTCCAGGTTCACAGAATTTTGTTTAACGGGTTATACAATGAATCCAATTATAATTTTCAATTTGTTTGGTTTGAAGATCGTCACATAATTAAATTTTACTTGCATAGAAACAAGATATCATTTTTTGAAGACAGTATGAAAACACTGATAGTGTCAACTAGATGATTTAACGTTGTTTATATTTTTTAGGTTCAAGAAGCGGTTGCCAATTGCCTTCCCCCTCTAGTGCCAGCAGTAAAAGATGATGCCCCTCAATTGGTGCAGAGATTATTACATCAGCTTCTAGAGTCAGAGAACTACGGAGAGCGAAAAGGTGCTGCCTATGGGCTGGCAGGGTTGGTTAAAGGCATGGGTATTCTAGCTCTGAAACAGTTGGACATAATGAACACACTTACCACTGCTATCCAGAATAAGAAAAATTACAGGCACAGAGAAGGTGCTTATATTATTTTGTTTGGCTAGTTAGATTTTCTTGTTTCTTAAGTATATTTTTCCAAACAAATTGATTTTCTATTTCCTATTTTTTTTCTATAGGTGCATTATTTGCTTTTGAAATGCTATGCCAAATGCTTGGTCGTCTTTTTGAGCCCTACATTGTTCACGTATTGCCCCATCTGTTGTTGTGCTTTGGTGATGGCAGCCAGTATGTTCGAGCAGCCACAGATGACACTGCTCGTGTGGTGATGAGCAAACTTTCTGCTCATGGTGTAAAGCTTGTGCTTCCCTCTCTTCTGGCTGCCCTTGAGGAAGATTCATGGCGCACGAAGACAGGTAATCCAAAATCCAGTTTTATTGCTGGATTCTTTAATTGCATTTTAGAAAAATGTTTTTATTATTATTGTCAGGAGGATTGGATATGTAGTTTAAATTCAAATTGAAAATAGAACCAGTGGAATTCCTGGTTCCAAACTATTTCGGAAGGTTGAAGCAAATTTATCTCGGAATACCAGAACTTTCTGTAAGTTAATGAGGAATATGGGACTACAGAATCTCCTCTTTGTGAAGAATCAATAACTACAGCTGTAACCCAAAAACATGAATTGAATATTTCTAAATTCAAGGCAAAATGAAACTCCTCAGTTTTAAATAAATTACATTTTTAGTGAATTAAAATTACACTTGTGTTTTTTTTTTATTTACTTTCAATTTTGGTATTTTGCTGGAACCCCTGCGTAAACAATATTATAGTAATTCTCTAGTTTTTGTGTTACAATTTATTCTGATTTGTAAAAATTAGTACATGTAAAATCATTAAAATGTCATTTAAATGAATGAAATAATGGTATTGCATATTTTTTCTGAAAATTGTAAAAATATCCTTCCAGGTTCTGTTGAATTGCTGGGAGCTATGGCATATTGTGCTCCTAAGCAGCTGTCGTCCTGCTTACCTAGTATTGTGCCGAAACTCATCGAGGTGTTATCAGATTCGCATGTGAAGGTACAGAAGGCAGGAGCCCAGGCTCTTAAACTTATTGGCTCTGTAATTCGCAACCCAGAGATTCAAGGTAAGTCATTGTTTTTCATTAAATTAAGTTAAAGTAAGTTTACAGTATCACGTTTTATAATGAATTGAATTTGAAAAACGATATATCTTATGCTTGTATCAAGATTTGGATAATTTATTTTGTACAAAATGACTCGTGTGATGTCATGTACAGACCATGATTCTAAGAATTGTCTCTTTTGATCAGTGAATACCAGTACTAATTCTTTCATTTATTACTATACCAGTATTGAAATTTGTTATTCAATGTAATTTTTCTTCTTCTTTTGTCTCTTCCTCCTCTTTTAATTATACTTTGGATTGCATTTGTGTTTATGATTTCTGTAAGAAAATAATTTTCCAAAACAATATTCCAGTTTTTACATTGTTTTTAATTATTGTTTGTATATCATTTTATATTGTTTTTGGTATTGAAATATACTTGCTGCATGCTAATATAATCTTTAATTGAAATTCAATGCTTGCAGCTATTGTACCTGTTTTACTGGAAGCCTTGCAAGATCCATCAAACCGAACTGCTACTTGCCTCCAGACCCTGCTGGATACCCAGTTTGTGCACTTCATTGATGCCCCTTCTTTAGCTCTTATCATGCCTGTTGTGCAACGAGCATTCCTTGATCGCTCTACTGAAACTCGCAAAATGGCAGCCCAAATCATCGGCAACATGTATTCCCTGACCGATCAAAAGGACTTAACGCCTTACCTACCTACCATCATCCCTGGCCTCAAAACTTCCTTGCTGGATCCAGTACCAGAGGTGCGTAGTGTATCAGCTCGTGCCTTGGGTGCAATGGTACGTGGTATGGGAGAATCAAGTTTTGAAGACCTCCTTCCATGGCTCATGCAAACTCTCACATCCGAAACCAGCTCAGTGGATCGATCTGGTGCTGCTCAAGGTCTCAGTGAAGTGGTAGGAGGATTGGGTGTAGAGAAACTCCACAAGATCATGCCAGGTGCGTGGTTTTCAATTTTACATTTTAATGGGGTACTGAATGACATTTTTGCTCTGCCTTGATGGAGGAGGGATCTGATAGGGATTGGCGATACATGTATTACTCTATTTTTTTACATTTATTTTGTGTTTACCAATTTGAAATACCAGTATGAAATGTATTTTCAGTGCCACTTTTTCCAATCCAAATGTGTATATCAAAAAAGCATCAAGAATCATTTGTTTGTTTTATTTTACTTAATTACCTTCTATTTAAGGCCTTTAGTTCTAAATTTTGTAATGTTTTCAATATTTCTGTCCCATGAGCTTAGCGTCATTGTTCAATTTTCTGTTTACAGAGATTATAAGCACTGCAGAGAGGACAGACATCGCACCACATGTGAAGGATGGCTACATCATGATGTTTATTTATATGCCAGTGGTATTTACATCAGAATTCACCCCTTACATTGGGCTCATCATCAATCCTATTCTGAAGGTGAGCCACTTAAAAAAAATTATCTAAAAATTTTAGTTAATTTTTAAATTAAGGTGTGACAATTAAAATGTGCATTTAAGTACAAAGGCAATGCCATGTCACCACAAATCAAAATTTATTCGCAATTATTTTGTATTGCAACTTAAACCAAAGTTATAAAGCACATGTGTTACTCTGTGATGACGAATAGCTTGTTGCAGTTAAATAGAATATCCACTGTGAGATAATATTTAACTTAATTGCTGTTTCTTCTGCCAATAGTTAATGCTACATTGTGTTTGTTGAACAGATAATATGTAATATTCTTTGTTTTATCTCCAGGCTCTGGCTGATGAAAATGAATATGTACGTGATACAGCATTGAAGGCTGGTCAGCGTATTGTTAATCTATATGCAGACACAGCCATTACGTTGCTTTTGCCAGAATTGGAAAAGGGATTGTTTGATGATAATTGGCGCATTCGGTATAGTTCTGTGCAACTTCTTGGAGATCTTCTGTACAGAATATCTGGTGTGTCTGGCAAGATGAGCACAGAAACTGCTGATGAAGATGACAACTTTGGTACAGAACATTCCCATCATGTAAGTGATGTTTTACCTGTAAAATGGAAGATTTAAGTGCGTAAATGTATGCCAGTTACGAAATATTTTAATATATGTGTTGAGTTTGATGTAGATAAGTAAGGTCCAACACAATATTGTAGTGAGTATAATTCTGGTTTTGGACACTGACTACAAAAGAGATAAAATGTTTGTAGGAGATTGAGAGATTGGTACATTTGGTTACAGGCAACTTTCATTTACTGTTGTGATACATCTTAACATTGTGAATTAAAGAACTGAAATACCGTTTGAAGAATTGGTAGAAAACTTTTAGAACATTAGTAATATTTTCTAGCAAAGATGAAAATGGTAATAATGCAAGAGGTCGTTAAAAGGAACATATTATTTTTGTTACAACATGTCATTTCAGTTCGAAAATTGCTGATGAATTTATTTGAGAGGGATGAGAAAGTCAGTGAACATAGTTACACGATCTTACTTTCCCTTTTCACCTTCTAAAACAGACAGGCACCAAAACAGTGTTTAATACCTCTGCTTTAGAGTGTGTTTTTGTTGATTTTAAGAAAAAACATAAGATTGTAGTGAGGTTATATTTTTCTTTAACTCATGTAATGCAATTCCATTTTATGCAGGCCATCATCGAAGCTTTGGGTGGTGGTCGGCGCAACAGGGTGCTGGCAGGTCTGTATATGGGTAGATCGGATGTAGCTCTAATGGTGCGCCAAGCTGCTCTTCACGTGTGGAAGGTGGTAGTAACGAACACACCCCGTACACTACGAGAGATCCTGCCCACTCTCTTTGGACTATTACTTGGCTGCCTTGCCTCCACTTCTTATGATAAACGTCAGGTGAGTTCTTAATAATGAAATAATTTAAAAACTGATCATCAGTTCATTTTTGCTTGTGACATGATTTGTAAAACTTGCCCAAATATAAGAAGGTTGTTTTCCTAAATATGTCATACAAAATATATGGAGTTATTTTTGCGGATAAAGTCCAGTTAATTAGGATTTATATTTTTCTGATACCTTTTCTTGCCAAGAAGAAACTTATTTATATTCACAATGTATTGTTGACATTAATTTGCAAATTTGCTGGTGATTCAGATAAATAGTTTTGAATAGGTCTGTAAAAAGAGACTCAAACAAAAGGCATTGTGAAATGAAACACAATGTGAAAATGTATAAAAATTGTTGCCAAGATTTTATTACATCATGTGTGATGGAAGAGGTTGCACCAACTTTCGGATCAATGCCCAGTGAGTAAAAATTTGCATTTTGCAAGAAGTGGAAATGAAAAAAATTTCATTGATAGATGTATGCAATCTGTATACTGCCGCAGAGACAGAATGATAGAAAAATATTTTATGGGCAAAAACTTCTCCAATTTGGAAACTTTCTGTTGTCTCCTGCATTACTTGTGAAACGGAGAAATGGATATGTAAGAGTTTGCAGTTCACAATTCAATTATTAATGATGCAAATTTCAAGTACACTGCTAAAGAATGTGTAAGTACTGGAAAAGAATCAGAGGCCATGGTTCAAGAGCGCGACAGGAAGAAAATCTAATGACACTGGAGGGAACATTCTTAGGTAGCTCCCGATGAAAGGCAAATGCAAATTCAATGCCCAAAATTTTCCTAAAGGGACTGTGGACAACACTGGAAGAAGGAAAAAAAGAGAAAGAAACAATGATGTATGTGAAAATCTTAGTGACAAAAATATGTTTAAGATGCAACACTAGTACAAGTCATTTAGGAAATAAAAAATTGTATTTTAAAGTTATAATTGTACAAGATAGAGAAAGAAAATTTAAATACCATAATATTTACTGTTGGTATCAAAAGATACCGATACCAGAGAAATTCACGTGGGAGGGAGGAATGGTACACATCATACTGCTTTTTCGGAATAAGCCACAAGATGAAATTCACATCATCTTGTGGCTTATTCTGAAGGTATTAGAGCTTTCTACAGTCACGAGTGGGACATTTGTGCTAATTTTCTTTTTATATTTAATTGTATAAAAATTCAATTAATGTCCCTATTCATCTAGATAACAGACAGATCATCAGCCAAACAGTCTTATTTTTACTTTAGTAAATACTACTACATAATATAAAGAAAGGGAAGATACTTAATGCTGCTAGAAAAAATGCCTATATTTGACAGAACAATGTTGTAAATTACTTTCTTAATTTAGAATCTCCATATTGTGGATTCTTGTTACCAAGAAAGTGATGTTTGGCAATCTGTGTGACTGTCTATGAAAAAGACTAGTATTTGGCAGGATTTTTACCAAAATTTGTATTTCCCTGTCGATCTGGCTGATGTCACAGTCTCTCAAATTGAAAAGGATTATTTAATTTTTGGTGGTATTCTATACTTGCATTTTTGAAATCTCAAAAATAGTTCTAATTTTTTTCTGGAATAGAACAATGTATGTTTATAAAAAATCAGGTAGATGGTCATGGTTACTGTCATAGAAACCTCAATTTAATTTCTCAACAGTTATAAGAGCTACAGTTGTAAAAGACATTTTGAAGAAGTGTGTCAGAAAGAATTGTTCTTTTTGTGATACATTAGCTTGTTATTATACATAATAATTATAGTCATCTGACAGGTGGCAGCTCGGACTCTGGGTGATCTGGTGCGCAAGTTGGGTGAACGTGTTCTGCCTGAAATCATTCCAATTTTGGAGAAAGGACTGGAGTCTGATCAGCCTGACCAGCGACAGGGTGTTTGCATTGGTTTGTCAGAAATCATGGCCTCCACCAGCAAGGAAATGGTGCTTACTTTTGTGAACTCGTTGGTGCCCACAGTGCGACGTGCATTGTGCGACCCACTGCCTGAAGTGCGCCAGGCAGCAGCAAAAACTTTCGACAGTCTCCATGCCACAGTTGGTGTGCGAGCTTTGGATGACATATTGCCAGCTATGCTGACTCAATTGGTAAGATAAAAAATGCTACTGCTATAACTTCTATTTATTTATTTAATTCAATAATTTATATATATATAATTTATTCATACACTTTCAAATGTAAATTGTTTTATACTGCCCTTTTTCCCTCCTAAACATTAATAAAAATGTTATTTGAAGTATGAACTGCTTTAAATACATTACTATCAAATCACAAGTTGTTGTTTTTTTTTGTGCGCAGAACAATCCTGACCCAGTAATTGCGGAATCTGCTCTCGACGGTCTGCGACAAGTAATGGCCATTAAGTCACGAGTGGTTTTGCCTTATCTGGTACCTCAGCTTGTGGCTCCATCCAACGTCAACACCAAGGCACTTTCTATTTTGGCATCAGTGGCAGGCGAGGCATTGACACGCTTCCTCCACAAAATCTTGCCAGCTCTTTTAGCAGCTCTTGCAGCTGCCCAGGGTACACCCCGGGAAGCTCAAGAGCTTGAGTACTGTCAAGCAGTAGTATTGGCAGTCACTGATGAGGTTCGAATTTATAGATTTATATATCAAGTAACTGAATTAAGTTAACATATTTATGTACGCATTTTAGAAATGACTTGACATAATGGGAACAATATATTTATATACCTAGTTTTTTCTGTTCACCTGAGTTTACTATATTCAATCTCATTACACCTGTTGTCAGATGCTATACTTGATGAATGAGTTCTGAGAATTAAAAAAATGTCAACTTGAAACTTTTTAACAATTTTTAATGAGACAAAAATACTTAATGTCTCTTATATATCATCTGAATTCAAAAAGGAAATGATAGATTTGACTGCTTATAATTATTGTACAATTTTCACAGGTATATGTATGTGTTATATTTCATAGGTGGGAGTAAGAACTGTTATGGATCAATTGATGGAAGGTACAAGATCAGAAAAGCTTGGCCAGCGAAGGGCTGCAGTAATGCTGCTTTGTGCTTTCTGTCGACACACACATGCTGATTACCAGCAGTATGTTCCTCAACTAATGAGAGGTCTTATTAGGTTGTTTACTGACAGCCAGCGTGATGTGCTTCAACTGGCATGGGAAGCTCTCAATGCTGTGACAAAGGTAAGTGCTAGTTCATTTTAACCATTGATGTTGCAAACTGTTTATACACCTTTATTAAATTTCAACATGCAGCTTATTTGTAAGAGTTAAACTGTAAAGTTAAGATTATATTTATTTTTGATTCTAGACTCTTGATCAAAGTGATCTTGGTAGCCATGTTAGTGATATTCGACAAGCAGTTCGTTTTGCTGCAAGTGATCTGAAGGGCCAAGAGCTTCTCCCAGGATTCTGTCTCCCTAAGGTAAGTGATGTTAATTATCATAAATTACTTCAGTTCTAAAATATTTAATTGATATTGTCGAGATGAAAATGCTTTCTGATGGTTGTTATGATTTGTTAAATTTTCTTTTCTTTTTTAAGGGTATAACACCTATCCTGCCCATTTTCCGTGAGGCAATCTTAAACGGACAGCCTGAGGCAAAAGAACAGGCTGCACAGGGCCTAGGGGAAGTGATTCGATTGACTTCAGCTGAGTCATTGCAGCCATCTGTTGTACACATCACAGGTCCACTCATTCGTATTTTGGGTGACCGGTTCACATCCAATGTCAAGGCTGCAGTCCTTGAAACTCTGGCGTTGCTTCTGGCTAAGGTAAATGTTAACTAGTTTATGTATGAACTAATCTGTAACTATATTAAGTTTACCCTGGCTTACTGTAGGAAGGAAAGGAAGACCTTCTGAAATTACTGAAATAATTTAAAAAAATGTTGTCTGATTCAAAGGTTGGAGTTATGCTGAAGCAGTTTTTACCTCAGCTCCAAACAACATTCTTGAAAGCTCTTAATGATTCGAATCGGCATGTACGAATCAAAGCAGCCAGTGCACTTAGCCACCTTATTGTTATCCATACTCGTGCAGACCCACTGTTCATGGAATTGCACACTGGTGTGCGCTCTGCAGATGATCCTGCCATAAGGTGAGTTTTGTTAATGAAGTAGATAAATACACACACATTAGTGAAATCCAGGAGGTGAAAAGTAGGTAATGGAAAAAGCGCATATTAATACCTAAGTTCAGTTACTCATTCTGTAAAATTGCTGTAATAATATTTATAACATAGTCAAATCTTTCAAACATTCGAGTAAAATAAAAATAAAAAAAGTTTATCTAATTCTGCTGTTGGGTCACAGGGAGACAATGCTTCAAGCACTACGTGGTGTGCTTACTCCAGCGGGTGACAAGATGTCAGATCAGTTACGAAAGGCTGTTTACCAAACTCTTGTTGGTCTCCTGGCGCATCCTGAGGATATGACTCGTAGCGCAGCAGCAGGCTGTTTGGGTGCCCTGTGCATGTGGATGTCTCCGGAGCAGCTTCACAATGTACTTAACGACCACCTGCTAAATGAAGAGCCAGCCCTGGACTGGATGCTACGACATGGACGTAGTGCTGCTCTGAGTGTTTCTCTGAAAGAAGCACCTTCTGTGATATATACTGAAGAAAATCGGGATCGTGTAGGAAGGGTGCTAATGAGCTATCTTGCCGCAGATCGGGTGAGTGCAGAGAATTTTTTCCTATAAATGAATTTCTCTTTATTAAACTGTATTTTTTATCTTCCCATATCCTAGAGCATAGAAAGATTCTGTATTTATAAACTGCATATGAAGTAGAATGCAGTAATATGAAAGCTCATTTCTTAAGAACTACTGAGTCTATTGTGATATAAATAAATGCAATAAAAATAATTGGTTATCAAATCCATATCAGATAATAAACACGAAACTAAATTTGGAGGTTGCAAATTTTTTTGCAAAATTTTGATGATGCAGGATTTTTCTGAACCACCCAGCACACCTGCTCTGTTTACCGAGAAAGATTCACGAATAGAATTAGTTATTGTACAGGATGTTCTAAAAATATACATAATGTTCGTCAGAATGATATACCTTAAAGAAAGTTTCAACAGCTACTAAAAAGTTTCCATCTGTCTTACATTTTGAAAACAGTACTATTGTAATATACAAAAAAG
This sequence comes from Gryllus bimaculatus, assembly GCA_017312745.1. Taxonomy (NCBI): domain Eukaryota; kingdom Metazoa; phylum Arthropoda; class Insecta; order Orthoptera; family Gryllidae; genus Gryllus; species Gryllus bimaculatus. The sequence goes on from BOPP01000029.1 coordinate 11,065,783, forward strand.
TGTCTGACTTTTCTCTAAAATGTTCAATCTAATCATTATAGTTTGTTTCCCTAAAAGATCAGTGTTAAGAAAAATATGCACAGATGAAATGTGTGTAAATTTGAATGATGTGTAATGAAACGCTTACAAGTAACTTGCTTTTGCATTTTACCTTCAATGCAGCATCCCACAGATGGGGTATGCTCTGCATTTACAAAGAATAGGGTAAATGAAGAATACTCCTCACGTAATAATATACCAGGTCTTAATTTTAACTTGCCACCCATGTCTGGGTGCATGTGATTTTGTTTTGGCAATTTGGCAACCATGTGTTTTTGCATCCTTTAAAGAAAACCGTGGATGGCACATCAAGGCAGCAGAGGAGAATATGAATGTCAGGTCATAAGCTGCAGCATCTTTCGAGAGTGTGTTTTTCCCATTCAATTGTTCAAGTGGGCTGTTTCTTGGTTCACACACCAAAATCTTTTCACGCTGTGTAGGATGTGTGAGGAGGAATGGGGTGAACGGAGACTTGAGCAGGCAAACAAAACATTTCTTAAAGTTATTCTTTACAGTATGCTTAAGAAGCAAAGCTGTAATACTGAAGATGTGGAAGGAAGTTATGACTGATACATCGATTTATTAACAGCAACGTAACAATAATAATTATTTAATATAGTCACTTCAGAGAGAAATCAAAAGGATATCTTGTTAAATAATACTGCCTAGCTCTTCATTATTTATATTATTGTCATTATTATTATTATTATGGAACCTACAAATTAAATAAATCAGAAAATCTTAATAAAATGAATACAAAATTTGGTAAAATAATAAATAAGTAGTAAGAAGATAATTGAAAATAATTATTAAAAATTAATACTAAAATATTATTTTCTTAAAATGACAATAAACTGACCTTTGAGTAAATTCTCAAAGTGATTCTGTTTGCCAAGAGAGAAGAGTTTTCTCTTTTCAGTGGTGGCTGCAACATGTTGAAAATTAACAAGTACATTCAAGTACTTAATAATAATAAGTTTCTCTTTCTTCCAACTTAAATTAGCCACAGTCTCCCAGACTGAAATCTGATGCTACACCAGGGTCCACTAAAAAAGAAAGGGGTGCCGAAGATATTTCACATGTCGCCAAGTTGTCAAAACAAGTAGGGGATCCCTGATATGGGTTGCGAGTTACAATAAAGACCCAGAATAAAAGACTAAATAACTTGGAACCAAAGTAGATAGTGAACAATTTTTTTGACACTTTGCCTCTAAAATTTGTGACCATTATAACTATATTAATCAATCTAATCTTTCAGAACAACTTCGTAGATACACACAGTTGAGTATTGCCATTGTGACATCATTAATTGAGTTTATCAACAGAAAAAGGCAATTTAAAAGCACTGCCATCAACCAACTAGGTGTTTTCTATGAATTTTAAATGACCATGTATACTTTGAAAGAGCAGTTTTGGAAACACTTGTGTTTAATCATGAATTATTATTCCTTATTTATTAAAACATTATGTTCATGTTCAGTATTATATTATATAAAAATGCTGAGCAGTATTCTTAAAATAATTTTCTATCTGCTTGTTATTTGCTTTATATTTTTTTATTTCACCTTTTTTTCTTTGCTTTTGCCAACTTTATTTTGTACTTACAAACAAAATAACAGAATGGTTACCACATAGATTGCAACTATTTTGTTATTTATTGGGAAAAAGTGGAAAAAGTGTTTGAAAAACTATTTTTTTTATGAGGGAATATATTTAATGTCTTTTTAATACAATAACATTTATTTATACATTAAAGAATTATTTTCTACTTACATTAACAGGAACACATGAATAAATGCTGACAATTATTTTTTCTCGTCATTATTTTAATTAAATTTCATTCAACATGGGAATCATAACAATCCTTTAAAGCAGTTATTGTATGAGAAAACAAAATGAGCAGTATTCTTAGAACACTTCATATTTATCATATTAAATTAAGTTATGATTCAAATCAAAACTAACAATCTTAAAATAGCATATCACAATTTTCAATACTGATGGAACTAAGCAATAGCTGCCTCTACCAAATGCCCTCTAAACATCACAATTGTTTTATTAAAGAATATAATCTACACAAAATCTTTGCTTATAGACCACATTCTATTAAGCTGTAGTTAATTATCACATTTTTGCACTTCTGCAACAACAGTTTTAAGTGCATCACAGAGTTTGGTTAGAAAACTTCATATCTACATTTAAAAGATGAAATCATCCACTAATTTAATAAAGATTAGTAAATGATATTTTCTTCTGCTCCAGGTGCCAATAGTGACAAATGGAATCCGTGGTTGTGGATATCTCTTTAATCACCTAATGCTGGAAGGACAGCCGTTGCCTATGCCATTGCTTACACCATTTGTGAGAGTAAGTAATGTCTAAATTATAGTTGGTACTTCTCATTATTTATCTTGACATTTTTAAAACATTAGATCTTTAATGAAAGACAAGCACATAATTACGCATTTTTTGATAAAACATTATGAATGTGTACATTAACCATAAAATGTGTGGGGAAATTTGTTGGTATTTGTAATAAATCTCTGAATCAAAATAGATAATAAAAATAGAATCTATGCTAGGAATTCATTGAAAAGTAAAATAATGAGCTACATTTATCAATATTGCAGGGTATTTTATCATATCTCTGTCTCAAAATAGTACATTTTAGAATTAAGCTCTAAACATATGGTAGATATTATTCTTTTGGTAACTGTTCTTGTTAGTTGGATGAAGACAATGTGATATGTACACATGTAATGATTATTTTGTTTCCAGAGCATGAACCATGCAAGCAACGATGTAAAGCAGTTGGTGGCTCGGGTTTGTGGCTGGTTAGGTAAAACACTGTCTCCTGAGAAACTCTCTCCTGAGTTCTTGCGAGCAGTGCTTCCCATGCTGGTGAATGGAACCAAGGAGAAAAACAGCTATGTCAAAGCCAACAGCGAATATGCTCTGATTGCTGTTTTAAGGTTGCGAGATACTGTCAACACCAACACTCAAGAGGTAGGATTAAGAAGAATTTGTTGCAATTTTAAATTCATTATAAAGAGATATTTAAATAATTAATACTAGAATGTGTTATCTTCGTTAGTGCTATATTCTTGCATTGTCTGCATCTTTCATACATTTTGCCTGAAATAATGTTAGTTTGTTCCTTTTTGCCCAGGGTCTTTCATTAATAACTTTAGAAAGACACATTATTGTTATCTGTAGCATTGAGAATCACTGCTACATGTGTAATTCTAATTTTTGAACCAGAAAGTACCTAGTTTTTTATACATTGCAGCGGTGCCTGAACCTGCTGGATGTTGGAGCTCGAGAATCACTAAATGACGTCATCACAAAGGTGCTCAACAAAGTGGTATTGCTGCCAGAGGGCAAAGAGGAGGAATTAGACGATACACTGCTTGCGTGATGGCATCGTACAGTCCATGGCAGGCTGTGCCATGGCACATATCACGGCATGCGGTGCTGTGGCACAGACCACACAGTCCGCTTCTGCGGGCAGTAATTGTGGTGTGTTGCAACATGATGCAAAGCAGAGTATTGTGGCATGCTTCATCATATCAGCTTGCCTCATTACTGTGGTCTTCCTCATTGCTGCAACATATCACACTGCTGTGCGGTGCCAAATGATGCATGCCCAACTCCTGTGGCCCAATGGGCTTCTGTGACGCTTCTATTGCTATTCGTTGTTTCCCCCCTTGGTTTGGTAGCGCCCGAAGGGGTGGAAAGGGCGCAGTGATTTTATATAGGTGGTGCATTGACCAACCTTGGACATTAAAGCAATTGTCTGAGAATTGTTTTCTAATTGTGGCCTATGTATTGGCAAATAAAAAGTTGTATTGCTCCAATGCTTCTTCTGACTACCCCTAATTTCATCTCTCCTATTGATTTTTCAATGAATCCCAATCTAAAGATATAGGCATTGTAGCTCAATGACTAAGCTTTCACCTTGTTTGAAAAAAGTATATTACTTGTGTTCAATTCACACCAACTTGGTAGTTTCCTTTTTGGAAGTCACAGAACACATTAATATTGGCACTGCACGGAAGGCAAAATGTTATACAATCTTGACAACTGTATTTATGAGAAAGGTATTCTTCCTGAGTCATATCCACAGAATTTTGTGAAAGGCTGGCTTGTATGATCTAAATTATGAGAATGTTTGCTTGGATAAAACACTTCTTAAGATACAAGTTCAACTTGGTTGTCTCATCCATCTCAATAGAATAATTGTTTGGTTTTTATATCACAGTCCTTTGTGATATTTGGTTCCAATGAACATATGATGAATATACTTTCAAAAATCTGCCTTGTTTTTGCTGAATCACAAATGGCATTTAAAAATTGAGTATTTATTAGCTGCATGCCCTAAGTTGTCATGAAAAGTGTTAAGAGGAAAAATATCATTAACGTAATGAAATGATGACTTCAATTCATAAGCTGCAGCACATAACACCTGGTCATTTTTTAACAATTGAAAATGCTGAAATCTCTACTTTTCTTGTGCTTTACTCGTGATCAACGAAACTTTGTTTCCCCGATAATGCCGTTTAGGAAAGAGGAGGCATAAGGAATAGTGTGTGGTAACTGAGTGCAGCTGATTTGCTCTTAGGCTCCCCGCCCGCCGCCGCCGCCGCCGCCGCCGCCCGCGTGCGCGGTGCGTCAGAGGACGTCGGGGGGCGCGGGCGGGGTCGGCAAGGGCGCGGGGGCGGGCGGCACGGGCAGTGGGAGCGGGGGCGGCGCCTGCAG
>BOPP01000029.1:11085918-11102933 GCA_017312745.1 Gryllus bimaculatus
CGCCGGCGCCGCCGAAGAAGCTGCGCCGCGCCACCATGGGCGTACTGCACGCGCCGTGCACCCCGGGCACCGCCTCCTTGCCCGGGCCAGGCCCAGACCCGGGCCCTGTCCCTGCGCCCGCAAGCAAACAGGTACCACTGCTTTAGAATAGGTAATACCTCGAGCGCTTTGGAAATTGTCGAGAAATCTCCGGCTCACGAAGCGAGGAGGGGACTTACCTGAGAATTTCCAAATCACGAGTGGTATTTAATAAAACTATTCCACGAATGAAATTATGTCCAACAGAGTTCCAAAACGCGCCAAATATTGAAAATAACTGAAAGCATGTTGTAATCAAAATGGTTATGTTAAAGTACCAACGCGGTTTATTCCACATCAACCCTGCGATCGATACATACCGCCTCCTAAGATAGATGAGTCCCCTAGTTGCCCTGATAGTAGGGAGGGGCGGTAAAAAAACGGATAGAAAAGCTATAAATATTTTTAGATACACCGCCCTGATTGGAATATTTTATATGTATATTTCAACACTATTGGCTTTTAACTTCACAAGTGGAACAGTCATCATTAATAAAATTGGGCAATGCCCGGCAGCAATAAAATGTACAATTACAAATCTTAATATATTAGCTTGATACCAATTGTGAATAATTTCTAGCCCATCTACAGAAGTAGACAAAGGCTTGTTTGAAAGCTTGGGAAGCCTGTTTCACAAAATACTTGTTCAAGGGTATTTACCACCATTTAAGTTCTCTATAAAGTCTGTCGAGTGTTAGTAAAAGTATAATCTACATTACCAGTCTACCTTTTTGCCTACTACCCAAGTAGTAAAAAGAAAGAATGGTATTGCTGCAAAAAACAGCGATTTGTCAGAACAATTTGTATTGTCGGTTCCTGATTTCGAAAACAAGGATAATTTTTGCTCCCATGTAAAATTACTTCATATATTACAAGTCAAAATCCATATTTCAAGGGTTGATAATATCGAAAAATTGGTTTATGCCAAAACGTCAGTCTATCTATCGTCTAAACCAAAGAATTTTCCCCAAAATTGATATCCCCCCCCCCCTCATCGAACTGGCAGCAGGCAAGCGAATTTGACATGGATATTTTAACTTTTAGGGGCACTTTACATAAAGCCTCAACATTTTCAAAATTGTCTCAACAATGGATTTGGGTTTTCTCAACTTTTGCATTTTTTTCTGATGGATAGAGTAATGTATGCTTGTACAAATGAATCTAATTGCCAATAAATTTTTAAAATTTTCGAAAATTGCAAAAGTTTTCATTGTTTTGGCTCCTTCCTATGACTACAATATATTTTCTCACATCTGCAAACTTTTTTCTATTTTTTTACTCGAAGTCATCCAATTTTCATTAAAGTCACTGCATTTTCAAACATCATCATGGGTAGGTTGTTTTCCGACCCAGGCGTTCAATCTAGAAGTTATGGTCTTAGGTTTAGCAAGCTAAGAACCTCACTTTGTTTGTAACTGTGAGCAAATATTTGAACGAGCTCAAGAATTTTAATCATGTGTAGCCATTATATATAATGTCAAAATATACATACTGTTAAAGCACTACTAATTTACTTTTTTATTTCAATTTTTCATTCAATTAAAGTTTTAATACAAATATGCTGACTTTAATAGTTGTTATATGTCAATTTTTGATTAATTTCTTTACAGAACCACAGAACCACTCTTCACCTTCATGGGCTTATTTTTTAAAATCTTGTAATATAGAAATACCACCAAAAATCATAATACTACAAAAGACAATATAATTCATTATAACTCAATATTATATCAGTGCAAATACATAGACATTACAATATGTCACCCACAACTATACAAACAATATCATCCTCATCTAAAGCACTTTTGTCCTTGATGGAAACTGAGGTGCAGATACTTTTCAAACTTTCAAGTGGGCTAATTCAATGAAATTATTTTGTTTATTCTTTTTTATTTCTAATGAATCTTATAATTCAGACAATTCACTTCATAATTAAAACTTTTTAATTCATGAAATGATACATACTTGTAAATGAAGTGTTTGAATGATTTAATGTGCATTTATTTGTATAATATATAAACCTCTAATTGATAGTGAAAACAAAATTAAGTAATAGAAATTCTTACATGTTCTACAACAAATCATATATCTATAACATTTAATGAATTCCAATGTACTGTTAACGTTGTTGTACAGCAGACCAATAACGTACAAATCTTACACATAATGGTTTCCATGGATCACAGCACTGCAATGAAAGTACAGTGATGACTGATAAGTACAATGTGATTGTTAATTTTAAGATAACAGTGTTCCCCATCGAGTGTATATGTTATATATTATGATAACAGTTCTGTGGAATTACATTCAGCAATATTTGGTCTCCTTTAATATAGTATATTTGTTGGTGAAAACTTCCTTTTTTCTGTTAGAGACCAAAAAAATAGATATAAGGTTAATATACAGCATAGTAATCAACATATACAAAATTTTGAATATTTTGAAAATTTATGTTTCACTAAATTTTGAACCAACTGTATTTCTCTTCTTTATTTTTAGTATTTTTAACTTTTTGTTGTAAAAATGTTTTTTTATGAGTAGAATGACATTTTGTACTTTCTGTGTTATGCTGTATTTTATACTTCTCATTTTAAAATACTTTTATAATTAAAATGGACTATTTACAATTGTCTATGTTGTACAATGTATTTTAATTACCTTGCTAAATAACAACATTATCTCTGATTCTTGCTACTGAAATTTTGTAAATTTTTAACAAATCATTTTTGCAACTATCTCTTTGTAATTTATTTTTACAACTTTTAAGAAATTAGCTTCATGCATACCTATCAGTAAAGCTAAATTAAATATGGTAGAACTATTTACAAGCCTGGAGAAAGTAAAGAACTCTTTACAAAATGCAAGACAAAATAGTGCAAATTCAGAGATTGAATGGCTTGTTTAAGTTTTCAGTAAATTACAAAGTTTTAAAATTTTTTACATTTTAATAGTCATAATTTTAAAAATGAATCCATTGTACAGCAGAATACATTACTGAAAGATATATTTTTCAAATTCTGATCTTATCAATAACAATAATGTACCTTAAAAAATATATTTTAGAAAGAATTTTAGGAAGTGAAAGCAACGACTTTCCAAAAAGCCAAAACTTTCTGACAAACACAAATTCTAAATTATTTTGCTGTTGGTATAAAGCCCAAATATATGATTCAACCAAACTTTGTATTAACAAAAAGACTGGATTTTGATTTTGGGAATAGTTTTGAAAAAAATATCATTAATCATTAATAATTGTTAAATTATCCAGATTTTTTCATTCCCGGATATTGCTCATGTGTTTATTAATGAAATCTGTAACCTTTGACATGAATTGCAGTGTAATAAATTTAAAGAAAACATTACTTGACAAAATTCTTGAAAATTCATTTGGAAATAAGACACAAATTCAGCAGCATCTGCAATCGAGTTATTTGTTTCTTACCACCAGTCAAAGCAGCTTCCATTTCGTGTAGAAGGTGGCTGGTGTGAGGATCAAGTGTCTGACGAGGGACTGGAATCTGGATTGGTGTCTTGCGAAGTGGGAGCTGAAAACTGCTCACTGGAGATGTAATCTCATTGTTAGATTCTTGATGTGCTATCTGCAAATCAAAAATAATTTTTTATGTAAGTGACCAAATAAATTCATAAAGAACTGATTTCATTATCAATAACATTTTTATAATAAAAAATAGAAGTTGGTACTAAATAACTATGTATTTCAACTTCTAAACTGTTAAAAAGATCACAAGAAAGTTTTTATTTTCTTGGGATGTTATAAATCAGACAAAGAATATGAAAAAATAGGAATAATTGCATTTACAAATCTTACTTCAATTTTTAGGGAAAATATCAGAAAATATTATTTAAATTCATTCACTAGGTAAACATAGTTTATCTTTTACAGAGAGTTAAATATTTTCAATTTGTCCTCTAAATTACAATATTTATTAATGTCAACTATCCAAGCCGTAATATTGACATTTATCCATTAAACCAAAATAATTAAAAACAAAAGCAATATTTAAAGTTTGAATAGGATTTGTTTTGCAAGATTTTATAATTTTATCAGTTTACAAAAAATGAATTTGGGATTATAATTTACATATATGATAATTATTTTTAATGTTTTCATACACTTCAAATATATTGGTCCATGATCAGTGTTTGAAGAACTTATTTTAAAATGATGTTGACAGAAATGGAATAATTTTCTTTACAAAATTATATTTCATTGGACATTTCATCAATTCTTTTTCTCAAAGTAAGAACCATGTATTTTTAAAGTTTTAATTTCAACATTCAGAATATTCTATATCTCAGATTTGCATGCTCTGAGATTTAATATTTTACTCTTTTTTTTAGCCCATGCTAAATCTTTGAAGCCATTAATGTCAGGAAATGGTTTTACTTCAGTGTCAATAAATGGTGCATTAACACACACATTCTAGTACTTTATTTGAAGGTAAAAAATGTTCAAGGAAATTCAGCAGTTATTGAAAATGTTATCCAGAAATTTTATTTCTAATGATTGTGTTTGTTCTTCAAATGCTTCTAAAACAATAACATATTGTTTATTTTTATATTCAAATTAAAGTATATATGTGAATAATACAACTGCATAGAACCTAGTATCTTGAATTGTTACATTTTTTATCTTCATTTCTTTTATAATTCAAGTTGTGCACAGTGTCAATGTAATGAAAAGCTACCTTTCTCACTTTGAAAATTAAGGAATTTATAAAGTATACATTTGTTGAAGGAAGTGTCTTCATAGCTGAGGGTTAATCGGACTACTAAATGAATTATTTTCTATCATATAACCATCAAAGCAGGTTTTTCTTTTGTAAATATATAATGACTTTGTATTTAATTGTGGAATATATGAATGAAATATAATCCCTGTATTTTTGACTGAAATAAATTCAGCTCATAAGTTATAATTGTTTGTTAATTTTTTATCACCTAGAAATTAATTTTAAAAGAGTATTAAATTCGAAAATGAATTTGTTTTTTCCCCTGATGATTATGATGAGATAGAATTATTTCAGAAAATTCACTTTCATTTTGCATCCACATTATTAAATCCATGAAAGAAATACAATTTGAGTACAGAGATGTACAGTCTGCTTTCGAAAGGTATTAGGTCTTTGTATAAAAAAGTTTGTTATTTTAAGATTACAAAATGTATTTCAAATTAAAATATTATCACTAGTATATAAATAAGTGACAGATGAATATATCTCAAGACTGAAAATCCTGTGTGTATATATAATATTTCGATATCAAAACACTATTTATTATTTCTTGAAAATTATTTTAATTATTCTAACACTGTAGATCCAAATGAAATATAACCACAGAAATGAAATTGTAAATTTGGTATTAACTGTAGGAATTAAAATTGTTATTACTATATAATTTGTTTAAAAGAAACCTTATTATTAAAACACATAGCAGTAATCTCTAAAATATTTACCCTTATCACATAATATTAATAATAATAATAACAATAATAATAATAATAATAATAATAATAATAATAATAATAATAATAATAATAATAATAATAATTGTTAATGGTTTTTTGATCTTTCTAACAAACTGCAATGAAATATACGGATACTGTCAGTAAGAGAGCTGTATATCATTTTACAAAACACTAAATGAAAGATTAAAAGTCACGTAATCACAATGAATACAGCAGCATTCTGAATTTAAAGGCATCTTGTCAAGGTTGAATTAATGAACATATGTTTTGCCATTTGTACTCGAATACAAAGAAAAGAAATGCACATATACATCACAATCTTTCATGCAAAGCAATCTTAGATGATGAATGTTAAAACATATATACACCTACAGAAGCAGACCAAAGAATTCATAAGATGTATCTGTCACATTGATTTGTAGTCCTATATGTTTCTGGCTTCCAATGTATTACAGAACAAAGCAGAAAGTCATAACAGTCAAAATCTGTAAGTTAGTGCATGGTTTGGGACATTAGTGCAAGCAGTGACCAGCAACCCACCACACATTGGATGCCAGGAAGTACCTGAAACTCGGTGTTTGCATCCACCACCGTTGCCAGAGCTGCAACTTCCTCCGCCTCCACAGAGGTCTTGGAAGCAGCAGGGTCATAGGAGCCTAACTCCAATCGAAATTGGTAACTGGGATTATCCATGATTTAATGAGGGATTCTCTCATAATGGCCCCTGACTCCACAAGTTTTTCTTTTCTTTTTTCTATGATAATAAACTCTCCTTCTGGAAGATTAAAGTAAATCACTAGCGGAAAAAGTGAAATGATTGTATACATATCAGCACAATTAGATTGGACATAAAAGGTGGATTATAGAGGGAAACCACTATTCATAAGTTAAAAATATAGAACACAGTAGAAGGAAGCGATCAGTCATTTTTTATGTGCTTTCGCAAACTAATAATAGATGGGTAAATATTATATTTTTAATTACATACAAAATTATATTTTTCTCTATTATTTTCTGCAGATCAAGAGCTCTTAAAATTATCTTCAAAATGTGATATTGTAGACATTTAAATTAAGTATTAAATTATATTTTTCAAGACAGTGAAAATAAAAAATAGTTTCAAGTTAATTTATTTCAATCAGTATGAAGATGTTTAAAGAATTTCACCAATTGAAAAAGTTAATGCTAAAAATTAATTTCTAACTGAAATTCAAAATAATGTCTCTACTTTTTTTAATCAATCTAAATTTATTTATGCTGCATAGATAAATAACACATTTTCAACACTCAGAAGGAAATAGTGATGTTATTGGCTATTAAAAATTGGAATTCTAAACGGTGACGAAGCGGAAAGAACGTTTATTGTTAAGTTACAACCCTACAATGTGCGTTCTAACACCCCTTCATAGTGTCACGGTACCCCAATCCCCCCACCACTTAAACCCCTTAGCTGCCCCAACTGCAGCCTCGTGTTGTCTCGCGGCCTCAGCTGCCCCACCGGGACCTTCGCGGCGGTACAGCAGACGGCTTGTTGTCACGTCCCACTTTAAAGTTTAAAGCACATAACCTCTAGCGTGGGAGGCAGTTTCGGTATTGAGCTCCTGCGCTCGTGAAGTGTGTCAGCCAGTCAGTCAAGCATGTCAACGGAGAAATCAGTAATCTCACAGAGTAGGGTTGTCCCTCCTTATCTTCGAGAACTGTGAGCTAATGTGGCAGACAGGTGGTTACTCGAGATGTCAGGGCACATGGACCACAGATCCCTGGTGCCCTACCTCAGAACGTTACGGGGACAAGTGTCCACCCACGCAGCTGAACATGGACAGAGAAAAAAGGGGGCGGAGGCCCCGCAGGGACTGTCACTCTCACGGTCCAGCTGACACGAATCGCCCAACCACTTACGTGCTACGCAGAGCAGCTCTCCCGTCCGGAGCCAGGAGCCTGGAGCCCTCCGCCCGTGAAAGCGTGCGAGTCGCAGAGGATCCGGCTCCCGGCCTCACCCGGATCGCTCACGCACAAAAAAATATTCGCGAAGCTGCACCACACACGCTTACTCACTTCCCTACGTGGCTCAATCCCCTCCCCCACCCCTGGGCGACCGAGCGACACGCAGCAGCCGCCTGCCCCGCTCCGCTGGGCGGTGACGTCAGCGGAGTTGCGTCACGCGAGCCAGCGTCTACGGCTCGCCCCACGCAGCGGCCGCGCCGTTAGTTCGCCGGAGTGGATCCCAGCGATCGTTCGCGTTCGCATGATGAGGTCAGGTTGTACCTGTGCTCCCGCACGAGCTTCCATCGAGCGCCGATGGATAGCGCTGGTCGCCTTGTTGCTGGCGTGGGGCACGGACGGCGGTGCTGCGCCGCGCGGTTTCCCGTGCAACGAGAGCTGGGTCGTGCGCACAGACGACGAAGTCCAGGTGGAACTTCGCGTACCGCAGGCGCGGGTGGCGTGGGACCCTTGCGACGCGACGTGCGTGTGGCGCGTGAGGGCCACCGAGGAGTGGGAGTGGCTGTCGCTACGCTTTGCACGGCCCTTCGAAGGCCCCGACATAGACTTCGTCCCCGAGGGTGAAGCCTCGAACGATGGAAGCAGGGTACGGTCGCGAAAACCGAAGGGAACAACTTTCCCCATGATCGGCATATTGCTAACAAATGCGCCAAGTTGATAAAATGTTCCGGATTAGAAATAATGATCCTAGAATATTACACCCAAAAATGTTTGCTAGTTACGAAGATGAACCTTGAAATTGAAGCGCAGGCGCCTACATCCGAAACTCTACTGAACTTTTTATTACTCGCACTTTTTATTACTCTTGAAATGATCAACCATGGCTGATGAAATACCGAAATATTGCTTGAATGAATTTAGGAATATACTCGTGAATGCTCTCGCTGATTAACAATATTTTGACAACGCCGTAAATATCCATCTTTCATCTAAAACATAAATTAAACCAGCTCTGATAACTAATATCTACAATGTTCCGCATTGGAAATTTATCACGAAGCAAGGTCTAGTAAATAGCTCAAGAAACAGAAGTGTTGGTAGTATATAGTGGCACTTATCGGAGTGTTTTGGGGGATTGATCCTCTGCCACCGATGTAATTCGTCCCGACTGTTACTAATGAGAACATTATGACAGACGGTGCACAATGTTCGTTGCGCCTTCTGATACACTCGTTTTAAGTGTTGAATAATGTGAATTCGTATTCGACAATAGGGGACTCTCGGAAAAGTCAATTTGAAATGGACTGAATGACACGCGTACTTTATTTTCAATCGGACAATTTATGCATTCTGTAAAGGATGGTATTAACTTTTAACTTCTGGCAAGTCAACATTTTATTTAATATGTACTAAATGTTAATTTCTCTCTCGAGGATCCGCCTATTGGTAAAATGCTTTCGTTTAGTACTACAATAGTAATTAATTATTCTATTCCTCGTGGCATTCGCAAATCACACTACTCCTGACTTGTATGGGAATGAGTTGTGAGCTAGGTAGTTATCGCTTTTCAGCTATTACTCTGAGATTTGTTAACTTTTACTTGCAAACTAATAGATCAAAGTAGCATTTTGTGGGTTGCTATGAAATATTAGGCATAACAAAGAAAATTGGAGCGATAAGAGTTTACATGTTTGTCTCGTTTATTGTGAATGACCCCCAAAACCATGAACTTGCAAGTATCCAATAATTCCAACAAAAAAAATATGCCCAGCTCGTTCGATAGTGTTTTTGGTACAAACATTTCAAAAAGTCAGCTGGATTGACACTGCTCATAATCGTCTCGACCATCAACATTCGTCGAACTCGCGAGTATTCACCGTACGAAAGCTTTAGATACTAGTTACGTAAAAATCGTTTTCTTCACATCCGTTTAAATAAGTTTTAACTTAGTATAAAACTAATTTTGTAAACTTCTATAGATTTCATTGAGAACGTATATTGTGAAATTTAGTTTGTAAAATGCATTATGTTGTTACAAACTGAAAGTGAAAATATTGCTTTTTAAGTTTAATCGCACAAAAAAGGTTTTCATTAAAATGGGGCCAAAGTGGACCCTTACATGATACAATCAAAATGCCAAAATACATGGAATCGAAAATGCAAATGATTACTTACTTCGTCCTTGTAAGCATCCGAATGGTTGCTTCACGTATAGTCTCGCGTAATTTCGTACACTTCATAAAATGGATCAGCGCAACACAAATTTGTATCAATGTGAACTTCATTAGCAATATAGTTAGTAAAACTAATAATTGAAACAAAGTGATAGTTGAAAACACCGTTTAGTTACTTTGTGTTGGATAAGTTTTCAGGAAAATCGTGACAAAGAAGCATTTACAAAGAGGAATGATGAATAAAATAACAAGTTACAAGGCAATATGAACTAGTTTGCAAATTGAGATGCTGTTTTGCAATAGTTTATTTACTCAAACAGTATCCATGGAAATGTCAGGATACAAATAACTTTATTTCTTATTTTAAAAGAAGGATGCGTTCTGTGCTTATGCACTTTTTTGTTTGAAGCAAATATGCTGTAATTTGTTCTCTTTACATAATACCATTGTTGTTTTCAACATATGAATGCGGTAATCTGTTGGGCGGAAAACAGAATGTATATATTTGCTTTATGAAATTCAGATCAAAAATCAAGGGTAACATTATCTAAATATCATGTGTTTAATAAAATATGCTGAAAACTGCTAAATGCAATCTTTTTTTCACTAAAGATTGGCGGACATACGCCTGAAAAGGAATTGAATGAAAGAATAAATGATTAACCCTTTTGGAATGAAAACAATGCAATGTTAATCCATTTCTAAGATTTGAACGTAAAAAACTATAAGTTATATTAAAATAAAAAATTTAAACCACTGATAATTGGAAAGATTTCAAACGGTATTTTGATCGCGTTTTCTGATTTGGTGACTTGCTGATATACATTTGGGGGAAATGCATACCTCCCTGAAACGTCTTATTTTCAACAGTTTCTGGGTTGAATTGTTTAGGAATTATTCATAGCGGCTAATAGTTTAAAATTTGTAGTAACCAATTATTGTTCATTATTTTTTCAAATTTTAAACTGTTACTTCTTCATATGGCTAGAGATAGATTCGGCTGGGCTGATAGTTATTGTAAGGCGATGCGATGAATGAGCGACCCTCCCTGCAGGGCAACTCCGCCGCCAGCAGCAGGAGCAGCGAGGACAAGGCCGAGGGCGGCGGCGAGGGGGGCGCGCCCTTGCACTTGGAGCTGGAGGTTCGTTGGCCGCGACCCGACGGCTCCTGGCTCCGCACGCAGCTGCGAGACTACTCTCTGGAAAGCGTTTCGCGCATGCGGGTATGGTGCATGCGCTTTCTCGTAATATGCGTATCTTCATAACATTGTTAGACTGGGTTAGGTACAGTATGGTATAATCAGTTGTACACCATAAACAGCAGTTTTGCACTTATGACTCCCGGTAGTAGATAAAATAAACAAATAACCTATTTAATTATTTCATTGTTTTTATTACATATTCAAGTGTTTATTAATTTTTTACTTTTATTGTCAAGATATTAATTAAATTGTTGCCTATTGAAGTGTTGAATTTCCTGCTCAGATATTCCGTATGTTATAGCAAATTCAAAGTGATCATGTATGGTAAGCTTGGAGCTGTTCCTTTTAGGCAGTTTTCATGGCAGAAATGATTACTTTTATAACTGCATTCTTTGGAAAGAGGGTTAGTGCACAAGAAACAGGATCGGTTCCAAGAATTGTCATTTTCCTGGAGAACTGTTTTAAATTGAGCGCAATCGTTTATTTCACTACCAAAAGCAGTTAAATTCTCCATACTGGTTGTACGTGAACTGCATTCGGCATTTTCACGAATAAACTATCATATTCAATTAATGTACTTAAATCATTACTTAACTCAAAAATGACACTTTCAAGATGTCACTTTTCTTTTTGCACTCTTAATTTTACTTTTTCGTTTATCTTCTTTTTCTTTTCGTAAATTTGTTGTATGTTGGATAATGTCATATAGTTCAATTGCATAGTACTTTTTCATATGCTGTGATGCTTACGATATAAATTCTTATACGTAACTACTTTTCTCGTGATATAGCAAACTAAAAGAGTCCTTACTATTAACAATTACTGGGGAAAATTTAGGCTTCAAAAAGAATCTGTTTTCAGTACTTGCTGGGAAGTCATTTAATGAGGCCAGGTTGTAATGGACTGCTTGTTTATTGTATTTAGGTTAGAGTAAAAATTATTAGAGACGAGGGTGATATGTTATATATGAAGATCGGTAGTATATTTAATTTTTTTATGAAGTTGATGTTTGAAATTAATTACAGAGAATGTGTTGCTAACTTTAGGAATCTATTTTGTAATATTTGAAATTTATTAATGTTTGAAATTGGTGCGTTGGTCCAGATGGAATGAGCGTACACCATTAAGGGTTTATTTCCCTCTGACCGGGCCTTGGGTGGATCAGGGCATAAATCAATGTTACTGCAGTGCCTCTGAACGGAAGGTCCTAGGTTCCAGCCCCGACGGTGGCAGGATTTTCGACACTAGATATATAGCTGGCTGGAGGAGAGTTGTAGCGGCCGGATGCTCTGATCGGTAGTTTTCCGTGGTTTCTGCGTTCAACACCAGGTGAATGCCGCAGCAGTACCCTAACAAATGGGCCACGGGCGGCGCCAGATCAGTCCTTTCTCTTCCTTGTCCTACCCTCACCCCCTTACTTACACATACACTTACACACATTCACAACACTACGACACACGCCGGGAGATCCCAGCTGGGATGGCTGGTGGGAGATACCTATTTAGGGAAAACCACGCTAGCCGTTGTAGAGGCGGGTGCCGGATCTCACCATCCAGTGGGAGATCACCATATCCCGCGATAGAAATCCTGCACTACAGTTAGACAAATGACCTAACTGTTTACGCGTCTGGAAACACTAATACATCAATTAACTAGAGTGGAGGGCGATATGTTTGATGATCGGTGTTGTATTTAATGATTTATAAAGATGGTGTTTAAAATGATCCGCGAGACATACGTTGCTATTCTGAGGAATCTATTATGTAGAACTTGAAGTTTATTAATGCTGGAAATTGACGCTTAGTCCAGATGGGACATTCATGGGTTCCTTTCCCTTTTTTAAATTTTTAAAAATTTTTTTAAAAGTTTTTCTTGGCCCGAAGACTCTCAGGAGCAGAGTATGATGCATCGAACTATATTAACATTGTTTAGGAAACATGGTTGACAGATGACTTCATTGAGTACACGGGCACAATAAGTAGATTTGATGTTTGTGGATTAAATGTGCGAAGCCACATCAGGTACAAGATCAGAGGGTCGAAGAGCTGTCGCGGTAGTTTCCGCTTCAGTCTATTGTGTTAGATTTTGTTTCCCGATTTTGAAATGTTCGGCTGAGGGGAATCTGGGAGATTTTGGGTTTGAAGCGAGAGGATATGAGGGAGAAACTGACGGAGATGGGGGAATGCCGAGTTCGTTTGACCGGTTGTGCGTTTGCGTCGGTGCAAGGTGCCGGCGTCGCGCGCGGAGCTGACCCTGCGGGACCCCTCGTGCGCCGAGGAGCCCCCAGCCTCCGGCCCCGCCCCCGCCCCCTCGCCGCCCGCCCGCAGTGCGCCGCCTGCGGTGGGCGTGGGGCCCACGCGTCGCGCGCCGCCGCCTCCGCCCCTTCCGCGCGCTCGCCGCCGTGCTGCACCTCGCGCCCCGCCCCCGCCCTGCAACTGTCGCCGCCTCCTGGCGGGCTGCTTCGCCGTCGCCTGCGTCTCCCTGCTTCGCCCCCGGCCTCTGGAAAGGCACGGGGTCCTCTCAATACTATGACAAATTCGGCTGCCCAAAATAGAGGACAAGTAATGTATCTTTACGGTTATAGACAAGAGGCTCACTAAAATATAAAGCAAAATTCATTTAATGCTCACCCATTGGAGCAGAAAAAATCAATTTCCAATTTGATGAAAATAGTCTAAATAGTTAAAAAAGTTGGATTACATAGAAAAACATCGAACAATCAATGTAATAGACTAGCGTGGCCACTTAATACATTATCCTTCCATGTACTGTGAAGCTGCACTGAAGAGTAGGCCTTTGATTACCACTTTTCCAAGTGATGTTCTCACATATTTTTAAGGTATTTTTTTTCTCTTTCTACATGTTAGAGAATAAATAAAATGTTATAACGCAGTGATCACGAAAGACATCAGCGTTCATTCTATGCTTTGTAGTTGGAAAGCCATGTAACCACTCATGCTCTCTATTACACCATAAGATTTTATTTATATTTCCAAAAGAAACTGGTACCCAACAAGCAAACATTCAGAAATTCATATATAATTGTAATCTACAAGCATTAGAAAAACAATTTAAACTACGTGTGGGTTATAACATTTGTTGCCGAACACAAATCTGCAATGTAGTAGTGTAATTAAAACAATGCAAAGGTTTCCAGTTCATAGAGCACACGCTCATGTTTACCACCATATGATTTTGTATGGGAACATTGATACATTATATCTATTTACATGAAGTCGTGAAAGGACTTGTAACTTTAAACGCAATTGTAGTAACGATGGCAGGAGTGTTGAGCTTGAAGAAGCGTAATCAAATAAGTACTGCTTCTTGCGAGTTTTTTCACCATTTTTAAATTTTTAACAAGAATAAGTACAATAAATTTAACTCCATTTGCGTTGCAGCTGCCAGACTGCGCCGCGCACCCTCGAGGAGACTGCTCGTCCTGCGCGCTGCGCCGCCGCTCCACCGCCCCGGCTCCGCCGCCCTCCGTCGCTCGCGTCTCCTCGTGCCTTCCACGGTAGGGGTCATCCCCGTTCGTCATCTCTTGCCCGTTCGCATTGCCCGTTCGCATTGCCCCTCGTTCTTGCATTGCCCGCGGGGATTCGCATTGCCCGTTCGCATTCCGTTCGCATTGCCCGTTCGCATGCCCGTTCGCATTTGCCCTCGTTCGCCATTGCCGTTCGCATTCCTTCGATGCTTCGCATTGCCGTTCGCATTGCCCGTTCGCATTGCCTTCTTGCGTTATCGCATCCTTCGACCCGTTTCGTTTTCCGCGCATCCTCCTGCCCGTTCGCAGTTGCCCGTTCGCATGCCCGTTCGCATTGCCCTGCATGGTCGCATTGCCGTTCGTTCGCATTGCCCGTTCGGCATCCTCATGCCCGTTTCGCATTGCCCGTCGGTTCGTGATTGCCCGTTCGCATCTCGCATTGCCGTTCGATTCCCGTCTGCTTGCCGCATTGCCGTTTCGCAGCTTCGCATTGCCCGTTCGCAGTTGGCCCGTTCGCATTGCCCGTTCCTGCCGTTGCCCCGATTCGCATTGCCCGTGCGCATTGGCCCGTTCGCATTGCCCGTTCGCATTGCCCGTTCGCATGCCCGTTTCGCATGCCCCGTTCGCATTGCCCTGTTCGCATTGCCCGTTCGCATTGCCCGTTCGCATTGCCCGTTCGCATTGCCCGTTCGCATTGCCCGAAAAAAATTCCCATGAACGTGATAAAATGAAAACAAATATTACAATATTTCATCCAAAATTAAGGTCCGCATTAAATAAGTATTTATATGGTACTTGGATGTAAAGGAGTCATTGCCTCATTAACTACAAATCTAGCAGCGCACGATTCTCATAACATCCAATCATGTAATTCATTTTATCTCAATTAACCTCACCCTCGACATCTGTAATATGGTCCGTATGTTTGGCGAGGCAACACTGCAAAAGCCAAAACTTCGGAGTTGCTGATGCTTAGGTTACGGCTTAGGTTACCCCATGGTGTCAATCACAATTTGCTGATCCCGAGTTACGGTGCACCTTAGTCTAGGTTCCTCTATTACTGTGCCTTAACGTGATCAGCTTCTCTCGGTGCGCAGGAATGTTATCTTTCACCAGACCGAAATCGTTTATTTTATTTTGAGAAACATTTGATTTCACAATTACTTATCAGTTGACAATATTATACTGATTTTACAATTTATAACGTCATGGACGCTTTTAACGCAAATCACGGGGAATTAAAAGGCGCGTTACTTTTTTAAATATATATTTATTTACTATTCCCTTTAAAGAAATTATCTTAAGTGTGTTCCCTTTAAAGAAATTCCCATAAAAGGGAGGGAGATACATAAAACAGCGTGAGCGCTGAAGCGACAGTGGAGGCGCGAACCAGGTCTCCAGAGCTCGGGCCGAAAAGCCCTCGCGAACTTTGCATCGCACTTTGGATCCGTCTTGTAGCACGTCGTGGACCACTTGGTCTCAAAATGCATTGGTTATAAAATTGCTTGGCAATGAAATAAAATTTCTAGCGTAAAAAATACTAATACTGCACTGAATGAAAGCAATTTTTCTAAAACTAGTGTTTAAATGTACCATATAAATCATGAATCATTTCTATCTATCGTTCATGACACAAGAATTAGAAGTGAACGATACACACAGTAGTATTAAGGAGGCCGTGACAGCGAAGGCCGTCAAGGCAGAGGTGCTCCGTGAACGCGGGATTAACCTCTAATTTTAATCGCAGAGTAGTTATGGCGCGTGCTTCTGCTTGCGTCGAGTTCGTGTGACGCGATGCGCGCGTTGCAGCCTTCATGCGCACGTCGCGGCGCAACCTGGAGCTGGAGGAGCGGCTGCCGGACGAGATGGACTGCGGGACGCCCAGCGACTTCAAGTGGCCGCGCGGCAGCCGCGGCTACAACGTCGCCTGGTCGACGCACGAGTCGGGCGGCAGCACCACCGTAAGTCGCCCGGGAGGGCCTGTCACAAACAAAACGTTCACGCAGACGTGATTGTTAGATATTTTAGTTATTGATTACATTAGTTATGTTTCCGCGCGCGTCAACGCATATGGTCAATTGCACCGTTAATGAATGGCATGTTGTATCCCATGAGGTAGCTGTGTCCTTTCCCCGATATTTTGCGATTCCGGAGCAGACATAACGTTCACGCAGATATGATTGGTTATATTGGTTCCGTACGCGTCAACTGTTATGGTCGATAGGCCCGTAAATTTAAAGAATTTTGTAATCCATAAGGATATCTGTGCCCTCGCCTTCCCAGATATTTCGTGAGCCTTCAGCATGGCATTCAGTGTTCGACGCACCTGCGCCACCGAGGCCGGTACCCGAATATGTTGGAAGGAAAATAATATGAAGTTTCGACCTCTCGCGTATAAAATTAGATTTTAGATATTTTTTTCAAAGCCCGCAATGTACAGCGTGTTCGACCTGGACATATTTTTTTTCATCAATCTATTCAGATCTTTTCAGTCAGGCTTCAGTTGTAAACTCGCTTCAACATTGGCTAACGTACTACCTTTTATTCTCGTTTGTTTAGATTTCTGTTAGACTCCGAATACATTTTCTTCCGAACACGGCTTCAATTCGCTTGCGGAACTCTCTCTGGTCACTGGGTTCATGACCC